>JAOEGL010000005.1:95218878-95818878 GCA_034509955.1 Urosaurus nigricauda | reverse complement strand
AACGGATTCTGGAGTACAAACAACAGGATTTGCATTAAATGACAATTGCTCTTCAACAGGATTGATCTTCTTCAAAAATATTCTACAGTTCTTAAAGGTTTTGTCCTTCAATCCATCTTCACCAGGGCCCCGTACTTTTTCACTGTTTTCCTGGTTGCAATAGGCTGGTTGCATGCTTGATGTGCAATTATTTTTAAACTCAGGGTTAGTGTTGAGGCCACACGATTGTGTTTTCTGTTGGTAGGATGCATCTCTGATTTCATTTCCAGTTGATGAAGTGACTGTATGAGGTTCTATCAAAATTGAGGATGAATTAGATTGTACAGTACAATTCTTGTGATTCATGCCCATTTGGTTGCCAATTTTCCTGTTTCCATTAGCAAAACACTGGCTTCGGCATAAGAATCGCAAGTTTCTCCTTTTTGATTTCCAGTCACTTGTTCCATGATTAAACAATTTTTTCACTTGTCTCCACCGATCACGCTGTCCATTCTCAAATCTGTTTCTTCTTAATTTAGCTAATGTATACTTATGTTTTCTGTTTAAGACTTGAGACCTTCCTATTTTATGTAGAATTTGTAAATCTCCTGCAGATTTTGAAGGTGTGGATAGTGCAAATTTTTTAAAGTGCTTTCTCAAAGGACTAGTATTACAATCATATTGTCTTGCTCCCATTTTAAACTGCCTTGTACTAATTACTTCAAAAGGATTGCGAGCATTTGCTTTTCTCACTAATGACAGTGACTGTGTTTCTGTTGTTTGCATAAACCATGTGCGCAAGTCATCTATATTGCATTCTTTCTGGAAAAGCATTTTTATAGGTGAATGTTCAAGCTGTAAAATGCAGGAATCCAAAGGGTTTGATACATTAACGCTACAGTCTTGATCAGTGTGACCCTCTTCATCATACAGACATTTTCCAAATTCTTCTCCATTTACATTTAGCCAAGTACTTGTTATCTGGTCATATCTACTGTTCAGTTCTTTCAACAAGGAATCATTAGAAATGGAAGGATCCCACCACCTAAGAGAATTCGATGAAACGATGGGCTCTAATGACATTTCGTGAATGGACCTGAATTTATTATGGTCAGAACTCTTTTTCGCATTTTCTGGATCTTTATTTATTGAGGTATGTTTTGGCATCATGCTTGAGTGATGCTGTATCTTTTGATCTGTAACATTTTTCAAACAGAATTTATATGATTTCTGTAGGAAGGCACGTCTGCAAGATAATGGGCTAGCAGATGCTAATGAATGTAAGAAAGGCAGTGAGGGTCTTCTATCTCTAAGTGACTGCCTCAAAGGAATTTCGGGCTTTTTTGACGCTAAAATCTTCTCACGTGAAAAATCCTCATCTGTATCATTCAAAATGGTTTCAGCAACATACCTCTTATTGCACTGATTATTCTCCTTCTGGAAAGATTCATTTTTTTCTAATACAGTCTCTTTTTCTAAAGGAGGCAGGCAGCTGCTAATACTCACTTTTCTTTCCTGAGATGAAATCTGATTAACAGTCACTGATATGCCAGATATTTTTACTTTTGCTGGTCTGCCAGGTTTTCTAATTATATTTAAGGGCTTCTGGTTTGGTCTTATGATATTGCTGCAATGGGATGCTACTACCGGGCTGCTTTCAAGAGGTCTAACGTACTCATAACCAGATGCAGAATTTGGCCTACTTTTGCTTTTTAACAAGTTGTCCCTGGTATCTGAGTTCTTTAGCTGAGCAGATTCACAGAGAACATCATAATCACTGTGAGGATCTCGTACCACGCTGACTACACTTACAGCTCCTTCTGAAACACACCTCTTAGTCCTTCGTGATCTTCCGAAGAAAATTGTCACAGTAATATTTTTGTTAATGCTCTCCCCCTCTAAAACCCCAGCATTAGAGGTTCCACTTTTCTTACAACTAGCAGAGTTACTTAAGCGGCAGGTATTTTCAGCAGCAGCCACCTTAGGCTTTGGAGGTCGACCAATTGGTCGCTTAAACTGTTTCACAACTTGGGGACCAATTTTTTTTGGTCGGCCAGGTTTTCTTTTCAGGGAGGATGCATTGCAACTTTGTTCTATGGATTCTTCACTTGGCCTGTGTTCACTGATGCTTGTTTCATCAGTTGTAAGAAAAGCAGAATTCACTTCTTTATTACCATTTTCACTATAACTGCATTCGACAACTGAAACATTTTCACCAAGATCCTTAGTTTCTGATTGTTTTTCTGATGGTACATTTGTTTTCTCATGAAGAGAATAAAAATCAATGTTTAACTTAGAAGAATCATTTACCGACTTTAGTGTGTATTTGACTCCTTCACTACTGTTAATTTCTGAAAGAAACATAAGTTTTATAGGACTGGTGTAATTTAGTGTTGTAGATGAATTATCCCCAGCATCAGAACTTTTTTGCAAGTCCTTGTTATTAGAAGTCAATACATCTGAATCAAATGTATTTGATGATTTCCAAGGGGTTTTATACCCTCCGTCAGTTATTTCTTTTTCTTTTGTTGACATACACTCTTTCCTGCTATTACTGCTAAATGGCACATGAGCTTGTGATAGTACATATTGTCCCTTACTTCCAGTTTCACTCATGCTAAAAAAAAGGCCACTTTTAGAACTGTTGTTGGCATCAGACTTGTGAACATCTTTCAGTGTGCTGGTTATTGTATAACCATTAAAAAAAGGTTTTTTAGCCTTTTGGGCCATATTTAACGTATCTTCCAAACGCTCTACAACAACATGTAGATTTGTGTTTCGCACAACCTTATTTATATCTTCACTGCTACATGTTTTGGCCTGAAAATCTATAAGGGTTTTATCTTTTTCCATGCAATAGGGATGGGGGTTTGATAAAAAATTGTTTGTTACATATACAGAGCACCACATAGGTGGGATAACAGTATGTTTGTTTCTGTCCAGCAACCTGTTGTCATCTCTCTTCACAGGGACAGGATCCATATGCAAATCAACTCCACAATTGCCATGTATTTCAAACAAGTGAGTTTGGGATGTTGTACAATTATTTTCTGAAAATGCCACAAAACCAGAATTGGTTCCTGAATTATTCAGAGGTAGTTCAAGTGACTCTTGTGGACATACTGGCAGAGGCTTTGACTTGATGGAAGAAAATGGCTTCTCTTTATTTTCATGATTTTGTAAAGAAAGGTTGTTTAATGTACTATGATGGGCAATTTTGTTTGGTGATAGTTTGTCGTTTTTTGTAAGCTTTTTTGCATTTTTCTCTGAGCAAGAGAGACTAGCAAGTTCTCTCTTGATTTGCAAAGATTGGCGTCTAAACAGAGAAGAATCGGGAGACTTGTGCATTGCAAACAAAGTTTCTTGCCGTTTACGAAATCTTGTTTGGATAATTTTACTTTCTATTTCTTGGTCATGTTGGTCCAGTAACTCCATAAAACTGTAATCATTTGGCTTAGCATCGTGTAAGAGAGAAGTTATGAAGCTCCGTAATTTAGTATCTGCTTCTGTTTTTCCATCACATTTAGATGATCTTGTAACATTTGTGGTATCAGTAGTTTCTATTGATTTTAATTTCTCATTGATTCTATCCATTAAGTCTTGAAAGGGGGGATTTTCAAATTGTTCAAGCATATCAGAATTTATAAGGCTATTTTCTTGATTTGCACTTAGAAGAGTTTCATCCAAATTACCAGCTCCTTCTGTGATGCATATATTATCTTTCTGTTCACATGCAGAATTTCTTTTTTCAGCTGGCAAGAGGGATGGAGGCTGGTTACTATTCATTTCAAGTCTGTTACCTAAGGAAAGGGAATCTTCAACTGATTCTTCTAAGGAATCATATTCATCACTTTCCACAGGTGATAAAGGTGGCGGCGAAGGGCTGCAGGCTCTGCCAGCTTTATTCTTTTGCCCTGTTGAACAGAGATGCATACAAAGTGCAGGTTTAGCCGAGTGGATTTTACACTGTTGTAACTGTTTGGGGCAGCATCCATGAAGACTACAAGGCACAGGATTCCTCTTGCTCAACACAGTGTTAAAGTGTCCAACAGCCACAGACTGGCACGACAAGCAATCCATATTGGTCACGCAGACTGACAGAGGTGGTAAACAAGTATTTGGTCTTTGATTCTGTAAACAGCACCTTTTTATTAGCCTGTTGCTATCACAATTGCAGATTGGAATGTGCACATGATCTTCAGTTGTTTCAGAAAATATACTAAGTGGCAGTTGGCAATTACATACTGAATGAATACATCGGTCCTGGATTAAAAATTTCAACATAGCTAAAATCTGATGCCAATGATATGAGCATAACGATGCCAAAACCTTGCTTAGAGTAGAGTTTCCTCTTTCCAATTTAGTTGTTTCCTTTGATTTTGCATCAGCTGCTGTACTTGAACTGAAAACAAAAAGCAGATCAAAACAAAAAGTAAATTACACTTAAAAATGGCACTATGTGACTGATGTCTAACTATGATATGGTACCAAAAGTTCCATATCTTAAAGAGTATTACAGAAATGTTCCACTTCCATTGAGATTTCATATATGAATTGTAAGGGAAGCGTGTACAAGTTGTGCTAGATTTAACCACTACAACAGTATGTTAGAAAAATTTAACTTGGCTAAAAAAAAACATTAGCAAGGTAGATTTATATAATATAAAATATACATTCAACAGTTGAATATTACATATATAAATAATAAACTTTATATGTCTTTAGGGGATTTTTAAAAATTATTACACTACAGTTATAAGCCTGAGAACATTAAACTATATTTATGCTATACTCAGTTTAACAGGACTTCAGACTGCTTCACATATAGCAAATTTCTTAACACATTTCAACATACCCTAGAAGTCTCCTAAACATCACAAATACTCCAAAAGTTCATTTTATGCTACAGCTATATGAACACAAGAAACTACAATTTGTTGATAGCTATCCACTTCATAGAAAAATATATACATATTTGTATTTATAAGACATGACAATGTGCACAGAAGGTACACAACTTCCCATATGACTATTCTACCACTATAGAAAATTGGCCATTTGTGAGGCAGCCCTTACTTTGAAGGAAATGTATTCAGTGTTAGGAAGTAAAATGACAATATAATTATTTTAAAAATCCATAGGAAATTTACAGAATTAGAATTGTAATACTTTTTATGTCTTGTTTTTTTCTTAAGACAAGCAGAATGTAATTAACTGCATAGTAGTATGCACTTAAAAGTTCATGAAACCAAATGGAAGATGCTTCATTTGAACCAAACATGTTTTCAGTACAATCAAATGTGCTGTTTATCGTGAATTTTAAAAACCTTTTAAAAAAATATGATCTGTAGCATGGGAATTGTATCTTTTAAGGATGTATCTTAAGCCATTTTAAGTATTGTTCTTAAAAATTAAAAACTCTGGGTTAAATCCAATTGTTAGTCACAAATAGAGCAGACTAAGGGCCCGTACAGACCAGCCAGAAAAGCTGGCTTCTAGGCATCTTGGAGGCATGGCGTTTTGACGGTGCATGCCTTCAAGCTGCCCAGCTGATCAGATGCGGGTGACATCAAGCCACTCCAGGGGCATGGCGTTTTGACAATGCACACCCTGGAGCACCCGGAAGCCTCCCGGGGGATGCATGGGGGCTGCCTAAGGCAGTCCAAGTGGGAGCGGATCTTTTCTGGTCCTATTCGGGATGGTGGCAGAGAGCGCCTTTGGGACTGCAGAGTGTTTTCCACAGTCTTGAGGTGGCTTGGGGGGGGGGGGCTTCAAGGGGCCCTTTGCGGCTGTCTCTTTCAGCCCTAAGTTAAGTGTTGACTTATCAAGTCCATTTATTTAGTGTATTTACTCATTAGTTGGTACTAATAGTTGGATTTAGCACTTTCTTTTTATATCTTCACCACAGATACAAATGGATTATTGTACAGATAGATTTGTCCATTCAATTCAAGGGCAAAGGCAACTGTCCACATGCATTCTTCTTCTGGAACACTGTTGCTGTACATTTAAAAGGAAGCGAAGCACTTCATTCATAAGGTACAACCTATCCAGACAGTTCTATATAATTGAGTGTTGTCATGAAGTCGTTGTATCCTTGAGTCAAAGAAATGGAGTTTGTACCCTGGTTATGTCTTTTTTTTCTTTTCTTTTCTTTTTTTGAGTATGTATGTATGTTTTTCAGTTTACATGAAAGTAAAATCCATGTTGGGAAATCAACATGTCTTTAAACAATTTGGATTAAATCTATAAAGATCTTAATCTAAATATACCTATAATAAAAATAACCAATGAAATATTCTGACTACATTTAAAAACTACTACTACTTACCTAATCATTAATTTAAATTGAAAAGCCAATAGCCCATAGCAAAAATGAAAGATTTAAGAACAAAATTCCTGAATTGCAACCTCTATCTTGAATAATTATAGTAAGTTGTCCAAAGTACCAATTGAAAGAAAGTAAATTATATAAATATAATTCTGTTTCAGAAAAGTATGTATTTTCAAACAGATCACCAAACTCTGAACATGAAACTAACTAATCACATGATCAATTCCCTATATTCAGTATTTACAGCTCTGGTCTTGTGAAATGCAGAAAAATTTCATATTTAACATCACATCATATATATTTATCACATCACCTGTAAGATTAGGAATCTTCTTTTCCTTTAAGTTGTAAAGCATAGCCTTGCTCTTGCATAAAGAATACCTAATTTCCCCATAACCTTCCTTTACTGTAGTCAGTTACCAATTTTTTTTTAAAAAAATAATTAAACTAATAAAAAATGATAGTGGTCCAGGATTACCAAAACTATAAAGACTTTTACAGTGGCTCAAGTTTGCCTCAACATGCCAATCAAAAGCCCAATAGCTCAAGAGGGAAAAATCCAACATGCCTAGAAACATACATAACATTCCAGACTCACTCTACACCTTTAATTAAAACCTATCTTGCAGCAGATCTAGGAAACACCTCTGCTGAACACTTTGGGAAACCGCTCGTAATCAGACTACCCAACAGTGGTCTAAATGGGCCAAACATCTAATCTCTTTGTATGTGTATATATTGTTATGTGCAAGTGAATACACCGATCAGAGTGTCAACTAAGTACCAGGATAGTTCTCCAAAGTGGAGAACTCCAAAGCGGTTTGATAGAAAAAAAGCGACTGGTGCCAAGTGGGCACTACACAGAAACAATAAATCTTTCCGTTATTATTATAATATATATTTAAAAAATATTTCAGAGCACTCAGTAACTGAAGTTAGATGACTTCAGATCCTTTCACTATGGCTACCTATACATTCAGAAACAATATCTTCAGAAATCAAATGGCTGCTATATAAGCTTCAGATTCTCAATGTAGAATTGGTTCAGTATATGCCCAATGGTTCCTCAAGAGCAGAACTGCACAACTTGGCAGTATGCAGGGGTTAAATTGGCTAAACCTCTTTGAGCCACAGATAGGTTTTAATTATTAATTAATTAATAATATTATTAATTCCATCCTCCTCCTCCTCCTCCTGGCCAGCCCTCTCCTCAGGAGAAAGCCAAGTAGTGGAGTAGCCTTGCCTGTCCTTCTCCTCCTCTGCCTGGACTTCTCCTCAGATGGACAAGCAATGGAGGAGCCTTGAGGGGTGAGCATTTGCGCCCTTCCTCCTCCTCCGCCGCCTAACCTTCTTAGGGGAAAGCTGAGCAAAAGCCTTGCAGAGCGAGTGTTTGCCTATCTTCTTCCTCCTCTTCCCTCGGCCTTCTCAGGAGAAGGCTCAGCAGTGGAGGAGCCTTGCAGGGGGAGCGTTTGTCCTTCCTCCTCCTCTGCATGGCTCTCTCCTCAGGAGGCCAAGCGTGGAGGAGCCTTCAAGTCAATCCACATCCTCATGGGCTGCCCAAAAGGATTTGGTGGGCCACTTGCGACTCCTGGGTTGTTTGTTGAACAGGGCTGCTCAAGAGCTTTGCTGATGGTGGACTGGGGAATAAAACTTAGCATTGAAAGAAAACATTTCCAACACTCTGTTTTCATCCTAACACTAGCATAGGAGAATTAAGTGGTTAGTTTTTCTTTGAATTTCTTCCTGATGAATTTCTCTCCAACATGAGTCCATGTAGCTGTTTAATTTTTCTCCAATGAGATTCCAAAATATAGGTTGATCTGGCTAAAGGAAGAACAATTGGGAAAGCAAACTTGTTATGGGGATGATATAAGAAAGGATGTAGACACTCCCTCTCCTCCTGGTGATCTCCCCATATAAATGCTACCTCTGATTCTACAGCCTCATTATCTTGGCTGTTTAAAAACATGAACTGCTAAATTAGATCTACATACCTGAAGGTGTAGGGTCAACCCTAGTTAATACTTGAATGGGAGCTGCCAAAGAATACCAGGTGTTATATTTCAAAGAAATGATCTGGCAAAGCCACCTTTGAGCATTCGCTGCCTAAGAAAACCCTACAAAATTCATGGGGGTTGAAATAAGTCAACAGGTGATTTAAAGAAGCACACACGCACACACACACATGTGCCAAAGTAAATTCTTCTTCTTGCAGGGGGAGCGTTTGACAAGCCACTCACACGATGCTTAGTTCAATATGAGTATTATCTCGTTCCACAGGGAAAGCTATGGAGAAACAACCAATGCTTCCAATGGTCAATTTTCCATGATATGCTCTATAAATCTACAGAACCAAATCATAACAGATTTGTTAGACAGTATGACTTTTTAGAGCTCACTTGAAATCCACATTGTGGGAACTGTAGTACATACTAGAATGCTTCATGTTATATGGGCTACAAAAGTGGAGTTTTTCTTTTTAAAAGTTACCATTCTTAATAGTGACAGATTGTAGGAACAGAATCCAGAGCTGGACTATGTTGAGAAATGTATAATGCATAAATGAAATGGGTTGGCTTCTTTGTTGATACTGCATACTATACAGTAACTAGCCCACAATGACACTTCAAGGGCAATGCATAAAATTAGGTGATATAGATAATAATATTTTATTTTGCCTCTCAGCACTATTTTTGTGGAATTTTAGCATTTTCTTTAGAGGAAAGGAAAGGAAAGACATACTGCACTTACTTTGCTACCATCCCTAAATTCTAATAAACCATGGATACAATCCACTGGAAAAACCTCCCCTGCTTTATTGTTCTATGTGTAAAATGCTATCATGTTTGCTCTATCCTTGTTAAGTCAATGCAGTTATTATGCCTATGGAGTAAATCAAATCAGCCAACATAAAGTATTTTTCTTTTTACTGAATGAGCAAATCAATCACACATCAGTGTTGTAAATTTATGTGCAAAAGCATTGAAGTGCTTTACTAAAAATTACAACATAGAAATACATTAACAAATTCATACAATCAGATTTAGAAATATAACAAACACAGAAGAAACAGAATTACAATACATTTACAACACAGGACAAAATACATGGAATTAATTAGAAAATATTGTAATAAATAATTCATGAATTATAGTGCAATTGATTTATGCATAAATAGAACTAATTACCTAGAAATCTGTTATTAACAAAATCTGTCAAAAATCAAGGCAGCCACAGAGTTTTACTAAATTACTGCAACAATGGAAATACTGCAATTAAAAAAAACCCACAAATACAGTTATTTGTACTGTAAACAGCTAAAAAAATCAGTCTCACTAAAGTTAATATACAATTTAATTTAATATAAAATAGTCATTAGCTACCAGAAATGGTTTAAACAACTTTACTGAGCAGTAGTTCTAAAAACAGAGGCACTGTTTTTTAATATAAAATACTTGAGAAACATTCAAACAAGTAGAAAGCATGTAGGGCTTGCTTTCACCTTCATTTAAAAGTCTGCTGAAATATGAATTTTCAGAAACTTGTCAATTTCTAAGTAGCGACTGGTAACTGAATTTTAAAAGTACTTCAAAATTATAATTTAAACAACTTTTTAAACAAATACATTAGGGATGAATAAGGGGAGTCTATGTATTTCCCTGCCTTTCCTCAGTTGTATAATCAAAGGTTCAGCCTATTCATTAGAAATAATTATGTTTTTTTCTTAAAACTTACAGGTTGAGCATTATCTACAAACTATCAAAAAATATTTTAATATACTATTTCTGGCCAAAAATAAATACAAGTACTAAAATGCTGAAAATTAATTATAATATTACATACAAAACTACCACTGCTAAAGTCAATAGCAAAATGATCCCTGATTTTATGAATCTGTTACTTTTTGGTCAGGCCATCTGTTAAATGATATTAAATGATATTACATGTGTATAGTAACTTGGCTTTGATATACATCTCTGGCTAAAATTTAATATAGACTGAAAAAAATTTAAAAAGCTGGGTGTCCAGCTCTTCCCCACCATCAACATATGAGTGGGAACGCCAATTTCCTTTCATACCTGCACATCCTCTTCTCTTGCGCATCATAACTGGTCCTCTTAACCCTCAGAAACCATTTCCCCCCCAGAGGACATTATGTATTATAGCAGGAAGAGGAATGCAAAAGAGGGTACATTAGTAGAATTTGCAGATCCCTTTGGATCCCAGCCCATGTCATAAATTAAAAACAGGAGTAAATTGTTCTTGAAAAGGTCTGAGATTTGTAATCTTGTCTGTTAATGGGGAAAGAGACCACAAATTAATCTTTTTAATTCTGACCAAAATATGGCTTTAAAAAAAAAAAAAAAGATGACCTTTACATTTAATATTTGAAAGTCTCAACTATCTGATGAAAATCTTGGTTTATTGGCTTCCCAAGAAGCAACTGAGCTGAAGAAGACTGAATGCATATGTAACAGGCCAAAGAGTTGATAAGTTAATTATGGTTCTGTTATTTTGTATGCTACTTCAGTTTTTAAAAATCAGTAATGTCTGATTTGTTCTCTAATTCTTTGTAAAATACTTAAGTTAAATAGCATACTTTAAAAATATTGTAGGCAAATTTATCACAGAGACTAAAATGTAGGTTAAAATGATAAACGCATGGGCAAAACAGATAAAGATTCTGGATACTCTAACTTCCCCATTTACGAAAACTAGTTTTTCAATGAAAAAGGCCATGGATGTCCTTTGTGTATGCAATATGATTGTATACCCAAGTTACATATTATATAAAACTCAATGGGTATGATCCTTTCCTTAGCAAGCACACTGCCCACATGCAAATGAATCCTTATAGGGGCTGAGAACCCTGTTTCACTCCTTCATTCCACAGCAAAAATCATGGAAAGGAACCTAGAGAATGAGCAATCTTCAGGAACTAGAACTGGCTCTATCTCCTTCATATTATCTACACTCCCACCTCAAAGGAACATGAAATCTGGAGTTTGCATAATTTGGCGAAACAGAGGATGGGATTTGGGCTGCATACAGACTTCCTAATCCCCGAGACTGCCCTCGTGCATTGCCTGTGTATTGATGGTAGAATGGAACAGAGCAACATAACCCTAAGATTATCTCCAGAAGAAAGGATCATCCCAATATGAATACTTCTAAAGTTCATTTAAAAACTGGAATCTAAAGTTAACTGGTCCTCTGAGATTTTTTGAAAAGTTATATATCTAAAACGAACTGTCCAGCTTTCAAATAGTAAATATACAAAAAAATTCTAGTACTGAAAGTTCAAAACAGTTTAACTGTTTTGCATCTGTAATTCTATCAAGACCCTGAACTGTAAATTTGGTTATTAGCAAAGTGATGATGTATCGGCCCACCAAAATGAAAACCTGATATTCATTTTGATAAACTGAAAGATTTGAAATGTCACAGCAGCAAATACATTACTGTTATAGTGAGGTTTTTCAACAGGAGTGTTACACAATCCTTAAATAAATGTAAGTAGTCATAACACCAACTAACCAGCACACTTAAATCAAATTAACCATTCTCAAGCTCATTCTGTGCACATTATGAACATGCTCTAATCTGCATTCCAACTTTCATCTTAAACCCTTACAAGTTAGCTTATTTTCCACACTAAAGGAAAACCGTTAAATTTTTATGCCTTTAGTATTCCATCTTATTTATTCTATAGCTACACTAAATTTGTCAGTTTTCACAAGTATATATTTTGTAAACACCAATTTCTTGCTAAACCAACAATGAAATGAAAAGAACTCAGCTGTATATTTAACTCACGCTTTTAAAAATGAAATGCTTTATCTATATCAGATGTTAAAGTCTGATATATTTTCTCTTCCATAAAAGTTTCTGTACTTAACTAATACTTCATGCTAGTTTCCATGTTGAGAAACTACAGCTGTCTTCTTTAAAGTTCCCTTGATTAATATATTTTCAGTTACCTGCAATTTCTGAAAATATTCTGAGAGGCATAAATGCCTCTAAAGCATTAATCATGTATTTCCTTAATAAGATGGACTGTTGAATGGTTAGGGTCACTCTTCATCAATAAAAAATGCTTCACATAACAAATACATGTTATTCCAAACATTTTATGCTAATGACTACTAAATAAAACCTGAATCTTTTTCACTTATTTGTACAAGGATTATATTAAATACAAACTATCACAATTGTGATCAATTCTATCATTTTGTCCACAGTGAAAACCCTGAATAAAATTATTCTTCAAAAAGGCATGTAAGTGGTTTCTGAACTGTAAAATTTCATGTCTCCTGTCTAAGTGAACATTTGTTTTTCATGTGCGTATGTTTACACACATGAAACATACATGTGCACGTGCAAGTGCACACATACACCCATATGCAAAAGAACAAACACACCCACCCACGCACATACACACACACACACCTAACCAGTTAAACTACATTGGCTTGCTGCTATTTTTGCAGGTGCCTGTCCCTGAATCTGTTATATTAAACAACCCAGTGTCTGGTAGTCGGAGCTTCTTCTTCGGTGGAGTCTTCAGTGTTCCAGATCTTTCTTTAACTTTATATTCTAAAGTGCTGTGAGGTACCCCATATATTCCTTGTGCTTTGGAAACACTCATTTTCCCACTCATTACCATTGCAATAGCTTCTTCCATTATTTCATGATCATATTGCCGGTAGCGGCCCCGTTTTTTTCTTGGTTGTTTATTATCCTTGCGATCCAAGCCATCTTCTGTGGATTCAGAGGTGCCATCTATAATTCCATTCTTAGTATTAAGACACAAAGGAGAGAGGTCCCCATGCAGAAAGTAGGAGTCAACACTTGATTGAGTTACAGATGCAGAACATTCAATTTTGTTCTGTTTAGGGAGTATACTTTTCAATTTTTGAAGAGCCGATCCTTCTAAAACTGTTGAAGTTTTAGAAACATGGTACATAACATCCAGAAGTCCAGCACTATCAGGCTGTTGTTTGGAAACAGTGCTGATTCTCAGTTGAGGAATTTTTAACTGTACAGTTGGAGCTGATGTTTCATATTGTACAGTTTCATTTTTTTCTTTAAACTGAGTGACCATTCTTTGTAGAGTTAACTGGTGGAGGTAACTGGAAGCTGTTGGGAATCTTAATTCTGAGGTTTCAAGTAGAGTGAGTTTACTTTTTTCTGTGCGCTCTGCTTGAGCTTTTGCCCACAAGGCTACTTTTTGCAGCACTGCACATGTTTCTTTACTGTCTTTGTAAGAATGACTGTCATTGAAATCTCGAGTTTTGTTTTTAAAGGATGCAGGCTTTCCTGCTGGTAAGGCTTCTAAGTGGAGAAGTAAAGTTTTTTGAGGTATGCCATAAAGTATGCCTGCTTTATTAATGTCCAGTGCTCCGGACTGAATGTCTTTCAACGCTTTTGAGAGCAAACCATCTGCAAACTCAGCACTTCTTTCCACATAGTCCTCTCTGTGTCTGTGGTGTCTCCTGGATGGATGGAATGAAACGATGGTGAACTGATGCATGAGAGACTCTCAGACAGCTATGGAAGGGAAGGGTCCACTCCTTTATTATACTCCTTGCTTAGGTAACATCACTGCTTCTGATAGTTTTAAGTCTTTGAGTTGCTGTAGCTATTGATTACCATAGCAAAAGTTACAGTTCTGGTAGGACCATGCTTCAAAATGATACCCCAGCTTCTATAGCAGCCCTTCCAAGAACTTTAAATCCTAGTTCAGTAATTGATAAGTTTCTCAAAAGCTTGCAATTCCCTTTTGGCAGATGTTTGCAGGGTAACACTTAAAACTTTCATTTTCACAATTTAACATCCTCTGAATGCCCCAGTCCTAAAGGAGTTTTGTTAGTAGAAACGTGACGTTACCGCTAAACAAGTAATAAAAGAGTCAACCCCCGCACAGAAATGTTGTTGTAATTCTAACAGAAACTATCTCAGATATCCAACTATTATTTCAGTTTTGTAATTCAAATCCTAATGTTATTTACTTCGTATCTAGTAAGAGTGTCAGTTTTTCCATAATACATTGAATGTGTGCGTGCGTGCTTGCGTGTGTATATATATCTCAAGCAAATTTGGGTCAAAGAATAATGATGAGATTGTTAGTTGCATTACAATAAATGCATAAAAACCAAACTAAATGCCTGCTATGACTGGAAGATTGCCAAAATTATGAAATTTGTTATTTATCTAATATTGAAGGAAATAATATATTTCAGCACATTAAGCATCTATTTATAAAATAGGTATTTTAGCAGCATGACACCACATCCCAGAGACAGAATCAAAATGTAAGAATTGCCTTAAAGAGCTCTCTCTTTATTTAAAAGGGGTGGGTGGGTTGATAGTGTTAATTTTTTTTAACTAACTGAAAAAGTCTACAAATAACATAAATCTTTTCCACTACCGCAATTGGTATGTTACTATATTATGGAGAATATATATATAAGTACTGTATTGTTTCCCAGTTCCATTAAGCATGGAACTAGTTCAATTTTTGTAACATGAACTAAAGTTTGGTGATTGTTCTGATAACTTTTCTTTAACAGAAAAAAAGTGAAAAACACAAAATGAAACACATGAGTTATACACAAACACACATTTATGAGAGAAACTCTAGCAAAACAAGAGGTAACTGTGTAACACAAATCAATGACAAAATATATTTTTCAAGTGTAACTCTTTTTTTCCCATTTATTATTTTTTAAATAAACAAGAATAATGTTGCTTACCCAGACACTGAGTTTTCTGAACATGATCCATCATATGCTGACTGTTCCAAGCTTGTTTTCTTTGTAGAGAGATCTAGCACTCCATCCCCTATTATACCAGAGAATGTAAGGTTTATTTTGGAAATGGCCTACCTTTTTAACATCAACATTTATTTACAAAAAAAAAAGTGCTGATCCCTGGGGCCACAAAACCAGGCCTGTACACACTCTGCCCTATCCTGAGGTTGAAAAAATTGAAAAGTCTTATTTCTGTGTTTCTCCAGTGAAAAACACAAGAGGGTGTAGAATATAAGGTGTAGTTGTAGACATTTCAAGGACAGTGCTGCAACAGTATATATGAAACACTTCTATTTAAGATCTAGGTTAATGAACTAAATATTGTTATGTTTGATGAGTTACTTATCCCTCACTGTCCATAATCCTTGATGCACTATGCATCAAGTTGCACTTTTCTGAGAGTTGTGCAGCTACAGTGAGAAAAGGCCAATAATAATAATAATAATAATAATAATAATAATAATAATAATAATATAATGATAAGCCAGCTAAGCAGCATTTCCTCAAAAGCTGTACTACTTCCTTCAGGGTCACAGTGCCCTAAGAATTTTTTTCTCCTGTCACCACTGCCTACGCTGGCAGTTTTGCCAGCATGCGGCCCACTATATACTGACATAGCATCTACAGCTTGACACAGGTAATGACTATTCTATGTACTACGATTTTTTTGATTTTTTTTAAAAAAAACACCATTATTTTTATAAATGACAAACATTGTACCCTGTTAGATGATGTAAATTAACAAATTCTAGTACTGTAACTGGATTTGCACAGTTGTTCAATTACCTAAATGGTAGCTTTACTGTGGTGCATTTCAATTGTGAGTTCAAATCATTTCTGACTTATAGAGACCCTAAGGCAAAACTATCATGGGCTTTTCTTGACATATTTCTTCAGAAGGGTTTTGCCATTGCCATCCTCTGAGGCTGAGAGTGTGTGACTCGTCCAAAGTCACCTAGAAGGTCTATATGGTCAAAACAGGATTTAAATTGCCTTGATTTATATCTATACATCTGCTCCAGAGCTGCACAATTTCACACCAGAATACAGTGGTCCCCCGGTTTACGAATCCCCCGGGGAACGAAATCCCCGGGACCCGAAACCGCCGGGACCAAAAAACATCCCCTGGGATCCGAAGGATCCCCCGGGATGCGAAGGAGAAAAACCGTGCGGCCCCTTTAAATCGGCAGCGCGGTCCGTCTCCTAATGCGGTCCCCCGGGAAACGAATATTTCCGGGTTACGAAAGGTAATCCGGAACGGATTACCTTCGTAAACCGGGGGACCACTGTACTCTTTACAGTTTCCCTAACCAGCAGGATGGCAAAAGAGCTTTCTTTTCTTTGGAAAGCTTGCTACTGCATCAGAATTCTCTATGAGTTACTAAGAACATGAGGGCAACATATATGAAAACAAAATAAACATCAAAAGTTTCACCATAATATTGTATGGATTGCAGGAAAGAAACTTAAAATCATTTTTTATGTCTCACATGAAAAAAATATATACCACTTCAGGTAATCAATGCTCCAGGTATCCACGACACTAATAGGGTTTAAAATGGTGCTAATGTCAGACTTAAAGTTTTGTGAGAACCAGACAGCACTGTTTCCATTTCCAGTCGAATCGGACCAAACGCCTCTCTAGTCAGTGGCAAAACGAAACCCACAAGCAGGGCATGATGGGAAGTTATTTCCACTTTTACTTTACAGGACTCATATCTAGAGGCATGCTGCATCTTTCTTAGTTACAGCACACAGACATAGTGACTAGAGCCAGCATGGTATAGTGGTTTGAGCACTGGACTATGACTCTGTAGATTAGGGTTTGAATTTCTGCTTGGACATGAATTTGGGCACGTCACACTTTCTTTCTCAGCCTCAGGAGAAGACAAACTTCCTCTGAATAAATCTTACCAAGAAAACCGCATGATATTGTCACCTTTAGGGTCACCAAAAGTCAGAAATGACTTGAAGGCACACAATAACATCATTTTATTCTTTCCTTTGGTTCCGTATCCAACAGAAATGTTGGTGGCAATAGATAGTGAATGATTTCAACTAAAGCAGATCTTATCAGAAACTGGCTCCAAGTTGATCAGAACTGCTGCTTACAACAATTACAATTGTTGCTTATAAAAACTGTCTGGTAACTACTCAGAGAAACAGAAGCTCGATACACACACACACACACACAATTTTTGTTTCAGTCAAGAAACTCAGAACACACAGGCAAAATAATTCATATGCAGTTCCTTTTTTTTGATGATGATGCAAAGATGTATACAAGACTTGTTTTATCTATAGATTTAAAATCTTATCTTTTCAAGTTTTAAATTTTTTGTTAATCTACAAATATTTTATACAGAGAATTAAAAAGTGCTCAAAGATGAAACTCATTTCCAATCCCATCAAATGAACAACAATGAAAAAGATATACCTTGCTGAGTATCCTGCTCTTGTATTCGATTCACAGTGAGGTCTAGAGGGCTATCCTGTTCTTCCTGAAGTGAATTTTCTGTTTGGTACAGGATATCTTTGCGTATCAGTCTCATATCATATGATGAACCGTTTCTATTTTCTTGCATTTTACTACTTTTTGAAATGTATTCAATTGCAAATTGACGAATCATCTTTTTCATTAATTCCTGAGCAACTAGGGGAATATTAGGATCACAGTTCTGAGGAAGATCTATGGGGAGAAAACAGACAAACAAATATACATGAGGTGCAGTTACTTCATCAACTTTCTCTTATAGAAAAACTCAAGTCCAATGGAGTACTGATGGACTTACATCTGAGGAACTGGCACAAAAAGACAAGAGCAATGTGATTGTGGGTGCTGCTATGCATTATCCAAAGCATAACTGGTTGGTTCACATTTGGAAATAGATTGTAGAAAAAATTCAATTATATGTTTTTCATGAAATAATACCTTGGCCCTCCTGACCAATACCCACTTTATTACTTAGGAAGCACTGAAAACAGGAGGAGCAGGATGCAGCACTTTGCATAGAACTGTGTCTCTCTCTAGGCAGAGCATCAAGTTATTTAACTGAAATATGTATATCCCATTTGTCCTGCCATTACAGACAGATTCAAAAAGGAAAATAAGGGGTCTAATACTGTATAACTCACTACACCAGTAAATAAGCACTACTATAAGCAGCAAATCACTAAAGTAGTTTAAACAGCAAATGAGAAAGAATGAGTTTGCCAACCATCTTGTACTTTTTGTGTAGGACCGAAAATGAATATTGCAGTCCCATTCCAAAAGCTGTGGCACAAAACAGTTAAGTATCAATATAAGGATTGTATTTAGTTAATAATGAAGTTAACCTTTGCAAAAATGAATTAATCAAATGTGGTTAATTTTTAATTGTTCATAATGAAATTTCAGTATAAGGAATAAAATAAAATTTAAAAAGTCTGCTAAACTCTGCCCTTCCCCTTGGACCACAATTCTTGGGAGTTTATTTGTCCAGCCTGAAAAATGGCCTGCATCACTGTGGAAGGTGCACAACCCCTGACTTAAACCAAAGGATATTGGATTTATTTATAATTTTTACTTAAATAACTTTAACTAAATAGGCATTATCACAAAGTCAATGTGCTGTGTGTTTTTTACAACCATGATATATTTGGCAATAGCTGTCTGTTAGTCTACCAGCCTGATCATGAAACAAGTCTAAGTCCTCAAAAGAAGATAATTTTCTCATATTTTATTATTCTAGTTGAAAAACAAAATGTAACATGTTCAGTTTTTGCCACAGACTTGTATAGTTTGTATAAATGGAGTAATTCCAAAAGCATTTTTCTAAAAGAAAACATAATGTTGTGATCCTGTTTCTAAATAGCACTTTTTAATCAGATTAGTCCAGAAAACCAACACTTTCATCTGATTGTGAAAGCATGTGTTTCCCCTTTATGTTATTCCAAATATTCTTGTCTAAAAATCATCTGTGAGTTTCAAAATGTAATACCCAGCTAGTCTGGTGCCGTGTCACATAATCCATCTATGCCCAATATAAAGTTTCAACACAACCTCCCTTTTCAAGAAGTCTTATTGTTCCCAAACAGGTTGTCATACATAAGAAATAAGAATTTGGCTTTCTCCTTCACCAGCCCAGATTGAAATTAAAGACTGAAATAAAAATGTTTTGTACCAAGGAAATCACTATGTCTGTTTGTTCCCCTCCAAGATATCTTGAAGTTGGGATGCAAGCCTAAACACAAAATTCATTTATGTTTCATGTACACCTTATACACATAGCCTAAAGTAGTCGTAGTAGTCGTAGTAGTAGTAGTAATATATTTATATTCTGCCTTTTTCCTGGGGAATCAAAGCAAAAAACAACAGAACTATAACAATAAAATATAAGGATAAAATGCACAATAAAAAACAATCCCACATCCCAAACATAAAAACATAAAGGTACCATCAGAAAGCAAAGATGTCACTATCTTGGCCATCCATGAATAAAGTTTAGGTTTTTGGAATATTTTGGATTTTGAAATTACAGATAAGGGAGATTGAATTTATGCTTACTTCTTTATGAACAAACAATTCCTTTCCCCTGCCCCAAAAGTGGCAGCTACCATTGGCCCCTGGAACCGATTCAAATCGTGACCTCACTCCCCCCCCCGCCGCACTTGCTTTTATTTACAGGCAAGTGTATGAGCACTATCTAGAAATGCTTAGTTTTACCCAAAATCTGTCAGGTGAGGCCACAGTATTAGTCAGAAGCTCAACTATCATGGCAGAAATCTTGATACACTGCGAGAATGGAAGATAATATCAATTTGTTGAACAGTTTCCTGATACAGCTTAGTAGATAGAAGAATTACAACAAGTGCCAACCAGAAAGTGAAGGTTTCCTACCACAATATAGGTACAAAACTTAAAAAGAGCCTTAGAGGCCATAAAAAACTAGAAGCATGGGAAAATGGACCAAAGACTTTAGGAAAACAAAAGTAGGTTTTTGATTGCTTATTTTTAAGTCAAAAAGGGGGGGGGGGGAGAGAAACAAGGAATAAACAGAAGGAGAATGAGAGAAATAATGAAGGGAGAGAAATTTTGGAATGAAGTACTCAGCAGAAGAGGAGCATTCTAAAGATGTTGCTCACTTGACAGATTAAGAGAAATTGAGGAGAGGAGCAGCACTGGCAGGAGACTGAGTAAAGAGGGGTTCCTGCCAAAGCTACTCAGTTTTGAAACAATCCATTGGTGGTTCAAATCCATATGTATGAGGCACAGAGACTGCAAAGAAGAATCCTGTATATATATATGGCTGAACTGCTTCCTAGTGATTGTTGTATCAGTTAGAGATGCAACAGCTCATTCTCTTTTGCCCAACATGATTGTTTGGGTGGGGAAAGTGTAGGGATACAGAAGATGTGGTATCTTACTTTTCTTTCTTCTTGTGTGACACAAATTCCTGCCCATGCATGCCTTCAAGCCCTTGCTCTATGCATCAAGGCACTGGGGTTGCTATCAGCATATACCAACGGATCCCCTGGTTGCATGTCCTGGCTACTCTCTGAGTGGGTTTTAAACCCCTGTCTTCAAGGCTCTGTGTGTGTTCTGCTGAGGGAATGGCATGAGTGGTTTTGTTGTGGGAACTATCAGTGCTACTCTCCAAAACACTGATTCTGTTTAGTATAGGGAGATGCAAAACCCAGCCTCAGGGATAGCTGATAGTGGCAACAGCAGGATTGCTGGTTACTATATCTCTATGGCTGATGGTGCATGATGTGTGACTTGTGATTCTGGGGACATGTCCTCAGATTGCCATCAGTCTTCTCTCCAAAGAGACCATGTGGGAGTCAGAAGCAGCACAGTTTCAGACTAGTAGCCTTTGGCATGCTTTTTCCTGGGTATTTTTTTTTTAAATCTGTCTGTTTCCCTGCTACATGTGCTGGGTATGCATATCATATACTGGTAGCAGCTATTTCACTCACTTTACAGCAGGATCCCAAACCATGTAATCTGAATATAGGATTGCTCTGTAATACTATTATGCTTAATTTATTAACAGCTTTTTAGATAATCTGGTGTAAAACATCACAAATATTTTTTTCACCTCAAACAAGTTTTATCATAAAAAATGAATGAATACACACACACATGCAGACACAAAGAACAGCTTAACAACTGAAAACTTGTTTAAACTAACAGTGAAGTGTCTTTCCTAAACTGACAAACAGAACATACAGTAGATAAGAAAAATGGAGACAAAAAAATTACACGAAAAGATGATACTATCAAATACAGTATGAGTTTACTTGCATGCTGAAAATTAGGAGGAAAGAAAGGACTATCTTTACTAAAATTATATATCATAATCACAATAAAAATTAAAGTGATATTACCTTTCTTGCGAAAGAGTGCATTTAGGTAATTCTCTGCTTGGCACTCAATTTTATCAGTGTTGGACTGGCCCTGAGATGATAGTTCCTCTGTAGGTGCTGACTGCAAAGAACCAAGAACTGCTGTATGATCCTGAAAAGTACAAAGAAAACTTTAAAAAATATGTAATAGCTAATTTGTGGGAGGGGACAGGACAGAAAACATATACAAACATGTTTAAGTGATCGCCAAGGATTTCTGTTATAAAATAATTAGATACAGAGGGCCAAAAAGTATTTAGTCAGCCACCAGTTGTGCAAGTTCAACCACTTTAAAAAGATGAGAGAGGCCTGTAATTGACATCATAGGTAGACCTCAACTATGAGAGACAAAATGGGAAAACAAATCCAGACAATCGCATTGTCTGATTTGGAAAGAATTTATTTGCAAATTATGGTGGAAAATAAGTATTTGGGCAATATCAAAAGTTCACCTCAATACTTTGTTATATATCCTTTGTTGGCAATGACAGTGGTCAAATGATTATTGTAATTTTTCCAAGGTTGGCACACACTGTTGCTGGTATGTTGGCCCATTCCTCCATGCACATCTCCTCTAGAGCAGTGATGTTTTGGGGCTGTTGCTGGGCAACACGGGACTTTCAACTCCCTCCAAAGGTTTTCTAGGGGGTTGAGAACTCGAGACTGGCTAGGCCATTCCAGGACCTTGAAATGCTTCTTACGAAGCCACACCTTTGTTGCCTGTGCAGTGTATTTGGGATCGTCATGCTGAAAGACCCAGCCACGCTTCATCTTCAATGCCCTTGCTGATGGAAGGAGATTTGCACTCAAAATCTCACGATACATGGCCCCATTCATTCTTTCATGTACACGGATCAGTCGTCTTGATCCCTTTGCAGAGAAACAGCCTAAAACATGATGTTCCCACTCCCATGCTTCACAGTAGGTATGGTGTTCTTTGGATGCAACTCAGCATTCTCACTCCTCCAAACATGTTGTGTTTCTACCAAACAGTTCTACTTTGGTTTCATCTAACCATATGGCATTCTCCCAATCCTCTTCTGGATCATCCAAATGCTCTCTAGCAAACTTCAGATGGGCCTGGACATGTACTGGCTTAAGCAGGGGGACACGTCTGGCACTGAAGGATCTGAGTTCCTCATGGCATAGTGTGTTACTGATGATAGCCTTTGTTACATTGGTCCCAGCTCTCCACAGGTCATTCATTAGGTTCCCCCGTGTGGTTCTGGGATTTTTGCTCACCATTCTTGTGATCATTTTGACCTCACGGGATGAGATCTTGCATGGAGCCACAGATCGAGGGTGATTATCATTGGTCTTGTATGTCTTCCATTTTCTAATTATTGCTCCCACAGTTGATTTCTTCACACCATTAAACAGGTAATGAGTGGGGGACAGAGGAGCCTCTTAAAGAAGAAGGTCTGTGAGAGCCAGAAATCTTGCTTGTTTGTCGGTGACCAAATTCTTATTGTCCATCATAATTTGCAAATAAATTCTTTCCAAATCAGACAATGTGATTGTCTGGATTTGTTTTCCCATTTTGTTTCTCCTAGTTGAGGTTTACCTATGATATCAATTACAGGCCTCTCTCGTCTTTTTAAGTGGGAGAACCTGCACAATTTTTGGCTGACTAAATACTTTTTTGCCCCACTGCATTTATTATTTTCTAATAATTTGAATTCAAATAAAAAATTGGAAATCATTTGTTTAAACTTTTTATAGCATAAATACTTACACTGACTGTTTCTTTATGTAAATTACAAAAGGAACATTTTTCATCCATAGACCAGTCAGTTACTTCTTCTGGTTCACAGTCTAGCGGGAAAAATTAAATGCAAATTGCAAGATGTTAAATACTTGAATATGTAAATTCTTCATTTGAACTCTTATAATTAGGGAGATAGTATATATACATAATAAACCATTTTCATATGAATTGAGATGGATCCAAATCAAGTTAGTTGCACTTACCTCCTACAAAAATTAATACAAAAGTTATGATTGACTCAAGTTCCATTGATTACACTGAGAAAGCATAGCTAACATAAATACAGTACTCAACTATAAGTTGATCTCATTTATAAGCCAAGGGTAGGTTTTGGGACTTTTGGATTTTGAAGTGGCCATTGGATAAGTCCATGGCAAGACTTAGGGGATATAACAAATGATCTAAATGAAGAATGAAGCAAAGGAAAACAATGCCTAAGAATTTACAAAATTCCAGCAGGCTTAACTGTTTGTCCTCACACTAAAGGCTAAATGGATGAGAGAGTAGAGTCAGAATTTCTGAAACAGTTTACATTCTTGCCTTTCACCAGGGAGTGGTTGCTTTTAAATAAAAGGCGTTAAAGTACAGTACTTGAATGGACCTGTGGATAAGTCGACTCAGATTTTTTGGGTCATTTTTAGATAAAATTTGTTGATTTATATATGAGTATATACAGCAATTTATGCTGGATGGACGTGATTGGACAACCACTTTCCTCTGTTTTGCACCACCTCTCTATTTGGAATCTGAGATTTCATGATGGTGACCAGAAGTTGCACCTGTGCTTTTTAGCTCCATGGCCCTTTAAGGTACTTGAAGGTGAGTACCTTAGTGTAAGTACCTTTGCCATCCACAAGGTACTCACAAGGTGTGTTCTTAACTTTCATTTTAGACTTATTTTTGTCTTTCTTTATCTTACCACTCTGGGTTACTTTTTTCCCCCTAACTTTTTTGTTCTCTCCAGTTTTGCCTGCTGTTGTGAAGACTGGCTCTAACTTTCACTCTCACTCAATGTAATAAAATTTTCAACAGACTCTGGTCTACACTTGGAGACATAAACAGCTTCATTTATATACCGCTTCATACCGCCTAAGCAATGTCTAAGTGGTTTGCTACTGTAAACTAATTTGCACCCAACAATCTGGGTATTCATTTTAGCGACCTCAGAAGGATGTAAGCCTGAGTCAAGCCTGAGCCCTTTTGCTGGTATTGAACTTTAGATTTATTTTTGTCTTTCTTTATCTTACCACTCTGGGTTACTTCTAACTTTTTTACATTTGCCACATTTTTACATTTGCCACATTGCATTGCTCACCCTCCATGTTGTGAAGACTCACAGACTTGGGGGAACTCACAGATACTGATTCAGCCTCCTCTTGTTGTCATTTCTTATCAGAGGGCAAATGGGAGTCTTCCATAATTTCTTTCACTTCTATTTGTTTCTTTCTTGCTAACTAATTTGGATGTCATGTGTGCCTAAGTCAACTCCTATTTCAAAATTTCAAGTGTCTGAAATTACGATGTAGTTAAGATCAAAGGGGAGAGAAGGAAATAATCAAACAATTTGGCACACATCAGCACTACCTACACTATCAATCCACAGGAAATGCAATAGAAGCAACAATAGCATACAATTAAAATGCCTTGGTAAATTCAAATATTTGAGCTGTTACCCAAACAGCTCCTGCTGGTTTCTTTTTACTCAGTTATTATTATTAGTACAGGTGATGATAGCAGCTGTTTGGGCCCAGAAACAGATTAGCACCCAACCAAACCAGTTGTTACCATAAAAGTTTAACAAAGTCTCCGTTATTACTATGGCCCTCGACAGGTGATATTTTCTAGCATTTTGGAGCCTGAGTGAAATCCCTTAACTTATCAACATGTTAAACATCTTCAGCTTATATAATGTGGATATATTTTAAGAAAGATAAGCCTTCAACTCTGAATATATGTGAAATGGAACTTGCTGGTGGTAGTGAGGAAATGAAGAGATATCACATACCATTTAAATAGGTTAAAAATCACAAACTGCTAATGTGCATTTAGTGCCTAATTTAATTAGGTAAAAATAGTTTTAAAACCCTACTCATTTGAAAAAGTCCCAAATATCTTCTATTGCTCACCAGTGCTTGCAATTGTTACACATTTTCCCATCAATGTCCATTATATACTTTTCATGTAGGAGTGTTTATCTTACTCTCTTTCCCTCTCTGTGGGAAATAGAAAGGGATCAGACACAGTGGTTACCATGTCTTAATCATTTAGTTACCAACAAAAGAGTGACTTTAATGGAATAGACAAAGTGTTGATAATTCTGGTTTGGGCATTTTAAAAATGATCTTCCGTTTAATTTGTATCCCTATATGTTTCTTCTAATTAAAAAAAAGTAGAAAAAACTATAGGTATATAAAAGGTATATATTAAAAATATATCTGGAAGAATTGGCCTGTTCCTTCAGTTCAGGAATCTGTTAGCTCCATCTCTATATTTTTTAAAAATTAAAATAGCAATTATATTCTGAATAAAGGGTATGTTTAATATATCACACATAATTTTATAGCAAGTATATTTATGATGAATTGTATGTTCCTAAAGTAACTAAAAGACTTTCATGGGTATGTGTGTTAAGAATGCATTTTTTCAGTTTGTCTGAGAATTTCCTATCCTCCCCCCAAATTAGGAACAACCAATTTCCCTCCATGACTTCAAAATTTCTAGAAATTTTAAATCTGTAGATAGAACAACTACAGAGACAGAACAACTTCTATCTATCTCTAGATAGAACAACTTAACCTCGCTGAGGTTAGGAGCTCAGGACTCCCATGAAAGTAATTTTTTAAAAAAAAAAAACCCACTATTTTTTATGTATCCAAGAGAACATCTATCTAGGAATCTCTAGGTTTTCCAGTGCAACTCAACGGTCAACATTCGCTAGAATCATGTTGGAGGACCTACAAATGCCTAGAGAAATTTTTTTAGGAATCTCTAGGACTTCCATCGCATCTCTGTGGTCAACCTCTGGCAGAGATGCGCTACAGGATCTAGAGATTTCTAAAGAAAACATATTACTCAAATCCCTGAATAAGAAAACTGGCAAAAGTCAAAGCCACAAATTTGAAGGGCCGACTGTATTATTTTTAGAGAGAGGATAAAATTAGCCATCACACAATAGATAACCTCTGTGACCCAGCACAATAAATATGAAGTCCGATTTTAAAAATCAGCAGTCTGTATCTAGGGGTGGTCAATTATCCAAAAGAAGAGTCACCCCCACAACTTACAGGTAGGCTACACTGGCATGTTGACATTTTACTGGAAATGACATCATGCCATTTCCTTTTTTTTATTTAAGCTGATTTTTGGCTCATTCTGGGAAGGCTAAGAAAAGCTAAACCATTGTGTTTTCATGGGCTGAGAGTGATTTGGAGGTGAAAATAATCCATTTTTTTGGAGTTGAGGGGCTTCAGCAATCTTCGAAGGGAGGGGATGTTCAGAGGCTACAAGCTGCACTTTGTCCACCAGTGGCCTAAGCTGGGGGAGGGGGGAGACCCCAAACAAAAAATGGAGTGATTTGACATAAGTTGGCGTGTAACATTTTCAAACCTATTTCTACACTGCCATGTTTTAAACAAAACACTGAGATATTTTCTAAGCATAATCCACAGCAACAACTAACTCCTTTCAGTTATAATGACAGACTAAAATTCAACTTTCAAAATTCAAAATTCTTGCCCTTAACACAGGGTTGTAGTGATGGCAGTACAACATCCCTGAAGATTGTCAAGTAGAAGGATTCTGTGTCTCTGACTTTTTGTGCAGTTGCTGGATATTTTTCCCCTTTCTGTGTGAATAAAGTATTAACATACTTGATCTTCTACCAGCAACTCTGATCATGTAATTGGCCTTCATCAACCAGACCAAACCATTTTTAAAAGAGTTACTTTTCATTTCTTGAAACAAAAAGGAAAATTTTTTGTTACTGTCACTCTGGATATGTGCAAATCAAAACAGGTTTCTCCCATGAAAAACAGTAAAAAACAAACAAAACAAAACACCCCCATATTTACAATAAAATGCAACAGTAAAATTCTTTAGTGTGCAAAAAGAGTGCTTCCAACATGTCATATAATGAAAAAAAAAAAAAGACCTAGCTTTAAAACATTTCAGATAATTGTTTACCTTCAAATAAACTGAGGTCTCTTCGTAGCCTTGGTCCATAAAGCCCTTCTAAAATACTTTCAAAACCTAACAAAAACAAAAGTTAAAATATTTTATAACATATCAAATATTTACTATGCAATTTCACATATTTAGCAGCTGAAAAAGTACATCACTTCAATTTGGAACACTGTTGCAATATGGGTAAAACACCCTCTACATTTGATGTTAGGTATCTTCTAATACCACTGATGTAGATTCCATATGGAAATTAAAGTTGTTCCTGCACACAGAAATGCTACACCCACACATCAGTTTCCAAGTGTACTGAATGCTTAGCCTTAGTACATAACCCATTGAACGTAATAAAAAGAATTTTGCTGTCGTATGATCAAATCACACCAATTCAAACATAACAGTGTGGTGTGGGACACCCTTTCATATGGCAAATAATATGTTTAGGAAGAATGGGGTTTATGTGATGGCGAAACTTTTAGAAACCGAATGACCAAACTCATTGGCATTCTCGCTCAAGGGGAGGGGGACAAATTCCAGGGTCAAGACATCTGCCTTCTGTGGAGCAGGAATTCCAGGAAAAAACCCAAGGCACACTCTTTCAGCCTCAGGCTAGCAACAGCAACCCCCCCCCTCACCTGACGAAACCTGCCAAGAAAACTCCATGATAGTTTCACCTTCAGGTTGCCGTAAGTCGGAAACAACTTGAAGGCACCAAACACACAAGTCAGGCTGTCTCAGCCTCAGGGGATGGCAATGGAAATCCCTCTCTGATGAAGCCCTATGTTAGTTTCACCAGGAATGACTTGAAGGTGTGCGCACAACGTATACACACCCAACAGCCTAGCAAAAGGAAACTTTCCTCTGACAAATCTAGCCAAGAAAATTCCAAGATAGTTTCACCTTAGGGTCGCCATAAATCGTAAACGACTTGAAAGCACCATGCACACGTTACGCTCTTTGAACCTCAAGGGATGGCAAGGGCAACCCCCCCCCCAGCCTCTTCCCCTATCCTCCCATGTTTTTAACTAGCTCTGGGAGCCTGTTAAAGGCACAAGATGGGGGGGAAGGAACAGGTGTGCGCCTGATCCACTCCTTCCCCCACTCTCCCCTGCCTTTGACTGGCTTCGGTGGGGGGAAGAGACATAGGTGCCTGCCTGCTCCTTCTTCCCCCTGCCCTCCTGTGCCTTTAACTGGCCAGTTAAAGGCACGGAATGGCAGAGGAAGAGGATGAACAAGTGCATGCCAGCTCCTCCTCTTCCCCCGGCCTCCCGTCCCTTCAACTGTCTGTATTAAAGTATGGTTACTTTTCAGCTGTGTTAATTTTAACAGATGAAACTGTGAAGATTCCCCACGGAAATACAAAGTGATGTAACTCTGGGAAAAGACTTGTTACGAACTGGTACATTGTCATGAATGCCTGATAAAATATGCTCTGAAATTTATCTAGAGCAGCCATTCTCAACCTGTGGGTAGCGACCCCTTTGGGGGTCGAACGACCCTTTCACAGGGTCGCCTAAGACTTTTAGAAAACACATACTTCCGATGGTCTCAGGAACCGAGATACTGCAATGTTATGGCTGGGGTCACCACAATATGAGGAACTGTATTAAAGGGTTGTGGCATTAGGAAGGTTGAGAACCAGTGATCTAGAAGAATGACAGTTACAATTTATTTACACAAGAGACTTATTTCTGCTTTTTTTTTCACTTGAAAGAAATCAAACCTGTGGAGACAGGAAAGTTGTGTTGTTTCTTATTTCACCTTAAGTACCTGAAATCTCATTAGATGGTGGAGGTATGGTACAGCATATGATTTGGGTTGAACCAAACCATGTGCTTCAATTCTCCTTCTGCTTTTAACAAAATATCATGTATGTTAAGAAGGATGAACACTTCTTTATTTTATTTATCCTCCATGGGATTAACAGCCAAACTTCATTTAGATGGTAAAAAGTAATACCAAACACCAGCTACTTCAAAAATACCAACAGACTAGAAGGTGAGTCTAAACTATTCCCTGGGATCCCATGAACTGAAAAACACACTTCTTCCCCCATACTAGCTTTTCATATAAACACAGTTGTGGGCCTACATCAAAATACTGCAATGTATTTCCAGCTCTAGTATACTGTACAACTTTGAACTGAAAACACTAAGTAGTGGTGGGAGAAGCAAACATTTTCTCTTCCTATCACAATCCCTGCTTTACAAATCAGGTCGTGAGTTGGTGGAAAAAAAAAGGAAAGGAAAATAGTTCCTTTCCCCCTTTCTCACTATTCATATGTTGTGGGGAGCAAATTTATTTTACACTCACAGTTCATCACTGAATAGAAAGCTCTTCCTCTATGATATTTACCTTCTTAGGCCAATTTCCACCCCCACTCAATATGCTTCCTTCCTTTTTGTTTAACTCCTGTTCAACTATCCTTAATAATCCATTGCTTTCAGAGGCCACTATGCATATCAGATCAACATAATATACAGGTCCCCCCCCCCTTTTAATTTACAGTGACTACTTTTCAACCAACAAGGGAATGTGTACCAGCCTCAAGTGCACAGAAAGAGAGATGTAAAAAAAAAAAATCAATAATTCTGCAAACGCTATTTAAACAACATAAAACGTGTCGTTTTTAGAGGAAGAATATCAAGTTTCATTATTTGGCATGCTAATGAAAAATCCTATGCATTTAAGCCTGTGGTCTCCAACCTGTGTCCTTTAAGAGATTTTGGACTTCAGCTCCCAGAAGTCTCCGCCACGTTGGCCAAAAGTCCAGGATTCTGGGAGCTGAAGTCCAAAATCCCTTAAAGAGAACAGTTTGGGGACCACTGATTTAAGCTGAAAAATAAGTTCCATTCCATTTAGTTAATGAGCTCCAGGAAAGCACCCATAGGATTTCAATCCTAAAAAGTACAGATGTTGTGCTCAGTGATCACATGAGATAGCCAAGGTACTGTATTTGGAAAGCTACAGCTCTCAGAATCCCTCAGTTATCATGGACACTGGACAGAGGTTATTAGGAAATGTAGTGCAAAAGTAATTTTCTAGTCCTCTGCCAATGACTTCAGTAGGGCCTATTCCCAAGCAAGTGTGTAGTTTTGAACAAGCAGTTATGTAAAAATATGCACTGGTAAGGAGGAAGGGTGTGTGTGACAGGTGTCCCTTATGCTACCTAAGCATTACTTTAGTTGCCATCTGAGAAGAAATAAAGGCTGAAAAAAGTTGAAAGCGTAAGAAAGTGTAATAATTAAAAAGTAACAGTCATATACAGCTACGTTATTGAGATTACTAATGTTTAGATATAAAGTGAATTAAATGAATACAGCATTGCAGCATTTTAAAAATTTTTTATTGCTTCTTCTTTTTCTTTTTTAAAAAAGTTATTACCAAGCTACAAGATACCGCAATGTAGTATGGGAATATAGTGAGATTAACACATATAGGAACAACAATAATAAATAACCACGGACTTTTGGGAGGAGTTTCCATTTAGTCTAGAGAAGTAAAAATGATGAGTGAAACAGAATATAAACACTATATGAATGCTATGTATGCAAACCAGCTTTGCTACCTTTGTATAGGCATCCTTTATTAGTTCTGGCAAAAAGACTGAAATTGTACCATACATTAAACACAATACATTTGAAAATATTGAATTGTATTGTCAATATGCTGTAGACTGTTTTCCATAAAAATCTTAATACGGTAGTATATATTTTGAATAAGCACAACATTGTCTTATAAACAACAAAAAGTCATATGACTCCTTAAAATTAATTCATTTTATTTGGGATAGGCTTTAATGAGCTGTGATCCACTTCTTTGTATGCCTGACATAATATTTCACTTACATCAAAAGAAAAAACATTTCACACTCGTCCCCAGATTTTCTGTTTTTAAATGACAAAATGATGTGGTGACAGGTCCTTCAGTTTTCTACACAAAATAATTATCTTTTCTGTGCGTGGTCTCATTCAGTTTATTCAGATGAGAACATAAACTACTGTATTAGATGTTTGTGTACACTCACACGTGCACACAACAGCATGCTTGGTCAATGTCAGACTAGGAAGGCTCATCATTCCTTGGATGAAAAGTGGAACGAAAATATACCAAAAATATAAAATAATTTAAATAAAATGCTGCAACATATCCAAATTCCCTTAACACCTGGAAGTAGAATTGCTCAAGACTACATGTATACTAGTGAATGGGGAAGTTTTAAGGTTTGCTAGGAAATTAACAATCTTTCTGTTTCCATTGTGCACAGCGTATCGAGCATAATGGATCAAATTCAGGCCGGTAAGTCCCAAACATAAGCACTTTTAATTGAAGAAGGGAGAGGAGTTTTGGTAAGTCGAAAAAGGAAAAGATATTATTTGTCCATAGTGCCTTTCTGGAACTTTGCCACAAAGCACTAGGAAGAGAGTTTAAAAAAAAACAACACAACTTGATAGCATATTATGAGACCTAGTATCTCCTCTGGGATATTGTGAACTATTATAAACTGTGTATGTATGTATGTATGTATGCATGCATTTCTGTACTAATATCCTGTGATATAACTGCTTTCAGTACTGTGTTACGTTCTGGAAGTGACTCAGCAGAGGCCCTTATTATGTTAAATTTATTTTATTTTAATTAGACAAGCTACTGTCTTTTAGGGTGACCCCATTTCACTTTCAAGACTTATAGGCACTGATAATGCAAATTCGATATTAGATAAGACGGTAGCTACAAAATAATGAGACTTCTGCTCTTACAGATTTAACAAAACAGTATCTGTTAGAATCTTAATGACTCAAAAAGCTTTTATTTTTAGGTACACCAGCTTAAAAGAACATATCCATTTTTTAAAAGCAAAACCCTGAGGCTATCTGAAATATAGTTTAGAATTAACTGCTCTCATCTAGTTCTTCTAGTCCTGGAACATGGTCTTTTGATTTAACAACAGGGAGAGACCCCAGTTGAGGTCTTATCCCATCATTATCTGGAGCTTTACATGGCAGCTAAATTGTCCTATGGATCTATATCTTTCTGTTGTACACAGGTTATAAAATATTTATGACAGGACCTAGCATGGCAGGTTTGCTTCTAATGATCAAACAGCACTAATAATATTCTAAATAATGTAAGCATCTGATAGATCAGTGTGAATAAAACACATAACAAGAGACACAGACCTAGATGCATTCAGAATTTTTCTTCCACCATCATTTGATAAGCATTATAGTGGTCACATGTTAGTAACAAACCAAATCAGGTTTTCTACTAAATTTAATCTCTATAGTTAGAAGACTGCATGCTGGCTTGCAACCTATTCCCAAATTCTCCCTTCATCCCATGGTTTGCAATGACCATAGTTCTAGCTATTTGAATCAGACACATTATAAGAACATACAGCCATGTTTAATGTAACTTTCAGCCCAGCAGTCTCCCTCTGATGACTCCTAGGAAATAGCACTAGCCACGAATAATCAAAGATTCTGGAGGCAGCTGCTTTTACTTTGTCTGAGAAAGGAACACAAACCTACAGTAAGTTAGGATAGGATAAAGTAGAATCCCACTACCTCCCAGCTCAAGCTTTTATTGCATTATTTACTGCAAACACACTGCTATAGCCGCCTTCATAATCTTCTCAATGCAGATGTTGCCAAAAGACTTCCATCTACTCTAGACAAAAGAAGAAAAGAGGCAGTTGGGAAGGCACAAACAAATTTTGTAAAAAGGACCCCATTTGTCAGAGGTTTTGTTAACTGGACTATGCCTGAACTTTGATATGCTAATTATAGGTATAGGACTGGGTCTCCAACCCTTTTGAGCCGGTGGACAGATCCTGAAAAACTAATATGGACAAGTCACAACATGGCTACCACTGAAGTATAAACAATCACTACTGCATGACCAAGAACAAGGATTCAGTGAGGTCTGAGCCAAAAAACAAACAAACAAAAACAAATAACAAAACTAAACAAAAAACAAGCTCATACCTTAGAAATCTCCTTTTTTGGATCTACCAGTAATAGAGCTCCAATTTAACAAGACAGAACAACCTTCCTCTCTAAAATAAATATATAACCCAAACATACATGTGTATCATTACTTTCACAGACTCACAAAAACACTCTATAGGTTACTGTTGTTGTTTTGGGTTGCTCTTCCTCTCCCAATTTCTCTATTATTTTCTTCTCCCAGGCCCTGTTCCCTCAGTATTTCTTGCACTACCATTTCACACTTGCTTACCTATGTTAACTTCTACTTTAGAAGCATTCTTGCCTTCTCCCTTTCCCTGCAAGTAGTATCCAATTAGAAATGTTTTTCTTTCTCGCTCCTGCTAGAATTCAATTATAATTGTTTTCCTTTTCCTCTGAGAAAGCATTTATAATTGGATACTTGCCCAGAAGACAAAGGAAAGAATTAAAAATATTCTCTCTTCTACCTCTTCTCTCTGACTGCTGGAATATCTAGTGGCTCGGATGGCCTGAGCACATAATGTGAGGGAAGGTACAGAGAAACCGGGATTAAGAAGCCACTATAATTTGTAATCTCACAATTAGAAAAGTATCTAGCAGATACCAGGGTGGGAAAACGTCTGCCTGCAGGTTTTGCACTGGGGTCCACAGGTCCAAAAAACAGGACCAGCACTGATTAAAAACATAATTTAAAATGATGAAGATTTTTCACTCTTTTTACAATTAATATTTCTTTGAAATGTCATTTTAATATAAAATCTATATTTAATCCACAATCTACACATACACTTTAAAACAGAATGACTTTCTATCAAAACAGATGGAGTTACAGGCTGTATTTATATACAGGAAGAACAGAAGAAAATATTTAATATTTTTAAATTCATATCACACCATCAACCATAAGAAAACAAAACAAAAACCATGCATCAGGTACAAGAATAATTACTCCACAGTGTACTGTATTTATGTTCAGGATGGAGGTGGTGGTTTCAATTTCATTATGTTTTTAATTTTAAATTTAAAAAATTAAAATGACAGAGGGCTTTCCATTTAACAAAATGTGAAAGAGGGTTCGCCAGATCTACCAAGGAACTGTTGAAGAATAAATAGGATGAAACAATCTGTCCCTCGCCCACTTGTAAAAAGTGTAATACTGAAACACATATGCTACAGTTGAATAGCTCCTGAGCAACACAGATAAAATCTTGCATCACAGTGTATACCTTGAAAATGCCCTTCTATCACCTCGAAGAACCTAGCATTGACCCTGTGCCAGTAAGAAAATATGCTCCTATGTTGAGGCGCTGACAATTTATTTTAACAAAAAGTACATTCCACTTCTGGAGAAAACAGGATCATCTGAACAAGGCTATCGTATTCTGTTAACGTCCAGGATCTCCTGCTTGATCAAGACAAAAAACTGTTATGCCAGTACAAAGTCCAAGCAGAGAAATTTTTGTGTTAGAGCTTTCTGTCCAAAAGAAGGTATATGGGTCATCCACTGTCAGTCAGCCCCAAGCACAGGAGTCCATAACTTTCCTATAGAACATTCAGCAGGAGTAAACTGCAACAACACAGGACACAGCTCCAAGCCAGGCTTATCAGTGAACATAAGCTTGCTTCCAAGTTAACATTTCACCTAGTTACCCATTTAAGAAGCACTCAGAATAGTTCTCAAAAAAAGTGGACCCTTTTAATGGGGGGGGGGGGGGGCTTGCGTGCAAGCCGACACTATTATTCCATATTAATAGGAATAATAGGTATGAATAGATACCTGAATGCAGCAGCAACAGTTCTCCCCCCCATATAGGGCCGAAACAGATTTTGATTAATTGATCGGGACTGCAGCAACCATATACCGTGGCCCTAGTCCGGCTTTTTGCCAGACTAAAAAGAAGCAGCAGAAAGCCACTGCTTTTTGAGCCAGCAAAAAAGCCAGCTTTTCCACTGCTGCGATGGCTTTATGTCACTCCTGCGGTGTGTGACGTATGAATTAATGTAGTTGGAACCTTCCTGTACAGAACCTTCCTGCTGGCTTGGCAGTGTGCTTCATGTAAATGACATGCCTCCGAGCCACTGGGAAGATACCATAAAAGGGCTGCCTGTTTTGCCCCCTGAGAAAAAAATGTAAGATGATTCTGAAACAAAGCTTTATACTGGGAAATGCAAACTTTCTATTCACTGTTTGTCTAGAAGACATAAAAATGTAAGTACAGGTTGCTTACCTGTAACTGTGTTTCTTCGAGTGGTCATCTGTGCCCTCACACAATAGGGTTTGCGCCTGCGCAGAAGCTCCATTCGGAATGCTGAAAAGCTGAGCAGATTGGTGGGAGCCCCGCCCCTCCCATTCCCTGAGCATGCCCAATCCCGCCAATCTAGTTCCTCCTTCAGTTCAAGTCCGCCGCAAAAAAGGCAGGGACCTGACCGAGGGGAGGTAGGGCGGGATTTGTGTGAGGGCACAGATGACCACTCGAAGAAACACAGTTACAGGTAAGCAACCTGTACTTCTTCTTCGTGGTCTCTGTGCCTCACACAATAGGGTGACTGAAAAGCTTACCTGTGGAGGTGGGAAGGTCACTGCAAGATTGAATAAAGGACAGCACGACCAAAACTAGCATCTCTCCGGGATCTGAAGTCCAGCCGGTAATGCTTCACAAACGTGGATGGCTGTGACCACGTCGCCGCCTTGCAGACCTCTGGCAGAGGAACACCTCTGAGGAAGGCAGCAGATGAAGCTGTAGCCCTGGTTGAATGGGCACGTACACCAACCGGGAGAGGGTGTTTAGCCAGTTCATAAGCCAAGGCAATGGTTTGAGCAATCCACTTTGCAAACCGTTGTGATGAAACTGGGTTGCCTTTCCTGGCACCACCATAACAAATAAACAACTTAATGGATAATCTGAACTCTTGAGAACGCTGAACATAAAAAGCTAAAGCACGGCGAATATCCAGGGTGTGCATAGTCTTTTCCAGAGGCGAAGAAGGATCTGGATAAAAATTAGGAAGCACAATCTCCTGGGAAAGGTGAAACGGAGAAACCACTTTAGGGAGGAAGGAAATGTCCGGTCTGAGGACCACCTTGTCCCTATGAAAAGTCAAGTAAGGCTCATCTGAGCGTAGGGCCGTCAGTTCAGAAGCACGTCTGGCTGAAGTTATGGCCACAAGAAAGGACACTTTGAGTGTCAGCAGTCTCAAGGAAGCAGAGCCTAAAGACTCAAATGGAGGTCTAGTAAGCTGTGTAAGCACTAGAGAGAGAGACCAGGCCAGAGCCAGTGGTGGCAATGGTGGATAAAGGTGATGTAGTCCCTTGAAGAACCTCTTTAACGTGGGTGATGTGAAGAGGCAAGGTGACTTTGAGCCAGGTGGCTGGTGGGCTACAATAGCCGACAGGTAGACCTTGAGGGAAGAGAAAGCTAGGCCTTGATCCCTGAGGTGCAACAGAAAATGCAAAACAGTAGTAAGGCTCACAGGTGAGGAAGGTTCAGACCTAGCCTCCGCGAAGGCACAGAAACGCTTCCACTTATATGCATAGGATCTCTTGGTAGAGTCCTTCCTCAAGGCAGACAGGACCCTGAGCAGGTCAGGAGACTCTATGGCTGGATCCTCCACACCGTCATCCGTAGATTGACCAAGTCCGGATGCAGGACCGCTCCATTGGAGTGAGACAAAAGGTCGGGCCACTTCGGCAGGTGGAAGTACTGGCCCCTGGCCAAATGAAGAAGAGGAGTGAACCAGGGTTGTCTTGGCCAGAATGGAGTCAACAGTATGGCGTTGGACCGATCCCTGGCCATCTTGGCCACCGTCCTGGAGATCAGAGGAAAGGGTGGAAAGGCATACAGAAGGTCTCGGCTCCAACTACAAAGGAAGGCGTCCCCCATGGAACCTCGTCCTTTGCCCGCTCTGCTGTAGAATGACCGGCATTGGGCGTTCTCCGGGGTGGCAAACAGGTCCACTGAGGGAATTCCCCAACGAGACGTCAGGAGATTGAAGGCTGGGCTCGACAGAGTCCATTCGTGCTGCAGCACCTTGTCCCTGCTGAGGGAGTCTGCCAGCACATTGTCCTTTCCTGCCAAGTGAATGGCCACTGGATGAATGGATCGGTGGTGACACCACGTCCACAGCTGCTGGGAGAGACGCAAGAGGACTGGAGAGTGAGTTCCTCCTTGCTTGTTGATGTACCAGACAGTGGTTGTGTTGTCTGATACTACCTGCACAACTCTGTGGAGGAGATGATTTTCGAATGCCCTGAAGGCTTTGATGACTGCCAGCAGTTCCAAGGCATTTATGTGCAGTTCTGCCTCCTGTGCAGACCACTGTCCTTGTACACACAAGCCGTTGAGATGTGCGCCCCATCCTGACATGGACGCGTCTGTAGTGACCATCCTGGACGGTTCTGGCGTCTGGAAGGGCATCCCCTTGAGGATGTTGGAGGGAGACATCCACCACTTGAGAGAGTCTCTGACATGAGGTGGTAACGAGAGTCTCTTGGACAGATTGTCCCTCAGATGATCGAAGGAAGCCAGAAACCAAGCTTGGAGAGGCCTGAGCCTGAGACGAGCCAGGTAGGTCACCGCTGTGGTTGAGGCCAGGTGGCCTAGCAGTCTCTGAATGTCCTTTGCAGACGGACGATGAGAGTGAAAGACGGATCGCAGCTGTTCCCAGAGGGCTTCCGCCCGCCTGGTGGGAAGGTAGGCTCGGCCCATCACAGAGTCCAGGGACGTGCCTATATAGTCTATCACCCTCACAGGGTGGAGAATAGATTTTGGTAGGTTGACATTGAGTCCCAAGTCGGCCAGAAGGTCCAAAGTGTACTGGACGTCTTTGTACAGTTGTGTCTTGGAGGACGACACCAGAAGCCAGTCGTCGAGGTAAGGGAATATCTTTATTCCTTGGAGACGAAGATGAGAGATGACCACCGCCATGCACTTTGTGAACACTCGAGGAGCGGTAGAGAGGCCGAAAGGAAGAACGGTATATTGATAGAGATCTCCATCTATGGCGAAACGGAGATACTTCCAATGTTGAGGCCTGATGCTGATGTGGAAGTAAGCATCCTTTAGGTCTATGGATGCAAACCAGTCCCCTTGGTGCAGGAACGGCAAGATGGATTGGAGAGTCACCATCTTGAACTTGCGAATCATGATGTATGAGTTGACGCCTCTCAGGTCCAAGATGGGGCGGAGACCTCCTCCTCTCTTCGGAACTGTGAAGTACCTGGAGTAGAAGCCTTGGTGTTTGAAACACGGTGGAACACGTTGTATGGCTCCTTTGTCGAGAAGGGAGGAAATCTCCTCCAGAAGAGGAGGAGAGGAGGGAGTGGAACAGAAAACGCCATTTGGTGGAATACTTGAGAACTCTATGGCATATCCCAGGCGGATGATGGTAAGCACCCAGGAGTCCGTGGTGATCTTGGACCAGTTCTCGTAAAAATGGCGAAGTCTGGGGACCGAGGAAAGGGTGACTGGCAAATAAAAATTGGGTGTTGCCTCCAAGAGCCCGTCAAAAGTGGCCTTGCCTTTGCTGTTGCTGCTGTTGTTGAGGCTGTCTGTAAGGCCTCCTAGTGTAAGGCTGGGTCCTATAAGTGGAGGACGGAGCCGAGCGGGAACGGGTGAAACCAGGGTCGTAAGGCCTTTGGCGCCAGGTACGACCAGATGAAGGCTTGCTAGGAGTCAGCCCAAGTCTCTTCCCGTTCAGACGAGCCTTGGCCATGGTGTCCAGAGATTCGTCGGTCTTGGCGGCGAATAGACCTTCACCATCAAAAGGAAGATCTTCGATCTTGGACTTAGCTTCCTCAGACAGGGAAGTGGACCTCAACCAAGCGAAACGACGGAGTGCCACTGCACCGGCCATAACTTTCGCAGAACAGTCAACAACATGTCTAGCTGAGTGCACTTCCTGGGCGATGAGGGAGAGTGCCTCGGCGTAAAATTCCTGAGCTGCCTCTTGTTGAGCCTGAGGCAGGTAGGGAATAAAAGCAGCCACACGGTCCCACAGAAACCTCTGATAGCCGGCCATACAACCTTGCATATTGGCGACCTTCGCTGCCAGAACTGCAGATGAGTAGAAACGGCGACCAAAGATGTCCATCCTTCTGCCATCTTTGTCCACGGGGGCAGAATGGGACTTGCCTGTAGACTTACAAGTAGATTCCACCACCAGAGAGTTAGGAGCTGGGTGGGTGAACAGGAACGGTGCTGTATCCGACTGCACCCGATACAAAGAGTCAAGCTTCTTAGAAGCAGGTGGTGTCGAGGCTGGCTTGTTCCAAGAGGCCACCATAATGTCGGAAAAAGAAGGCAAGAATGGAATGACCGCTTGTTGCTGGGGACGCACCACGAGGCCATCGATGGGGTCCCTGGGGGGCTGGGCCGTCTGCGCCGTTTGGAGGCCTACTGCCCTTGCCATCCTGTCGACAATTCCAGTGAAGAGATGGAGGTCTTCGACAGGTGAACCCGGTGTCTGGTCCTCAACTTCCTCATTGGGAGAGGAAATGGCAGGCTGTGGGGAGTCGGGACGGTTGTCTGTCTCCGCCGTGGACTCATCCGTAGACTGGGAGGCTGGCAACTGCGGATCCACATAGGGCTGTGTTGGCGCCGTAAGGAAGGTCGACGTCGAGGCGTCCGCGTAACTGATCGGAGCGGAGACCATCGACGTCGAAGTAGTAATCGTAGCTGAGGCCGAGGCGGTCATAATGGCGCTCGATTCCGGGGGTTTCGACACCGTCGCTGTCGAGGCCGGCGGGGGTGATATGGCCCTATATTCAGCTCGGGACCGAGAAGGAGAACGAGATCGAGAGCGAGATCGTGAGAAGTCTCCGACGTGGAGGTCACGGATATGGTACCGATCCCGGTACGAAGGGGAGTAAGAGCGGTACGACGGATGACACTCTCTCCAATAGGATTCAGCCCGATGTCGCGCCAGAAAGGAGGCCGACGAGTGGGGCGAGTCGAAGTAGTGCTCCTCAAACGGTTCCGGAGACTTCCGGGGTGGAGGAGATGGGAACCGCAGCCTGTAAATGCGCTCCGAAGAGGCTAGGATTTCCTTCGGTGGTACAGAGGTCGGAGCCGAAATGGGCGAAACAGTAGAGACCGAGGTCGAGACCATCCCCGTAGGGGCGAGGACCTGGGTAGATGCAGGCTGAAATGCGGGTTCCAAGGTCTCCGGTGCCGAGTCTAGTACAGTGACCGGGGCCGGGACAGAGAGGTCAATGGCCGAAGGCTGTCTAAGAAAAGACATGGCCAGGTTTGCCTGGGCAGCCGCCGAGGCAACCCAAGTAAGGACCTCCTTATGCTTATGCTTTTTAGCTTTCGGCTTCTCCAGCTCGGTGGATGAAGGCCGCTTCTTGTGCTCTCTGTGTTGCCCTTTGGGGCGAGACATAGTAGTCGTGGTCGAGGCCGACGCCGAGGAGGCTTCCGTCGGTGTCGAGGTCGCCGTCGAGGTCGGTCTTTTGATTTTTGGAATCCTCGGGAACTTAGAGATGGGAAGGCGTCCTAAGGGGTCCGCAGACGGTTCCGAAGAGTGGGAGACCGAGAGGGCCTTTTCCCACAGATGGGCCTTGAGCCAGTCTGCTCTTTGGCGGAGTGTGGCGGGGTTAAAAGCCTTGCAATGCTTGCATTTCTCCGGGATGTGGGAACTGCCTAAGCAGAAAATGAACTTCGAGTGTCCATCCACAACCGGGATTTTACCGCCACAGTCGGAACATTTCTTGAATGGGGCGGCCATAAGAGGCTAGTCCGATCGCGAGGGGCCCGTCCGGGCCAAAACCCTCGAGTTCCGAACAAAAAGGGGCAGCTCAAGGAAAAAAACGGGAGTAAAACTAAGGAAAAGAACAAAATAAAGTAAAATAAAACGAAATAAAACAAAATAGACAGGGTCTTAGCTACTCAGCTTTCGTCGCAATGAAGAAGGAGATGTTACTCTTGCGGCGGACGAAAGAGAACTGAAGGAGGAGCTAGATTGGCGGGATTGGGCATGCTCAGGGAATGGGAGGGGCGGGGCTCCCACCAATCTGCTCAGCTTTTCAGCATTCCGAATGGAGCTTCTGCGCAGGCGCAAACCCTATTGTGTGAGGCACAGAGACCACGAAGAAGAATAGCAAATACTTGGCAGCATCAACTTTTTCAATCAAATGACCATCTTTCTTCCAGGTAAATCTGGTTGGTTGGTTTGTGGAAAAAAGGCACTTTAAACTTGTCATTTCTAAGTTAGCTAGCTACATGTACAATAGTCTTCAGAGAATTTTAAACTTGCCATACTAAAATAGTTAGTTATGTCTGCAATTGTCTCCAAAGCCAGTCAACATTTTTTGAAATTCACAATTGCAAATCAAAAACCCTTTAAACAATGGAATCAAGATCTATCTAAATTTATATGGCAAGGTTAAAAAAAAAACACAGGATAAGATGGAAACTGATGCACGATGCTAAACAAGGAGGGGAATGGGATTGCTAAATTATGAGTAATATTCTATGATTCTATTTCAATGCAAGCTGCCTTTACAGGATTTTTGATTTGATTAGGGTAACCAATGTAGCAACTCTTCCATTGGAAGACTTGAACATATACTTTGGCTGGCATGCATATAAATGGTATGACAACATTAGTGTTAACAAAGAGTTTAATCACCATTTTATTAGGTTGTGACTGTTAAAGAGTTTAGTTAAGATAGAAGCACCAACTCTACCCAAAAAATACCCCTGCAGGTTTCGCCCCAGGAAGCTTTCCACAGAAGAGAAAAACTACAAGAAAATAAAAAACTGGATTACTTTTAAAGATTTACTTAAAGTACAAAACAAAGGCTATCAAATTAAGTCAAAAGATGAACTGAGCCTTGTCACTGTCATTGGTTCCTATGCTGACAAACATCAAAAAGATATAAAACTGATAAGAAATTGGAAGGTATTAAAGATACTTAGAATTCTCAAAGATCTTTGATGTAAAAAATTACAGCACAGCTAACTGGTATAGGATAGTGTTAAAACAACAGTTGTCCCTCCAAATTTGCGGCTTTGGAACCCGCAGATTTGATTATTTGCGAGGTTGTCGCCTCTCCCTCCTGTCTCAGCGCTCCTTTCCATCCCTTCCCTCCCTCCTTACCTCATTTGTTTTCCTCTGCTTCGGGGGCTTGGAGGGGGAGTGAGCCAGGATGTGAGGGCCTGTAATCCATGCCTGGCTCACATGGTGATTTCCCTTCCCGCTGGGCATCCACCCTGCCCCCCTCTGCTGCGGCCAATGGGTCCCCGCTTGCTTCCCCTCTTTGCCCCTGTCGCCCTGGAATTGGATCAGCTGAGCCGACTCCAAGGCAATGGGGCAGAGAAAGGGAACAGAAAGCTTTTGTAGACTGGCTGCATCTGACACCACTTTAACAATCATGGCTCAATGCTGTGGAATTCTGGGAACTGGAGTTAGTTATGGCAGCAGAAACAGCAACTGCCTCCAGAACCCCTCAGTGAGCATGCATGAAGAACAAATATAAAAGAGGCAGTCAAGACTGCTTCATCAGCTATTTTCAGCATATTTTAAAAAACAGATTAAGTTCATCTGCCAAAATGGGAATCATACGAGGGGGTATCCAAAAGTTTTAATGATCACTTTTTTAAAAAAATTGACAGAAAGTTTGTTTCCATTTGTAGTTGTTAACTTATCTAGATTTACACATTTTCCCCAGCGTATCTTGACCCTCCAAATACCTGATATTGTAGAAGTCTGCAGATTGTGCCTGACAAGGATTTTACACTTTAGTCACTTCTGGCAGAGCCAGTGACAAAAATAAAAGACACAATGAGATGATTTTCTCAGCAACGTGAACTTAGGGACCAATGATGACACTGACAAAATTTCATCAATACGCCATAATAATGTCCGGGTGATAATTATTACTTCACGATACCCCCTCGTAAGACGCAATCTGCAGACTTCTACAATATCAGGTATTTGGAGGGTCAAGATACGCTGGGAAAAATGTGTAAATCCAGACAGTGACTATATTCAGATAAGTTAACCACTACAAATCAAAACAAACTTTCTGTCAATTTTTTAAAAAGGTGATCATTAAAACTTTTGGATACTCCCTTGTAAATGGAGACTAATGAAAGAAAAAGTCCTCCTGGGATGCATTTTGGACGATGCCTTCAAATACTCTCTAGAAATGTAAAAATGTTTTTATTTACTTATGTTAGGCTAACTTGACCTGGCTGTTTCATTTCACATGTGCATATTGTTAGTTTTGAATAGAAAGTCTGCTGGAACATATTGAACTACTCTTGTTTGTTGTGCTCTAGAAACCAAACCCAATTCTTTCCATTGTATTTCGGCCTCTGGAACCAATTTTTCTGACATTGCTTAGAACCAATGCCCAGAAATACACCTACTTTGTTAACTGAGATGTACCTTTAATGATCTTATTAAAAACAACAAAAAGCCCTCAATGGAGAGGTCTTCAAGGTTCCTCCGTATGATTTCTAGAGAATAAAACTTCAATGATGATTAAAACTCATTAAAAGCCACCAGTAATTTCCCTAGTACAAGATTTATGGCAATATAAGAGACGGCTAGGCAGTAATTCAGCATGGAATAACTTTCTTTAAAGCAAATCCGTTCCTTGCCAATAACATTAGAAGAATATTCTGTTCTTCAATTTATTTATTTTTAAAAAGCATGTTGTTGTGTGTCTTCACATTGTTTCTGACTTATGGCAACCCTGAGGCGACCCTATCACATGGTTTTCTTGGAAAGATTTGTTCAGAGGAGTTTTTTGACTTGCCTTGCCTTGCCTTCCTCTGAGGTTGCGTGGTTTTCCATGGCCAAGTGGGGATTCAAACACTGGTCTCCAAGTTCAGTGCTCAAACCACTACGCTATCCTGGCTCTCAAGGTTTACCGAATGTCAACAATAACTTGACTCTTAGCTTACACTAGCAAAAGAAGACTATAATAATTTGTCTTTTTATAAATATTGGTTGTCTTTATTTTTATCTTACATCTAGCTTTCCCTCCAAAACCCTCTCTAATGCTGTCTCAAATCAATTGTTTTGGAAATCTCAATTATTTTAAGCAATGGGCTTCAGTGGACATATTAGAAGTAAGATATTTGATTAGTTTCAACAAATAAACTATAAAAGAGCAAACAGTTGTCCAAGTGCAAACACCAGCAGACTATAGATACAGCATATGTTGGCTCTAGTTAAAGTGATTGCATAAGAAGCAGATAATGTGAGATTTTTTGAATATACATGTTAAGAGGAAAAAATGTCATGGCGGTTTAAGTAGCCAAGTTATAACAACAACAACAAAAAAATTGGCAGACTGACGTATATTAATTTACTATGGAAGGCCAATAGGGGAATCACCTTTAACTAAGGAAGAACAGACACAAGTCCTCATTTCTCCTTTCCTAAAATCCATCTTCACATTAATACACTAAAACTGTTTCATAGGTGGTATTATACACCAATGAAATTCCATAAAATCAATAATAATATTGCATCTGGGTGCTGGAGGAAATGTGGACAAACATGACATGACATGGCTGTTGGCCACTGAGATCTGTACAATTTCTCTTTACAGTTCAAATTTCTGAAAGGTTTTAATCACTGACAGCATTCCTATTTTGTCATAACCTCTGTTATAAAGGACTGCACGTAAAGGAGGTTAAGACTGATGAACAGACTTGAAGAAAAAGACATGGCAAAAGTTTATCATTGTTAAGTAATCCCCTTTCCTGTGTAAGGACAGGATGATAAAAATGTTGCCTCTCCTGAACAATAGGGGAACCCAGGAGTCAAATGTGATGGTTTGTTATAAGAGAACTGTAAACTAGTTCCAAAATGACAAGAGAGAAGAACCGGGAATGTGGAATAAAAAATAGGTAACAACATTTTTAAAAAAAGAGTTAAAACCTCTTTAAAATATGGTCATGATTGAAACTTCCCTGGCTAGGAAGGGTCTATGAAGGCAGAGGATGATGTGAACACTAAGCAGAGGAGTGCTGTTAAGAAGATAGTTAACAGATGGAAGGCAGTTCTACTTCATGTTGGCTTCTAAGACGAAGCAGAAAAAAGGACCCCAATCGTCTGAGACATAATCCACATTTTGTAATCCCTTTCAAACATTTCATGAATGGATCCATTAAAGAGGCCTTTGAAGTCAAAAGGCAGGTCTTCCACCATAGCTTGCATATCAGATTCCAATCCTGGCAACCTCAACCATGCATACTGATGTAGTGAGATGGCACTAGCAAGGGCTTTAGCATTACAGTGTGCACAACGTAGAGATATCTTGTGGCACCTTGGAGACTAAACTGAAAGAAAGAAGTTGGCAACAGTTCTCTTGCTGTACAAATGTTCAGTGCAAGGAATGTTAATGGAACCTATTAGGTTCCCAATCTTTGTTCCTCCAGATGATTTGGACTTCAGCTCCCATAATCCCTGACTGTTGGCTAAGTTGCCTGCAGTTGTCTATTTTAATGTTCACTTTTGTATGTTTTTAATTCTATTGTTCCTTTAATTTTTAAATTGCTTTTTGTACCAATTTTGGGGGGAAACAGTGAGATGATAATACTCTTTAAATACCTGAAGTGCTGTCACAGAGAGGATGGCCAGGCCTATCTGCTGCTGCCCCAGAGGGTATAACCAAGTCTAATAGTTTGAAGTTAGAAGACAGTAGATTTTGACTGGACATTAGAAGAAACTTCTTGACATTAGGAGTGGTTTGGCAATGAAACAAATTACAGTACCTAGAGATAGTGGGATCTCTTTCTCTCGATGCCTTCAAAACAAGGTTGGACCTGCCTGAGGATACTTTAGCAGGATAGTGTAGCGGGTTGGTCCCAATGGCAGTGAGGCACCTTCAGGTCTATGACTGAACTCAGGAGATGAATAGAGCACAGTGCAGGTGGGGTAAGGTGTCGATCCTATCTCCTCTTGATTTTCCCATCACTACACATTTGATCTGGGTAAACAGCTGAAAACTAGGGCAAATAGGAGGGGCAGAGTAAGCTGAAAACACAGGAAGCCATAATATCCTGCATTTTTATTCCAATGCATTTTCTTTGAACAACTAGTCCATAAGAAACTATATACTGACAAAACTGAACACATTTGACATGCTTTGACAAGCTGTGGATTGATGTATAGAGGAAGATGAAGTATAAATGACTACTGTAATGCACTCTACATGGGACTGCCCTTGAAAAGTGTTCAGAAGCTGCAGCTAGTGCAAAATGCAGCAGCGAGACTTGTTTCGGGTGTGCGTTAAAGGCCCAAACACACTGCAGAAATAATCCAATTTGAGACTGCTTTAACTGCCCTGGCTCAGTGCTAGGGAATCTGAGGAACTGTACTTTATTGTGGCACCAGATCTCTCTTGACAGAGAAGCCTAAATGTCTCACAAAACCAGTTCCCAGAGTTCTCTAGCATTGAGCCATGGCAGTTAAAGTGGCTTCAAACTGGATTATTTCTGCAGTGTGATTTACACCATACCGTGCCTCCCCAAAAATAAGACATTGTCTCATATTAATTTTTGCTCCCAAAGATGTGCTAGGTCTTATTTTCAGGGGATGACTTATTTTTCCATGAAGAAGAATTCACATTTATAGTTGAACAAATTTTTTTGAACATTTATTATATACTGAACATTTATTATATACAAAAACTTTGCTAGATCTTAATTTTGGGGGAAGCTTTATATTTAGCAATTGAGCAAAACATCTACTAGGTCTTATTTTCTAGGGATGTCTTATGTTTGGGGAAACAGGGTAATGGTCATATAACACTGGTTCTGCAAGAACTGTGTTGGCTTCTTACTTGCTTCAAACTCAATTCAAGGTACTGGTGCTGACTTACAAAGCTCTAAATGACTTGGGGCCGAGATATATGAAAGACCACTTCCTCCCATGTGAGCCTATCAGATGAGGAGGCTCTATTGCATGTCTCAACACCTTTTGAAGGTAGGTCAGTGGGTACAAATAACAGCTTTCTCTGTGGTAGTGCCTTGGCTGTGGAAGTTAGCTTAGCCACATCTCTTTTGAGCTTCCATTGGGCAGCCAAAACAGTGCTATTCCACATGGCATTCAGTATTTGAAACTGTTGTTTTAACCATTTTAAAACTGAATTCTAGTATTGATTTTAGCATGATTTTAAGAGTCTTTAAAAGAATATTCAATGTGTTGAAATGCCTTAAATATATTTAATTAATGTGATTATTAGTAAAATTTAGACTCCACACTAATAAAATTATTCTGAAAATGAGAATATTTTCCAAAATATGATTTTCTGATTAATTTATCACTAGCTCCTAAATAAGATCTAGTGAATGAACTTTGTCTCTTATTTGTTCTGTGTTATTGGATATATTCAATTTGTTTAGTATGAGGGTTTGGGCAGGATCCCAGGAAAAGTGAGAACTATCACATTCATATTAGAACTGTGCCTTTTCTGGTTAATAAAAGCAGCCAGAGAGGGACCGGCAATGGAAGTTGGCAACAGAAATGGTGAATGTCTCACTGCAGAAATGCAGCCTCACTACTATGACAGGCACATTTGGTGAGATATTGTGAAAGGACCTTTTACTAGCTGCTCCTGGGATCTGGAACTCCCTCCCAAAGGAAGCTAGGCTGGCCTCCCCAACTATTCTCCTTTTGTTGGCAAGCAATGACCTTTTTTAAAAGGCAGGCCTTTAGTTATTAACTGCTGCTACAACTTGTCATTTAATGGGAGGCGGTATACTTTTTACTGTTACATTGTAAATCCTTTAAAACTGTTTAGTACTATTTTAATAGGATATTTTATTTAACTGTTTAATTCCTTTTTTTAATATGCATTTTGTTTTTGATATGACGTTAGCTGCTTTCAATCCCACACTGGGAGAAAGGCAGGATATAAATATGGAGGGGAAATACCGTTGATGTTGGCACCAGAGATGGCTCTCAATACAGCCAAACATTTTCTTCCTGTGGATCTTTATTGTGTCAAAAACGTCTGGAATTGCCTGTGCTGCAGAGCTCACATATATAGTTTGGATATGGATCCAAACAATTCAATTCATAAACCCTACTAAATGGATTACAATGTTTGAATCTGATCAGTCAAAAATAAGCAAATGCTTGAAAGTAATAACCTGACAGACACTCTACTTACCAAACAAGAATAATACAGTATGTAGTTTTGAAAAAAGGATAGATACTGCTCATTTACATATTTTAACAACTAGAAACTTGAGTGGCATTTATCAATTATCAGTAAAGAGTAATTTTGTTTAAAATATGGTCAATAAACATTAAAGATTTTTTTTAAAAAAAACTTTCAAGATGGAAATGTTCCACCAAAATTTTTATTCTTAAGCATAATACTGTTCTAGGGTACACTGTATCGCTTTGACACTACATACTTCAGGAAACACTCTAAATAAATCTTTTCCATTAAAATTAGCCAATATCCCACTCAGATCATCAAGTCTACTGGATGCAGTAACAAGATATTATTTGCAATGGCACACAGAATAAGCTCCTTAACACCAAATGCCCAATATCTAGACACCTGGAAGATATAAACCACGTTCAGACTTCTTTAAGCTTGCCATGATTTCCATTCAAAGCCTGAGTGCTTTCCCATTCAAGTAGCGACTAGATCAGCGACTAGCTTGCAAAATGTGGGATAGACAAGTTAACTGTTACATGGATTTGTAATTGGTTGACTGGCCGAACTCAACGGGTGCTCAACAATGGCTCCTTTTCATCCTGGAGAGAAGTGACCAGTGGGGTCCCACAGGGTTCTGTCCTGGGCCCAGTGCTATTCAACATCTTTATTAACGATTTGGATGACAGAATTGGGGGCATACTTATCAAATTTGCAGATGACACTAAACTGGGAGGAGTAGCTAATACCCCAGAGGACAGGATCAAAATTCAAAATGACCTGAATAGACTAGAAAGCTGGGCCAGCGCTAACAAAATGAAATTTAACACAGAGAAATGTAAGGTTCTGCACCTAGGGCGGAAAAATGAAATGCACAGATATAGGATGGGGGACACCTGGCTGAATGAGACCACATGTGAAAGGGATCTAGGAGTCCAAGTAGACCATAAGCTGAACATGAGTCAACAGTGTGATGCGGCAGCTAAAAAAGCCAATGCAATTTTAGGCTGCATCAATAGAAGTATAGTTTCTAGATCAAGGGAAGTTATAGTGCCACTCTATTCTGCTTTGGTCAGGCCCCACCTGGAATACTGTGTCCAGTTCTGGGCACCACATTTCAAAAAAGATGTGGAGAAACTGGAGCATGTCCAAAGGAGGGCAACTAAGATGGTGAAGGGTCTGGAAACCTTGCCCTATGAAGAACGCCTTAGGGAGCTGGGGATGTTTAGCCTGGAGAAGAGAAGGTTAAGAGGTGATATGATAGCCCTGTTTAAATATTTGAAGGGATGTCATATTGAGGAGGGAGCAAGCTTGTTTTCTGCTGCTGCAGAGACTAGAACGCGGAACAATGGATGCAAACTGCAGGAAAAGAGATTCCACCTCAACATTAGGAGGAACTTCCTGACAGTAAGGGCTGTTCGACAGTGGAACACACTCCCTCGGAGTGTAGTGGAGTCTCCTTCCTTAGGGGTCTTTAAGCAGAGGCTGGATGGCCATCTGTCAGGGATGCTTTGACTTGGAGTTCCTGCATGGCAGGGGGTTGGACTGGATGGCCCTTGTGGTCTCTTCCAACTCTATGATTCTATGATTCTATGATTCTAGTTAGGAAATTTAGAGGGAACATGGAAGTCACAAAGCTGCTTTAGTGACAACCCCAAAAAAATACAGATGTTAATTTGGTGAGTGACATTGCGAGGAAGAGAAGGAAAAGTAACTTATTTTTTTTCCCCACAAAATCTTTATTGCAATGTTATATCATACATATCATAATCAAAAGAAGTAAATAAATAATATAGTATACACTATGATAAATGCATCAGGATAAATTCATCGCGTACAACCAGAGCAAAAACTTCCTGCAATCTTATTAACAGTGTTATTTGTATCTCCTACAAAACAATAAGGTACTCAGCCTTATTTTATGTTATTATTTGTGTTATTATTATTTTTTAACCGTCCTTCACATTTAACTAAAAAAAAAAATGTAATCCCGTCACCACTAGAGCCACTGAAGCAACTATCGATATTCACTTTATTAGTACCTCCGTTTTGCAATAACCTTGATATATTTTAGTATAAGGTCACATGTTGTTCTGCCCCACTATATTCCCTAACGGCTGTTTCCCTTTCACAGCCTAAAATAAGTTTACAACAACTTAGTATCCACATTACACTTTTTAAGCCAATATTTAACTATTGGTTCCCAATCTTTCTTAGCCTTTATATCAGATTTATTATTAATCAGTGCCGTTAAAGTGTCCATTTCTTTAATTTCCATAATTTTTTGGAACCACTCATTTATAGTAGGAACTGTTTTTGTTTTCCATTTTTTTGCGAGAAGGATTCTGGCTGTAGTGATCAAATATAGGGTGATTCTCCAATGTTTTTTTTCCGCCGATACTCCCAAAAAAGATGTCATATTTAATAGATACAATTCCGGAACACAGGGGAAACTAATTTTTAATATCTCCTGGATCTTCACATGTATTTTGCACCAAAATTTTTTAATTTTTGAACAGGCCCACCACATATGGAGGTAACTTCCCCTGCTTTTAAGACATTTCCAACATTGTTCGTTAGTTCCATAAATTTTTGCGATTCTATGTGGTGTGTAGTACCATCTATTAATTACCTTAAAGTAATTCTCTTTCAGTGTATAAGATGCAGTAAATTTACTTGACTTCTTCCAGGAATCCTCCCAGTTGTCCATTGAGATAGCGTGACCAAGCTCTTGAGCCCATTTCACCATGTAGGGAGTAACCGTCTCTTGGTCTAATTCTCTACTTAATAATATTTTGTAGAATTTTGCGATCTTACCCTTATCTTTTTCCCAAAACAGTTTGTCTAGTTCGTTAAGACCTTTTTCAAAATTTAAATTTTTTCTGTCTTCTATAAATCGTTGAGTCAATTGAGTATAACTAAACCAATTAATTTCTATACCATTTTCTATTAATTCCTCTATAGATCTCATTTCAAGTATCCCACCTTTGGCATCAAGAAGAAGATAAAGAAAAGAACTGAAGCGTCTCTCAGAGCAAAAAACTTTGGTTGATGGCTCTGCTTTAGGCTTATCCTAAATTAATTGGGTGAGAACCAGGGAAACTTTACTATATTCTCAAAACATTAGTTTTAGTACTGGTTCTCTGCTCTGGTCACAAGTTCTTAGATATTAGAGGGTAAAATTTATTTTCCCTTTCTATCTGTTTCTCTGTTTGTTTGTATGTTGGTTCATTTGCTTTTTTGTTTGTTTTTTATTTTTCTGGTCATTATTGTACGGATTGGCTAAAAGACCAAAAGCGATAAGTAAGATATAGAAACACTGTTTTAGACGGTTTATGACACTAGATAGTGGATTCTGATCAATTAAGCGGCAAATTGAATATTAATCTATCCGTGATGGCTTCAGGGGTGAGGTCGAAGAACCAGATGCAAGGGCAATACCCAGGATCAAGAAGGGATTCTGTAGAGTACACTAGTAAACAAGATGTCAGTGTCATTATTCTCGAGGAATTAAAGGAGTTTAAAAAGGCTTTCAAAAAAGAAATCAGAGAAGAATTGAAAGATTCTAGGGAAGAAATAAGATCGGACATGCATAAAGAAATTGAAAGCCTAGCTAGCAAAATCGATAAAATTACGGGAGAATTTAAGGATCTGAGGGCAGAGGTGGATCAGCTGGCGACCCAATCAAAAGATCTGGATAAAAGAACATCTATTATAATGAATGAACAGCAGAATGTTAACCTAAATTTACTAGCGCAAGAAATCAGATATAGAGAAAGATGTTTGAAGTTGCGAGGTTTGCCAGAGGTCGAAAAAGAACAATTGTTGAATCGTGTAATTCCTGTCCTTGCAGAATACATAGACACACCGGAAGAAGTTTTAGATTCTCAAATTGAAAAATTTTTTAGAATCAATTCGAGATTGGCTAAAGAAAAAAATTTAGATAGAGATATCGCAATTTGTTTTACCAATGTAAGAACTAGAAGTAAGATTTGTTTACAAAACCTGGAGGAAAAGCTGATAATAGATGGGAAGGAGATTGAAATTTATAAAGACATCCCGGTACAGATCCTCAGGAAAAGGCAGGAATACAAATTCCTCACACAAGCTCTGCAAAAACATAACATTAAATTCAGGTGGGATAAATTCGAGGGGGTGTTATTTACATACAAACAAAAAAGATATAAAATAGACACTGTTGACAAAGCCAAAGAATTTTACCGAAGAATCTTGGATAAAAGAAAAAAGATAGAAGGAACTAAAGAGAGAGGTGAAACAGAGGACTCAGGAGGGACAGATAGAAAAGAGCAAGACAAAAATACCAGAGAAGAGGAAGAAGGAATAAAGAAAACAGAAGGGGCTCCGGGGCTTTAAAGAAGCAGAAAGCAAATGTTTAGAATAGGTTCCTTAAATGTTAGAGGTCTTAATAAAGCTCATAAGAGAAGAATTTTATTTCATTATTTGGGGAAATTTAAATGGGATGTAGTGTGCCTGCAAGAAACAAAAATAAGAGAAAACGAAATAAAGTTTTTGAGAAATAACAGTTTAGGTTATCTTTTCTGTTCCTCTGATAAAAATAAGAGGCGCAGGGGTGTCGCGGTATACATAAATAAAAAATATGAAGCTAAAGAGCTGTTTAAAGATGATGAGGGTAGGTACGTTGCAATTCGGATAGCCTTACAAAACCAAAAATTTGATATCGTCTGTATCTATGCTCCATTAGAAAAAAAAGATGCTTTCTTTAAAAAACTTAATCAAGATCTAATTAAAGCTGATGGTGACTCATTGATTGTGGTGGGAGATTTTAACGGGGTTTTTAAACCCAGGAGGGATCGAAGTTCAAAAAAGAAGGTACAAAATAATCAAGGGAAACTTCCCCGTAGCTGTACTGATTTGTTAGAAGAGTATGACCTGATTGACGTATGGCCACATCTTTATAAAGGAAAAAAAGGATTTACATTTCAATCAGACTCCAACAAGGCATACTCTAGGATTGACATGTTTCTGGTTTCAAGGAGACTAATACCACTAATTCAGAGAATGGAGATTGCTCCAAGAGAGCTCTCAGATCATAATATGATTGAACTTAATCTGACAGTAACGCAAGAAAGACCCTGTTATGTATGGAGATTGAATGAAGATTTATTAAATGAGGAATTAGTGGTGCAAGATTTGAGAAACGAAATAAATCTCTTCTTGAAGGAAAATTGGACACAAGAAATAAAAGATAAGGTTGTGTGGGACACCTGTAAGGCAGTGGTTAGGGGTATTTTAATTAAAAAAACAGTCGAACAAAAAAAACGAAGACAAGAAAAAGAGAAAATAATTAACTTAGAATTGAAACATTTAGAGGAAGAACTATACAGGGATCCCAATAATAATAACATAAAAACAAAATATGAAACTTTAAGGAGGAAGAAACAAGAGATTAACACTGAGGAAATGGCAAAAAAATTGAAATCGATCAAGCAAAAACAGTTTGAACAGGCAAACAAACCTGGTCGCTGGTTGGCCTATAAACTAAGGAAAGAAAAAGATAAAAGACTGATAACAGAAATAAAGCATAAGGGAAAAAAATTACATACACAATCAGAAATTAAAAGAGCCTTTAAGGAGTATTATACCGAGTTGTTTAACGAAAAAGATGACAAAACAGCTATACAACAACGGGTAATAGAGTATCTTGAAAAAAAACAGGCTTGTATAAATAAAATTTCTGACCATCAAAAAGACATTATGGATAAGCCAATTACTGTAGAGGAAATAATAGATGCCATAGACTCTTTAAAAATGGGCAAAGCACCAGGCCCGGATGGCTACTCTGCTAAATTTTATAAAGTTTTCAAAAAAGAGATTGTTAATATCTTATGTAACACCTTTAACAAAGTAAAACTTGAAGGAAAACCATCGACTTGGAACTTCGCAGAGGTAGCACTAATCCCTAAAGAAGGGAAAGAAAGAAACGATGTAAAAAATTATAGACCAATAGCTCTACTGAATCTGGACTACAAGATCTTTGCAGGGATATTAGGAAAAAGACTGAAAACACTGTTAGCGGAAATAATACACAAAGACCAAAATGGTTTTTTACCAAATAGACAAATAAGATATAATATCAGATGCCTACTGAATATCATTGAACATTATAATGTCCATAATGAAACTAAAGCTGCACTCATCTTTCTAGATGCCGAAAAGGCTTTTGATAACGTTAATTGGCAGTTTCTGTTTGAAGTATTAAAAAGAATGAATTTTGGTGTTAATTTCCGTGCAAACATAGAACAAATTTACGCACAACAAGAAATACAAATTAAAGTGAATGGTGAGAAGACGGACAGTATTGTAGTAAATAAAGGAACTAGACAAGGCTGTCCTCTATCACCGTTACTGTTCATCATTATCTTGGAGATTCTAAATAACTCTATAAGAGCAAACAAGCGAATAAGGGGGACAAAAATAAAGAGACACGAAATTAAGCTAAAGGCTTACGCAGATGACATTGTGATTTGTTTGGAAGATCCGGTAAGAAACATTGAATATTTATTTGGGGAACTTAATGAGTTCGGAAGGGTCTCAGGATTTAAAGTAAATAAAAGTAAGACACAAATTATGACAAAAAACTTAAAAGATACAGACAAAATAGAATTATCTAATAAGATAGGTATTAAAATAGAAAGGAAGGTTAGATATTTAGGAGTCTGGTTAACAGAGAAAAACATGAGTTTATTTGAGAATAATTACATTCCGGTATGGAAACAAATAGAAAAGGATCTGAAACTCTGGAATAACTACAATATATCACTGTTGGGAAGAATATCGGTAATTAAGATGAGCATCCTTCCCAGATTAATGTTTCTTTTTTTAAACCTCCCTATTGTACCAAATGAAAAAATATTTATGGAATGGGAGAAATCAATCTCCAAATTTGTTTGGAGAGGTAAAAAAGCCAGAACACAAGGGAAAATCTTAAAAAGAGATCGAGCTTTGGGTGGTGCTGCATTGCCAGACTTGAGAATATATTATAGAGCGTGTAATCTACTGTGGGTACAGGAATGGATAACCTTAATAGACAAAGACATGTTGGATATAGAAGCCTCAAACCTAAGATTTGGTTGGCATGCATACCTCTGGTATAGCAAACATTCAGTAAATAGAGACTTTAACAACCATGTGATAAGAAAAACACTATTAAAATCCTGGCAAATTGTAAAAGGCAAATTCTATTGTGGGTTACCCTTGTGGGTCTCAGGACAGGAGGCATTCTTCGGAAGGTGGGAGGAAGGTAAAAGATGGATTACTTATCAAGATTTATTAAAAACAAACTCAAAAGGGGAATACGAAATACGAAAAGTAACTTATATGCTTCAGTATGTAAAGGGATCGTGTAGCACCACTGAGACTAACTGAAAGAGAGAGGTAGATAGTATGAGCTTTCATAGACTTGAGTTAGATGCATGAAGCAGACTCAAATCTACGAACTTTCAATTAGTTTCAAAGGTGCTACAAGAGCCCTGTACATACTGATTTTCCAGACTAACACAGGTATGTCTTTGAATGCTTCCAGGTATGCTTCAGTTAAATTACTTTAACAAAACAAAACAAACAAATGGGTACCAGGGCTAGAAATGACAATGGAAGGAATAGAGAGTGGTTCCCACACCAGAAAAAAGGAGATCAGTTCAACATGTGTCAGTAAGCTTTTTATTCTAAACAATATGCATATATGAAACATTTTGAACTTTGTAGAGACCACTTGATTCTTCCAAAATACTGTATATACTCATGTATAAGTCTAGAAATTTAGATAAAAAAAACCTGAGTCAACTTATCCACGGGTCAATGTAAGTACTGTATCTTAATTCTTATTTAAAGAAGGACCCATCCCTTGCTGAAAAGCAAGAGTATAATCTGTCCTGGAAGCACTGACCCCCTTTACTCTTTCATCCATCCAGTCTTAAGAATAAGCACAAAGATTTATGTCTGATGGGCTTTTGGAAGGCATTTGACATTGTTTTACTTTGTTTCATCCTTTAGATCCTTCCTATATGCCCCTAAATTTTACCCTCGACTTATCCACAGGTCATAGCAAAATCCATAATATTGCCCCCCAAAATGGCCCTCAACTTATACATGAGGTCGACTTATAGTCGAGTATATACGGTACATCCAGGTGTGATTTCTTCTTTAATCAGTATCTACTTTTCTTAAAATTTGTTAACATGTTGGTGGGAGCTGCTGAAGTAGGCTAACCTGGCTTACCCCTTCTCTTTCTGTTTTGTTATTCACACAAGCTCAGTAAGGGATTCTGGAGGTAGATGATGTTTACCTACTCTGTAGGCAGGCACACACAATAATTGGATTAGTGAGACTAGATTCCTATTCTTTCCCACCTCCATGTTTAATTAATTATATCTACTGCAGTAGTCCTCAAACTTTTTCAGGCTACTGCTCCATTTTCTCTTGTGTGACAGCCCCTAGACCCCACCAATGCCTATTTCTTGATACTAGCTCTACTGTTTCTGCAGCAGCCACCTGGCTAGCAGCACCTATCGCAGCCATGCTCAGCTTGTCACTGCTGCCCCTGCCTCTCATGAGTGAATACAGCAATGATAGTGGTCCAGGCCTGTTTCTCTCTCTCGCCCATACCAGCTTCAAAGCAAAAGGAAGGTCAGCTGGCAGGGTGCTTAGATGTTCCTCCCAGGGTGATTGGGTGCAAAGGGAGCAGTGACCAAGTAGCAACTGAGAACCCTATTGCCCGTTGCTGGCCTTTGCCACAAGGCTGGCACAGGCAAGAGGCTTGTTGGTGGCTGCTCCTTTGCACCCCTTCACCCTGGAAGCAGCAACTGAGCATCTGGCTGAGAAGCAACCAAGAAGCCTCTCATCTGTGTTGGCTTTGCAGTAAAGGCCAGTGTGAGCAACAGGCTTCTCAGTCACTGCTCCCAAGGTGACTGGCTGAAAAGGGAGGAGTTTTCCCCCCAGACAGAAAGGACTCTCAATCCCAAAGAACACCAGACACTTCTCCTCCTTCACCAGACATATCTTCCCCACACAGCTGAAAGTCACTGCCATACAAGCATTTTCTTCTTCTTCTCCTGCCTTGACCGACAAGAGGAAGCAGGATCAGCAGAGCAGCTCCAACCTGCCAGCTAAGTCCCAGCAATGTTCCCAAAGCTTAAGCAGGAATCTCAATGTGAATGCTCCCTTTTGCCACCACTTCTTTTCTGCCACCACTTGCTCTAACTCCTCATCTCCATCTTGATCCTTAAAGTCACTGTTTCACTTTATCTTTCTTGCACACCAATACTTTAATTGAAGATGACCCTCTTTTCCCTCACCACCCCCCTAGATCTTTTAATCATCCCAAAGTGGGTGGTATCGCCCATTTTGGGAATCACTGGTCTACTACAGACATGGTCAAATGAAAGTCTTGTGTTTCTCTGCCTCTTGCTCCCAGAATGCTAATGCTGCTGTAAACCCTCCAGTTAGAGAGAGGAGGAAAGAGGGCTGGGTGAATGCAAAATAACTTTTGTAAATCTTTGTAAATATATTTTTTTAAAGCTTCTTTACCAGCAGTTATGTTAACTGTAATTGCTTTCCGTGCTGTTGCTTCTGAAAATACATGCTGTAATTAAGGCATTTCACATCATGTTCTTCCATCATCCCCAATCGCGATTCTAATGCTGCATGGTATTTTGCTAGTCACTTTCTCCTGTTACTCAATTTTAATATTTTCAAGCAGTGTATCTCTGGCCTGTTTAAACTTCCTGCCTGTCTACTGGAGTTATGGGATACAGTCACTAAAAAGAGCAAAAGAACACAACAGAAAGATTTATCCTTCCCATAAAAAGGGAACCAACAGAACAAAAGCTCTCTACTAGTTTACAGAAGAAGTAAGTGTTCTGAAATATTTGAACAGAATGTATAAATTCAACACAGTGTTTAGCTTTATCAGAATTTAGTGAAAACAGAGAACATCATCCAATTTTTGGACCAAATGTAAGAAACTCGGAGTCACAGATGTCAACAGAACTTCCTTAGTGTCAGATTATTACAAACCAACTAAACAATGACCTTAGATACAAGGCAGAGGATTATGCAGTTTAAGCTTTTTCACTGACCCACTTAAGCTCAATAAGGTGAGGCCAAGAAGCTGAGTAGGCAGCACAACACACAAGAAGGTTTTTCAGCCATGATGTAGTTAGTCCCCCCCACACTGAGTAAGAACGTACCAGCCAAACTATGGGTGCTATAAACCACCCACTCTCACGTCTTTTTCCATGGCTGACCTTAGGAAAAATGGGCCCACTTTTATTTATTTTTTTAAAGTAAATCTTTCCTGAGTCTTCTGGAAGTGCAAGTTGACATAACAGGCAACAGTTTTTCTTCCCCTGACCCAGTGCATCAGAAGCAATAAGAAGAACGACAGTCAGCCCTTCATGTCCATGGATTTTTTTATCCATGGATTCAAGCATCCATAACTTGAAAATATTTTAAAAATTTATCAAGTCCAAAAAGCAAACCCAAGATTTTGCCATTTTATATAAGGGACATCATTTTACTATGTCACTGTTTATAATAGGAATTAAGCATCTGTGGATTTTGATATCAACGGGGGGTCCTGGAAACAAATCTAGTGGACACTAAGGGCCCAGAAAGAGGATGAGCATGAAGAGAGAGAACACTGAAAACACAGAGCGGCAAGCTGAGAAGGAGGAGGGAGAGAAGAATCCTGAATGAATAACCATCCCCCTACTGCCTTTAATTTATATACTGCTAGCTTCTTTAAACATTGTTTTGAAAACATCACTGACTCTCTGGAGAATTAATTTTAAAGGTATTATTCTCTGTGTTAGGCATCAAATAACAGACAACAGTAGTTAATGCCAGGGAACCCCTGAAAAATCAACCAAGACAATAATGTTGAAAGCATAGAATATGCTGCATTTGCAATCAATGACAGAAAGTATACAGTCTTGCACCACATAAATGGCAATGTGGAAGTACAATAAGATATCTGATTTCTACTGGGAAGCCTAGGTGGTGGGTTGTTGTTGTTGTTGTTATTATTATTATTATTATTATTTAACATAAATCATCTTAATTTCCAATCAAGTTAATAAATAAAAAACAGACATATAACTAATACACAATAGGAATCTTAACCCCCCTCCCCATTCTGACTTTAATGAAGAGAATAAAAGAGAAAAAATACAAAATATTATTTCACCATTAGAGATCCAGCTAAATACTATTACTAAAATTACTAAAAACCATAGCCACAGATTTTTACATTATTAGACTCCTTATTGCTCCAAAAATGCCCAAATGATTTCATCTTTCAGAAAATCTTCAGTTGGTTTATCCTTTAAAATCCATGTTAATTTGGCAATAAGGGCTAACTCTGCAACCTTAATAATCGACTGTTCTGTCATCAGTGCTTCTGTCTGCTTCTAGGTTTGAAAAACCAATATCCTTGCTGCTGTTGTCATATATCGAAGATGGAATCCATATTTACTCTCCAGTTCTTTATCTATAAAACCCAACAAAAATATTTCTCTAATTTTATAAATTCTACTTTTAAAATGTTTTTGGGTTAACATATAAATCTCAGACCAGTAACTGTTTGCCTTCTTACAAGGTGACCACATATAAAAAAAGAGCCCTCTTTACCTTGACATCCCCAACACTGGTTTGAAATACTCTGAGAAATTTTCAACAACTCATTTAGGATTAAATATCATCTACACATCATTTTACACAGGTGTGTTTTTTTTTAAATTACTGCACAAACTAATTTCTATATATGTTTTTGACCACATTTTCCCAAGCATCCAAACTGACATTATGCCAAAATTTTTGTTCCCACGTTATCATATCCATGCCTATCTTCTGTCTCTAATTTTAAAAAAGCAATTCCTGCACTTTTTAATTGCAACTTTACATAATCTTTGAGAGAGCAATAAAAGCCTTGGCAAAACATTTACTTTTATTACTGCAATTCTACCCTAAAGAGTTAACTTTAACTTTCCCCATTTTTCTATTTTTTAAAAATTTCTTTATAGACTTTTCCCATAATTATTATGAAATAATAATTATTCTTTGCAATTGTAACTCCCAAATATTTAATTCCCTTTTCAAATATAAAAGTTGAAAAAGCAAACTGTCCTCTTATGAAGTCATAGTTTTAGTCTGTAATTTCATTTTTTCACAATTCACTTTACCCAGAGCATGTCCCAAACACTTAATTTTTTTTTCAGAAGAGATACCAATGGGGTTTATATTATTAGAAGATGATCTGCATACATTCTCAGTTTATACTTTTTAAATCTTACCCTATAGACTATTTATAATTTATGTACTGCATCTATATCCTGCTTTTCTCCCAACATGAGATCCAAGGCATCTTACAAAAGTTTTAAAAATAAGAACAATTAAGACACTGATCACAACAGTTAAAAGTTGACTTGTACAATTATCTTGCAATAGGGTTTCCAAAGCCAAATGAATAGTAAAGGTGAGAGGGAACAACCCTATCTACTCCCTTTTTATATTTCAATAAGTCTTATGTTGCCATTTACTAAAATCTGGGTGTTTGAACTAAGTAGATTGGTAAAAATATTATTTGGGCGATAAAGACAAAGTCCATTCTCTCTAGTACTTGAAATAAGTAATTCCAAGAAATATTGTCAAATCTACCTATAAAGATAGAACAGTATTCTTGACACTGTGATGTTCCAAAAATTCAATAATGTTAAGAACAGTTGTTACATTATTCCTTAATTGTCTTTTTGGTAAAAAGCCACTCATGGATATTCTGAGAAGTATATATGTCTTCTCATTCTGCATGCCATAATAGTAGTAAATATCTCAGTTATTATTTAATGAGATAGTTCTATAATTTGTTAATATCTCATTTGTATTTCCTTTACAAATCATTGAACAGCTGGCCCTCTGTATCCATTGATTCTGCATTCACAGATTAAACCATCCACAGCTTGAATTAAAAATAAAAAAATAAAAAAGCAAACCTTGATTTTGCCGTTTTATATAAGGGACACCCTTATATTACACCACTGTATATAATGGGACTCAAGCATCTACAAGGGATCCTGGATGCCAAATGCCCACTGTAATAAAAACATTTCTCCAAGAATCTGGCATCCACCCTTTTTCTAATAGTTCATCACACACTACTCTCCATCTAAATTGTGTTTCCTAATTTTCAGGGACATTGTGATTGGACTATGACCTGAAATTTTATTTGGTACACTATTCATTACCTTTATTAAGCTAACCATATTCTTAAAAGATCCAAACCATATTCCACAATAACAATTCCACAACAGCAAGTATGCAATGTTTAAAATGTAGTCTAATGAACTATTGCCTAAATCCAATTGCTAGTCACAAACAGAGAAGTCTCAGACTCCGGTTTCTAAATTAAGATTTCAGTGATATCACAGTTGTAGTGTTCTCCAAGAAATCTATCAAGTATCAAGGCAACTTTCTGTAAATCAATATGCTAAGTCAAGGCTATCTCTGGTGACTTAAATCAATGTTTTAAATCACAGTGATTATATGATTTTTTTATCCTTAAAGACACATCATGACAAGACAATCATTTTATTCAAACCTTGTTTCTTTAGTTACAAATCATTCTCTTAGTGAAGGGCCATCTGGTAACTCAAATCCATTGGGCTTCTGGAACTCAATGTTTTGCTTTCCACTTACAAACTGTTCTTGAGGAGCCAAAGGCTACCAAACAAACATGTTGACACCAAGCTTAAGTCAAGAGCAAGCAATGTGCCTGGTACATTCCTAGGCAGCAATCAGACCAGATATATGAACACATGCTGCAACACTTTTCCATATACAAATGCAGGAAACACACCACCTATCTAGGTCAGGGGAGGTTCTCAACCTGGGGTGTCCACACCCCCATGGGGTGAAAGATGGAAATTCAGGGGGTGAAATACAGAATGGCTTATGTCCTTCAGTGACAAGCCATCACTCAATTTTTTTCTAAATAAATTAGAATCTAATTGCTCAATTTAGATATTAATTTTACGCACTGAGTTAAAAGCATTTTTAAAAGGTTCAATTTGTTCACAAGCAGTACTGTACATGGTTCAATTTCTGGTTCAGAAATTAGACTTCTTCCTCTTCATATGTGATATGCAAAGGGATCTTGCAGCACTTTTGAGAATGATCCCAATAGAGAAGTTAATACCCTGAACATTGGTAGGTGTGAGCTTACTTTTTCAGATACATTTCGACATTGAGGAAGTAGACTCAGTTCTTTCAGGGAAGATTTAAAGATGTGCCAGATATCAAAGGTGATATCTGATGCCCAAGTAACAGAGGACCAAGCACACTATCTATGTGAGTGCCATTTTTTATTCAAGCTGTAGGAAGCATTATCAGGGGCCCTTTCTAACCAGCATGACCTGGCCCGTGTTACCTCCCCCCCCCAAATATTTTCTTTTTGGGTGGTTCTAATCATTCTGTGTCCCAGCAAGTTGTCCTCCTTGTATCGAAGACTGCCAGTTTAAGGAAAAATGTGGTGCAAAGAGGGGTGGGTGTTTAGTTGGCTTATTTTTATTATTTTTACTCTGGTTCACTGTTACCTTGATAATATGTGTCATTTTGATTTTTTTTAAACGTTAATTGTACTGTAGTATTTTTAATTGCATTGTTTTATTTTGTAATGGTCTGAAATGGTCAGTAGACTGCATTGATCCAATTTGTATAAATGGAGTTCACACCAGACATGCTCAAATTATAATCAACGAGGGGAAAAAACTAACAAAAAGAAATACAAAAGGGCACAAGACAGGGCTTTCCACTGTCACCATTGTTATTATCTTGGAGGTTTGTTACATAAGAAATGTTCAAAATATAAAAGGGATTAGGATGAAAGGCTGTGAATTTAAAATGAAAGCTGTCACTGATAATATAGTTTTATCATTAAGCAATTCAATCAATGACATTAAAGGTCTCCTAGGTAAATTTAAGGTATTTGGGAACATCTAAGGCCTAAAAATACAGATAAAACAACAAATCTTAAGAAAATTTGGACAAAAGGGAGAAATTATTGTTGGAACACCAATCCAGCTTAAAGATAACTAAAAAGACAAAATATTCAGGTAGGATTGCAGCTATAAAAATGAATATGCTGCCAAAAGTTTTATTATTTCTCCATTTGCCAATTATTATGAATGACATCCCTTTTAAAGAATGGAATAGAGACCTGGTCTCCTTCATTTGGAATGGGATGTGCCCAAGAATTAAACTAAAATATTTATAAGATAGTCAAGAAAGGGGAGGCTTGTCTGTACCAAATTTATGCTGAGGCAGCACGTTTAAAGTGGCTTAAAGAATGGGTGCAGTTGGAGAAAAAAGATTTGCTCAGAGTGGAAGGTGCAGACTTACATTTTGGTTTCCACACATATTTATTTTATGACAAAAATAAGTAAACAGAATTTAGTAATCATTTTATAAGGATACAGTTAGTAAAAGTGTGGAAAAAAATACAGGAGACAGATCTGTGGTAAGATACCAACCTGGGTCTCTCCACCCGAAGCTTTATACAGAAGTGATTTGTGGCTAAATGAAAAATTGTGGTTATACTGTATATTGATGTGATAGTAAATCAAGGAAGCAGATTAAGGATGAAAATTTTAGGGATTTGGAATGAAGGAGGGAAGTGTAACTGGTTTCTGATAAAATTCAAAGATATAGCTATAGTAGTGTACAATCAGTACACAGAGAGATATTGAAGCACCTTTCAGTTAGTCTCAAAGGTGCTACAAGATCTCTCTATGTACTGGTTTGTTTAGGCAATTTAGAGAAAGATACCTTATGGATACAAAGCTCAATAGGATAGAATCAGTCAATATGGAAATGGGTAATTCATTGATTTCTGGTAAAAGATCTCTAGTAGCAATAATGTATATGCAATGGAACCTGGTGTGATTAAGGAAAACTTAAATGAAATGGGCAAAAAACATTGATTATCAGATTGAGATGGAACAATGGGAAAAGCCATGGAACAAAAGAGTAAAATATCCTGCTTGGGAAAATTACAGTGGGCCCTCGGTGTCTGTGAGAGAGAGCCATTCCGGACCCCCTCCCCTGATACCAAAATACGTGGATGCTCAAGTCCCATTGTCCTTAATGGCGGCTGCATCACCATTAAGGAGAATGGGACAAAAATCCCTTGCCCCCCCCCTCATCTCCGAATCTTCTGCCCTGGCTTGGATTTGGGGGTGGAATCTGCCGCCTACTCAGCCAGAGCTGGGGCCAATGCTTGAGTCTCGGATTCCATTCCCAGGCCAAGCACCCAGGATGGAGCCTCTGGGCTCTGAGTCCCAAGCCTGACCCTTGGAGCCTCCCTCCGTTCTGGGTGCTGGGCCTGGGCACAGAGGCTTTGAAACTCAAGCCCCACCCTGCCCCACTGGGCAGCAGACTCTGTCCCTAAAGCTAAGCTGGGGCAGAAGATTCAGAAGAAGGAAGGAGGGAGGGAAGGTGAGGGACAATGAGGGCTTGCCATCCGTGGATGTTCAAATCTGCAGATGGTATGTCTGCAGATAAGGAGGGCCCACTGGACTATAAAATCTATTTTAGGTGGTATTTGACCCCAGATAGAATGCATACGTTCTCAAAGATTGTTCCAATAGATATTGGAAATGTGGGAAAGAGAAAGGGACATTGTTCCATCTCTGGTGGACCTGTGCGAAAGAAAAAAAAATGGACTAAAATTTATCATGTTATGTGTAATGTATTACAAGTAAAATTGAAGTTTTGCCTAGAATTTTTTTTGGACATTGTAGAAGATGAAATTGAGAAAAAACATGGGAGAATTTGATTTCATTTATTGACGACAGCCACGATGATCTTTGCAAAAGAATAGAAACAATCTAAAATCGGTGAGACAGAAGATTGGATGGTTAAACTTCTAGAAACACTGGAAATGGACAAACTCACAAGAATTTTGCAAAATCAATTAGACAGATTAACAAAAGACTGAGAAAAAAATGAATGGGGGAAATTTGACTCTGTTAGAAATGTAAGTGGGGAAAAGCTAAAAGGTTATGAGATTGAATGAATTAGGATTTGTTGGTGTTATTACAAGAACAGAGTTGTTAAACTTAATTAAGGGACAACGGATGAAATATTCTGTTTGTGCTTGATTTGTTTTTATGAAAATGCAACCAGATGTACATTTATTGCCTAGGAAAACAGTATAAGGAAGCAGAAGATACTTAAGAAGGAATAGAACAGAGAAGGGAAGCAACAAAAAAACTTCAGAAGAACATGAAGGAGGAAGTATTGTTTTGTATGTTTGTATGGTGAGTATAAATGTATGTATGGGTATGTGTTTAATTTTAGTATGGTACTTTTTAAATGTATGCTTTTAATGATGTTTTAACAATAATAAAAAAGAAATGGTCAGTAGACTAACTCAGTAAATTTCATTCATTCATTCATTGAGGAATTAGGCTCCGATCTATGTAAGCTTACGCTACCAGCTTCTCTCTTTCAGTTAGGGCTGAAACAGACGGGGCGGCTTGACACCGTCTCTTTGCCAGATCAGGGCCATGGCAACAACATGCCGCAGCCCCAATTCAGCGTTTTACTGGGCCAAAAAGAAGCAGCAGCAAGCCTCTGTGGTGCTATTGTGACATGCGGCATAAAAACGCTGCACCACCAGAGTGCTGCAAAGCTTCCTTCTGTGTGGTTGGGCACGCGGCCTTACTGAAGCTTCCTGCCAGCTTGAGGACGTGCGTTGTCTAAATGACATGCCCCTCAAGCCACCAGGAAGCTGCTGCAAAGGGGCCATCTGTTTCACCCCTTAGTCTCAAAGATACTACTGGATACCTATCCATACTGATTTTTCCAGACTAACACAGTTAAGTCTTTGAATTCAAATGTGATTTTTCTTTTGTAGAGGATGTGCACATTAATCAAAAATTTCCTAGGGGTGTGGGACATAGAAAAGGTTGGAGACCACTGGTCTAGGTGTTCAAAGTTCTAATTTTAGCCTTCCCCAATATTTTAACATGAAAAAGACCTGTCTGCATTAGGTAAGATCAGTGAATGAATCCACAATATAGCCACAACTTCCTTCTTTCTTCCCTATGGATGAGAACCGCACCCCCCAGGCTCCACTGCTTTGCTTAGGTCCAGCAGTCTCAGGCCTGTGACCTCCCTAATTAAATCTAGCTATCTGGCATGCAGTCTTCCTCTTTTTCTATCACCCTCCACCTTTCCTGGCATTTCCACGCTCTACATGGGGCTACCCTTGTGCCTAACCCGGAAACTCCAACTAGTTCAAAATATGGCAGCCAGGCTTGTTAGCGGTACACCTAGGAGAGAGCACATTACACCTGTGCTTAAAGCTCTCCACTGGCTGCCGATTAGTTTCCGGGCGCAGTACAAGGTGTTGGTTTTAACCTTTAAAGCCCTACATGGCTTGGGTCCATCTTATCTCAGGGACTGCCTCTCCCCATATGAACCCCCCCGCACGCTTCAGTCCTCTGGGAGAAATCTGTTGCAGTCCATGAAGACTAGGTTAGCGCAGACCTCCCAGAGGGCTTTTTCTGCTTCTGCTCCCAGGCTATGGAATGGCCTGCCGGACGAGATGCATCTCATCACATCACTAGACTGTTTTAAAACAGCCTTAAAGACGCATCTCTTCCGGCAGGCCTTCCCTGAAACTGTATAATCTACCTGGCTCCTAAAATCTTTCAGCCAATTCCCAACTCCTTACCCCCCCCCCGCCCTCTGTATTTTATTGCTACCCATGCTGTGGCCAGCATTGCGGTTTTGTGTACTATGTTGTATGGTACTTTTATTGTTAGTAATTTAATTTTAAACTTAACTAATTTAATCCTATTTTAAGGGGGGGAGGTTGGGATGGAATTCTTGAATTATTTTAATCTGTAATCTGTTTTTAACCTTGTTGTACCCCGCCTCGATTGTTTTACAGAGGGGCAGGTAAGAAATAAATATTATTATTATTATTATTATTATTATCGTTTTTTGTAATGAATCATGTCTTCTCATCAAGTGGTCAAAATATGGCAGCCTCAATTTTCTCATCTTGGCTTCCAGACAGTTTGGGCTTAGGGTCCATTTGTTTGTCTTTTGGGCTGTCCACAGTATCTTCAGCATTCTTCTCCAGCATCACTTCCCAAATTAATTGATTCCCCCTCCCATCCACCTTCTTCAATGTCCAGCTCTCATATCTGTACATGGTAATAAGGAATACAGTGGCTTGCAAATTCTTACTTTGGTGTTCAGTTGTATACCTTTACACTAGGATCTTGTCTAGTTCTTTTGTGGCTGGCTTTCCACCATTCCTAGTCTTCTTCTGGAAAACTGGAAAGCTGGGCCAAAGCTAATAAAATGATATTCAACACAGAAAAATGTAAGGTACTGCACTTAGGGCAGAAAAATGAAATGTATAGATATAGGATGAGGACACCTGGCTTAAGGAGACAATGTGCAAAAGGAATCTAGGAGTCAGAGTAAACCACAAGTTGAACATGAGTCAACAGTGTGATGAGGCACCTAAAAAGGTCAATGCAATTTTAGGCTGCATCAATAGAAGTATCGATCAAGGGAAGTAATAGTGCCACTCTATTCTGCTTTGGTCAGGCCACACCTGGAATACTGTCTCCAGTTCTGTGCACCACAATTCAAAAAGGATTGCGCCTGGAGAAGAGAAGGTTAAGAGGTGATATGATCGCCCTGTTTAAATATTTGAAGGGGTTTCATACTGAGGAAGGAGTAAGCTTGTTTTCTGCTGCTCCAGAGACTAGGATTTGGAACAATGGATGCAAGCTGCAGGAAAAGAGATTCCACCTCAACATCAGGAGGAACTCCCTGACAGTGAGGGCTGTTCAACAGTGGAACACACTCCCTCAGAGTGTGGTGGATTCTCCTTCCTTGGAAGTCTTTAAGGAGAGGCTGGATGGCCAGGGATGGTTTGATTGAGAGTTCCTGCATGGCAGGGGGTTGGACTGGATGGCCCTTGTGGTCTCTTCCAATTCTACAATTGTATGATTCTATGATTCTTACTTCCTGACTGTGTTGTCATTGTCTAAAAAGTGCAAACTGATTTTCTTTTGGAATTCCTTTGTTCACTCCATTAACCATCACACATATACAATGTGGCCTCTAGTGCCTGATCCTTTCCCAAACCTTGCTTGGACCTCTGGGATTTCTCTCTTCACATATGATTGGAGTCTATGCTGCAGAATTTTGAGCATAATTTTGCTTGTGTGACAAATTAATGTTATGGTCCTATAGCTGCCACAATCTTTCGTGTCTCCTGTTTTGTGAATGGGCATATACAGTGGTCCCCCGGTTTACGAATCCCCCGGGGAACGAAATCCCCTGGACCCGAAACCGGCGGGATCAAAAAACATTCCCCGGGATGCGAAGGATCCCCCGGGATGCGAAGGAGAAAAACCCCTTTAAATCGGCCGCGCGGTCCGTCTCCTAATGCGGTCCCCCGGGAAATGAATATTTCCGGGGGACCACTGTATATTGATTGTTCCCAATCTATTGGCCATTGCTTTATTTTCTGTATTTGTTGACTTATTTTAGTTAACACTGCTGTTGATTCTGTCTGTGTAGATTGTAGCAGTGCAACTGGATTTGTTCTTCCCATTTCCTCTTATTACAGCTTCCACCTTGCTTTCCAGAACTTGGGGTTTATCTTCGTATGGTTCTTCATTCCGTGTGTCATTCGTTTTTTGAACTCTTTTATATACCAGTAGCTCTTCTGTGTATTGCCTCCATCATCTGGAAGAGGTTTCTCATTCTTCCTTTTTTGTTGTTGTCTTCTATTTCTCTGCATAATTATACTAGTTTTCTTGGATCCATCTAATTCAAGATCTACAACAGCTCATTTAAACCAAACAGCATATAAATTTTAATAAGCATAGCAGTACTTATTACAGGGCATCAACAGAGAATTTTTAGAGATCTATATTGTTTTGTTGTTACATAATAATGATGATGATGATGATGATGATTTACCCACTTCTCCCCATCAATAGAAAGGTGGGAAACAACAATAACACCAATTAAAACACATCAAATAACATACAAATCAAGACCATATATACAATTTTAAAAGGACAAAATATACACATATTAAAACAATCCATATTTAAAATTCATTATTTAAAATTCACTAACTGGAACAAATGTCCACCAGAGGACATGCATGTTTGGGGCAGATTATATGGGAGGAGGCTATCCTACAGGTAACCCAAACCATGTAGGGTTTTAAAGGTACTAACCAACACTTAGAATCTTGTCCAGAAACTAATTGACAGCTAGTGGTGTGATTTTAATACTGGTGTAATGTGATCACTTAAGGATATCCTAGTAAACCATCTGGCTGCCAGTAGACAATCTTGTTTTGAACTAGCTGAACCTGGTACAGATCTAGCCCAATGTACATTGCACTGAAGAAGTCCAGCTTTGAGGCTACCAGCACATGCACTACCATTTTAAGTCCTCCAGCTCTAGGTAGGGGCGCACCTGGTGTATCAGCTGAAGCTGACAGCAAGCACTCCAGACCGTTGCATCTATCTAAGCTTTCATTTAAAGCGACAGATCCAGAACCTCTGAGATCCGCTGGAGAAGCCCTTCTCTCCGTCCCAACACCAACACAAACACGGTTGGTGGCAACGCAAGAGAGAGCCTTCTCCTTGCCTGCCCCTAGACTCTGGAACTCCCTGCCCAGGGAGATCAGAATGGCTCCCTCCTTGATGGCCTTCCGCTGGCAGGTTAAGACCTACCTGTTCACACATGGATTTAAGGAATTGTTATAAGGACAGGCTGGGATGTTGGACCTTTTTTTTTAAAAAAAAAATGTTTTTAATTGTATTGTTTTTAATGCTGTGAAGCTGCTCTGAGTCCCAGTCCTGGGAAAAGAGCAGGATACAAATAAATATAATAAAAAAAAATGGTACTGAACATCACTCAGAAGTCCAAAAGCACCAGCAGGGACACAGTGCTGTCACACAACAATAGAGCTCTGTCTCTACCAATGCTACCTACTCAACAGACTATCTGCATTAAAAATCAAGTTGCTTTAAAGAGCTGAAATGTATAGTCCATTGTTTAATACCATGGTAGCATCTGTTTAAGGTGTGAGAAGTTGAAACTTCAAATCAACATAAGCATTTATCACCATAGCAATTAGATTCCTACAAGCGAGGCAGACAGGCAAAAACAAGCGACTGTTCTGGCAGAGGAGAACAGTGGGAAAAAATGAATTAGTGGCTTTCAGTTTCCACATTCATTTCCAGACTGTTCTTACCTTCTCAAACTATGCAGTTACAACTTCAGATGTTGTACATATCTCTGTCAATAAGGCATAAAATTAATCCCTGGAGCCAGACCCAGTTTGGGTCCTTCAAGGAAAAGAAAGAGGGCATAAATAGTGCAAAATAAACAAATAAATAAGTGAATAGGAAGGAAATAATATAGGAAGGTACCAAGAACACCACAGGGTCCATTCAAGTGAACTGTAGAGATCTGGTGGGTATGGAAAAGGAGGGGGGGCCTATTATTATTATTATTAACCTTTATTTATATAGTGCTGTAAGTTTACACAGTGCTGTACATATAACCTAAGATATGGAATAGGAAAGAGGAAAAAAGGTAACAGACGATGATGGACCAGCTAGTAAATAGGACTGAAGAGTAACATGTAGGTGGCAAATAAAATGGGATTTGAGGTTTGGAAGCACAGAAGAAAGTATATATTATGAGGTGCATATAGCACATTCTGGACAGAAGGAAGACAAGATCAAATCATAAAGGGGATTCAGAAAGGTCTGTGGCAATAAGGAGGAAGATAAAGAAAAGGGTCAGCAAAAAGAGTTAAAAATGAAAAGTAAAGTTTTTTTTTTAAAAAAGAAAAATCGTTTCTGTGATTAGCATATGAGATTTCTAGATTTTAAAAAAAGGAGGTCACTTATGCGGATGTCTAGAGAAATTTTTTTGGCGAGGAATGCAAAACAGCAGTATTATGTGACGGCCATCTGCACAAACAGCACACTGTTAGAACATACCTTTACATTTTATATCTGTGTGTGCATGTGCTTTACTGTTCAGCCATGTTGCATATTAAAAAACACACAACACACAATGTAGCAGAAAAACCCAAAACTTGACAACACTTGCGAAGAGGCTTATATTCTAGCTTCATACAGGAGGTATGATGAATGCCAGGAAAGTTTGGAGAGGGATATTTTAAAAAAAAACAGACAAGAGAAACATATGAACAGTGATCTTTAAAAAGCATTGGATATTTTAAAATCCTCTTTAATCTGCCCTTTCAGTTTCATAACATTAAGAAAAAAGTCCCTATGTTCTAAATGATTTCCTTAGAACTATTGATGAACACTCTTTACAGGACAGAAATCAGGTCTGTAGGGAGTATTTTGCAAAAGGGCTATGAGAAATGGTTACAGACTGATCAGGGTTTCAGATTCTAGAAGAGCCTGAGCTGTTTGTTTCACCTGCATCTACAGTTCAATAAGGATGTTGAGCAGCTGGAGCATGTCCAGAGGAGGGTGATTAAAATGGTGAAGGGCCTGGAAATCATGCCCTATGAGGAACGACTAAGGGAGCTAGCCTGGACAAGAGAAGGTTAAGAGGTGATATGATAGCCCTGTTTAAGTATTTGAAGGGATATCATATTGAGGAGGGAGCAAGCTAGTTTTCTCCTGCTCCAGGGAATAGGACCAGGAGCAATGGATTCTAACTACAGGAAAAGAGATGACACCTCAATATTAGGAAGAATTCCTGACAGTAAGACCTGTTTGACAGTGGAACACATTCCCTTGAAGAGTGGTGGAGTCTCCTTCTTTGGAAGTTTTTAAACAGAGGTTGGATGGCCATCTGTTGGGGGTGCTTTGATTGTGAGTTCCCTATAGGTCTCTTCCAACTCTATGGGTCTATACGATTTCCTACCTCCCATGGAATGGTCCTTGTTAGTTAACAAATAAATAACAAACAGATTAAAAAAACTAACCTGAGAGCTTATTTACTTCATTACTGGCTTTCCCCCATTAGGTTTGGGAATACACAAAAGATTCAGGTTTGTTCAGAACAAAAAGAAAATGTAACCATTGTTACCGTGTGCCTTCAAGTCATTTCTGTTTCATGGCAACCCTAAATCAGCAAGATTTGTTGGTTTTCTCAGCAAGATTTGTTCAGAGGGGTATCTTTCTTTGCCTTCATTTGAGGCTGAGAGAGTGTGACTTCCCCTAGGTCACTCAGCAGGTTTCCATGGCTAAGCAGCAATTTGAAGGCTTGTTTCCAGAGTCATAATCCAAAGCAGAAACCACCACATCACAGATTTATAAAAATAATTACTGAATGCATTTTAGATAAGTAAATTTATTATGTCATCTCAGACTAAAAAAAAAAGCATATAAAGCTTCAAGACCACCAGGTATCTTCATCAAAAACATGTTGCAAGGAGGAGAGAGAAAGGCTGACTTGAAGGAATAATACTTCTTTAAATGCGAGAGGAGAGGGCTGTAGCTACACACACACACACACACACTCAACCCCCCCTCTTTTCCTTAATTGATTTTTCTATCACTACAATCAACTTCACAGTCCATACCCTACATTTCTTTAGAAAAAAGCCAACATATCTGAGAAATGAGTTAGTCTACAATTCTGTTCACTCAGAAGGTAACCAGCTTCTTATGGGAAACCTCTCAGCAAGACACAAGTACAAGTACAATTACAGTGGGTCCTTGGTATCCACTGGGATTTGGTTCCCAGACCTCCATGGATACCAAAATCTGTAGATGCTGAAGTCCCAGGAAAAAAACCATACTAAAATGGTGTCCCTTATATAAAATGGCAAAATCAAGGTTCACTTTTTGGAATTTATACCTTTTAGCAATATATTCAAGCCATGGATAAAGAATCAGTGGATACTGAGGGCCAACTGTACTTTCTGTTTAACTATCCATGTCACTTATACTGATACAGACTATATACAACCTGACTATGGATGCCCCTAATGTCTGTCTAATCAATTTAATGCCATCCAAGTTGAAAGCTTACCAGAGAACCTTTTTGTTTGGGGGTGACCTCTCTCTGTAGCTACACAGACAATAAAGTCTGATGGAAGTTAAGTTACATCAGGCCCACACCACAACAGTCAAGTTCAGTTCACTGCTCGGACTACATTTTTAGGAACTTCACAGCAAGAAAGCTCTTCCAATTTTGAGCTATATGTATAAATGTCCAATGCAATATTTGATGCAGAGCAACCCTTCATGGCATATTCACTTCCAGCATCCAACCCTTTGACACGATTTGTATTCTTATGTTTTGGATCTCTGCTACTCCTTGAGACCTTCACCAGCCTCCTCTGATAAGAAGAGTACACAACCTGACCAAATATAACTTTTTGTTATGGGCCACAAATAGTCTGCCTCTCAAGGCACAACGTGAAGGCAGAATTTCCACAGACCAAACCCACCCCATTTTCTACCCCCTGGTTGCACACACAAGCTCCATGTGAAATGAAAACATTTGTTTTTGTTTTACATAAATGGTATTGAGGTGTGGCAGATTACATTTAATAGGAAAATCAAACTCCAAGTTTTGCCAGCATTTTTTTTTTCTATAGCAATGAGGCACCTGAAAGTCAGAATTCCCACCCTGCCCTGTAATATATCCAAATCGTCTCTCAAAACATAAACGTTGCTTGGAAAACAAGTTCAAGTTGGTCTATTTTCCTGTAGGCAAGATGAAAGAAAATGCACATCTCAGTGCGCACGGGTAAATGTTCTATATAAAGTCCTCTGAACACCTAGTAAGTCTAGCGTTGTTTCATTTAACACAAGCTCTATCCTCATATATACAAAGATATACGGAAAAGTGTGCCAACATTGTAAGAATGTGTACACTTGGCCCTTGGTATCCAGGGATTCTTAATCCCCAGATTCCACCATCCACTGCTTGAAAATATATATTTTTTTAAAAATCCAAAAAGCAAACCTTGATTATTTTGCCATTTGATATAAATGACACCATTCTACTACCCCAATGTACATAACAAGACTTGAGCATCCATGGATTTTGGTCTCTATGGCGGGGTGTGTGTGTCCTGGAACTAAATCCCAGCAGATACCAAAGGCCTACTATTAGTTCAGTATTTGTCTGCTGGACAGAATAGGAGTCCATTACTAAATTCTTACTTTTACTGCTGGTTTACTTGATACTCAGAGCATACAACTCTCCTCAAAGCATTGCCTCCCTTTGTCAACATGCTTTTTATCTTTCAGGAGAAAATGACCTTGATATCTGAGAAAACTGGAATGCCAGGTGGAAACATTCTTGACTATGCCTAGCATCTGAGGAAACAGATTTAAGTCTATGAGCTCTCATGCTACCAACTTCTTTCTTTCTTTCTTTCTTTCTTTCTTTCTCTCAGACTTGGTGCTATGAGATCCCTTTGAATACTGCTCCAGACTAACACAGCTATGTCTCTGAATTCTTGACTATATATGCAAGTTTACTCTGATACTCCCACGCAGTACAGAAATGCCTATAAATTCAGTTTGACCGAGGCCTGAAAAAATAAAGGTTCTCAGTTCTCCACTTTCTCTCTCAGTTTAATGCTATCTGAATTTAATCATCCACAAATATTTTTGAAAGTCCAAAACACATTAAATAATCCAGTTTGAGATTGCTTTAAATGCCCTGGCTCAATCCTAGGGAATACTGGGAACTGTAGTTTTGTGAGACATTTAGCCTTCTCTATTGGAAAGCTCTGGTGCCACAATAAACTACAATTTCCAGTGTTCCCTAGCATTGAGCCAGGGCAGTCAGAGCGGTTTCAAACTGGACTATTTCTGCAGTGTGTTTTGGACCCGAATCATCTTATTTGTATTCATAGCCACAAAGGAATGGAAACCAGGTAAGTGTTGGTTTTGTGTGCTTTGTTTTCATTTAATTGTCTTTATGTCTTAAGCAAGCGTTTATTTTTAGTTCTATATTTAAATACTGTTAGCTGGGAGCCTTTTGGTAGAAAGGCGGGGAATCACAGAGTAAATCTGGGGATATTCACCTCTGATAAAAGCAGGATAAAGTGCCTTGCGCAAGCTTATGCTACTCTTGATGCCCATACAACCAGCTTGTGAAAGAGAAAGAAGCAGTTCTGGAGGAAAGGGCTATCTGAAACCAGTTGTATCTGGAGCTCACGCTGCATCCACACTGGCGCAATAACCCGATTTGGCAGCGCTTTAAGTGCCCTGGTTCAAGGCTATAGAATTCTGGGAGTTGGAGTATGTTGTGGGGCCCAGAGCGGAGCTCCGCTCTGGGCCCCACAACATACTCCAACTCCCAGAATTCCATAGCCTTGAACCAGGGCACTTAAAGAGCTGCCAAATCGGGTTATTGCTCCAGTGTGGATGCAGCCTGACTTTGATTCCATTCCTGACTCTCTTAAGAAATCAATGGATGCCAGCAACCCCACAGGGGAGTTGAGTGTTAAAAGAAAAGAGACAAAGGCACACGCAGAGGGTCATCTGTTGACCTCCATACACTTGAAAAATTCATATCTTGGTAAAAGATTATTAAGGGATGAAAATCTTCCTAGCAGAGAGCAAACTATGCTCTTCATAGTTTCAAAGGGTAAGTGCAGGCAGGGGAGGGGCCAAGCCAAGTACTGTAATTCCATTCCAAAGGTAAAAAAATAAACAAGTCCAAATGGGGAAGTCTTCTCTTTCTCTAGTCCCAGCCCCTCACGGGTTCTAACACAGACCAAAAGCAAATTCATTCATGAAAACTCAGCCATGCCAACAGGAATTATACTCAACAGCTGGTACCTGGGCTGCCCTCTTTCTTTAGGGCAGGGACTTCATTTATAAGTGCCTCTGGGAGTCTTCTTTGGTGACAATGTGGAATAAAAATATTTTAAATAATAATAACCACTCCCATTACTTACTATGAGGCTTCTGCAGCAGAACGTCTCTCTACTGCTGCCCTTAACTATGTCGATACTCCTTGAATCTAGATGAAGACTGATAACAGCAAAACTCCAAATGGGGCAGTAGAGAAATCAAGCATCATACCACTATCCAGCTTATAAGATGTTTATGTTATAAATTATCCTAACGTTTACAATATATGAATCGGGTTTTTTAAATAAATAAATAAATAAATAAATATGTCCCTGTTGCCCTTAGATGCATGTAGGCAAGACATCCACACACACACACACACAATGTACATCAGTATGTAGAGAGACCTTGCAGCACCTTTGAGACTAATGGAAAGAAAGAAGTTGGCAGCATGAGCTTTCCTAGACTTCGGTCTACTTCATCAGATGCTGTTGGTCGAGTGGAAAGCCAGGGACAAGCCTATACAGTGCGCGCCCGTGTTATATGTGGGCACGCCATACGCGGCTTTCAGCATATGCTGGAAGCCATGCCAGCAGAAGCGGCGTCACATGCCAGAAAGAGCAATGGCATGCGCACCCATGGAATGAATGCACTGCCGCAAGCACGAGTCCCATTGGCTTTAATGGGGCTCAAGCATATGTGGAATTTCCCTTACACTGGGGTGTGTGTGTCCAGAATGTATCCCCTGTGTAGGGGAAGGGACCACTGTATATGTGTGTGTGTGTGTGTGTGTGTGTATGTATATGCCACTGGTATGTGGGGATGTCAATTCAAATTAGGTCTATCCATCCCACCAAAAGCATTTGGAGGAAGTAGACGTTAGGGAAAATTCATGCTGCCAACTTGTTTTTGTGAATCTCAAAGGTGCCACAAGATCTCTCTAAAATGTCTAAAGGCTATTTTTGAAGACTATCTTTGTAATCTGTTCCCACTAGTGCCTCCGTATTCTCTAATGTTAGGAGCACAAGGCCTACGTGAATTTGGAAAAACCTGCAAATAACAACAACACCATGTTTTTGCCCGAGAGGACACCTCTCTAGGAATCACTAGGTCCTCCACGGCAATTTGTGGTTAACGTCCCACAGACACTGACCATAATAGAACTGCACTGAAGGAGCTACAAAGGCCTAGCAGAAGATTCTCTCTAGGAATCTCTCGGTCTTTCAGTGCAACTTTTAGTTAAAGTTGACCATAGAGTTGCACTGGAGGACCTAGATATTCCTAGAGAAAACATGTTAATGAAATCTGTGAATAATCAAATCCGCAAATATGGAGGGATGAGGCCTCAGAGGGAGAGAAGAACTGCTGGACCTGATCCTCTTTCCCCCCACCATTCCCTTCTCCTTTTCTGTTGTTCTGAAGAGCGGGGTATAAATACCATAAATATAAATAAATAAATAAATAAATAACTTTATTTAAAAGTATTCAAAAGTTTTAATGATCACCTTTAAAAAAAATTGACAGAAGTTTTGTTTTGAATTGTAGTTGTTAATTTATCTCTATGTAGTCACTATGTAGATTTATACATTTTCCCCAGTGTATCTTGGCCCTCTGAATACCTGATATTGTAGAAGAGATTGCGCCTGACAAGGATTTTACACTTTAGTCACTTCTGGCACAGCAAGTCACAAAAATAAAGGACGCAATGAGCTGATTTTCTCAGCAACGTGCACTTAGGGACCAATGATGAGACTGACGAAATTTCATCAATATGCCATAATAACTTCCAGGTGATAATTATTCCTTTACAATCCCCCGTTGTAAGGCGCAATCTGCAGACTTCTACAATATCAGGTATTCGGAGGGTCAAGTTATGCTGGGAAAAAAGTATAAATCTAGATAGTGACTACATAGAGATAAGTTAACAACTACAAATTAAAAAAACCTTTCTGTCAATGTTTCAAAAAAGTGATCATTAAAACTTTTGGATACCCCCTCATATATATATATATATATATATACACATACAGTGGTCCCCTGGTTTACGAATCCCCCGGGGAAAAAAATATCCCCTGTGATCCGAAGGATCCCCCGGGATACGAACAAGAAAAAACGCACGGCCCCTTTAAATCGGCCGCGCAGTCAGGCAGAATTAGCGGTCCCCCGGGAAACGAATACTTCCAGGTTACGAAAGGTAATCCGGAACGGATTACCTTCGTAACCCGGGGGACGACTGTATATATGTGTGTGTGTGTGTATATATATGTATATATATATATATATATATATGGTGCACTAGTATATATCTATATGTATGTGTGTGTGTATATATATATATATATATATATGGTATATATATGTGTGTGTGTGTCAAAAATTGACAGAAAGTTTGTTTTGAGTTGAATATATACCATATATATATTATATACATACACACAAACACATATATAATATATATAATATATAAATTATATACAAACATGTATATAATAATACACCATATATATATATATATATATATATACCATATATATATATATACACACACTATATGTGTGTGTGAATAATATATATATATGGCATATATATATATTTGTGTGTGCATATATACAGTTCTTGCCCCTCTCTCTCTCTCTCTCTATATATATATATATATAAATGGGAGAGAAGTCTAACTGGGCGCCTTCTTTCCCTACTCAAGAAAACTGTCAAAAACTTTTGTACGTGGAGAAAGAGGAGGAGGAGAGAGTCAGAGTGAGAGAGAGAGAGTCCCTGCCAAACATAAGCCAGAGCTGCTGGGGATGATGATGGTTGGTTGGTTTGAAAGGAGGGAGAGGGGCGGGGAGGAGGGGGGGGAGAAAAAGAGCGCAAACTGCCGTTGCCATGACAACGGCGCGAGGGAGGGACGGAGGGCGCGAGGCTGCCGAGGGAGGGAGGGGTGAAACTTCAAATCCCAACCGTCAACGCTCGACGAGACGAGAGCAGCGGCTGGGCTTCTCCTCTTCTTCTCCTTCTTAAAGGGGCGCGCGCACTCCCCGGACAAAAGGGGATGGCGGTCATCATTCTTATTCTCTCTTTTCCCCCTCCGACACTAAACCCAAACCTATATAGCCTCCGCCGCCGCCGCCGCCGCCGCCTTTGGGAGGGCCTCTCCTTCCCTTAATTTCCTCTCTCCGCTCTGCTTGCAAATGCTGCTCTCTCTTACCCACACAGTGCATGAGCCGGTGCCGCCAGGAGTCGAGTTCGCGGCGGACTCCGCGCCGCTCCGCTGTGCAGCGAGGGCTCCGGCACTGCTGTTGCTGTTGTTGCGAGGCGCCGCCAAGAGCTGCTGCTGCTGCTGCTGGAGCCGCGGCGGCCGCCATTCTGCCTCTTTTTGCGTGTGTGGTTTCCCCTTCCCTTTTCCAACTGTGCCTCGTCTCTGACGTCACGCCCGCCTCATTTACATAAACGGGAGCGCGCCCTGGGAGGGGGAGGGGGGAGGAGAAACCCGAGGCCGGGACACGCCCACTCGCTCCGCCAGGCGCGCGAGCGACGTAGAGAGAGAGAGAGAGAGAGCGCGCGAGAGAAGCAGAGCAGCACCCCCTCCCCCTCTTTCCAACCGTCAACCGCCCAGCGTTCCATTTGAGAGAAGAAGAGCCGTTGGTCCTAGGCTCCGCCCCCTGAAACTGAGGGGGATAAAATATGATAACACTGAGGGGAATATACAGTTATAATAAAGCACCAGTCCTCTCCCCCCCATCCGTTGCAATCACTGTGAAGAGTTCATACACCTGAGGCTGTCTCTTTTAAAATTCAAATCATGACTTTTAAAGAATGTACATATATATATATACATACATACACACACACACAGACATATATATATATATATATATAATTAAAAAACCAAAGTACAATATTATAAAACCGTTAAAAATACACTCATATATATATATATATATATATGAGTGTATTTTTAAGGGTTTTATAATAAAACCGTTAAAACACACTCTCATATGTATATATATATATATATATATATATACACACATGAGAGTGTGTTTTAACGGTTTTATTATAAAACCATTATTATGAACCCACACATTATAACCATTATTATAAACCAATTAAAAATACACACAGAGATAAAAAGAAAACACACAAAGTACAATATTATAAAACCGTTAAAAATACACTCATATATATATATATATATATATACACATATGAGAGTGTGTTTTAACGGTTTTATTATAAAACCTTTATTATGAACCCACACATAACCATTATTATAAACCAATTAAAAATACACACACACACACACATATATATAATTAAAAAGAAAACACACAAAGTACAATATTATAAAACCGTTAAAAATACACTCTATATATGAGTGTGTGTTTTTAACGGTTTTATTATAAAATCGTTATTATAAACCCACACGTTATAACCATTATTATAAACCAATTAAAAATACACACACACACACACATATATAAAATTAAAAAGAAAACACACAAAGTACAATATTATAAAACTGTTAAAAATAACAGTTAAAAATAATGGTTTTTAACGGTTTTATTATAAAATCGTTATTATAAACCCACACATTATAACCATTATTATAAACCAATTAAAAATACACACACATACACGAGTGTTTTTAACAGTTTTATAATAAATGATATATGGGTATATCATATATGCACACATATATGAGTATTTTTAACCGTTTTATTATAAATGATATATGGGCTTATATATACACACACACACAGGTATTTTTAATGGTTTTATTATAAAATATGGGTATATCAAATATACACACTTATATGAGTATTTTTAACAATTTTATTATAAATTATATATGGGTATATCATATATACACTCATACAGTATATGAGTATTTTTGACAGTTTTATTATAAATGATATATGGGTATATCATGTACACACATATATGAGTATTTTTAATGGTTTTATTATAAATGATATATGGGTATATCATATGTACACACATATATGAGTATTTTTGATGGTTTTATTATAAATGATATATGGGTATATCATATGTACACACATATATGTATACACATATATGAGTATTTTTGATGGTTTTATTATAAATGATATATGGGTATATCATGTACACACATATATGAGTATTTTAATGGTTTTATTATAAATGATATATGGGTATATCATATGTACACACATATATGAGTATTTTTGATGGTTTTATTATAAATGATATGTGGGTATATCATATGTACACACATATATGAGTATTTTGATGGTTTTATTATAAATGATATATGGGTATATCATATGTACACACATATATGTACACACATATATGAGTATTTTTGACGGTTTTATTATAAATGATATATGGGTATGGGTATAGCATATGTACACACATATGAATATTTTTGACAGTTTTATTATAAATGATACATGGGTACAGTATATCATATATACACACATATATGAGTATTTTGACGGTTTTATTATAAATGACATATGGGTATATCATATATGCACACATATATGTGTATTTTTAACAGTTTTATTATAAAACCGTTAAAAATACACACACTCCCACATATATATTTTTAACAGTTTTATCATAAAACCATTAACACACACACACACACACACACATATATGAGTGTATTTTTAACGGTTCAATTATAAAGCCATTATTATAAAACCATTAAAATACACACACACACGAGCATATTTTAACAGTTTTATTATAAAACTATTATTATAAAACCATTAAACACACACACACACATATCAGTGTATTTTTAACAGTTTTATTATAAAGTCATTATTATAAAACCATTAAAATACCTACACATTCATATATATATATATATATATATATGAGTGTATTTTTAACGGTTTTATTATAAAACCATTATTGTAAAACCATTAAAAATACACATATACACACACACATATATATATGATTGTATTTTTAACAGTTTTATTATAAAACCATTATTGTAAAACTATTAAAAATACACACACACACACACACACACACACGTGTATTTTTTATGGTTTTATCATATTGTACTTTACGTGCTGGTTTTATGTGTTTTCTTTTTAACTCTTGTTTTGTATTTTAGCCTGTTGTCCCCTGCCTTGAGAAGAGGCGGGAAAGAAATAAAATTATTATTATTATTATTATTATTATTTGTTTGAGTTGAATTTTTTTATTGCAAGTTTATAGACTAGTCTAGTCTAATCTGCAACACCCTCAACTATTGAGAAAGGGAAAGAAAGAAAGAAAGCCCTATAAAAGAGAAGTGGGTAAAATAGTAAAGGTTGCAACTCAGGGGAGCAATCCTATTAACGATTAGTTTTCTCTGATGGGACGTGCTCAAACAAATGTTAGCATTTGCCCATAGAGAATAGTTGCCCATAGAGAATAGTTGTCTATAACAAGTAATCTCCAATGGTTTTCTATGGCAAGTATGGTTTCTCTATTGGCAAGTATGTTCCAATGACTCTCTTGGGCAAGTATTCTCCAATGATTCCCTATGGGTAAATATTCTTGAATGATTCCCTATGGACAAGTATGATGTCCTAATGGGCAAGTATTTTCCAATGGTTCCCTATGGACAAATATTTCCCAATGATTCCCTATGGGCAAGCATTCTCCAATGATTCCCTAAGGACAGGTATTCACCAATGTTTCCCTACGGGCAAGTATTCCCCAATGATTCCCTATGAGCAAATATCCCCCAATGCTTCCCTATGGGCAAGTATCCCCCAATGCTTCCCTATAGGCAGGTATCCCCCAATGATTCCCTATGGGCAGGTATCCCCCAGTGACTTCCTATGGGCAAGTATGGTTTCCTTATGGGCAAGTACTGTCATTTGTTTTAGTACGTCCATTCTCTGATGGAGCAGAATTTCTATTAGGGGGCATTCACACTTACTTTTTTTTTACTGATGAGATCCGGATCTCCGCAGTGATGCAATTCTAGATCAATGTTCCCACCGTGGTTACCGCGACCGAATCTCTCCAAGGTATTTAAATGCAGTCCAGCATTCACACTGGCGATGCTTCACATCAGCATGGAGGTTCCTCATGGCTGGAAATGATCCCAGCGATCCGGATTGATTTGGTAGCTCACTCACACTTCTGAAGATCTGGATCACTCCGGCCCTTAAAGAAAGATGTGGTAAGGTACCCGGTGCCAAATGCATCGGTTTACGTGGGTTTTTCACCACCACCCTGCAAACCACACTGGGTGCATTTGGGGCCAGTGTAAATGTCACAGAAATAAACTGGTTTCACACTGAGTTATTTCTGTAGTGTGAATGGGCCCTAAACACGTGATAAAGAAGAGTTGAGCTGTGAATGTCAGAGTATTTGTGACATGTTTTTTGAACCTGTCCTCCAGATATCCCAGTTTAAGAGTTCACAGAAGAAGAGGAAGCAGTAGCTGCTGGGACAAGGAAGACTACCTTCCTGGAAAGTCAGAAACTACCCTCCACTTTTCTTTCCTGAAATGTTTGGGGCAGTGCTACTCAGATGGTGGTCCATGGAGCTGCAGGTGCACGAAGAATCCATTTTGGCACAAATACATTACCTGTCCCTGGCACATTAGAAAGAAAGAAAAAAAAAGAATTAATGGTCCCCCACATCAGATAGCCTGAGAAGCACTGCTCCCTGACACTGATTGTCTGGAGAGTCTTTGAGCCACCAAATGTCACGCTCTTTGTCTCCCACATGCTGCAGTCAGCATGGGCAATGTTCCTGGATTCTAGGACTTAATTCGGTAGGCCCAAGACTGAGAACCACATATCAGAGGAACACCAAGCTCACAAGCCAGGTTTGTGCTCTTTGAGAACAGGGATGCCACTAGAAATGTGTGGAAATGTGAGCTGCACTGGGTGACACTTCAGAGAGGGATGATACCTGGTTGGTCCCCGCATCCACTAGTGGGCGTCCTAGGTCTAGTGGAGCTGCTGGCACCACAGACTGCTCCCCTTCCTGCCACCATCACCTCCTTTTTCCTGCCCAAGCAGCTGCCAGGCGGCAACAGTAGCTCACCACTGCATCCCCTCCAGCTTCTCCACTGCCTTGAGCTCTCTTGACCTTACCAAGAGAGCCCAAAGCATCAGAGAACCATAAACAGGAGGAAGTAGAGATGGTGAGATGGTTGAAGCTGTAGATAGGGTGGGGAGGGTTTCCAGGCAGAAGCAGGTCCCCTTTACCATCTCCCATCTGTCCATGTTGTCTTTCCTGGAGTGCATGCCTGCCTGGGAGGAGGGGGAGGTTAACAAAATGATTTTACCATACTGAGACACCAACCGTAGTGATCCCCCTGTATGCGGGGGATCCATTCCAGACCACCACCACCACACCACATATGGGAAAAACCGCTTACACTTAAATCCATTATTTTCTATGGTGGCCTTGCTCACCTTGCTGGGTGACCTACGCAGGGAACTGGACAGGGGAATGTGTCCCTGTTGTTTCTGTTGGACTTCTCAGTGGTTTTCAGTACCATCAACCATGGTATCCTTCTAAGTTGCCTCTCTGGTACTGTTCTGCAGTGGTTTCATTCTTTCTTGAAGGGGCAGTCTCAGAGGGTGCTGCTGGCAGATTCTGCTCAACAATTTGGCCATTGGCCTTTGGGGTCCCTCAGGGTTCCTGTGCTTTATATCATCTACATGAAACTACTGGGACAGATTGTCTAAAGTTCTGGAGTCAGGTATCACCAATACACTGATGATACCCAGCTCTATCACTCCTGTGCTAAACTGGTGCTTGGCAGCTGCAATGGACTGGTTAAGGTTAAACAAACTGAAGCTTAATCCAAACAAGACACAGGTGCTCCTGGTCAGTCAAAAGGCCACAGTTAAAGTTAGTGCAACAACTGTGCCCATTCCTGGAGAAATCGAATCTGACCATGATGGTACATCCTTTGGTTACATCAGGTTTGGATTACTGTAATGCACTCTTTGTGGGTCTGCCTTTCAGAAATACTCAGAAACTTCAGTTGGCCCAAAGAGCTGAGTGAGCTGCAGTTGACAACAGCCTGGTTATTAACTGGAGCTGACTACAGGGAGCACAAAACTCCCTTCTTTCAACAGCTCCATTGGATGCCAGTCTATTTCAAAGCAGAATTCAAAGTGAAGGTTTTGACCTATAAAGCCATATAAAGCTTAGGTCCAGATTATTTGAAGGACAATATCTCTCTTTATAACACTAGAGTGTTAAGATAATCCAGAGAGGCTCCTCTGTCCCACCACCTTTTCAGGATTGTTGTTAGCCACCTTGAGCCCTTCTATTGGGAGAAAGATGGAATAAAGTTAGATCTCGAACGGACAGGCCAAAATAAAGCTGCTTCAGGTCACTTTGGAGGCATGCTGTTTAAATGATGCATGCATCCTAAGAGGTCAGAAGCCACGCCAAAGCCACACTGCAGTCCTAAGGACTAGAGTGCAGCTTTGGTGCAGTTTCTGGCTTCTTAAGATGCATGTGCCATTTGAACAGCATGCCTCCAAAATGACCCAAAGCAGCTTTATTTTGGCCTGTCCCTTTGGGCCCTTAAATAACATTGATAATGATAATAACAGCAAGCCCACAGATTTGGCTCCAAGTTTATAGTAATGTGTTAACTGTGGGCCTGCTGTTGGTACCAATTGTGCGACAGGGCAAAGAAGAACATGCTTGTTCTGTGCTTTAAACAGTTGCATCATAGGCAGACATTCAACAAGTGCTATTTGTTTCCAGCCCTCAACTGCTGCATTTTCTGAATACCAAGAAGACATTAAAAGACATATGGACTTGATACCATTGGAATAGAATGAGCTCGACATGATTTGCTACTTTCATGTTGTCTGTATATTATTGTATTCAGTCAAGCCTTGGACTGTTAAAACTATTGTGACAGAATTATCTCTCAATGGGCTGTACAGATAGCAAACATCCTTACTGAATTTTAAATGTACTTTAAAATATTTAAAATTAGTGGTATTTTAATAGAACAGTGTGGCAAAAAGCCCTCCCTGATGCATGGAGATAATGTCTCTGACTCCTTGCTCCATGTCCCGACTGAATCAAGACCAATTGCCAGTGCGGTTCAACAAGCCTTTATTGAGAAGAGTCATGTTCATGTCATGAACTCCCTGTACAAGTTTGAAATGAATGTAAACACTCCTCCCCTTAAGAGATGGTAAGCACTTAAATTAAGATTTCCGCATCCTGAGTGTTTAAGAGCAAAACACTACGAAAAGGACCTGACTTATCTTCTATTATTATTATTATTATTATTAATCTTTTATTTATATAGTGCTGTAAATGTACATAGTGCTGAACATACAATATTTTAATTAGATGGTTCCCTGGCCTCAGACTTAGAATCTAAAAAGACACGACACAAAAGGAGAAGGGAAAGGCAGTGGGGAAGGAGATCAGGTCCAGCAGTTCTTATCTCCCTCTGAACCTTTTAGGGGTAGAGCTGGGCCAAGTGCCTCAAGTCCACACTGGTGGCATTTAACCTCTGGCCTCATCCTCCTCCACAGTCTGAGGATCCTTTTTTCAGCTCTTCCACTTGTGCTTTTCCCAGTTTGGATACTTTCCCTGCCAGCCCTGGCCTGGGGACTGAATCAATCTAGTAGGGATTTCTCCCAGCTGGGACAGCAGGACTGTGTTGTCAGTCTTTCCTAATCCTGGGCTCTGGTGACCTTGGGACTCTGGAGCCACAAATCCATCAAAGGGGTTATTCACACTGTGAAAATAATCCAGGATGAATTGGGTTGAATCTCCGTTGTTCACATGCATCCTGAATGTACCTGATTAAGGTTTTTTTGGGAGGGGAGGGCTGCTGAAACCCCCATTTAATATGGCATAATCAATATCAGGTTTCCCCCCGAGGTTTTAAAAAAGGATCCACATCCTTGGTAGTGGGAACAACCAATGCGAATAGATTCAAATAGACCTGGAATAAAATGTTGCATGCCTTGAATGTGTTTCAAATGCATTCACATCGTTATCTTCATCTTTATTCAAATGATGCACATCGATGGGGTTCCATAGTATGAAAAAGAAATCCGGAATGCGTGAGTGAGATGATTCACATTGTCAATCTTAAAAAGAAAAAAAATGTCTGAATGACCCCAAAGTTTCCTTTTCCAGGCATCCCTCCCAGGCCCTTACAGTCATCTTTCCAGGTCCAATGTTCCCTGGTGGCACCTTCTCCCATTTTGAGTCACCCCATTCAGTCCACTTTTCTCCACTTCTCAAACATTCTTCCCTCCCTTTCATTAGCCTCCCTGTGTCCCCTTGTATCTCACCAACTGTGTGCCCCACACTTTCCTAAATTCCCTTTTTAACTGTGCTATTACTGCTGCACCCTTCTAAGCAACTTCCTGGGCTTCTTCCTAGCATTTCCTTCCATGGCATATCCACTGTACTCAGCACATAGCATCCCCTGGTTTGATTGTTGCTAGGTGCCAATAGGGTAGAATTATTTTGGGGAGCAGATAAAATAAAATAATAAATAATAAAATAAAACTTTTATTTCTACCCCACTTTTAGTTAAAACAAAGCAGCTTGCAATGTTTAAATATATATATAATAAACACAATATATACAAAGTCTCCCCCCTCAAAAAAACCCTATAAAACAAGTGTATAGATTAATTCCATCTACTTTTTTTGCTGGACTCTTTAATAGAGAGTTTAGTACCTCTGAAAACTGTGGGATCTTCTGAATCAGCTACAGGTTTATCATTTTAGAATTCCACCTTATAATAATGATCTATAGCCTTTCGTCTCAGTGTTTTGTTGCAATCTGTTCTTCCTTAAAGGATAAGCTATTAAACCAGAACATATTTTTTGTTTTCAACATGTAACCTAGTTGATGTTTTACCTCAATCTAGTATAGTGGAAGTTTTATATAACTATTAAAATATATGGGTTCAAAAGGACAGCAAGAACACAACAAGATCTAATCCCAAAGTGAATATCAGTTTCCATTTTTGCTAACTATGTAAAAAAACAAACACTGTACTGATTCTTCTGCTGTGTCTATTAGCAGAAATAGGGCAAATCAGTAATCCTTATAGCTTTTAGTCATCGAATTTATATGTGCCCTTAATCCTTATTTACCAGTAACAACCCCAATTTTGTGGTACCTAGCAATACTTTTTGCTGGATTATGGAGACATTCTTTTAATTTTCCCCCCTGAGAACTGTTATTCTTTAAATGTTAATACCTGCCTCCTAGCTCGTCCCTTTCTCTAGTGGTTACATCTCTACATTTTCAGGAATGGGAAAATATATCTCATTTTGGCTATTTTTGAATATTAATATGCTATATAACATGCACTACTATTTTATATGCTTTTATAAGTTTTAAAATCTGATCATGTAATATCAAAACATGAATTGCATTTTTTGTTTTACTTTCTGCTTAGATTGTGGTTATTGTAAGCTGCTAAAAGTGCTACAAAACAAGTTAATTTTAATTTTTTAACAGATACAATACATACTTTTAATATCGTGAAAACATAATTTTAATGTAAATAAAAAATAATAATACATGCAGTACTACAACAGGAGATCTTCATTTTGAAGGCTTATTGTATTAGAAAACAATTTTTCCTACAACCTTTTTTACTTTGAAAATGTGCAAGACACGCTGTTGCAGAGGAATTACAACATACTGCATAAACAATATATAACAGTGGTTATGGACAGAAAGGTACTGTTGCTGTGGTGATAGTTTTGAAAGGGCAATTTAGAAATACAGTGAAATGCCTTAGTTATAATGCCTGTAAAAATCAATGCATTTAGCACCAATTATGTCAGATTCTATATGTTTCTTGGTTTGGAACACTACATATTCTAATCTAACCTACAAACATATCCAATTTAAAAAACATAACAGTGTTATTCAAATAAATGGGCATTATATACAATCTTATGATTTCAATTTGCTGTGCCTCTGCCTTCCCAGGAATTATTACATTTACCCTGATCTGATCATACAGTCCAGACATACTGACCATGATTATAGTGCTTCAGACCATCACTGTGAGCCTCTTGCTACTTTTCACACTGACAATTTGCTAGGAAGAAAGTCAACTCATTTGAGATGTGCCACTGAAGAAGAATTCTGCAAATACTGTGGACTGCTAGAAAAACAGATAAATGAGTCTTAGTTCCTTATCAGACGACGGAAATTGGAAGTATAATCCAATGGCAATCCAAACGCAATCATGGGGCTTCACATTATTGCGAATTAAAGTATCTCACGCAATTTCGGGCAAAAGGGAAGTCATTCCGAATGCAATCATGGGTTTTACCTTACTGTGAATTAAAGCATCTCAAGCAGTTTGGGGCAGTGGGAGTCATTTTCAGGTAATGGGAAGTCATTCTGAATGCGTTCCGAATGCAATAGGAATTCACGTGAATTCGCTAAACTAGCGGATTCGCATGAATTCAAATTGGCTCCATTTGCAATAAAGAGAAATTCCTCTCATCTGATAAGGTCCTTAGAGCAAATCAAACCTGAATTCTCTTCAGAAGCCAAGATGGCTAAACTGAGGCTGGCATATTTGACCACATCATGAGAAGACATGACTCACTAGAAAGAACAACAATGCTTGGCAAGGTGGAGGGAAATAGGAAAATGGAGGACCTCATTCCACATGAATAGACTCAATCAAAGGTTTGCAAGACCTGAACAGGGCTGTTGAGATGATAAGGTGACTTGGAGCTCTCTTGTTCTTAGGGTCATCACAAAATGAAATCAACTTGAAAGCAGTTAACAACTACAACAAAATCCAACTAAGAGTGTCAATGTGGTCTAGAGATTTGAGAATGGAATAGGTCTCTGGGGACCAGGGTCTGTATCATAACCATAAATGAGATTAAGAGCTATTATTATTATAATAATTATTATTACACTGTAGATTTACACAGGGCTGTACATACAAACCAGAATTGTATGAATCCTCTCCATGCAATTCTAAATGCATGTGGAAGAAAGTGGAGCAATGATTGCTATGAGAGAAGTCCATGAATTCTCAACAACCTCAGGCTACAAATATTGGGACCTGGAGAGAGTAAAGGAATGGTTTACAGGCTTGGCACTTTACAGTTCTCCTTTACCATGGTAAACTTCTTTTAAAATGATAACACAGTTCCTCCTGTATGGCATCACCGGGAGATTTAGTTTATTTCAAATTGTTCCCAGATAGTCAGGACTACTATATGGTTGTCTCAAAGGGGCTGTGGAATTTTATGTATGTCATCACCACAGCAACTCTGCAGTTTAATATATATTGAGGCAAGCCCTATAGAGGATACATCACTAATTGCAATTTAATATTAGCTCCCTGAAAAGGACTCAACATAGAGAAAATTGAGGTTGCGTTTGTTAACTGGATAACCAGATATTATTGCTTTTAGTTCTGTTAATTTTGGTGAGCTGTTCTGAAAACACATGTGCTGAAAGAAGATTTTATAAATGTCTCAAATAAACAGAATGAATGAAAGAACATAGGAGTCTCCCTATTGAGTATCAAGTTGAGAAGCTCAACTAAGAAAGATGAGAACACAAGTGATAGCTGTTCCTTTCTCTTCTGTACATAGTGGACAATAGAGCCCACAACCGGCCCAAAACAGTTTGATCTGGTACCTTGAATAGGATATCTATCCATTCTGTTTATTTCATCAACAGCTTGAATATAAATAAAATGCCAAATGTATCTGTCTGTAACTGTAATCTGTAACTGCTGCTATAAGAGACAATTCAATAAATCAAGTAGAAAACAAACAGCTTTATTTATATACCGCTTCATACCCTTAAGGAGTGTCTAAGCGGTTTACAATTGTAAGCTATTTGCCCCCCAACAATCTGGGTACTCATTTTAGCGACCTCGGAAGGATGCAAGCCTGAGTCGAGCTTCAGCCCTTTGCTGGTCTTGAACTCGCCACCTTATGGTTTTGAGTGAGTGGCTGCAGTACAGGCATTTAACCACTGCGCCACCAGGGAAGAAGATCGGAAACTGATAAAAACCAATTGAAGTAAGAGATGGACATGTCTTTTAGGAGTTTATCACACAAAGGGAATTGGAAGTATAATCCAATAGCAATCTGAATGCAATCATGGGGTTTTGTGTGATTGTGTGAAAGCTGATCACACACATTTTTGGGCAAAGAGAAGTCCTTCCGAATGCAATTGTGAGGTTTCGCATGATTGCGTGAGAAACTATCACATGCAATTTCAGGCACTGGGAGGCAATTTTGGGCAGTTCTGAATGCAATGCAGTGTCAATACGCAATCACTCAATTCCAAACTGGCCTCACTTCCATTTCTTTCGAAACAGAGAAATTCCTCCTGTGTGATAAACTCCCCAGTCACTGACAATCAGACATTGACTAATGAGAAAGATAAATCAAACACATAATCACAAAATGATAAAAAAAAAGAAAATTCATTAAGAGTGTGTTAAAGTTACAACTACAAGTAAAGAAAGAGAAATTTCAGTTAAACAATCAAGCAGAAAGTTCAATACAGCATGCCACTCACAGCATGATTTTTGGTACTGTTAAGAGTATTTGACACATAAACAATATAAAATATGGATACACATATGCAACCTGTGATTGGAATAATTATAATTATGCAATAATTATATATGATGTCTGAAATATGGTCTTTTTCATTTGTTGTTCTGATACCAAAAAGGGCAAACAGAATGAATATATAACTTTTTAAATTGCTAATGATAATAAAAACTATTGTAAAAATGCCAATGTATCATCAACCTCAAAGAAACATTGTGTATGCTATATGATAATGATATATTTCCCAGTACTGTATTATAGTTGGTTTTGTTCACAGACTTCTGTAAGTAATGGAACAAGCCTGGTAGGATCTTGCCCATTGCTGAGTAGCAATTAACTTGGATTTCACTATCATTTGTACACCGGTAATTTGCTGTTACCAAGAGAAGGCAAAACCAAGCACTCTTGTATTCAAGAGTTTTGTATTTCTGTGTAGAATCAGAATCTCAGAGAAATAGGTAACAGCCTGGGTAGATCTCAGAACCTCTGGGTAGAGAGCCAGCATTGGATAGTGCTTTGAGCATCAGACTACAAATCTAAAAGTCAGGGTTCAAATCCCTGTTTGGGTCTGGAAACCCACTAGGTGACCTTGGGCAAGTCACATTCTTCAACCTCAGAGGAAGACAACCTCCTCTGAACAATTCTTGCCAAGAAAACCAATGGTTTTAGGGTGGTCATAAGTTGAAAACAACTTGGAGCCCCGCTGCATAGAGGGAGAAGAATCAGGCAAAGGAAGTTAATTTGAGAAAATGGTGGAACATGAACTAAGACAAAGTTAAGTCGAAGGCTTTCATGGCCAGCATCCATAGTTTTTTGTGGAGCTTTCGGGCTATGTGGCCATGTTCTAGAAGCGTTTCTTTCTGATGTTTCGCCAGCATCTGTGGCTGGCATCTTCAGAGAATGATAGTCAGGCTATCATTCTCTGAAGATGCTAGCCACAGATGCTGGCGAAACGTCAGAAAGGAACTCTTCTAGAACATGGCCACATAGCCCGAAAGCTCCACAAAAAAGATAGACAAAGTTAGTTTGCGGAAAACAATCCAAGCAGAGTGGAAGAAATTTAGCAAGTCAATAATGAAGTAAAATGTTAAGATTATGAGCAGCAGGTAAGACACACAGCTCACTGCACAAGGGAAGCATGCTATTAGAAATGCTGCTTTTTTGCACTACAACTACCAGAATCTCTTCAAAAGGGACAATGCAGCCCATTGTTCTGGAAATGTGAGACACCTTAATGGAAGAAGCTGCATAGGGCCCAGGGGGATAATTACATATTTTTAAAGGCAGGAATGGTGACTTTAGGAAATGATGCTCCACTCTGAGAAGGTCACTATCTCAAGATTCACTGTGCCCGACAGTCCTGATGGCATCTCCTCCTGTCCTTTGAAAAAATAGGTCAAGCTAATAAAATTAATTAAAAACAAGAGGTTACTAGCCTGCCTCCTCCAAAGCAATGAGTCCTGCTGCTTAGCAATGGGACATTAGATGGAGATCAGAGTGACAAAATCTAGAATTACTCGGCATGAAATCTGTGCTGCAATTGGTTAGGCAAGTGAACTCTTCAATTTGTGTATCTTATTTTATCTGTAGAACAAAAATGGAATCAGGTTACCTTCAAACAGACATCTAATGCAACAGTTACATCATTATGTTGTGGGATTTAGCCTAGTATAACCAGATGTTTTCCAATGCACCTGTACCTTTGAAACACACCTGCTTAGCACCTGCTCACTCTCTGTAGATGCAGTCTCATTTGGAGAAAAGCAATCTCAGTAGTTTAAAACTAGCCAGGTACAGTGCCTGCCCTGAACTCCTGAATAGAGTTTTTATTACATTTCCTAAATCAGACAGTTCTGTTTCTCCATGCTTAGGGTAATTGTTTTAATGTTGGTTAATATATTTGTATACTCAGATACAAATAGGGTTGCCAGACTGAAAACTGGAGATGGCTTCTGTACTTTTATTGGTTGTGTACAATAGAGAATTTCAGCATGTATTGCTTGTCCTGCAGCTAGGCAACATCTGATATCCCCTCTTCTACACAACCATTACAGATACATGCTCTACCTTCAGTTTTTACTCTGGCAACTTCAAGTACAAATGTGTGTATATGAGGAAATATATGACCACTTGTATAAATCCATCAAATTTTTTGAAAAATTAAAAAGTATTTTATAAACCACTCTTGAAATACTGTATGTTTTGAAGGGGAGGAATGGATAGAAATTTCTAAAATGAAATAAAAAGAAGTAAATAAAAACTACTTGATGGGCCCTTTATGTCTGACATAAGCTAGTTTCCGTTCTGTATCTTTGAAATTGAATGTCACTTGTTCCAATTGTAACACAGACAGTTAGAAATAGAACTCAAACTGGCCAATATGACAGCTGAATTTAACTATTCATGGATACTGATTCTTTTTATATACATGTATTGTCTATAAACACTTAGCAATGGTAATATATTTCAGAATGTTGAAATCACTTTACATACATTGCCTTAGTAATCTCTACAAAATAAAGAAGTTGACTATTATTCCTATATTGCAAAATCATGTAAATGTTGAACTACGATTCCAGAGATCAGGGTTCAGTTTCCATCTGAGCCATAGAAAGCAACTTGTTTACCTTGGGTGACACACTCTCAGCCCAGAAAACCCCATGATAGGGTTGCTTTGAAGACACACAACAATAAATTGCATATAGAGGGTGAAGTTGTCTATGGACCAAAGCAACTATGACAGTAACAGCAATAGTTTTTAAGCACATACACATCCCATTTAGACTTAAATGAATCTTAGATGTAAGCCGCTTTGACTGCTTGTTAACAAAAAGCAGGTTATAAGTAAAATTTTATTATTTTATTATTAACCCTGGCAAGATAGTAATAGTTTTGATCAGAAGCAGAGACCATTCAGAATTATCACTAGGTGTTCAACCTGATGTAGATTAGATAACGTTCTCTTGTAACAACAGGTTTGTAATCTAGGAATGCTTCCGGATCTGGTTTTGCTTCTAGAAAACCAGATTGTGTTTATAGGAGCACTTTACCCAGTATCAGCTGGTGCAGCAGCTGCTGTTTTTTCTAGAGAAGACAGATCTACATTGTATTAAACACAGTTCAGTCATACTTAGGCTACTGCAACATGCTCTGCGGGGTATGGCCTTTCAAATTTTGGTTGGGAAGCATCAACTGGTGTGGAAAGTGACTGTCAAAGCTGTACCAGACATCTGCCTTACTGAACACATTTAACTTCATCTGCACTGGTTACCAGTACATTTCAAGGCATGATTTAACATGCTCTTTATAAACTGCAAAGTTCTAGATGGTTTGGGATCAGGATCTGTGAAGGACTAGTTTCTTTCATAAACTGGCTTGACTGGTGTAGCGTTCTTGAGGGTATGATTTGAATACCATTGGTCAAAATAAGTCAAGAGGTGGAGTCCTGGGATTATGCAACTATTATGCATTTGTAACACTATATTTTCATCTAAGATCACTGCCAAAACTCTGCTCCACTCTGCAACAAAAGGCTGTCATACCTTCCCCACATCATGAGAAGGCATGACTCACTCGAAAAGACAATAATGCTACGGAGTTTATGAGATGACGGAAATTGGAAGTATAATCTAATGGCAATCCGAACACAATCATGGGGTTTCAAGTTATTGTGTATTAAAGCAACTCACACAATTTTGGGCAAAAGGGAAGTCATTCTGAACACAATCATGGGCTTTACGTTACTGCGTATTAAAGCATCTCACGCAATTTCGGGCAATGGGAAGTCATTTTTGGGTAATGGGAAGTCATTCTGAATGCATTTCGAATGCAATTGGAATTCACGTAAATTCGCTAAACTAGTGAATTCACGTGAATTTGATTTGACTCCAATTGGCTCCATTCGAAATAAAGAGAAATTCCTCCCGTCTGATAAACTCCTAGGAAAGGTTGAGGGCAGTAAAAAAGAAAGGAAGACCACACATCAGATGAACAGACACAATTAGGAAGGTCTCAAACGAATCAACAAGACTTAAGTAGAGCAGTAAGGGATAGAGGGGTTTGGAGATGTTTCATCGACAGAATCGGCATGAGTTGACGCTGACTCAAGGGCAGTTAACAACAACAACAGAGACAAACAACATGGAACTGGCAGGCTTCCTTTTCACAAACGCACTCCCCGTTTTGGATAGCACAGAGTTAGGATCACAGTGAATGCGTTGAAAGGCACAAAGCCAACATGTGCAACCCTGCTCTCTTTCTCTTTATAGCCATCAAGTGGAAAGTTTCTATTGGTTGGGGGCACATTGCCTTCTGAACCCACTCAGGGCTGCATTGTTTTTGTCCCTAGGGCTGAACTTGGACAGTGTGTTGCCTTGCCCTGCACTACATAATGTTCATCACATGGACTAATAATGACTCACTACAACTCCATTTGTCCTCATTTATATAGTCCATAGTATCATGACCCATAGCTTTGCAAAATCAATGCACCGATTTTTGTCACATCATCATCATCATCATCATCATCATCATCATCATCAATATTTATTTATTTATTTATATTTTCTGCCTCTCCCTGTGGATCGCTAGTATTATGCAGCTACAAGGCTTTATCTTTCTACACAGTTCTATTATGTTTTTATCAGTAGACTGAGTCAAAAAGCATGCAGGACTTGACACATCTTTCATATATATTTCTGTGTTTGTAGTGAAAGGAAATGGTGTTCAATATTATATTACACGTTTTTATTATATATACTGCAGTGAATGTCAGAAGGCTGGCAAAATCTTCAGTTTATTAGTAAATCATATCATTTACAAGAAGGTTGGGAAATGGCAGAACTTTCTGGCATTTACTACAACTAACTAGAAAATGACTTGTTCTACCAGTAAATGTTGACATTTACTGAGCCAGGTTGGATAATTTCCAGGTTTAACCAAATAATTTATTGACTGATGACATTTATTAGTAGAATAATTGAACAAATTGAAACAAAAATAAATTTAATCTTAATCCAGACAAGACAGAGGTGCTCCTGGTCAGTCAGAAAACAGATCTAGGAATAGGGATTCAGCCTGTGTTAGATGTGGTTACACTCCTCCTGAAAACACAGGTTCACTGTTTGGGGGTTTTCCTGGAGTCAGAGCTGAGCTGAGAGGCCCAGGTCTCAGTGGTGACCAGGAGTGTATTTGCACAGTTAAAACTAATGCCCCAACTGCATCCATTCCTGGAGAAGTTAGATCTGGGTACGGTTGTCTATGCCTTGGTTACATCCCTTTGGATTACTGTAATATGCTCTATGTGAGGCTGCCTTTGAAAAGTGGTCAGAGGCCAAAGAGCTCCAGCCATGTTGTTAAATGGGGCTGATTATAAGGAGCACACAACTCCCTTTGTTGCAACAGCACCAATGGCTGTCAGACACAATTCATTTCTGGACACAATTCAAAGCACTGGGTCTATCCTATATGAAGGACTGTACAGTATCTCCCCGTATGAGCCCATTAGGGTTTTAAGATCATCCAGAGAGGCTCTCCTTCCTGTCCCACTTTCTCAGGCTCATTTGGTGGGAACAAGGGAAAAGGCCTTCTCGGTGGCTGCTCCCAGACTTTGCAACAATCTTTCCAGAGAGGGCAGGATGGCTTTGTCCTTGCTGGCCTTCCGTCGGCAAGTTAAAATATTTTTGTGCCACCAGGCCTTTACAGATAGTTGAGGTTGGGCTCTTAATGCTCTGTGGCACTGGATTTAACAGTTTTAAGGTCTGTATATAGTTTTATTTTTTATTGTTTCAATGTTTTAATATTTGATGATTTTAAAACTGTTTTAATATGTACTGTTTTTAAACATTTTTATCTTTTAAACTGCATGTTATTCGTTTAATAAAGTATGTGTTTTAATACTATACTAGTTTAGTTCTATCTTAATGCCCACTTTTGTATATTTTTAACTTTATTGTTGTTGTTTTTTAAATTGTAAGCCGCTTTGCATCCCAGTTCTGGTGAAAAAGTGGATAATAATAACAACAAACAAACAAACAGCTTCATTTATATACTCCAAAACCTGGAATAGTAGTAGTAGTAGTAGTAATAATAATAATAATAATACCATATATATTTGCCTATAATCCAACTGCAAGTATAAATCGAGGAAAGGTTTTAGAGCCAAAATCATGGATTTTGGCATGACCAGTGGATAAGTTGAGTAACAAACATAGGGGAATGTAACAAAGGATGCAACGGATGAAACAAAAGGAAAACACCACTTCCTTCCCTCCTTCTCCCTCTCTGGATTTCTTCTGACTGCGTGAAACCACTTCCCTGGTGCTGGAGGAGAAGGTTTTGGAAGGGAAGAAAAGTGGTTGGAAATGGGATGTTCTGTGGTCAGAGAGATCCAGAGGAGGAGGAGGAGGATGGGGAGTGAAGGTTTTAACATTCAATTGAGAAAGGAATCACCTCTTACACACACACACACACACACACACACACACCTGTCTTGGCAACTCTTTCAGAGATCACTGGCAGAGATCAGGGCAGAGCTTCTATAGCCCAAAACAGATGGGCTCAAAAAAATTGCAATGGGGCCATTCCGGCACCATTTGCTACCACTGCGGTTTTGAACTGGGCCAGCAAAAGGAGTTTCTTTTTGGCCTGGTTCTTTTGGAAAGATACAGCATTGGCACAGTTTCCAGCTGAATTGGGGCATGCATCATTTAAACACTATGCCCCAAACGTGACAGGAAACCATATAATTTGGCCTATCTGTTTTGTTCCTATCAGGACCTTTCTAAGCACTATTATTGCATTGACTTGTATACTTACAGCTTCATTTCATTTATATATCGCTTCATACTGCCTAAGCAGCGTCTAAGCCGTTTACAACTGTAAGCTACTTGCCCCCAGCATTTACTTATTTTAGCGACCTCAGAAGGATGCAAGCCTGAGTCGAGCTTGAGCCATTTTCCTGGTATTGAACTCGTAATGTTATGGTTTTGAGTGAGTGGCTGCTGTACAGGCATTTAACAAGGATTTTAAGGTCAACTTTTGGGCATAAATTTTTTGACTTATAGTTTAGTATATATGGTAATAATAATAATAATAATAATAATAGATCATATGCATTACTACTATTCTGGATACATGACGCCAACCCTGATCCAACTGAGCATATTTTGCCCACTGGGGCTTCAGTGCAGAGTCTTCTTTGGACAGCAGAAATTGCTTCAATAGGCTGCCCTCTGGGCAGAGGAGCTCAGCACTCCAATTCCTATCCTTAACAAGCATAGGACTAGATTAGTACTATTGTGTAAGGCCAGTGTCAGCAAACAATGACCTTAGTGAAAAAAGAATTAGTGAACCATAACTGATATGTTTCATCTAGCTAAATATTTGAACACGAAACCTTTCTTAGATAAGCACATAGCCTCCTGTTTGATTGAATGGTAATATTTTTGATTATCATATAGGTGAAATAGGTGCGCAGAAGGAGCTCTTTTTTTAGGCAGCAAAAAGCTAGCTTTGCCATGGCTGGAAGCTGGCTTTATGATGCTCTGACGGTGTGTGGTGTGTAAACACCATGCTGCTGGAACGTCATGAAGCCACCCCTGTGTTATTGGCTGGGTGGCTTCCGGGTGCATCCAGATAACTTGGGAGCATGCGGAGTGTAAATGCCTTGCTCCCAAGCCACCTGCAAGGTGGCTTAACTTACCAGACTGTTCCTGCCCATAGACTATTTGGAAGATTTCTGCATTCATCAAGTCAGTATTTACATGAAATCCTTCAGAGAAGTAATCTTTTGATTGGGTGTCATCTGTGTGTTTAGCTATCAAACTGAGTAGTTGATGACACAGTGATATCAAAACAAGTAGCATGATATTCAATATGCAGATGACACCCAACTCTGTATCTTCATTCTAGCTGATGCCAATAAGGTTGTGGAGATCTGAAGTACAACAGTTAATACATACAATAAGTCCCAGGTTCAATTCTAGACAACTTCAGGAAAGGCTGGAAAAACCCACCTGAAACCCTAGAAAGTAGCTGCCAGTCAGTATTGATAATACTTTACAAAAATGGATTAATAAACTTATTTAGTGTAGGGCAATCTCCTGTCCTGAACTTGTGTCTGGACACAAGAAGAGATTGGATGGGGGCTGACAAGCTGAGGCTTAATTCAAACACAAACCCCTCTCTATTTATGAGTAGAAATACTGCTCCAGAACTGTTCTGGACAAGATTCCCTTTCAAGAAATAGGTTAGCAGTTTGAGAGTGATCCTATACTCATTGTTGTTCCTTTCTCTCTAGGTGAGTAGTTTGGCCAGGAAAGCCTTTGCCCAGTTTTAAGTGGCGTACCAATTGTACTTATCCACAAAGAAAATTTATCTCACCACAGATATAATGCTTTAGTAATAGGATGACTACAATAGTCTACATGGGATTGCCCTTGAAAAGTGTATGGAAACTACAGACAATTCTGCAGCCAGAATAATTTCTAGTGCTCTTTTCCAATCATATTACCACAATCTTATTAAAATTGCACTTATTTTTAATATACTTATATTGATGTTCTTGGTGATTACCCATAAAATCTACCCTGTCTTTTGTTGCCTGTCAATAGCAGTAATCTTCAGAGGCTCTATTCTGTGTTCCTCCACCAAAAATAGTGTGGAAATCTGCTAGTGGCAACATAGGAGAGGATCTTTTCTGTAGCAATGGGCTTTTGTTCCACTGGGCTTTTAATGTGTTTTAATTTTATCTAGTAATGGCTTGGTTTGTCTGTTTTCTTCTGACTTTAAAATGATCTTTTTAATTGTCTTTATTTCTAAATTTGTGAACCACCTTAAGGATTATTTTTAGTCAAAATGTGGTATAAAATGTTTTATAACAAAATGTCCTTCAATACTACTGTAGATATTGAGGGATTTTTCTGACTATTTATTTTTTCTGAAGCATAAATAGTTGAATTCCATCATCTCACAGTAAAGCATGACCTTGCGAAGCAGACATATTTACAAGAATGCTATCCAAATGTGATCTCTGAAGAGGTTCAGACTTAAAATGTGTTTATGGGAAACTGCTTTTAAACAGTCATCCTTGAATTGTGCTAAGGGTCTTGAACCAGGAACTGTACAACAGAGCCCAAATGTGTTACTCATCACTCTGCGTAATATAGCAGGAAGAGATGTGAGATAGAATAATCAGCTGCATCCAGCTTTTATTAGACTTATTACCAGAATTTCAGTTAGAAGCAGGTTTTCCATTTCCATGCAGCTTTTGACATGTCCTTTTTCTTCTGCTGGCATACCTTTTAGAACATGTGTGATGAGTTTATAAGAGGCCCAAATGATTTGCAACAATATATATTTTCTTTTTCCTTTTTACAGAGAGAAGGTGCAACTCTCTGAGATCCAAGAAATCAACCACGGTAAATTAGCTTTTGCACTTTCTTCCTTGGGTGCACCAACATTATAGAAATAATGCAGTTTGGCACCACTTTAACTATAAATTCATCCTACAGAATCCTGGAATTTGTAGTTTTGTGAAGCACCAGCATTGTTTGGCAGAGAAGACTAAATACTTTGTAAAACTACAGATTCCAGGATTCCATAGGATGGACTACAGGACTTAAAGTGGCATCAAAATGCATTATTTTTTCAGTATAGATGCACCCCTTGACCTTTGTTGACAGTAACCATTCCAAGTCTTTCCTATTTTCTACTAGTGGTATGATGTCACCTGCATATCTCAAACTGTTGATGTTCCTTCCTCCAGTTTTCACACCACCTTCATCTGAGTCTAATCCAGCTTTATGTTCAGTGTGCAAGTTAAACAGATAAAGTGCAGTCTTGCCTGATCCCCTTGCCAATTGGAAACCAAGTCAGAGCGTATCTTAGTGATTTTGTCTACAAAGAGTCTTGCTAATTCCTCAGAGCGAGCTGTTGAGTGGTCTGTATTTCCTTCTTGGGGGCCAGAATGTAAGAGACCCCTGACAACTCGAAACAACTCTGCTGGATGACACTGTGCAGATGCAATGGTGGCAGAAAAGTATAGTTTCTTTGCTGCCACCACTGTCACGGCATAGGCTTTCCAGTGGGATCTAGCCTATATTCGGTCGGATTCACTCTGAGTCTTCTGCCATCTTCATTCTAGTCTCAATTCCACTCGTTTCATTACCGGGGGTATGTTTGGCTCCACCTCATGTGAGGGGACACTTAGGGGCAATCATGTCCACTGCCCTGACCAATTCCCTATTCCAGAGGTCAGCCAGGGCTTCAACAGGATCACCTGCTAAGGCAGCAAGAAATTCCCCAAGAGCCATCAGGAATCCATCCACATCCATAAGCCTCCTGGAGTGGACCATCTTAATCGGCCCTCCACCATTGATCTGAGTCCCAGTGAGTCTAAACCCTACCAGGTAGTGATTAGTCCATGACAACAGAACTACTCAGAGTTCCTCCACTCCCAGATCACTGTCATCCTGTCCTGAATGGAAAACCAGGTCCAGAGTATGTTCTGCAACATTGGTGGCTCCAGATATTATTTGGGACAGCCCCATGATTGTCATGGCAGACATGACATCCCGAGTTGCTCCTGGTAGTGTAGTCTCTGCATGGATGTTGAAATCACCCAGCACCACCATCTGAGGGGACTCCAATGCCACTGCAGACACCAACTCTGTCAGCTCAGGAAGGGAGACAGCTGTGCAGCAGAGTGGTCATTACATCAGCAGAATCCCTATTCTGTCCTGGCCACCCACCTTTAAGTAAACACATGCATATCCAGCAGACTGTGGGACAGGGCACATGGTAAGGGGGATGGAATCCCTATAGACCACTGCAACTTTGCCTCCTTGCACCCCAGGCCTTGCCTGCTGCTGAACAGAGAACCCAAGTAGACAAAGCTGGGAGAGATTAGCGCCCCCCCCCTTCATCCAGTGCGGTCTCTGTAATATAAGACTGGTCGGCATTCTCATCCAGGATCAAGTCCTGGATCAGTGGTGTTTGACCATTTACCAACCTGGCATTGAGCAGCAGCATTTTCAGCCCAGGGGCCCTTTTGATATAAATGTTTTTATATAATATAAATAAAAACGATGAACCTGTATACTTTTACCATAATATAAAAGGTTACACTGGATCATCAATGTTTGGGTCTTAAAGATGTAATCTCTACTACTGCTGCAAGATCTTCTTTGCTATTAACTTTCCTATAGGGAGAGAAGAAATACTCCCTTTCCCTCAGTTATGCTGTCTTGAAGAACTCTCAGAAAACTAACAAAATTCTTCCTGCAAAAAACTTTGGGAAATGAGCTTGAGGTGAGCTCATCTATCTCTATGTGTTTTTCCACCCACCATACCAGTCTCGAAAAAGGAGCAGAGCTCTTTGGTAGTGTTTGTCTCATATTATCTAACACATACACATTCACAATCTTATTTTAAGATGTCAGCTTATGCAACACACTGGAAAAATACCTTTGCTCTGGAGAACTTTCAGATAAACAGTTTATCCAAGGACTGAATTCAGATTATTAATTCTCATAAACAAAGCCTTATATGTCTATGTTAACCAGGAACAAATGAGTGCTATCCAAGGAAAGCTTGCATAGGTTTTGTAATTTTTTTTTTTAAAAAATTCTAGTATCCAGACCTGTTATTAAAAATTTCTTTGGATCATTAATGTTCCTTCATACTACATATATAAGTGTTCCAGACATATAGGGAAGATTCTTTGTGTTTGAAAAGGCACATTTTAATACCGACAAAGACAATTTTAACTTTCAAATCATGAGGGTTTTTATCAGGCTAAAAGCAGGGATTTTTTCCCCCTCCTAAAATGAAAGCATACAAGAATAGCATTAAGAAAGATGCCACAAAACTTTCTTTAAAAGTTAAGTTACTCTTACCATTTCAGAGTTTACATTTTAGAATCCTATATTTACAACTTTTTAAAAATTGAACTTGTCATTATTTGTCAAACTGGTCCTTGTTCCCCCCTTATAACCTGGATGGTGTGAGTGAATCTGTCTGTGTTAGGGCTGAATTTGAAGCGAATCTTTTCTACCCACCATACCAGTGGTATATAATTTTTAAAGCGTATAATTTTGAAATGGTCTCTATTGTCTTTCCATAACGATGTTATAGTATTCTTTAATTTCCTGTAAAATAAACAAAAAGGAATATAAAATAACATTAAAGCAGCAACAAAAATAATGCATGGATATGAAAGTCAGCATGGTGTAGTGGTTTGAGTATTGGTCTACAACTCTGGAGACCAGGGTTCAAATCTCAGCACAAGCATAAAAACCCACTGGATGACCTTAGGGAACTCACAGTCTCTCAGCCTCAGGGGATGGCAATGGCAACCAACCCCGGAAGACACTTGCCAAGAGAGCCCTATGATATGCTTGCCTGAGGGCTGCCATAAGTAAAAAATGACTTGGAGGCAGACAACACGAACAAACAGTGAACAGCCAGTATGTGGCCTCCCATATCACCGAGGCAGTCAATCCATTCCAGGTTTGGGCTAGCTATAAAGGAGAACTCCAGTGTATCATGCCTTTTGCACGTGAAATGGCAGAAAAGGGAGCAGAAACAGAGCAGGAGAAATTTTCCAGATGTCTGTGATGGAATGAACTCTCAGGGTGCATCTACACTGTAGAAATAATGCAGTGTGACACTATTTTTAAGTCTTGTTGCTCCATCCTATGGAATCCAGGGATTTGTAATTTTACAAGGTCTTTATCTTCTTGGGCCAAGGTATGCAGGTGCCTACAGATCCCAAGATTCTGTAGGATGGCACCATAGCAGTTAAAGTGGTGTCAAACTACATTATTTCTGCGGAGTAGATGTGCCCTCAGAGTGTTTCTGGCCTTGCCAAGTGAGGCATGCTTCTTCCTCCTGTGGAAACTGTAGAAATGCAAGGAATTAGCATCCATATATAATGGGGAAGAAGCACAGTTTGGCTCCAAGGCAACTGTAGAGCAGGTGGCCACATGCACAGGGTGAAGAGAAACTGGATTGTATAGAGAAAAACAAGACAGATTTGCATTGCTCTCTTTGGAAAAAAGATAACCTGTATGCAGTTATTTCCACTGTCAAGCATCTGTGGTGGTTCAGTGAGGTTTAACCGTGAACCAAAAGCCATACCAATAGGTGTCCTGACTGTGGGATAGTGATATTTAAATAAAGCATTATTATTATGACAATATGCAAATGAAGAAGATGACCCTGGCAAATTAGAACAGTTCCAATAACACCAAGTCTTTCTGGGATAAAATTTATCCAATAAATAAAATGGTTAAATGCTTTACATTTCTTCCATATTTCAGCCGAATTTTTATGTCAAAAACAATTTTAACACTAAGGGACAGCTGTAGATTGCTAATGACTCAAATACAGTTTGACTGTTTTCATGAAGTGCTCTGTGGGATGTCAGAATATTTAATTCAGGATGTTAAAAACATCCCCAAATGTCACAATAATTATATCACAGCAGGCAATTAAAACAGAAGAAAATGCCAACTGACTGAGAGGGTTCCTTGTTATTTAGAAAACTAATGAGTGACTGACACCTAAAAGCAGAAAATATAAATTATAACCACAAATTCCAATACACACTATAATTAATTTTAATAGAAATATATATTAAAATTAGACAAGATCCTTATTTAATCAAACAAAACTGGATATGGTTACACAAGCACTGATGCTATGTAAAATTAATGTACCAGCATACACACAGTGGGGATCTTTACAGTAGCAATCCTACACATGTCTTTTCACAAACAATTACCAACAAATTCAACTTATTACTACCAACTAAATATGTATAAGATACACACACATATATACAAATAATAGTAAATATATATGGTTAAGTAATATGAAACTGAAGAGATCACAGATTAGATATTTCAGTGGGTGGCAGGTTGTACTAAAATGCAACCATGGAGTGCTACCAAATGCTTCATAGCAGGGGGAGGACTTAAATACTCCTTACATATGACATTTTTCCAATTGGAAATTGTGTGTATTGTGAGCCCCATGCACTGGTATGGTTGGGGCGAGGGGGGCAAGATCTGAACACCTTAGACCTTTTCTCCTTCGGATACAAACAGCAGTGGCAGGAGTTTGGGAAAACAACATAACATAAAGCACTGTTTGGTTACTGCCTTCTCCACTGATGGGAAGAAACATGGATGGTTGTGCCTCATATTATTCAATAGGAGGCAGCATGTGCGTGTGTTTGCATCCGCACATCTGTGCGCATGATCCACCACTGAATAATATGGGTTGTGGCGATCTGTGGGCAGTCAAATCCACAGATTACTAGTCTGTCAATGTGATGGGTCCATTTTATCCATTTCCCTGTATTAGGAAGAGAAAAGTGAGAAAATCCTGTTAAGGATCTGCACTGTACCATATGCAGCTTGGGCCATATGAATATTGAACAATCAACTATCCTTTTGTTTCCCATTAACAGCTATAGCAATTTTAAAGAAAAAAAACCAATAAATAAATAAATAAATAAATAAAATGAGTATTAATCCACCATTAAAGTTTTGTTCTTCAAAGGAAGAAGAACTGGGAAAATCTAAAGAGGCTAGTGATAGGACAAATCACTAAACTAGCTTGAGTGGTAAGAATGAATCTTCTAGGCCGGTGATGGCAAACGTTTTAGGGATTGAGTGCCCAAACTAAAAGGCTATATAGCACTGGGAGTTACTGGTGTTGGGGGTGGGACTTCCAGGGGTGGGACTTCTGGGGCAAGATTTCTTCCCCTCACCCTCCCAGGCCTCCAGCCGCCTCTCCAGAGACAGCTGAAGGCCTGGAGAGGGTGAGGGGGAAAGAAGAAGAACAGTTGCTTACCTGTTCCTCCTCTTCCTCCACCCCACAGAGGCAGCTGAAGGCCCAGGATGGCTGAAAAGGTAGAGGAACAGGCGTGCGAACAGTTCTGGCCCAGCTCTAGCCTAGTCTTAGGTTGTTCTGGAGTACCATTAGTCAATGGGTTTGACACGGGAAGTTCCAAAGGGATGGGGCAGCTCTGCTTGTCTTCCCCTGTCGCACCTGAAGAGATGGCTTTCTGTAACTTTTAGATTGCCCAGGTAATGTCATACCATGCTGTACAGTATACAGCTGTATGCCACTTTCCCTATAAAAAATGGTGAGTCTGAAGCGATGCTTGGATACTGTATTGCACCTTCCATCAGTGTGCCTTCCAGCTGCATTGACTGAAGCTGGGCAATAGGGTTCGATAGGGCTGGGCTTCCAGATGTGCCCAGCCCTAGTAATGTCACAGATGAATGCTCCTGTCCACAGAAGTGGTGTCATAGGGCTGTGTTGCAGCCTTTATGATGCTGCAAAAAAGGAGCTGCTCCAGGTGGTTCCTTTTTTAGTGCACATCTGGGGAGATCCCATTCCTTCTACCACTCAGCCTGAAAGTAATGGTGGTAAGCACCATCTTATCCCCCTTCTGTACCACCTTTTTAGGCAAACTCCCTCTCACAACTGTTGCAGATACTCTGATATGGAAGGAGTGTGATGAAAATCCCAAAGGGAGAGGCATAGTTATGACAGTCATCACAGCTAGTGAAAATCTAAGCAATCTATCAAATGGTACTGCATGCATCTAAATAACCACAAATGGCCAACACCATTGATTGCCAAGTGGATGGCTATGAATACCCTAAGGAAGTAGATATAGTATCCTGGCACCCCTGGGACCCTATGCAGCCTAAATACTTAACCAATATTTATTTGGTTGATCTTAGATTAATGATCCAAAGTTCCATTCTCTCCAGAACGCAGTGTAAATCATCATCTGTGAGAGCTTTCCATCATGGTTGCCATTTGGAACTAGGAATCAATTTACCCTCCCTAGTTAAAAAATGCCAGAACAAAAGCTCTGTGGGACAAGGTAGCCTTATAGAGGTGTGTGGGTGTAGAGGTATGTGTATATGCATACAAATGTCTGTCAAGAAGATCTTGAAGCAGCCTGGGGGGAAAGGGATGGAGTAATGGCAGTTGAAGGTTAATTGGTCAATGAGACTCTCTTGTTGGCGAGTAACATCAGATTCCTGTTGCGTGTTCATCTTCCTATATATTCTTACTCTTATTCTTCTTCCTATTCCTATTTATTTTATTCTATTTTAAATTTTTAATTATATCACACCTTTCTCATACTCAAAACACAAGACAGGTACAATGAAGATCACAGCAGAATACAATTAAAAAGAATAAAGTGAAAGCGAATCATAGCATTAAAGAACAATTAAAAACAATGAAACAAAACATCATATTAAAATAAGGAGTTAAAACACTTTAAGAAACTAAACTGAAAACAATTTAAAACACAAGAAATGAGAGTAAAAAGTATAGTAACCTGCATTAAAAGACCTTTCTGCTGCAATGATTTAAATGGCTAAAAGCCTGTCTAAATAAATTGGTTTTTGCCGGCTGGTGGGAGGAATGAAGAGGAGGAGGCCAAGTAAGTCTCTTGTGGGATGGAGTTCTATAGTCTGAGAACAGCCACCAGCAAGACTTTGTCCTTACCAAATGTAGCTGTGAAGTTGGTGGAACTAAGTGGAAACCTTTCCCCAATGATCTCAAAACTTAGACAAGCTTGCCTAGGGAGAAAATCTTTCAGGGCTCAAGCAGACGGGGCTCTAGGAGCACCCCAATCACCCCAGGATTGCTGTGGGACTATGACAGTCAGATGCCGCAGTCCCTAGGGCACCCACTGCTGTGGTCCTCAATGGGTCATGAAAAAGAGCAATAAGAAACTACCCATACAGGGCAAAGGGAGATATGGTGAGGGCAAGGTCACATGTCCATGTAGAGAAAGGAGAGAAAGGTGTTTAATATCTATCTCATCTTCCATTCACTCTGCCCATCTGGGGATCTTAGTGAGCCAGACCACACACAGAACTCCACCTTGCTCTTAAGTAATGTCAGGTCAGTGAAAAATAAGATATCATTTTGGATCTCCTCAAAGATGAGGGAGCTGACCTGGCATGATTCACTGAAACTTGGCTGGGAGATGATAGTGCTCCAACCTGGGTTCAGGCTCTCCAAGCTGGGTACTGTTAGTGAGCAGGTGAGGGTGGGTGGGTGGTGATCGATACTTCTGAATTGTCATGGATAGATCACTTTCTGGTCTGGGCTAGTATCACCACTACAATCTACCCCTGCCGGGGTGGTGGACCTATTAAAATGATCCACCCTTGAAGGCTGGTGGATCCTATAAAATTCCAGGAGGTCTTGGGGGGTACTGCGGATGGCATCACTGACAGTCCTGTGGAATCTCTGGTCAATAAGTGGAATCAAAAATTTGACCAGGTCTATTAACACAATCACCCCCAAACATCCTCTCCAACCCATTACAAAATAGGCTCCCTGGTATATAGAGACCCTCAGGGAAATGAAAAGGGCAGGACGATGACTAGAGTGCACTGTGCAGTGGTTCCAGTCATACCTCTCAGGAAGATTCCAGATAGAGGAGCTTGGGGATAGTAGCTCCTCAAAAAAGGAGCTGTTTTATGGCACCCCACAAGGTGCGATTGTATCCCCAATGCTTTTTAACATTTACATGAAACTGCTGGGAGAGATCATTTGGAGGCATGGGGTGGGGTGTTATCTATATGCTGATGACACCCAAATATATTTCTCCATGCCTTCCAAAATAGCCTCAGCTAAAGATAGCATGTCTCCTCTGAATGAATGCTTGCAGGAGGTAATGGGCTGGATGAGGAAAAACAAATTGAAATTGAATCCAGACAAAAGTGCTTGCCATCAAGAGTACTAATATGGGAATGGAGGTGTGTCAACCAGTTCTGGATGGGGTTACATTCCCCCTGAAGGACTGTGTTCACAGCTTGGGAGTGCTCCTGGATCTGTCTCTCAAAATGTCAACCCAAGTAGATGTGATGATCAGGAATGCTTACTATCAGTTTTGGCTGATAGGCCAGCTGCACCTCTTCCTAGATCTGAAGAACCTAAAGATAGTGGTGCATGTGCTGGTAACCTCAATGTTGGGTTTCTGCAATGTGCTTTAGATTGGGCTACCTTTGTGCCAAATTTGGAAACTTAAGTTGATTCAAAATATGGCAGCCAGATTGGTTACAGGAACATCCAAGAATGAACATATCACACCCAAAAGTCATTCCACTGGCTGCCAATTAGTTTCTGGGCAAAGTACAAAGTGTTGGTTTTGACCTTTAAAGCCCTACATGGTTTGGGTCCAGGTTATCTACAGGATCACCTTCTCCGGTACAATCCACCACAAATACTGAGGTCCTCTGGGGGGCAATTGCTGCAGCCTGCAAGAACCCGACTGGCACCCAGAGGACCTTCTCATCGGCCTCCCCAAGACTGTGGAATGACCAGCCGGAAGAGATCCGACAGCTAAATGAGCTGTCGGAATATAAAACACATTTGAAGAGCTATCTCTTCTGGAAGGCCTACCCAGACAGTTTTATAATCATGAATTTTAAACATAAATTTTATATTTAATTATTGTCCTATGTATTGTAATATATATATTGTGTAGAGATACAGCTTAATATGTGTATTTTATGTAATGGTTGTTTTAGCTATGTTGTAGCCTGCCTTGAGATATGAGGAGAGGCGGGTAAGAAATAAAATCATCACCACCACCACCACCACCATCATCATCATCATCATCATCATTTCTTAGTCCCAAACAGATGGGCCAAAAGGGGCGCCATCAGGCTATGTTGAGGGTGTGGTGTTTAGATGACTCCCTGAACCCAGCCAGAAGCCACCCTGATGCCAGCCTGAAAAGCAATGGAAAAAAAACCCCTCTCCTTTTCAGAAGGTGGTTTAAAACAGTGACAGCAGGACATATTGGGGCCATGTGCATGTGGTTGCCATGGTGCTGGGGCAAGCAGTGCCAGGGCAGCCCCAATTCACCCTTTTTGGGCAGTCTGTTTTTATCTACTGATTTTTAATGATTTCTAGAACATAAACCACATAGAATCTGTACATTCTCTGACAGTATAATCACATATGCTTAAAAGTCTCAATGGTTCTATACCCTCCCCAACATCTTAATGACAAGATTATTTTTTATAAAATGTGCAATCTGTGAGCAGTTTTGAAAGAGCATTACTTAGGTTGGGCTGAGATAGTTTCTTAAGACTGAAAAGGCTACATTTTACTCCATTCATTGTCCTTGAATAGTACTGAAAGATCTGTTTCCCAGACTACTTTAACTCCATGTACTATACCAAGTTTAATTTGATCAAACCTTCCTCCTCCCTGCAGTGGGACATTCCTCAGAAGCCACTTCTCCTTCCATCATCCTCAGCAATAGGGACATCAGGCAAAGGTTTCCAAACCCACCCCCTTCCCTATCTACTAGATCCTTCTTGTTTTGTGGCATTCAGGCAATATTATCTAGCACTGTTGGATTTTATTTTTCTGCTTTTTTGATTGTCACTTTTTCTCCTGTTGTTTATTGGGCACTGCATCCATCCCTTCCCATGGCGCAACACATCTCTCCCAACCTGATCCCTATTCGACCTCTCCCTATCTCCCAGCTTCCATTTTCCTGCTCGCTCTGGAACTGTCGCTCTGCCGCTCCGAAAGCTACAGCAATTCATGATCTTTTTCTTTCCAGATCTTTTAATCTTCTTGCTCTTACTGAAACTTGGCTCTCGGCCTATGATACTGCTACCTCTGCTGCCCTCTCTTTTGGCGGCCTTTCTTTCACCCACACAAGCCGCCCTGAGGAGGTGGGGTTGGTATCTTATTGTCTAAGTCTTGCCAGTTTCAACCCCTTTCTCTTTCCACTAATTATAGTTTTTCTTCATTCGAGTCTCATTCTCTTTTCTCCTTTGCAGCTTCGGGTTGCTGTCATTTATCACCCTCCTGGTTCTGCTAACCAATTCCTTTTGGACTTTGAGTCATGGCTCACCTTTTTTTCTCTCAGACTCAGTTCCCTTTCTAATTCTAGGTGACTTTAATATCCACCTTGATGATCCTAAGAACCCTTCAACATCTCGCTTTAGCTCCCTCTTAGCTTCTTTTGATCTTCAACCCCACTCCAACTCTTCAACCCATTCTTCTGGTCACTGTCTGGACCTAGTTCTCGCTACAAAGTCTGTCATTTTTGACTACTTGGCATCTGACTATCCATTGTCAGATCATCATCTAATTTCTTTTACTCTTACTTATATCCCACCTCCTCGTCATGTTGTTCAGCGCACCTTTCGTAATCTTCAGTCTGTTAATACTGATCATCTCAGTCAGAACTTGGAGTCTTCTCTCTCTTCTTTAAATCTTGGGGACTCTGCTGACTCAGCAATGTCTTCATTCAACTCCATTTTTTCTTCAACCCTTGACCACCTTTGCCCCTATATCTGTTCGCACGTCCTCCTCTATGTCTAGGCCTCAGCCCTGGCTCTCTCCCATAGTTAGGTTTCTCCGGTCCTGCTCTCGAGCAGCCAAACGTCTTTGGAAAAAGTCAGGGAGTGGGCCAATTTTATTCATTATAAATTTGTTCTTTTATCCTTCTCTTGTGCCTTGTGCAAAACATAGCAAAACAGATTTACTATAAATCATTGATCTGCCCCAATGAGAGGTGCCCGCAGCATTTGTTCTCCTGCTTCAATTCACTGCTAAAACCTTCCTCTCCCCCTGTCTTCTCATTATTTTCCCCAACTGACTTCGCCAACTACTTCCTCACAAAAGTCACTACTATTCGAACTGAAATTGTTCCTCCTGATTTGCCCCCTACCACTAATCTCCTGGTACATTCTACTAATAAACTCTCTGTGTTTCCACCTGTTTCTCTTGATGAACTCTCTACGCTGCTACATTCTTCGAAACCTACAACTTGTTCTCTTGATCCTATCCCCTCCCATCTTCTAATCTCTATAACCCCTTCTTTTCTGCCCTCACTCCTCTATATCTTTAATCTCTCTCTCTCTTCAGGTTCCTTCCCTTTGGACTTCAAGCATGCTCTCGTTTCCCCAATTCTGAAGAAACCCTCTCTCGACCCCTCTTCTTTGTCTAGCTACCGTCCGATCTCTCTTCTTCCTTTTCTTTCTAACATTCTGGAACGGGTCGTTTATTCTCGCTGTCTTGAGTTTCTCGAAGCCAATTCCATCCTGGACCCTTTTCAGTCTGGTTTCTGCCCACGGCACTCTACTGAGACAGCTCTCACCAAGATCTCAAATGACCTCTTGCAGGCCAAAGCAAATGGCCTCTACTCTATTCTCATTCTTCTTGATCTGTCTGCAGCCTTTGAAACCGTGGACCACTGTCTCCTGCTTGACTTACTTTCTAACCTTGGGTTCTCTGACTCTGTTCTCAACTGGTTTAAATCTTACCTATCAGACAGATCTTTTGCAGTGGTCACAGATGGACAGACCTCTTCCTCTGTCCCCTTATCTGTTGGAGTTCCTCAGGGCTCTGTCTTGGGCCCCCTTCTGTTCTCTCTTTACATACTGTCTCTAGGCAAACTCATCAGTTCTTTCGGTTTCTCCTATCATCTGTATGCCGACAACACTCAGCTGTATCTTTCCACCCCTGACCTCTCGCCAGGGCTTGAACAGAAAGTTTCATCTTGTCTGGCTGCCATCTCTCAGTAGATGCTGCATCAGCGCTTGAAGCTCAACATGTCTAAGACAGAGCTTCTCATCTTCCCACCTAAGCCCACCCTTCAATACTCCTTTTCTGTTTCTGTTGACGGCACTTCTATTCAACCGGTTCAGCAAGCCCGCAGTCTTGGTTTCATTTTTGATTCTTTTCTGTCATTTATTCCCCATATTCAGCCCATCACCAAGACCTGTAGATTCTCCCTTTACAATATTGCTAAAATCCGTCCATTCCTCTCAGCCTCCACAGCAAAGACTCTGATCCATGCCCTGGTGGTCTCATGACTTGATTATTGTAACCTTCTTCTGACAGGGCTTCCTCTCTCTCACCTCCATCCTTTAATCTCTGTTCAGAACTCAGCTGCATGTATCATCACATCCGCTCACCGCTTTGACCATGTTTCTCTTCTCTTATCCTCCCTTCATTGGCTCCCCTTCCCCTTCCGCATCCAGTACAAGCTTCTGCTGTTGACTTTCAAAGCCCTCCACAGACTGGCCCCTTCTTACTTGTCTGAACTTCTTTCTCCTCACACTCCTTCTCTTCCCCTTCGCCCTGGTAGTCAAGGTCTCCTGTCCCAGCTGAGGATTTCCACTGCCCTGTCCCAGATTCGTCCTTTCTCACTTGCTGTCCCTCACTTCTGGAACCTTCTTCCTCTACATGCATGCCTCATCACTTCTCTAACCAGTTTCAAAACTGAGTTAAAGACTATATTGTTTAAAGAAGCGTTCCCAGATGTGTGACTTTGTCTGCCCCATTTTAACTGTGTGTTATGAAGCCGAGCCCTCCCTCTAGTCCATCTGCCTTGGTCCAGGCCTCAGAGGGAGTGAAGAACCACCGGACCCAATACCCTTCCCCATCACCTTTCCCTTCTCCTTTTGTGTCATGTCTTTTAGATTGTAAGCCTGAGGGCAGGGATCTGCCTAATTATAAATTTATATGTACAGCACTGTGTAAACCTACAGCGCTATATAAATAAAGGATGATGATGATGATAATAATAATAATAATAATAATAAGAACACAAAACCTTATGTAGAGCTATCAGTGGAGGAACAATACATTTGAAACTTTGGGCCAAAACAGACTGCCCCAAAAGGGAGGCATGAAGCTGCCCTTGAGAAAGCAGGATTGGGGCTGCGGCAACTGCACACCATGGCCCCAACCCACATTTTTGCAGGCACAAAAAGCTGGCTTTTCCTGCCCTACTGCTGCTTAACAGTGCTCCTGCTGCATGGAGCATCTAAATGCCACACCATCAGAGTGCCCAGAAGCTTGCCCATCTGTGTGCAACCGAGCGGCCTGAAGCTGGCTTTCGGGTAATAATAATAATAATAATAATAATATGATTTATTTCTATACCGCCCTTCCATAGATCAGGGCGGTGTACAGCATATAAAAAACAGTAGGACATAAAAACCATTAAAACAAGCCGGTAACAATAAAACAATAAAAGCAGTAAAACCAATAAGACAATAAAATCACAATAAAATCACAATTCTCCATATAAGTGCTAGTGCATATGCCGCAGCAGAACAGTGGGTGGCATTACTACAGGCAGGTAAATAAAAGTCCATTCAGCGGTAAGCCTGGTTAAATAAATAGGTCTTTAAGTCCTTTTTAAATTGAGCAAGGGAGGGGGACAAGCGGAGATCGATAGGTAGAGAGTTCCAGAGACAGGGGGCAGAGATGGAATATGCCCTCTTCGTCGTACTCGCCAATCTAGTCTCCGGAACTCTCAGTAACCGCTGACCAGATGACCTAAGTGTGCGGGGCGGATTGTATGGGGAGAGACGGTCCTTCAGGTACCCTGGACCCAAGCCATATAGGGCTTTATAGGTAATAACCAGCACTTTGTACTGAGCCCGGAAGCGAATCGGCAGCCAGTGAAGGTCTTTCAGAATTGGTGTTATATGGGCGGCCCTGGGAGCACCAGTGACCACCCGCGCTGCCATATTTTGGACCAGTTGTAGCTTCCGAGTGTGATACAAAGGCTGCCCCATGTAGAGCGCATTGCAGAAGTCCAACCGAGAGGTTACCAGAGCGTGTACTACGGTTTCAAGGTCCCTCCGGTCCAGGTAGGGACGCAGCTGGCGAATCAGCCGAAGCTGATAACAGGTGCTCCTGACCGTCGCGTCCACCTGAGAAGTCAGATGGAGCGACGAATCAAGGAGCACCCCCAGACTGCGTACTGTGTCCTTCACGGGGAGCGTGACCCCGTTCAGGACAGGTGGAACCACCTCCATCCCTGGACCGGGAGAACCTATCGCCAGTACTTCCGTTTTCTCTGGATTCAGGCTGAGTCTGTTTTCCCTCATCCAGTCCATTACCGATTCCAGACAGGCCACGAGAGGAGCGACGCCATCCCTGGTCACTGCATCAGTCGGAGACATAGAGAAGACTATTTGGGTGTCATCAGCGTACTGATAACACCGCGCCCCATGCCTCCGGATGATCTCTCCCAGCGGTTTCATGTAAATGTTAAAGAGCATGGGGGACAGAATGGCTCCTTGAGGAACCCCAGATGTAAGGGCCCTCTTATCGGAGCAAACGTCCCCCAGCTGCACCATCTGGAACCTCCCAGAGAGGTAGGAACGGAACCACTGGAGCGCAGTGCCCCCGATTCCCACCTCTGCCAGGCGTTCCAGAAGGATACCATGGTCGATGGTATCGAAAGCCGCTGAGATGTCCAAGAGCACCAACAGGGACACGCTACCCCTGTCGATGCCCAGACGGAGATCATCGACCAGGGCGACCATGGCAGTCTCAACCCCATAGCCCGCCCGAAAACCGGTTTGAAATGGATCTAGAAAATCCGTTTCGTCCAAGATCGATTGAAGTTGGAATGCAACCGCCCTCTCGATCACCTTCCCCAGAAATGGCAGCAGCGAGACTGGCCGATAATTATTATGAACCAGGGGGTCGAGGGAGGGCTTTTTCAATAACGGTCTTACAATGGCCAATTTAAGATGGTCAGGAAATTGTCCCTCCCTCAAAGATGTATTAATAATTTGGCGTAACAGCAAGGTTACCGCCAATCCCCCCTGGGCCACTAGCCACGAGGGGCAGGGATCGAGAGAGCAGGTTGTCTTCCGAACACTTCTAAGGATCTTGTCCACATCCTCGGTACCGACAAACTCAAACTGATCCAGTACAACAGAGTCCACGGAAGCTCTAGACGCCTCTATTCTGGGTTCTGCTTCAATTCTGGCGTCCAGACCTTCGTTTATCCGAGAGATTTTATCCGCGAAGAAGTTGTTAAATTGGTCACAGCAGGCCTTGGTTGGTTCAAGGATCTGGTTCGGGGCAGGAGGGAGCTGAGTTAGCTCCCTCACTACCCTGAACAACTCTGCTGGACGCGACTCCGCGGACGCGATACGAGCAGCGAAGAACGAGTTCTTAGCTGCTTGTATCGCCTCTCCATAGTCCACCAAAAGGAGATCTAGGAGAGCCTTGTCGGATAAACGCTGGTGTTTCCGCCAGGCGTGCTCTAGTCGTCGCAGGACCCGCTTCCTTGCCCGGAGATCTTCCGTGTACCAGGGCTTCCTTTTGGAAGCAGGCCTGAGAGGGCGCTTGGGAGCGATACTGTGTATAGCCCTAGAGAGATCCGTATCCCAGGTGTTAACTAGGGCATCAACAGTGTCGCCGTCACTTCCAACCATAAACCCCTCTAGGGCTTCTTGGAACCTATCAGGTTCCATCAGCCTTCGAGGGTGGACCATTCTAATAGGTCCGCCACCCCCGGAGGGGATCTGGGTAGATGCCTTGATGCTTGCCTCAACCAAGAAATGATCCGTCCATGACAGGGCGGAAGTGTTGGTGATTTCTGCCCACGGATTTTCCATGTCCGTACAGAAGACCAAATCGAGTGTATTCCCCGCACAATGCGTTGGACCCGAAACCAACTGAGACAGGCCCATGGCTGTCATGGTCTCCATGAATTCCCGAGCCGCACCAGATGGAACATTGTTGACCGCGAAGGGGATGTTGAAGTCTCCCAGGACTAGAAGCCTGGGGGACTCCAACATCAGCTCCGAGACCAACTGTGTCAGCTCGTTAAGGGAGTCTGTTAGCGCACGGGGTGGCCGGTAGACCAACAGAATCCCTAGACTGTCTCTAGCCTTCAGGGTCAGGTAAATACACTCGATATAGGTAGTCTGACGGACATGGTTCCTGGTTAGAGACAGGGTGTTTTTATGCACCAAGGCAACACCCCCCCCCCGCCCACCTAACCTGCTCTGGTCCTTCACCGAGTACCCGGAAGGGAGGACCTGAGCCCACACAACATCCGCCTCAGGCCCAAGCCAGGTCTCGGTTATGCAAGCCAGGTCACAATTGTTATCCTCGATTAAGTCATGTATGATGTGGGATTTGTTCTTGATGGACCTGGCATTGCACAGGAGCAGAGACAGGGTTTGTGGTACGGCTGGAGTGACCCTCAGGCCCCGTTGGTTAGGAGAAGGACTGGAAGGAGAGATAGATATTAAGCATCGATCTCGCCTTCCCCTGCAACGCCAGTCCTTTCTCCTACCGTCATACTTCCCCTTGCCCCACACAACTTGGATAGGAGCCCCGCTTGTGATGGGACAGTTATCCCCTCCCTCCTCAGATAGAACTCCCTCTCCTTCCTTATTAAAATTCTCCATCCCCTCCACAGCAAAACAGGGTGATAGAGGGGGGGATGAAGGAAAGAGGTGCCACAGTCAATATAATAACCGGCTAGATTCATTGTTGCTAAATGGAAAAAAAAAAAAAAAGCCTGTCCGCCGCTGGCCTCGGCGTGGAGCTGGGGTGGGTGGTGTCTGAGGGTTGGGCCACAGAGGCCTTTCCCCTCCCCTTGCTCTGCTGCTGCTCCGCCTCACAGTTGGTCTCCTTGGCTGGCTTTTAAGGCCTCTGTGCCGCCGCTGGCCTCGGCGTGGAGCTGGGGTGGGTGGTGTCTGGGGGTTGGGCCACGGAGGCCTTTCCCCTCCCCTTGCTCTGCTGCTGCTCCGCCTCACAGTTGGTCTCCTTGGCTGGCTTTTAAGGCCTCTGTGCCGCCGCTGGCCTCGGCGTGGAGCTGGGGTGGGTGGTGTCTGAGGGTTGGGCCACAGAGGCCTTTCCCCTCCCCTTGCTCTGCTGCTGCTCCGCCTCACAGTTGGTCTCCTTGGCTGGCTTTTAAGGCCTCTGTGCCGCCGCTGGCCTCGGCGTGGAGCTGGGGTGGGTGGTGTCTGAGGGTTGGGCCACAGAGGCCTTTCCCCTCCCCTTGCTCTGCTGCTGCTCCGCCTCACAGTTGGTCTCCTTGGCTGGCTTTTAAGGCCTCTGTGCCGCCGCTGGCCTCGGCGTGGAGCTGGGGTGGGTGGTGTCTGAGGGTTGGGCCACAGAGGCCTTTCCCCTCCCCTTGCTCTGCTGCTGCTCCGCCTCACAGTTGGTCTCCTTGGCTGGCTTTTAAGGCCTCTGTGCCGCCGCTGGCCTCGGCGTGGAGCTGGGGTGGGTGGTGTCTGGGGGTTGGGCCACGGAGGCCTTTCCCCTCCCCTTGCTCTGCTGCTGCTCCGCCTCAGAGTGTGCAGCCTTAAAATGCCATGCTCTGAAGCCACCTGGGCGGTGGGGCAAAGGGGTCGTCTGTTTCGCCTCTGTTTCAGGGATTCCAGAACATTATTTGTTTTCTATATTTTAGATAAATTGGAGCAGGTCCACAGAAGGGCAACAAGGATAATAAGAGGCATGGAGAACTAAATATACAAGGAAAGTTTGAAGGAACTGGACAAGTGCAGCTTGGTTGAGATAGGATTGAGGGTTGGCATGACTGTACTCTTTAAATATATAAAGGGTTGCCACAGAGGGGAATGGTGTAGGATCAGGTCCAATTGTATCAAGTTACAGGAGGACAGATTTCAACTGGACATTTACTTCTTGATAGTAAGAATGGTTTGGCAATGAAATCAAGTTACCCAAAGAGATGATGGGGTCTCTCTCTGGATGTCTTCAAAAACACGATGGACAGCTACCTGATGGGGATGCTTTAGCTGGAGTTTCTGCACTGGGCAGCGTGGGTGGATTTGGACTCAATGCCTTATGGGGCCCCTTACAACTTACAAATAATAAGACCTGTAGCTGGTAGTAACAAAGCTCCTACACAGTTCCTCCATCTCAGTAGAAAGGAAAGACGCTCAACGAAAATGCTAAATATTTCTACCACAATGTTCTAAATTTGTTTCAAGTCATATATATGTGTGTATGTGTGTGTGTGTGTGTGTGTGTGTATAATTCTTTAAAAGTCTGTAATTCTAGACAATCCTGCTTCTTCATCAATGCCCACTGCATTTCTCTCATATTTTTTATAAATTGCATAAGTCTTTGGTGATCACTTTAACTCTGAATAAATCTCAGTTTCTTCCCACCTGCAATAAAATCTTCTAGTCTTTCTTATTTTTGCCAATATCTTAGTTTTGTTTCATTTATTTTATGTGACTCATTTGAAAGAGATATAAGAGTTATAGGGCTACGACTGATTTAACTATATCTGATCTGCCTGTGGGGGACAGTTTCAATCTAAATGACAAAATCAATTTGCCTTTTAACCCATTGAAGGGCTGGCTTACAATTTCTGTATGCTAATTGCAGTGACTCTTGTTAGCCAGATACCAAGATATATTAATGAACTTGAGACATTTGTGTTGCATACCTCTGAAATTTCTTCAGTGTTATACACACTAGATTGAAACACATTTTTAACTGTTAGTTTTGGGGCATGTGCTTCTGAGATTAGTAATAACAAGGCTCTTAGTTAACCCTTTAGACACCTAGAATTTCATCAGATATACAAAATGGGTTTACTCTATTATGGAAGGTCCATGAAATACCAATTGCTGCTGAATATTTGATTGCATTACAGTCTTCTTTCTCTAAACTCATTTCCATCATGTTCAGTAAAAGGCAAATTAGACAGCAAATCAAGTAGCACTAATCTAACAGGGAGGGAATATTCTTGGAGGGCCTCATTCAGGGATGGTTAACTCCCATACAACCTTAGTGTAATTAAAACAGTCATTGTTTAGGTCCCATAAAAGAAATTACATATATATATATATATATATATATAATCATACAAATTGTAAAAAGCTAAAATGAGTAACTAAACCACTCAGCTCTTGTGATTAATTGTTGATGTACACATTTTCTTTTAAAAAAATTAAGAGCCAGCTATTGAAATGAAGGTGCCTTGGCTCTTACTCAGCCCCAAGAACAGTAAATTTTTAGCAAATTCAACAAGATTTCCCCCTTAACACAACAACAACAAACAAACAACAACAACAACCCCACAATAAAGGATGGTAAATTGCTAATGTTCGTTTTTTTGTTAAAGACGGTGTCTCCCGATATGAACCTTCCCAAGTTTTAAGATCCTTGGAAGATGACTTCCTCCTGATCTTACCACCATCCTGGGACACAAGGACAATCCTCTTGGTGGCTGCTCTCTAGTCTCTCTACCTTGGGAAGCTAGGTTGGTTCCGTCTCTGCTCTCTTACCATTAGCTGGCAAAGACCTTTCTGTTCACATAGGCTTTTGAGTATTAATTGTCTGATGCAGAAAGTATTTTAATTGATGTATGTTTAATTTCTATTTGTATTTTTATCATTGTTACTATTATATATTAAAGTTTTATTTTAAAAAGGGCCTTAAATTAATATTTTAATATTATTGTCTTTGCTTATTTTTCTTTTACATTTTTTGTACTGTCCTTTATTTTAAATGTATTTTGCAAATTGCAATCTGCCTTGTGTACCTTTTGGGAGAAAGGTTGTTGTTGTTGCTGCTGCTGCTGCTGCTGTTGTTGTTGTTGTTGTTGTGTGCCTTCAAGTCATTTCCCACTCAAGGCTACTCTAAGGTGACTCTAACATGGGATATTTTTGGTAAATGTCTTCAGAATGGCTTTGCAATTACCATCTTCTGAGGCTGAGAGAGTGTTACTTGCCTAAAGTCACCCAGTGAGATTACATTGACAAGTTGGGATTTGAACCCTGGTCTCCAGCGTCCTAGTCCAATGCTCTATGGGAAGAAAGGTAAAATATAAATTAAATAAGCAAATATTCTTATTGCACTAGGTGGGAAGTTTTCATGGAATTTCCTGTTTCAGTGACTGAAAGAACATAGTTAGCTTTGGGTGGCATTAACCTTGTCGAAGGAGCTTGTCTCTCATTTGCCACATCTGTCAGCAAAAATCTTTGGTTGTCTTGCCTTTCTAGGCAATTGCCTAGCCATTGTGATTCTATCAGAATACATCAGAATTATACACTGAAATACTGTCAGTTGGAAATGAGCATATATCTTAGGATGTTATAATGTGCAAGAGATGAATAGGTTTTGGATCTATTAAGTGAGCAACTACTCTTTCATTAGCTGCTGTTGCAAGTAAGAGTAAATACTGAAAAGTGTGGATGAAGTAGTGTGGAATTTTGTAATACTATGGTTTAATATTACTATTATGATTGCTACTACTACCGATGCTATTGCTGCTACCACCATCTCAGTTTCTATTTCCTTGTCTTCTTTTCTTTTTAAACTCCATATTCCATTTGTACTCCACATTATTGGTAGCATTTTTCTATGGAAGCATTGTATTTGGGAAATGGCTATGAAAGCATCGGACATCCAGTCTTTAGATTCCAGTCAGTAGTCAGGGAAATAAGTAAAAAGAATGACAAAGAAAGCACTTAGAGTAAGGAAATTAATACATTAAACCAATAAAAAGAAAATCTTGACAGACAAGACATGTACACATTATGCAGCTGTTCTAAGCCATTCATTGTGATGTTACAGTGAGATATTTATAGATGACCTTTCAAGATTCACAACTGGTCTCATCAACAAACTTGCAGATATTTAACACTAGAATCTTACACCTGAAGATATTTTATTATCTCCAGTAGAAATTATGATACATGTTTCTTGCCTTGACCAATTAATTCATGTGAAAACCTTTATAAAACATATTTTACCACCAATGTACTTATTTATTGTAGAAAAATGCTATATTATTACTCTCACTTGATAGATCTGTCTTCACATACACTTTCCAAATGAATATTTGAATATATAACAATTTTTGTTTGGAAAGGCTGTGTGAAGAAAGATATATCAGATAGGAAAGTCACAACACTGTCATTTAATTTTTGGCATTGCCCCCTGATCCCCAGAAATGGCCTTTGAGATTTTTCTGTTATTTTGATAATGGTGGCTCTGGGGACAACTATGGTAGTATAGTCATCCCTTGCAGTCTTGATGTTTGCAGTCTTGCTGTTCGCGTCTCTTGGTCTTTCACGGACAGCAAGCTGGGAGGGACATAATGGTGTGTACGGGAGAGTGCCTCCATTGTAATCAATGGGGCTCCAATATTGGCAATTTTCCTGATTCGCTGGGGGGGGGGCAGAATGGATCCTCCACGAACCAGAAGGGATGACTGTAAGTCATAGTTTAAAATCTGGAACTACACATCTACTAGTACATTCTCCTACATTCTATTACTTTAAGCATGGCTTATCCAAATGAAGTAGTGCACATAGGATTGTAGCCTAGATTGCTGTATGGACCTTATGACATGGAGGCACTTATGTGGGGAAAACATTGCTGAACTATTGCAGAAGCACAAAGGCGGGATTGTCTGTCACACTTCTAAAATGCAATTGAGGCTTCCTGCTTTCTTTCCATTTTTGAAGTGTTTACAGAGAAGCCATTTTCTGAATGTGGAGTCAAAGGCCTTCATGGCCGGCATCCATAGTTTTTTTATGGAGCTTTTGGGCTATGTGGCCATGTTCTAGAAGAGTTCCTTTCTGATGTTTCGCCAGCATCTGTGGCTGGCATCTTCAGAGAAGAAGATGCCAGCCACAGATGCTGGCGAAACGTCAGGAAGGAACTCTTCTAGAACATGGCCACATAGCCCGAAAGCTCCACAAAAAATCATTTTTTGAATAACGAGTTATCCCGTTATTCAGAAAATAGCTCCTCCTGGCTTCCTTGCAAACGATTCCATGACGGGAACATAGCGGTAAGCCTCAATTACACTTTAAAAGCGTCACGGATGATCACATCTCTGGCACTTCTGCAGTGTTTATGCCACATTTCCATGAGATTTGGACCTTCGTGTGACAAAGTCCTATGATTCTATTGTAGCTGGGACAAACAATTTTACTTAGGGAATTATTCTATAGAAAAACTAAACTAAACTAAGATCTCTTTATATAGTGATCTAGTAATCCATGCACTGGTAACTTCCCCATTAAATGACTGCAATACACTGTCTGAGGGGCTGTCTTTGAAGATGACTCAGTGGTTACAGCTAGTGCAAAATACATCAGAAAGACTGCAGACTGTGTCATCATATCAACAACTTAAAGGAGCCGTTCTGGCTGTCAATTCACATCTGGTGTGAATTCAAGATGCCGGCGATGACATCTAAACCCCTAAATGGCCCAAGACCACAGTACTTGAAGGAGTACATCTCCTTATACATACCTACCTGGGAACTGAGGTTTGCAGAAGAAATCCTCTTCTGTCTGCCACCACTGGGGACAAGACAAGGTGAGAGGACACAGAGGGAGGCCTTCTTGGTTATGGTGCCCTGTATGTCCAATGCCTTTGTATGTCCAACTGACAGCAAGATTGGTTTCTTTTTGGTGCCAAGCCAAAATATGGCATTTTATTAAAGACATGAGAGACTAATCCTTTTCAAAGTGTACATGTAGATAGTTTTAAATTGTTGTTGTTTTTAAAGTCATCAGTGTTATTATTATCTTTATAGCCTGCCTTTTCTCTAAAATTGAGACTCAAGGCAACTGACAAATTAAAATAATTGTAGCCACTGTTTTAATGATTTTTTTTGAAACTGTTGTTTTGTTTAAATAGTTTTTTTTTTTTAAAAAAATCTTGTTTCAATAATTTATGGTTTTTAATCTGAAAGTGTTTTAAATTCTTTATAGCATATTCTGCCCTCAGATCCCATGATAAAACAGGATAGAAATATTCAAGTGAATAAACAGTATGTCAAGGAGCAGACTATGCTAGACGTCTCCAGAATATGTAGTTTTCTGCACAAAGGGAATATTTCATCATGGGGAAGCATTTGAACACATTAGTCACCACTTGCAGCCTGAAATGGGACAGTCCAGACAAATGTTTACCATCCCTGTGAAAACTAGGTCAAGGAATGAAGAATGAGGATGATATTGAATGCATTTAACAGCTAGACTGCCTAAGCTCAAATCCTGCGTCTATCCATGCCAAGCAAATAGATTCAGAAAAAGAGTCTGAATTATTGAACAATATTATAAAAATTGCCTAATATACTATAAAGACAAAAACTTAGACTTAATCCTTCAACTCTATAATCAAAATAAAAATTCTTAAGCTGAAAAGAATGCAGACTTTTTTTTTCGTATGGAGGTAATCTTGTCTACCCACCATCGCCAGTATTCTCAATAGGTTTTGGGGCCCTGAGCCATATCAACAAGTACCATCAAACATGGGGGGGAGGGAAGGTTTAATGTTTTCCTATGGGTTATCTTCTCATTGGAATTTCCTACCTTAACAGTAGCAGTTTGTTCAAACTGAAAAACAGCTTTATGAGCACATTTTTTTTTTAAACGAGGAAATAGCCCTTCTTCACTTGGGCATAGTTTTCAGAGGTCCTTTTGACTCCCAACACCCCACCCCTATTTTCAACCCATACGTTTGTCATACCAGACTTTCAATATACACTTGTGTAACACACATCTAAAAACCATTTTAAGTTGGCAAAAGTTTCTATTATGTTTCGTGTCTGTGTGGTAATGGGGAAGAGGTTGGAAACTGCTCACTATTTATTTATTTATTTATTTATTGACTTTATATTCTGGTATTTCCCCAAAATGGGATTCAAGGCAGCTTAACAATAATTTTTAAAAGGCCCAGCTGACCCCTCACAGCAGTTTCATGTAAGTTTTTTGTAGCATGGGGGACAGAACTGAGACACTACCAGTTAGAACATGCGTTCCCCAGCACCACCTTCTGTGTCTGCCCTTCCAAGCAAGACTTCAGTTACTGTAAAATGGTATCTCTGAGCCCCATCTGAGAGATGGAACCTAGAAGGATTTTATGGGACAAATGGTATCAAAAGTAATTGAGAGATCCAGCAGTCCCAACAGGGATGCACTCCCTCTGTCTAGTTCCCTGTGTAGGTTATCTATCAAGGCAACCAAAGCTGTCTCTGTCCCATAGGTAGGCCTGAAGCTAGATACAAATGGATCTAGACAGTCAACTTCATCTAGGAATGCCTGGAGCTGGGAGGCTGCCACAAGCTTCAATACTTTACCCCGAAAAGGTAGAGACCGGCCAATAGTTCTCCAGTATGGTGGAAACCAGGGAGGATTTAAAAAAAAAACAAACAGCCTCACCCAATGGCATCACTAGGGTTGGCATCACCCGGTGCAGTAACTCATGGTGTCATCTCCTTACCACACCATACTGAATCTTTAGTAATGGTTTTTGTACTACTGTTACTCATTAATGACAATTCCTGCATAGCACTGAATGTCATGGTAATAGTTGTGACATAAAACAACTAGCAAAATTATACCTTTAAATTACAATATCATATGCTCAGCCTCAGTGAATTTACATATGCATAGTTTCATGTGATTGAAATGAAAATCTGGTAAAAGGTGATGTTTAAAGAATATTTAAATGATTTTAAAAAATCAACCCCAGACCTCTCCTTTCTCCTCCCACTGAGCCTCACCCCACGCAAACCATCTCTTCAGCATGTAAGTGAAAAACAGGTGAATGCCACAGCCCATATCTTCCAAAAAGGAGTTGTTAGAGGAGCAGTGGTGTCACCCCCTCTTAGAGTGTCACCTGATGTGGTCTGCACTGGTCTAATCACAGCCTTTTTTCAAAGACAAGATGGAAATCTGCCTAACTGTAGTGAACATTCAATACCCCCCTTACCCATTCCCTCTTGCCACAAAATGCATGGGTTCAGTAATCATATAGTGGCTTGCTTACTATGTCATAAAATTTATTTATTTATTTATTATATTTATTTGTATCCTGCTCTTTTATCAGGAGTGGGACTCAGAACAGCTTCACAACATTAAAAACAGTACAATTAAAACATTAAAAAAATAAATAAAAGGAACTTGTGATATTGTCCTAATCTTGGAATGGCTTGGCTACTAACAGTGAGAATGTGCTATGTTGAATATTAATACACACATTCCATCTCTACAAGTGACATAGAGATAGAAGAAGATATGGGTTATACACAGTCCACATTCTGGTTTCCATTTGGATTTTATAAGATGACAGTTACATGTTAGAAACATTTAATGCAAGTTAAAAATTTTGTTTTAGGTGTTAAATGGTTTAATATACTTTTAACTTTTAAAAAATTCTTTCTATGGTTTCAGACTCTTCCAAACTAATTATATTAAAATATTTATACCTTAATCCTCCCATATTGGTCAAGCTGTAAATATTTTAATAAATAATTTAAAAAGCTGAGAAGAAAATGGTGGATGGGGAAATCTGTTTTGGTGTTGTTTTGAAATGATTGCCCTCCATACTGAATGCAGATTGGTGCAGTAGAACTATAGTTTCACTGAGCCTGAAATCCATTATTACTGTCTTGTTTTTTGGATTCCTTATAAAATTTGTATTAAGTTCAAAATCGGGGAGAGAAATTTCTGGGGAATGAATGGATAGGGTGCTCAGTACATTTACTTCAAACTTTTACTTCAAACTGTCCTTGCTCCTAAAATATATCTTATGAACAGCTGGAGTTGTTTTAGAAAAAGCCTCTTAAAAATGAAACTGTTACTGAAAGCCACTTTTGTATCATTCTGTAACAGGCACCATATGGTGGCAGTAAATAGAACCCCACCAGTTCACCTATATTTAGTGCAAACACAACAGACGTAGAGACAAATGTTTACAAGAGGAACAGAAGCTCTTCACTGACACATTGTCAAAACTGTCCCCAATTTTATTTCCCCCAGATGTGAACCACTTGTACTTTTTAATCTTTTTGCCAAATTTAGTTGTGTAAATTAAAAAAACAGCACAGCCTTTCCCTTTTATGTAATATATTGCATAGAATCATAGAATCATACAGTTGGAAGAGACCTCAAGGGTCTATATTTTGGTCACAATACAGACATAAATGTATGCCAACAAATACAGTGTCATAAAGAGTCCCATTTAGGGCCGGCCCTACCATTAGACTAAGCAAGGCAGATAACTCTGTTGTCATATTGAAGAAGAGAGAGTTGTTTGCCACTTTATTTGCTCTGATTCTCTTATATTAGCTTTTTGCCTGCAGGTGGAGTGGACAATGATCCACACTGGTAAAGAAAAATTCAGTAGGCAGTCCTGGCTTTCTGTTCATACATTCTGTTAAGTGTGTGATTCTGTGTCTTCTAACACATCTCTATAACTTTTGTTTTTAAAGTAGCCTAGTGGAAGGATGGGTGTGGTAGGAGATCTAGTAGGCACTTTTTCATTCATCTAATAGGGTCTTACCTATTTTTCCCATTCTTCATAGATTAAATGGTATTTTTTACCTAAATTTTGAATGTCATTCCTTTCCTGGCAGTTAGACTGTTTCCTGCTTCTGTTGTATGTTATTGTCATTTTAATGTAATGCATGATGTATCTTAATGGTTTTTTAAAAAAGTATTTCTACCAGTAGGCAACATTGATGACCTGCCTACCGTTGTTGAGTCCCTATCCCTATCCCTATCCCAATGCTTTAAAAACAGTTCTGTTTTTTCTAATGCATTATCTTTACTGGTAAAGGGGCACTGGCAAGTGTGAGATCCTGTGTAAGAATATATGAGATTTTACAGCAATCTGTCTTAGGAATCACAGACTGGAAGGCTCTGGTTCAAGGGCTGACAGGCTCCAGTTTGGTGTATGGGTTCAGCACCGCCATAGTTTGCAATGATGGTCTTTTTGATCCAAAATTCTTTTGGAATTTTCAATGCACCCTCCCCACTCTAGAATAGGGTAAGTTTGCTAGTAACATCAGAGCTGGATAGGAATTTTCTCCCCCCTTCCCCCCCCCCCCACCTTACACTGTGCTTTAGGAACTTGGAAATTGGTCTATGGTGGTGTCTTAAATAGGCAGTCACTTGGTAGTGCGCGGAGAAAGGAGGAGTTCAGTGCTCACCTATAGCACCCTTTTGGTGAAGGATATACCTCTGGAACTGTCCCCATGGATCAGGGTTTAGGGAAGTGAGGAAGAAGTTGTGTGGTTTCAAGACTGGATCCATTGGTAGGTCCTCGAGCAGTTGGTTGGCTGGGGAGCAACACAGTTGTTGGATTCTTCTCGGGGCTCAGGTGTTTCGCCCAAAAGAAGATATGTAGGAGGTTTAGGAGAGACCAACAACCTCAGCTGGTCCTGCATTAGGTTGTCCCCCCCCCCCCTTTGTTATATTTTTCAAGAACCAGATTTAAACAGGTAACAGTTTAAATAAAGTTGCCTATATTTTATCCCATGTTCTGTGTGTGATCTCGAAACTTTTTTGTTTCACGTTTCAGTTTACAAGGACAATACTGTTACAGAATCCTGGACCCAGATACACTCAGCAACATTTACTATCTGGACGGAGTGTGGGTGGAGAAAGGAAGCGGGCGTAATCTCATGCATGTGTGCACTACCAACAACAAAAATCAAACACAGACCATTATTTCAGTATTCTTTCCAAAAGGCAAAATAAAGTCAGAAATTTATCAGGACAGGAACAGAAAATAGGGTTTGAACCTGTAGACTAGGATAATTAGAGGACATGTGTTTTATGTGTTCTATGGAAATACATTTATTTAAGACAACCAATGTTGATTGATTTGCCTTTGCTTTTTGATATTTTAAAAAGCAAAAACAGTGAGGGATCTTTCTCTGGTTGGCTGGCAATCTACATTTCCACATCCATGTGTATTCAGAGAAACTATTCATTGTGCAATATTCAAGGGACTATAGCTGTAAATAGCTGGCATTGTATAGCCTTCTTTTATACAAGAATCTTGTGTCTCAGCAAAATGACAGGAGTTTGTACTAGCCTTTGTTTCCTTGGTTTCATAACTGTCACTTTAAATTGCTTGGATGTACTGTGCTTAGCCTTGCAGCTCAAGCATGGCAGCTATTTTTGTTGGAATCATTGTGAAGTGTTTATAGAACTAAACTGTGTACAAGAAGCAGGGTTATTTCACACATCACATATCAACACATTTGAGTTTGCCACTGAGGTTGCAATCCTAAACTCTATGGTCTGAATCTTATTGGTTAGTCCTAACTTTTATAGCTCCACTGAATCAATTATTGAATGGTGAGATAACTAAACTTTAGGTAGATCCCATTTCATTCAATGGGTCTACTCCATCTGAGAGTTACAATAGATTTTAGTCTACTGAACATAGAAGAACTTGACATCAGAATGAATTTGCTTAGGATCTGGATGTTTGGCTGTACTACAAGGAACCAGAGCCAAACAGAGCTATCTATGGAATGCATTCATCTACAGCAAGTGTTTTCAGACATATGCTTGCCACACTTGCACTGTACATTTTTGAGTTGTTTATTTAAACATAATTGATTGTACACTGTACACCTAGTACAGTAGACTCTTGATTATCCAACATAAACTGGACCGGCTAATAGGTGGATAACTGAAAATGTTGGATAATCTGAAAGGTCCAAGAAAAGCCTTGAAATCACTATGAATTGCAAATGTATTGAAGTTTTATTGCAATAACAGTGAAAGTAAATGTAAAAAAAAAATCACTGATCAATATTGTGATGCACAGTACAAACAGTTCAGTCCTCTGAAAATTTTAAAAAATCACAGAAAATTTAAAGAAATCACAGAAAATGTGAAGAAATCACAGCGGCTGCAACGCTGGATAGTCTGGAATGTTGGATAACCGAAGGCTGGATGATTGAGACTCTACTGTAAATCTAATATGGCAGTACAAATTTCTTTCCAAGGAGCTGCTGCTCCCCCAATTTTCTGTTTGCCAAGTTATTGCTTTTTTTCCTGTATCCATGAAATCCAAGAACTGAGATCATTTGAAATCCTTAAAATTACCACAACTACAAGATTATTTTTACAATAGCAGTATAAATAAAATTTGTAAATAATAACTCTATTAATAGATTTAATGAAGAACCTTTATTTATTACTCATCATTTTTCAAGTATTCAAAAAGACTGATACTCTTGGATTTTCTAGATTCATAATAGCAATAGTAGTACTAATAGTAGCAGCTGTAGCAGGAGCTCAGATCACATTTCCAAAAAAAGAGTGACACTTGAAGCAGTGTGTTACAAGAAAAAAATGGAGAGAATTGCAGGAATTCATAAGTGTTTCAGGATTAAAGATAAACAATGAAAAATTGGCTATGATAACAATGAATACGACAAGAAAAGAAGAAGCCGAATTAAAGGAAAAATCAGGATTCCAAATTTAGAACAAAGTAAAATATTTGGGGATTTAACTGACCAAGAATAATTCTGATTTTTTTTTTTTTTTACAATTACTCATCAACAAATTACTCCAACAAAGATTTGGAGAAAAATAAAGAAGAATTTACAAGATTGGAGTAAATTGAGAATATCACTGGCTAACGGTTCCTTTCTGGTCACAATTCACAGTGGACCTTATCAGACATTGGAAATTGGAAGTATAATCTAATGGCAATCCGAACGCAATCATGGGGTTTCATGTTATTGCAAATTAAAGAATCTCACACAAATTCGGGCAAAAGGGAAGTCATTCCGAAGGCAGTCATGGGTTTTACGTTATTGCGAATTAAAGCATCTCATGCAATTTCGGGCAATGGTGGGTAATTTTTGGGTAATGGGAAGTCATTCTGAACGCATTCCGAATGTAATTGGAATTCACCTAAATTTGTTAAACTAGCAAATTCATGTGAATTTGAATTGGCTTCAATTGGCTCCATTCCAAATAAAGAGAAATTCCTCCCATCTGATAAGGTCCATAGCTGGTCATGACCTATAAAGCCTTACACAGCTTAGGTCCAGACTATTTGAGAGAATGTATCTCCCCATAGGAACCATCTAGAGCCCTAAGATCTTCAGCAGAAGGCTTTCTCTCAGTCCTGCCACCATCGAAGGATCGTTTGGTGAGGACACGAGAGAGTGCCTCCTCAGTTGCTGCTCCCAACCTGTGGAACTCCCTTCCATGGAGGCTAGGCTGGCCCCCTCCCTGCTGGCCTTTTGCTGGCAAGTAAAAATATTTTTATTCAGGTAGACATTTTAAAATTATGACAAGGGCTTTTCTATAAAGTAGATGTTTTAGATTACGTGTTTTTAACTATTGTACGTTTTTAAACTTAATTTTATACTGTTTAACTGGGCGATTTTAACTGTTTTTTTAAAAAAATAATTTGTTTTTTTAAGGTGTTTTTATCTTGTGATCCTCCTTGGGCTCTTTTTTAGGAGAAAGGTGGCAGAAAAATGAAATGAAATAAATAAATATCTTGCCTAAAATGCTGTTTCTCTTCCAGAATTTACCTATCATTAATAATGACAAGCCATTAAACAGAGATAAGGACCTCTTAAAATTTATATGGGTAGGCAAAAAACCAAGAGTACGATGGAAAGTATTACAAGACTTGAGAGACAGAGATGGACTTGGTTTATCAAATTTAAAAATATATTACAAAGCCTGCTGCTTTAATTGGATTAAGAAATGTATGACCCTAGAAGACACCAGACCTTTGGTATTAGAAGGCTTTAACCTTAGATAGATATGTTGCTCATGTCTATGTCATCTCAAAGTAGAGGTACCTAAGGTACCTAAGTACCTTAAGAAGTACTTAAGGAATGTAATATGAAAAGTTATGTTAAATACTTGGAGTAAATATAAAATGAAGATCTATAGAAGAAATGGAAAAAGATCTACAAAAGAAATGGAAAAAGAAGGAATACCCCGTAATTGGTTTGCATATAGACTTATGAAATGATAAAAATGGACATTAAATTGGAAGGAATTGGAAAAGAATTCACTGAACTGGATGACATAGGCGCTTTACCATTGGTAAAATGTTCCTGATGCATTCCTGAAACGCAAAGGTGTGATAGCTGGTTGCACTTCTAAATTGTCATTGAGGCATCCTGCTTCTCTCCCGTCCTCAAAGCTTTTGAGGAGCAGCCCTTTCTTTCTTTAGTAACAGTAAGTGCCTCCATGTGATAAAGACCATAATTAAAAGGCAAATCACATTATATGTTTATATAGACTATTCTTATATAGAGAGATGGAACAGGAAATAAAGAGGGCACAAAATGTAGGTCTTTCTCCAGCACAGATGGCCAAGATGTGTAACAACAGTAATATGACGTGATAGAAGATATTGGAAGAAGCATATGAAGATGAACCCCAAATTCTAGAACGTGAGATGGTAGCTGCAATAAGAAAAGTTGGGAAGAGTAAATCACCAGGAACAGATGATGTTCCAATTGAACTGATACAGTTCATACAGACAATATCACCTCCAGTGTTAACTAAAATATCCCAATTAATATGGGAACAAGAAGGTGTCCAACAGACTGGAAATATTCAATATTTATCCCCATCCACAAAAAAGGGACACAAAAGACTGCAGCAACAATAGGACCATAGCATTAATTTCCCAAGCAAACAAAATTCTGCTTAAAATTCTGCAACATAGATTCCAATCATATATGGAGAGAGAAGTCCCAGAGATGCAAGCGGGGTTCAGGAAAGGAAGAAGCACTATGGACCACATAGCAATAGCAGCTTCATTGGAGCTGAGGGCATGCAGTTGGTGCAGCCCCAGTGTGATCAGTGCTGGCATGACCAGGCACCACTCTTTCAGGCCCATCTTCATGAGGCCCAAAAACAGTCAGGGAAGAAAGTGCAAAGGCAGTCTTGCTGCTGAATGTAACTAAAACAAAAATAATTATCATAGAGGATCTACAACCAATACAATAAGAAATTTGAAATAGTTAAAAGATTTCTCATATCTTTGAGCAAACATTGATCAGCACAGAGACTGAAGTCAAGAAATAAGAAGACTTGGAATGGGAAGGGCAGCAATGAAAGAATCTAAGGAATAAAAATATACAGCTAAGCGCTAAAATTAGAATCATCCAGTCCATTATATTTCCCATCACCATGTACAGATGTGAGAGGTGGACAGTCAAGAAAGTGGATTAAAAAAAAAATTAACTCATTCAGGATAGGATGTTGCAGAAGAATGCTGAGAATAGCATGGACAGTCAAAAAAGACATACAAATGGGTCCTTGAACAGATCAAGCTTGAACCTACTCTGGAAGCCAAGATGATTAAACTAAGGCTGTCATACATTGGCCACATCATGAGAAGGTATGGCTCTTTAGAAAAGACAATAATGCTAGGAAAAGTGGAGGGCAACAGAAGTAGAGAAAGACAACATGCCAGATTCAATCAGGGAGGTCATGGGCATGAATGTACGGTAGACTTAAGCAGAACAGTGGAGGATAGGGGACTTGGAGATGTCTCATACACAGGATCTCCATGAATCAAAATCAACTCGAGTACAGCTAACAACAATTGTGTGTGTCTATGTATGTTTCATGATATGTTTTTAATATAAAAAATAAAGGAACAAAAGAAAAAAATTGAGAAAAGGCAGACCTAAGATTATTTAGCATTTGTTGTTCTGTTCTACGTAATGAACTTAGTCAGATGGTTCCAGCTCAAGCAGTGAGCTCTAGGGAAGAGGTCAGCTCCCAGCAAGGACAATCCAAGCCAATTTTAGTTTCCTTCCAGAGAAGCAAAGTCAAACAAGTTACGTTCAGGCAAGGAAATGTCATGACAATAGCAAGAGCAGCTTTATTTATATACTGCTTCATACCACCTAAGCAGTCTCTAAGTGGTTTACAACTGTAAGCTAAGTGTCCCCAACAAGCTGCGTACCCATTTTAGTGACCTCAGAGAGATGTAAGCATGAGTCGAGCCTGAGCCCTGGCTGGTTCTAGAGTCTTCAGTGAGAAAATACCTACACAGCTATTTCTTCTTCACTAGCAGCTGCACGTAGATGTCAACCACAACCCATCCATGGGAAAAATATGGAAGTTTGCAATACCTCACAGGACACACCCTCAAAAACAGAGCAGTAGTCACCCACAGCTGCTTTCTAAAACCAGCCCATCAGGTTGGAAGCCTACTAACAATACTGTCTGTCAAAAGGAGAATGCATGGCAATCGCTGGGGTCGAATCTGCACTGCAGAATTAGTGCAGTTAGACACCGCCAGACCTCTAATAAGATCCCTACTGGACTGGGGACAAAAGTCCTATTTATGCTAGCTTCCTGTTTTTCATCCAGATGCCTATGCCAAGTCCACAAGCAGGACTTGCTTCTGCTGTTATTGTTCAGCAGCTGATACTGAGAGGCTTGCTGCCTCTGATCCTGGAGACAGTTCATAGCTATTATAATCAACTGTTAACCATATTATCAATGGATTTGTCTAATTCCCTTGTATAGCTAAATTGGTGGCCATCTTTATGTCCTGAAGAACTGAATTCTGTAATTTTTCATCTGTAAGCTTTGAACACCTCATGGTAACCTTATCTTGGTTACCTGACCAATTTATTTGTAGCTTCCTGCCAAGGTTCCTAGTACAGACATGAACAGAATTTATCTCTAAATTTGTGCTTAAGGTTAATTTACTGTAACTGGATACAACAAAATGATGGGTGAGGTTCAGGAGAGTTGCAGGAGTGAAGCTTCATGGTATGGCCATATTAGGAGACAAAGATGGAAAGATGGGTGGAAGAGCCCTTGGGGAGCAGGGAGAGCTGTGCTTGATTTAGATGGTGATGGAAACAAGTAAGTGTCAAGTTCATCAACCTCTTAGTTCAGACATCCAGGTTTCAGCAATAAAACTGAGAAAACCTTTATTCAGTAACTAATGATGTTCACCAGAAAAGTTTGTTTTCAGAACTAACCAGCAAGCATTTGCAAAGCGTAGTTAAAGGACAGACAATTTGGCAGGCTACCTTCTCATTTGTTACAAAAGAAAGACATTCTTTTCTTTCCCTTTCTGTGTGGAGCCCCTCTTCTTTCCCCATTGCAAATGTTCCCAAGAGACTGATCTAGGATCTATTGGAGGCAACCACAATTCCCTTCTCTCTGTTTGTTAACCACTAAGGAATGTGGTCAACAGTTGTTCAGCAGTTAACAACCACTGTATATCCCATCATATACCCACATTACTATATTACCCATTAAATACTCAGCAGTTAAGCAGCAAGTCATGTCATACAATTTTAACATTCCAGACTATGGCAGGCAAGCTGAACATCTCAACTCCTGACATATAAGGATCTGAAATGAGAGTTCATATGGCATTATTTTGGCCACATAATTCTTTTGCAATAAGAGGACTGAAAAGGAGGCAGACAGAAGAAGACGCTGTACTCAAGACAAGATGGCCAAAACAGTAATGTAAAAATAAATGTGGTAGTAAAAATAAATGTGGTATCAATTGCTCAATGTTTTCCTATAGATCTGTTGTCATAGACATCCTGTGGTTGCATCCTTAGATGCAATTTCATGTTCAGTGGGGCTTATTTTGAGGTATGTCGAACCCTAAATTTCCTGAACTTCAGTCTATTGCAGATACTTAAATTATATTGCTTTTGTTTCATGATTTCTGGTACATGTGACTGTCAAAGGTATTTTCCTTTTGGTATATGAGACTGAAGGATTTTAATTCATATTTAAGAATTGCATGCATATTTTCTTGCAGACTTAAACATGAGGACTCTCAAAAGAGTTACTAAGGAAACAGAAACTATGGCAACTTAGACTCAAAGCATTCTTTCTTATCCCAGAAATGTGAGGGGGTGGGGGAGCAAATGGTCTGATGGGTTCAGCAATTAAGGAGAGTCAGTTTGGGGAAGGATTTTTAGATTATGAGATCAGCCAGAGTGGGAGCTCAGAAAAAGAACAAGGTACAAAGCATTGTTAGCATTGAATATATGAAATAAATATAAGGTGACCAGGTGTCCTACAGTCATCTGAAGGGTCAATAGATGGATAGTCCACTTTCTGTTTGATATGTCCTCTTTTGGAAATCCTGTGTAAGTTCAGCTTAAAGCTAAGTAAAAAAAGCAGAAGCCTTTAAGTTGTTTATCAATTACAGCTGGATAGCAGACTGAATAGGCATAGAGGACATTTGGTCACAGGCTATCCTACATTAATGAAACACTATAGTATTTATATTTAAATTACAGTAATCACTTAAATTTTTCATCTATACATATAAATCAGCATATGCAAATTTGGTGCAAACCTGTGGCCTCAGTTGTCTTCTTGTTTTTTCATGATACAAGTGGACACTTCAGGAAGGGGATGGGTTGCCCTGTAGGTAATCCAAAGACTGAAAGAGCTGAAGGGACAACTCTGTATGATTTAATCTTTTATGCAAGTCGCACAATTTACACAAGCTGTAATTTGTGCACAAAAATAGCTCGCAACTGCCAAAACTCTTTTGAGACTGACAGAAAACATCTCAACATTTCTCACCTTAGCAAGAAGAAATATTTGCAGTTTCTTGAACTCATGTGTGATAATGACATATATTTACCTCCATACACATATTACATAAATGATATGCAATACAAATAATTTATGCATTATTTATGTGACATAGGCTAAGCGCCTATATCTCATAGGCCAAGATTCTACGCCTGTCAAGATGATGGTCTCAGCTTCATTGGTGGGGGAAGACATGAGGAGGTACTCTTAAATGGAGAGCACCCACCTTTTACTTCCTTTGGAACCTGAGAGCAGCTAGAAATCCTAATAAAATGTTATTTAGTTATGTAGCCATGTAAAACATTACTACATAAAAGCTATTTTTAAAAAATTAAAATAGAGTTTCACAACAAAAAACATGGATTAACAGAAAAGCCTTTACATTTTTCCTGACAATTTGGCTAGATTTTCCTCAGTTGCCTTAATATGAGCTTTGTAGTTTCTCAGCCTTCTTATTTCAGACTCCAGATATTCTCCAGTGAATTGTACAAGAATGTAGAATAGTTTCAGTGGTTTTTTTTTACCATTAACAAACTCCTGTCGTTCTCTTTACACAATGTAATCAGTCAGTAGAATCTTGTGCACTTTGATAAATGTTTATACAACAGGAAGGCAGTCTGTGAAGAAATTTGGTTTTAACTTTTTTGTACACTGAAGTTCCTTCACAGAAGGATGTTATACTATGTAGCACAAAGGTGATCCTAGGCCTTTGAGACCTGCCAAAACAGCACAAATCTTGCAGTTTATTCCAAACTGATAAGGCTTCAAGCACAATCCTCACCTGCATGACTACAGTCTGACGACTAACCTAACTAAATAAAGACTTGGCAGAAATGGCTCCTAGGTGATGAAATGACTAAACCAACTAAGAATACAACAACCATGAGAAACAGTTGCAGTCTGCATTGGAAGATGAATATACAAATGGACTTTAAATTTCATGGACTTTGAAAATCTCTCTCTTGCCACATGGCCAGAGGAGGAGGAGTCAGCCTGGTAAAGATACCCTCCCCATACCATCTTAACTAAGGACACAAACAACAAAATGCAGGCATCTTACTAACATCTCCAATTTTTCTCCTGTTTGGTATGTAACATCTTGCCTGATGACAAAAGCCAGTGGAGCTTTGAAAGCTTGCAACAAGTTTATTGTGCAGTTTGGTTGGCTAATAAATGTGTCACTGTTTGGTGGATTTTCTTCCTTGATTTTCTTCAATAATTGTTCCAAATTTTTGCTGTGTAGTATGGTGTCATCTGCATATCCTAAATTGTTGGTGTTCCTACCTTCATTTTTCACTTCCTTCAAGTCTATTCCTGCTTTATATATGATATGTTCAGTGCAAAAGTTAAGCAGAAAGCTTAACTCCCTTGCCAATTGGAAACCATTCTGATTCTTTGTATTCTGTTCTGACAGTAGCCTCTGGTCCTGAGTACAGGTTATGCATCAAGTCAATCAAATGAAATGAGACCAACCATTATGAATGGTGCCTATATACTTGGGGGCTCCTTAGGTGTGTAGAAGTACAGATGTCTGTAAATTTAAAGTTTTTTTTTTTAAAATATGTCCCCCAACATGAACTTGTGAACTTTTAGAACAATGAAGATTTGTGCATTAGGATATATGTGGGGAGAGGGTCTAAGAAATCAGAAATCGGGGAGATGATAGCCCTTCTCAGGCATTCTCTATACATGTAAGATCTACATATGAAGAAGAGTGTGAAGATAATTGCATCCATCTCCTTCTCCATTGTTTTTGTTTCTCTCTACACTTGGAAGAGTTTTTAGTCATTCAGGCTTGTGTAAAGTTGACCACCATGAGGAGAACTAGGCCAGAATCTTGGGAATCTTACTGTTAAGCATGATAAAGAAAGGGAATATCTTGAACCTGCTACTGTATATGTTGTTAATAATAATATACTGTATGAAGGACTACAGATCACACAAATATGCAGATATGATATATAAGTTGATACAAAGAACCTTGTTATAAAAAAGTGGTTTTTAATCATAATTTTCCATGACCAGCCAGCTTGACTGAATCAAATCTGTCTCAATGGTTAAACTGTAAATATATCAAGTTCCTTTCTGCATCCTGAGAATTCCTGACAGATTGTACTGCAGTCTGTTCACATTTTCTGATGGTAAGCATAAAGTTGTAATTGTCGCTTATACTAAAGGGAGCTAACTTGCACAGGTGCCACTTTCCAAAAAGCGTGCCAATATTTGCATCTTTACAGTCTCAGATGATTTAAAAAGGAAAAAAAAAAGAGGGATGCATGCAGGGAAGTAATAAATTGGATAATTAGAGAAACAGATAACAATATATACCATGTTTCACCAGGAATTACTGTGCATAGAAGGTGGGCTAAAGGAACTTCAGTTTTGCCACGCATATCTTTTGTCACCAGTTCCATAGTACTGGAGAAAAGAGTCAGCAACTGCAAGATCCAATCTTGTTAAATCATTGCTTGTTTGAATACGACAAATAGGAGGTTTCCACAGCTCAGAAAACTAGATTTCAGCAAGCACAAGCAAAATGTTGTGACATGTGAATGTAGTCATTGTTGTAGAAACCAAAACCTCATAGAAAAAAAATCCACCAATGGTGTGATTATTACTTACGGTGACCTCTGCTTATCATTTTCCCATCTAATATGGGATGACTCTGACTCCTGTGTAAGCTTATCTTTCCATGAATTTGAAGATGAAATCGGGATTTTTTCTCATGAGTTTCTCTTTCATTGATGCACCCACCACAGTGTTATTGGAAATTAAAGATAGAAGTCAAAATGAGTTTGCTGGTTAAAAAGCACTGTGCAACACAACTCGGGGCCTGTCTGCAAAACTGTCCTCCTCATGTCCTCTCAGCAGGGAGACCAGATGAATCAAGTCAGGTGCAAATGGACCGGACAACATCTGGCCTATTCAGCACCAAACCAGGGGTATGGCCCTGTTAGAATAGGTTTAAAGAATTTCATTAGTCCTGGGAAGATCCAGGGTCCTCTGTTCTGATACTGGATAGCTGTTTAAAATGCATCTCACTCTCCCATCTGGTGTGGCTTCTGTTGGTGTGTGTTGCTCACTTCTGAGATCAGAACAAATCACCCAGCCATGTGATTGAGGCTGGTGCCTCAGTCTGGCCTCAGGAGTGAGTGACTCACTGCTACTGCAGCCATATTGGGCAGCAGAGCCAGATGCCCATGTGAAAAGCTGCCCCACATTGGAAAGGAAGGCCCCAGGTAATGGGCGGAGGACAGGACAGCTTAGGGATCAAGATGCCAGGCTGTCCCTGGAATATCTGGCTTAGTGCAGACAGGACCCCAATATCGTTCTTTGTAATCTAATTTCAGATTTTTCAGTTTAATCTGTAAACCACAGGTTGGGAACAGGGTTCTTGCAGGTGATAGAGAAATCTTAGTATTTTCAAGAAATTACCAATATCCTTTGGAAATGTGTACACAAGTCAGTTACCAAGCAAGAACATATGGTTTTTTTTAATTTTATTTATTTATACCCCGCTCTTCAGCCAAGACTATCAGAGCGGCTTACAATTTGTTAAACAAACAGCTTCATTTACAATTGTAAGCTATTTGCCCCCAACAATCTGGGTACTCATTTTAGCGACCTCGGAAGGATGCAAGCCTGAGTCAAGCTTCAGCCCTTTGCTGGTCTTGAACTCGCCACCTTCTGGTTTTGAGTGAGTGGCTGCAGTACAGGTATTTAACCACTGCGCCACCAGGGCTGGTATGGGAATATTGGCTCCAACAAATTGCTTCTACCATGCTCCTTGAAGATATTATTTTTCATTTCTGTTGAGTAACAAACATGCCTAAGACTATCAGTCCATTTTTGTCATTCCTACTGGTAGTAATCTTTAACTCTCTTAAAGTACATTTTTGAAACAATGAAATAACTTGCATAGTAAATGCCTTACAGTATAACTAATGATTCCAAAGTGAATGGAGCCTTTTATTTAAAAATGTGTAGGCCAGAATCCTTTCCAGAGCCTCCAGAGATGGAGGAGAAAACAATGTTTACATACATTTGGTGTTGCTTACCAGTGATTTGATTTTGCATAACCCTGAAATTAAGGAAAGTTTTAAAACTACCTAAATGATGTGTGTACAGTAGCCTTACTCTTGACAAAATTCACTTCATTTAGATAAGCAATACAATTGCATAGTTATCTGATCAAATGAAATGTTACGTTGCAGATGGTCCTCAAAAAGTGAGGGTGCCTACTGAGACAAAGAAATGTTAAATGCTTTTACAAAACACTTTTGTTATTAATATATGTAGTCCTGCAATTTTTTACGTATCGTGGAAGCTGTAGGTCATAGAGCAAACCCAGTTTGTGTGTGGATGGGTGTGTCTGTGTATGCAGTTTTGTAAAACACCCATCTGCCCATTTGGCTATAAAGCAGAGCTTAAAAAGTGATTTTATTTTCCCCTCAGTGGAACGCACTGTGGATGGGAGGGGAACCTACCTCCACCATACGCTTGACTGTTTTGATTCCACCCACTGGCTGATATTGGAGATGAGATGGTTGTGGGGGAAAATTTTTGAAGAAGCAATGCACAGAAGTGAAAGGGAGAAAGGTCTGATTTAATCCTCAATTGCTTTTCTCAAGGAACTGTAATTTAGGGGAGTGTATTAAAGCTCTCTATCTGTTAATTCTAAGTACCACCACAAACTACAAATCCAGGTTTTCTGCAGCATGAACATTAGAGTGATATCAAAATGATATAATGGTTTTATGCAGAGACACATTAACAACTTTAAAAAATGTTAATCCTTGCTGTTATAATTGAATTAATTATATTTTAAAGTAGTTTTCAACTTTAATTCAAAGGGTATGCTTGCTCCTATGTACAGAGTCTCTCTGATTCTCAGGAACACTGTGGAGTATTCTTTCTGAAGCTAAGAGATTATGGGGCTAAACAGACAGGCCAAAAGAGGTGCTTTCAGGCAGTCTTGAAGGCATGGCGTTTAGATGACACATGCCTTGAAACCAGCAGAAAAGTGCCCTTAGAGAAAAGCCGTTTCAAAAAGAAGCAGCTTTTTTCCACTTCTTCCTGGCTTGAAGCCATGTCATGTTGTCATGACATGAGCACTCCAGCTGCCTTGGGAGCCGGCAGTGCGGTTGGTGGGGTTTCAATGTGGTTTCAGAAAAGGCGGATTCAATCCACTTATTCCTGCCCATCTGTTTTGCCCCATAATTTTTGTTTAAATAGCACTTTTTTTGGACAAAAATTCCTGTAATATATTTAAGGGAAATATTAAGTGCTTTCCTCTACAGTTAGCTTGTTTTTTTCTTCAGCAAAGTACAACTTTTAAAACATTTGCTAAAATTAAGTGGTACATGGCCCCTGTGGTAGGCCAGCTAAATAAAGTCCACATTTTTTCACTTGTTTAAATGTTCTTTCCTTTCTCTAGGGATGTAAATCTCTGTAATTTCATTCTGACAGGCAAGAAGTATCATTTTACCATTTTTGCAAGAAAGTAAATTAAAAATTGTTCAATTTTCGCGGTTCAGAACATATTCTTTGAAAAAACATGAATATGAAGGATTTACACACAAAATGACATTTTTCTATGCAAGAAACAAAATTCATGCACTGAAAACAGTATTTATCTGGAATTCTAGCAGGATGCCACAGTGTTCTGCCCTAGGTCCAGTGCTATTCAACATCTTTATCAGTGACTTGAATGATGGAATAGAGGGCATGTTTATGAAATTTAGAGGAGTAGCTAATACCCTAGAGGAGAGGATCAAAATTCAAAATGACCTTAATAAATTAGAAAGTTGGGTAGAAACTTGAACAAGGGCTAACAAAATCAATGTCAGCAGGGAGAAATGTAGGATACTACACTTGAAAAGAGAAAATGAAATGTAGATACAGGATGGATTACACTTGGTTTGATGCCAGTACATGTGAAAGGGATCTAGGTGTCTTAGTGAACCACTAAGTCAGCAGTGTGATGCGGTAGCTAAGAAAGCCAATGCAATTGTAGGTTGCCTCAATAGGAATATAGTGTCTAGAGTGAGGAAACAATAATACCACTCTATTCTGCTTTGGTCAGGCCTCACCTGGAATATTGTGTCCAGCTCTGGGCACCACAATTCATGAAAGATGTTGACAAGCTGCAGTGGGAAGGGACATCAAAATGGTGAAAGTCCTGGAAACCATGTCCTATAAAGAGAAGGTTAGAGTACTGGGTATGTTTAGCCTGGAGAAGACAAGGTTAAGGGGTGACATGATACTTGTTTAAATATTTGAAGGGATGCCATACTGAGGATGGAGGAAGCTTGTTTTCTGCTGCTCCAGAACGACCCAGAGCAATAGATTCAAACTACAGGAAGAGATTGTAGCTCAACAATAGCAAGAGCTTAATAATAATGATAATAATAATGATAATAATAATAATAATAATAATAGCTGTTCAACAGTGGAAGAAGCTGCTTCTGAGAGTGCTGGAGTCTCCTTTGGAAGTTTTTAAACAGAGGCTGGATGACTATCTGTCAGGAGTGCTTTGATTGTGTCTTCCTTCAAGGCAGGTGGTTGGACTGAATGGTCCTTGTGGTCTCGTCCAACTCCATGACTCTATAATTCTGTGCAAAAGGCTTGTTTTATGTTCAGAAATGTTATTTTCTGCACAAGCAAAGCCACAAACATTTTCCATGTAGAATAAGTGTCAAACTGCAAAGGTAACTTGCCCTTCTAATATTTTCTTTTCAGGGTTTCCCAAAACTCAAGAAACCAGTTCTTTGACTATTTTCCAATTTTTTAAAAATATTCTTTCCATCCCTATTTGGACTCAGCAGTATTTGGAGAATATCCATCTCTACCTTTCGAAAGGATAAGTTCCTGACCTTTCCCATTAAACTCCTTTTAACTGTAGGCAGTGTTGTTGGTCTGGTGATTTAAAATGGATAGCAAGCACTGGCACATTTTCAGATGCTAGTTACTGTAGATTCTCAAGCTGTTGTAGGCTTAGTAGAAAAATGGAAATTGCCAAGATACCTTAGTGAGAAAAGTACCGGACTTCTGAATTTTCAACCAGAGGTGCTTCCTACTAAGCTCATTGGAATTTATTCTTGCTCAGTATTATAGCCTAAATCCAGAGGCAAGGTTGGAATAAAACTTTGGGGCAAATAGAGGAAGACAGCACTTGGCACAGAAATACACCCATCCATAGGGGTGTGACCCATATTGCCCTCATATTGCTCACATAATGCCCACAGCCTCAAAGTCCTATAAGCAGACCCATGATTGGGTATGAAGGACACACAGGACCCATCTCCCTCCAAACTGGATCCAACCCCAAGTTGAAAGAGTTATTTATTTATTTATTATTTGTAATATTATTTATCAATTATTTGTAAAGCATGAGACAGTCACCTAAACTGAGGGAGACTGGGTAGGAAGAAGCCTGAAGAATGAATGAAGCTGAGTGGTGTTAGAGAACATTTATATGCACCCCAAGTGGACCCAGGTGGTGCCTACCAGTATGCTTGGGCGTTCCCATCCCTTGCCAACCAGGTAATGACTTATTGCCTTGGTTTCCCCAAAATTGTACTGACTCCTAAGAAGATATCAGTGCCACCTCAAAAACAGCATTGAGCTGCCATCTTCCCAGTACCAGCTGAAAATTGCAAAACCGGTCCCCAGATAAGTCTACAGGCATTTCTTGTTCTCCATATTACATGTTTTTATTTCATTGTTTCATTATACTTATTGGTAGAACTTACTCCATTTTTCACCTTGGGCAAATTCCCAAAGAGATGACCAAAAACCCAAAAATATGAATAATGCAACAATAAAAATTAAATTACAGTACAAACACAGCATAATAACAACAACAACAATAATAATAGGATTCATTTCTATTCCGCCTTTTCTGGTGGGGAATAAAAGCGGATTACAGCAGTCAAACAAACAGCTTCATTTATATACCACTTCATATTGCCTAAGCAGTGTCTAAGCAGTTTACAACTATAAGCTACTTGCACCCAACAATCTGGGTACTCATTTTAGTGACCTCGGAAGATGCAAGCCTGAGTCGAGCTTGAGCCCTTTTGCTGGTATTGAACTCGCCACCTTATGGTTTTGAGTGAGTGGCTGCTGTACAGGCATTTAACCACTGCGCTATAAACAGCCAATGAAACAGGAATGATAGCATAAGGTAAAATACCACATGGAAACTAATGGTTATGAAAAAAAATATTAAGCCTGGCCATTACAACATTGTTAACAATGTCTATGTTTAATGATAATATATAAAGTCTACACTGGTATCCTGCACCATGCAGTGTTCTTTGAAATTAAGCTTTTAAAATAATATTGTCATTTGCTTGTAAAGGGAGAGCCAGCTTGGCGTAGTGGTTTGAATGTTGGTCTATGAGTCTGCAGACCAGGATACGATTCTCAGCTTGGCCATGAAATGCACCAAGTGATCTTGGGCAAGCCACATGCTCTCAGCCTCAGAGGAAGGGAATGGCAAATCTCCTCTGAACAAATTTTGCCAAGAAAACCCCATGATAGGTTCACCTTAGAGTCGCCATAAGCTGGAAATGACTTGAAGGCACACAACAACAACAACATGCTAGATATGGAGTATTTATTCTTCAGCAATTAAGGAAGCAGATTATGTGCCAAAAGTTTAGTTTCTATGACCTCCCTGAATACATACTCCATATGTCCTGGCAGCTGAAATTACGGAATTTTTCTGGCCTTAAACCAGGAAATTTTCCTCATTAAAACCAAAAGCAAAACCAGAAAATGCCTGCAATTATATTGAGTGTTTCCTGATGTTTTACTTTCTCTGATAAGAACATTCCAAATGATTTGAAAGGGGCTTGTTGTTGCTGTTGTATGCCTTCAATTCATTTCTGACTTATGGTGAACCTAATGATGTTTTCTTGGCAATATTTGCTCAGAGGAGATTTGGCATTGCATTTCCCTGAGGCTGAGCAAGTGACTTCCCCAAGGCCACCTAATGGGTTTCATGGCTGAGCAGGAGCTGCCCACTTTTTAAAAAGTCTGAGTAATCCAGAATTTTGCTCCATAAGCTGTTATCCCAGAAATGTATAGTCACTTGAATAAAGATGGCTGTGATATTTAAAGATGGTAGACTCTGAGGCTAAACAGACTGGCATAAAGAGCCAGCATTGGGGGTGGGAGGTGGGGCATGGTACCCGCCCTCCGCCTGCCCCAACTCCACCCTGATGCTGCCGTTATGCCACCCACCTAGTCAGATGGCGGGTGGCATCAGGCCATTTCTGCAGTGCAGTGTTTAGACACACTGCACTGAAGAAACAGGGAAAAGCTGCTGCTGTGGCGGCAAGAGTGGCTTTTTACCAGCTCTAAAAGGTGCGGCCCTCTGCTGCCTCTTTTGGAGCTGGCAAATCACCAGATTGGGGCTGTGACATGCATCTGTTGCCACCCCAATCCAGCGCACAAAGGGGCAGTGTGATGCCGCCCCTTTGGGGCCATCTGTTTAAGCCTTCTGTTCACTTTTGTGAATAGGTGCTGTGATAATCCTGTTTAAATATTTGAAGGGATGGCAAATCAAGGCTGGAACAAGTTTGTTTCCTGCTGCTCCAGAGAATAGGACCTGGAGCAATGGTTTCAAACTACAGGAAAAGAGTTTCCACCTCAACATTAAGAAGAACTTCCTGACAGTAAGAGCAGTTCAGTAGTGGAACACACTCCCTCAGAGTGTGGTGGAGTCTCCTTATTTGGAGATTTTTAAACAGAGGCTGGATGATCATCTGTCGAGCACACTCAGAGATGTCCAGCACACAGTTGATAGCAACAGCAATAGCAGGTCCTACAAGATCTTTGGAGGTTTTGAAACAGAGGCTGGTTGGCCATCTGTTGGGGGTGCTTTGATTGTGTGTTCCTGCATGGCAATGGGTTGTCTGAATGGCCTTTGTAGTCTGTTCCAACTCTATGATTCTATGATGCTATGAGTGTATCAGTGAGGTTAGGGTGGATGTACAATGGGCTGGAGCTGTCCACCACCTTAAAATGTTGTCCTTCCTTGAATTACCTGGGGTTTTTGTGTGATCCAACAAGATGCTTTTCATGTTTTTCTACTTCATAGTTCTGTCTGTAATACATGTATTAAATAACATGGGCAGATCTCCCAAGACGTGGTTCACCCATAAGCATTATGAACTTTCGGTCTTACCTGTACCACCTATAGCATTTCATTGCAGAAAACATTTCACATATGTTTGGTTTACGCATGGGTTAAAGAATTACAGCATGTTAAATTCTGTCTCTGAAGATATCTGTGTTTATCATGCAGTGTTGTAGACCCTATTACAGTCTTCCATTAATGAATTAATATTTGTTTTTTCTTCTGAAAAGAGGAAAAAAATCATATGAAATTGTGAGATAACTTTTTAAAGCAGCGTCATGTGTAGTGCATTTAAATGCTTGAGGAAAAGAAGCTGTTGATAAAAGGGGCAGAATGAATGGACTCATTTAAATAAAAATTACTGGTATTTCTATTTGTAGATGTTCATATACATTTGGATCCATGCATATAAATCAGTATATTCAGCTTTTATGCAAAATAGCAGTCGTTCATCCTTTCTTCTGCTAATGGATTTCTTTTTTCCCCTTTTTCTTTTCTTCTAAAGTGTAAGTAATGTGTAATTTTCTCTCAGCCATTGAATCCCACTGGGTGACCTTGGGCAAGTCATACTCTCTCAGCCTTAGAGGAAAGCAATGACAAACACTCTAAATAAATTTTGCTAAGAAAAAATCCATGATAGCTTTATCTGAAGGCACACAACAACGTGTAGGTAGCCAGACAACCACAGATCACTAGCAGAGTCTGTATTAAGTCTCTGGAATTTCTCCTATAAAAGGAATCAGATAATGGAGAGGAAGGAACCTGACCTGAGACTCTGGATAACAGTATCCAGCTATTCTAAACAGTGCTGGAATAAAAAGACCAGTTGCCTGATCTTGTACAAGGCAGCTTCCTTATTTTGTAAAACCAAATGTGGGCTATGATTGTTGCTGAGGTGAAAAGATCGCTAAAAAACCGAAGAAAATGTCATCTCAAATTGGCCACTTTCCTTGCAGTTGAAAAGATGTTGCATCCAGGCACACTTTGAATGGGGCAAGCCCTTGGATTAGCAACCTGGATTTGAAAAGTGATCTCTGGTTCTGGCATCATTCTCTTCACGACAGGAGGCTGGGTTTTGCTGGCCTCAATCCCCTCTGGATTTTAGACTTTAATTTGCTTTTAGTAATACTTTCTGGGCTGCTAAGGGTTAAGGGGTTAAAATGAATCTGATAAATGCAGTAACTCACAATGCTCACAGTGATGACTCGCAGAGGTGCCAAGATTTCTATGAACACATTCTCCCTCTCTTTCTCTCTCTCATACATCCCAGTGCTGTCTCCCACAGAGGGTATAAGCAGTTGCCTATTTCTTCTCCTGACATCTCTGTGTAAGAAGCAGTAAGGATGCCTCTGACCAGAGATATTTTGTGCACCACAAAGACATTCTGATTTTATAATAATATATATTTTATTGTTAATCATGCTATGTGCATGCCTGCCTGCAGGGTAGTGTATTAACTGATTTGGTTCCCCCCACTTTTTTTTCTATCCTTAAAAAAATTATTAACACAATCTCTTGCTTTTTCTGATTAAAATAATTATTTTGTGTGTTGTACCTCATCAGTAACATTTGCCCTCTTGTTGTCTGGCCACATCCTTTTGACCACACTCTGATGCTCTTCAGCTGCAAATGTCTCAGTGTATGATGCAAATTATCCTGGTAGAATGAGTGTAGAATTTGATCAGTTCATATGATATCTGAATGCATTTGTGTCTTTTTGGGAGCCCCCTCAAAAGAAAGTCCTCAAAAGTTTTCATCAGTAAAAGTTTGGAGGGTCTCCTTACTTTACTACTTTTAATTCTTTGCTTTAACTGATTGTTTCAATTAATTTTATTAGTTGATATACATGGATTTTATTTCTGTTTAATTTTATAAGATTTATAATGTATAAGTAGGGGGCTTTTTACTGGAGATGTTTTATTTATTTTTTAAACTTTTGGTTGTATTAAAAATGATTTCAATGTGTTTTATAAGGAGATTTTAATTGTTTTAAAATTTTATTGTAAACATTTTTAATTTACTGTTTCTGGATGCCATCTTGGATCCCACTGTGGGAGAAATATGACATATAAATGAAAATAATAATAACAATAACAACAACAACAACAATAATAATATTAGTTATAGATATTTAGGCTACAGGGAAACTAATTCCTATATGGTCAGAGAGATAGACAGGCAAACAAACAATGAGAACCTGGAAATGAGAAGTGGAACAAGGTAAAACAGACAGCCTTTCCATTTGTTCTCCTGATGGTTCCCTCATCATAGGTCTTTCTCTAATTTAAAATTGTTAATTATTTTATCCTTTAGCCGCGAGAGTATCCACTATCAAAAAAGAGGAGAATATATAAATAGCCAATTACACTAATAGCACAATCGTCTAACATCTACCATATCTAAGCAGGTTCATATATATATATATATATATATATAATCTTCCTGCCAATTAACTTCAACTTTCACATTTCCTACAGTTCTCCTCTGCAGGCGCAGTTGATGGACATAATAAATCCTTTGGATCACAATTACCAGATGATTTAATTGGTTTTCATTTAAGAAGGGTCAGAGAAAGTGCAAGGATTCCAGAAGTCTAGCTTAATGAAGAGTGGACTACATTAGAGGAACCTCCATTTTGCCCATCAGCGTTAATGGTGCGTAAAGTCAGCTTCACCTCGCTGCTGTAAATATAACAACAAACACTGATATTTGCAAGCAGTGCAAATATGGGACATCACAATCACACATGCTTTCTTTTTTTCTTTTTTTAAAGATAAACTTTATTGGTGTATCAACAAAAAACATGCAAAATATTTTGAAAAGCAGCAATCCCCTTTAATTTTTCACAGGCTATACCACAGCCCTGTACAAAATGTTATTTACAGTTTTCCAGATTCCCCAAGACTCATGGAGACAACAACAATTATTGGAACCAGAGAGATTAAGGATGGCATGTGACAGAACCTGATGAGAGAGCTCACTGGTGCTACAGTGGCATCACTAGGGTCAGTGTCATCCCAAAGTCACTCATTGGAGTTTATCAGACAACAGAAATTGGAAGTAAAATCTAATGGCAATCCGAACGCAATATGGGGTTTCACGTAATTGTGTATTAAAGTATCTCACGCAATTTCGGGCAAAAGGGAAGCATCTCACACAATTTCGGGCAATGGGGGGGGGGGTCCATTTTTGGGTAACAGGAAGTCATTCTGAATGCATTCCGAATGCAATTGGAATTCACCTAAATTCACTAAACTAGAGAATTCATGTGAATTCAAATTGGCTCCAATTGGCTCCATTCGAAATAAAGAGAAATTCCTCCTGTCTGATAAACTCCATAGTATTACCTCTATGACAGCCAGTAGTTGGGGGCAGCCACTGTGGATATTGGGGAGCCCAATGCTATACAACCCACCCTACTAAGTAAGACCACTGCTGAAAAAACCCTCCCTAGACCTTATGATAAGAAACAACTATAGGCCAGTCTCCTTATTACCATTTCTGGGCAAGGTGATTGAGAGGGCAGTCGCCATCCAACTCCAAGCTGTCTTGGATGAAGCCGATTTTCTAGACCCATTTCAAACCAGCTTCAGGAGGGGATATGGAGTCGAGATGGCCAAGGTTGCCTTGGCCGATGACCTCCATCTGGGCATTGATGGGGAAGTGTGGCCCTATTGGTGCTCTTGGACATCTCAGCGGCATTCGATACCATTGACCATGGTATCCTTCTGGAACGCCTGAGGGAGTTAGGAATTGGGGGCACTGCGCTCCAGTGGTTCCGTTCCTACCTCTCGGGGCAGATTCCAGATAGTGAACCTGGGAGACAGCTGCTCTCGTAAAAGAGAGCTGACAACTGGTGTCCCTCAGGGCGCCATTCTGTCTCCTATGCTATTTAACATTTACATGAAGCCGCTGGGAGAGGTCATCCGGAGGCATGGGACACGGTGTTATCAGTACACTGATGACACCCAAATATATTTCTCTATGTCTCTGACTGATGCAGTGACCAAGGATGGCATCTCGGCTCTAAATGCCTATCTGGAGTCGGTAATGGGCTGGATGAGGGAAAATAGACTCAGAGTGAATCCAGAGAAAACGGAGGTACTTGTGATAGGTTCCCCTGACCCTGATAGAGAGTTACATCACCTTGTCCTTGACGGGGTCACACTTCCCCTAAAGAACAGCGTCCGCAGTCTGGGTGTACTCCTGGATTCGAACCTCTGCCTGACTTCCCAGGAGTCAGGCCAGGAGTGCATGGTATCAGCTACGACTGATACGCTAGATGCATCCCTACTTGGGGAAAGAGGACCTTGAAACATTGATACATGCACTGGTAACCTCTTGATTAGATTTCTGTAATGCGCTCTACATGGGGCTACCTTTGTATCAAGCCCGGAAGTTTCAACTAGTCCAGAATGCGGCAGCCAGGTTATTAACGGGGACTCAAAGAATGGAGCATATCACCCCTATATTAAAATCATTATACTGGCTACCAATCAGCTTCCGGGCACAGTACAAAGTGTTGGTCGTTACCTTTAAAGCCCTATATGGCTTGGGCCTGAGTTACTTAAAGGAACACCTCTCCCTATAATCCACCCCGCACATTTAGGACGACAGGGAAGAACCTATTAGAGGTCAAGAGGACTAATTTGGTAACAACTGCTCAGAGGGCTTATTCTGCTATAGCCCCGAAATTATGGAATGGCTTGCCAGAGGAGATCTGTCTCACAACCACCCTAGAGGCTTTTAAGATGGATCTCTTCTGGCAGGCTTATCCACCAGATCTCCTCTAGCAAAGTATTAAGAAGTATTAGAACTGAAATTGCATATCCTCGACTAACTAGGATGCTTGTTAAACTGGTAATAATGATGGCTATTGACATTGCTGTGTTTATAATAATTGTTATATTATAATGTTTTTAACTGTATTTTATAAACTGTATTTTATTGCTATTGGAATCCCGCCTCGATCAGATGGAGAGGCGGGAAATAGAAATAAATTTTATATTATTATTATTATTATTATTATTATATTACTACCAATACTCAGCATCACCTGAAAAAGTATGTCCCAGACCTCAGAGTAGTCCCCCTGCAACAACAACAACCACAACAACAACAACCTTCCAAAAGCAACCAGCTTCTTCAACTGAAAGAGTTTTCTTGACACTAAAATTGGTATGAAAAGGAACAGGAGTTTGAAAACCATAGGATTAATGGTTGCTAAAAGATGGATGTCTTATTATATACAATTTTAAAAACTCCTCTGGCAACCCTACGTATGCACTCTCCTGGATATGAATTAAGCTACATGGTGGAAGACTCGACATTCTCTTCAGTGTAAAGTAGTGCTCTCCTTTTTACGGGTAACACAAATGCAATATGACAGTAGATGCTGGAGATGTTCCTTCCTATTACATTTTTTGAAAATAATTGTGTCAGTTCATTAATTCACCAAGCCCCTCTAAGAAATGTCTCTATATATGAGAATATAAGGTAATCCTCTCTGTGCTAGATAGGAGAGACTAAGATAGTCCAGCAGCATGTGCTTTGCCGCTACCCTTTCTTCAACATTATTTCAAATTGTATTTTGCAATTGTTACCTGCCACAAATCAGAATCAAGCATCTCTGTCCCATCCCATAGTGCTTCTGATCACTTCTGGTAAAGAAACAGAACTGTGGCAATACATCGAGTGATGGTGGCAGCAAATTGAAGTACTAGATGAAGGTCCTGACAGCCAAGCATTGGGGGACACAGAGTAACTGGGTGAGAAGGTATGTATGATATGATGCCCATGAACAGCAACATGCCAAGGGTCAACTAAAATCTAGTCCTTTTCATCAATAGTTGCTTTCATGCTAGAGGACTTTTATAATGCTAAGACATTACCACTCCACCATTGATTGAAATTATAGGGGTGGTTTCACACAGCATTTAATATAGACTGTATTTCCTGAAAATGCACTGGGATAGAAAGCATCTTGTTCATATTGTGGGATATTTTTTCAACCCCAATGAGAATTCCAGTGTATTGTGGCTGAGTCAGAGAAGTGGAATATGAAAATATAAAAATTCCCCCGACTAAAGAAATGTTTGTGTGTGCATATGTGGAATCAAGTGTATTTCAGCCAACATGCAGAGCTAGAAAAAACAAGGTGGAATAAAACTGAGATAAAACAAAATTAAATAAAATGTACACTTCTTGTCCAGCGCATTTCCAGATCTCAGTGTATTCCCATGTGTTCCTTGTGGAACCCATATTACAGGGTTCCACTGTGGCTCTATATGGTTTTCTGTTTACAGAAGAGAAATGAAATACTGTATTATTTTATTTTCTTATCACTATGACAACTATGGTATATATCTAGGCTGAAAGGAAATTATTTTATATATTATATCCCTTTCTCCCAACATAGGAACTCAAAGCTGCTAACAGCAAATTAAAAAACAACAACAACAATACAATTTGAAAATAGCACAACTTTAAAATGTATAAATATAAAAATTTAAAAATAATTAAACAATTTTAAATGTTAAAACAGTTATGAATTAAAAAGTAACATGTTAAAAATACAAACCTTAAAATTTAAAAACATAACATTTGAATCCCAGCCCTTAGCAGCTTGAAAAGGCCTGACCACATAAGAATGTCTATCTGCTGCTGAAAGGATAGCAGGGATCCTGGCCTCCCTAGGGAGGGAGTTCCAAAGCTTGGGAGCAGCCACCAAGAAGGGCCTCTCTCGTGTTCCCACCAAATGAGACTGAGAGGGTGGTGGGACAGAGAGAAGGGCCTCTCCAGATGATCTCAACACCCTAGTGGACTCACAACGGTGGATACGGTCCTTCAAATAACCTGGATCCAAGGTATATAGGGTTTAATGTCAAAACCAGCACTTTGAATTGTGTCCGGAAATGAACTGGCAAACAACAGAGCTGTTGCAACAAGGAACACACAAATGGCATGTGGATAAAATCTGGGGAAATTGTTTACTAACATGCAGGTGACAATGTCTTGGAGGACTACATTTTAGGTTTAGGTTTACATGTGTGTACATTCTGCAAGGCAAGAGTACATTTGGGACACTAAAAAACCCCCAAACCATGTGTATGGCATGATGTAAAATCTGTGGTCTAGTTCCTATGGCAAAACAAAAATAAGTAAAAAAGTAATTGCTTCTCAAGTAATGTAGAAGGGATCAGACATGTAATGTATTGCGTGATCTTTTTAATCAGCCCTAGTCATGCTGCAGTACTTTTGGTCAGTGGAACATTCAGAACACATGATCCGATAAACCCTTTGATTGATCCTGATTTCCTTTGCCTTCTCTAGATTAAGCTACAGTTTAGTGACCCTCATCCAACCCATTACTGAAGCTAGGGACTGGTTTGGAAGCAAAACAGCTTCCTTAGACTTAAATTGAAAGGAGGACTTGGTTGTCATCAGTGTACTGATAACATCTGATCCCCAAACTATGGGCAGTCCCTTCCAGTGATTTCATGTATATGTTGTGTTGTGTTCCTTCAAGTCATTTACAACTTGTGGCTACCCTAAGGCAAATCTAACATGGGGTTATCTTGGCAAGAATTGTTCAAAGGGGGGGGGGTTGTGATTGTCTCTCTTTGAGGCTGAGTGTGACATGGTCCAAGGTCAAATGGTAGATTTCCATGGTTGAGTGGGGATTCAGACCTGGTCTCCAGACTCGTGCAATGCTGTGACCACTAAAACACACTGGTTCTCATGTATATACCACAGGATAAAGGCTAAGACATCAAGCAAGAATCTTTCAGCACCATACTTTAGGATCACCTCCCCAGGAAGGAACCAGGCTACTGTAAACAGTGTCCCCAAGTCTGATACCAGCAAGGCAACCCAGAAGGATACTGTGGTTGACAGTGCTGAAATCCACTAAGAAGTGCAGCACAACGAACAGGGACAGCTATACCTCTCTAGCATAGCTCATCTACCAAGGCAACCAAGGTTATCTTCATCATATAACCAGGCCTGGATATTTGTTGTGATAGTGTTGTATAAGCACAACATAGGTACTGGCACCATTCTGCTGAGCCCTTGAACCCTGGTACAAGCTGGGAACAGGAGGAGAAACAAATCCCACCTAGACACAAGATAGGTCCACATAATGAAGACCTGCAAAGCTAGCCACTGCATTTAGAGCTGCTGAATTACTAGGCTAAAGCAGAGGAAGATTTAAGCCTCTGTGAGTGTAGTGGTATATTTCTACTACTCGTCACTCTGTCTTTACCTTAACTTCTGCTGACAACTGGCAGTAAGACAATTAGGGAGATGTTGCTTCTTCTGACATAAACTATAAATACTCTACTACATGAAGAAAAACACACACTACCCCTCCAAGGTGAGCTCTTCAACTGTAATGTTGCATTAAGTTTTTAAAAGTCAGAAAATGTCATAATTAAAGCTGAGATGCTTTAGCTTTTATGGTTTTATCGTAATTTGCATGCATTAAAACAAATGATTAATTATATCATCACAGTCCCTCAACCCTACAACAGATTTTTCTATAGCCATAGTTATACTTTGGAGAGGTCTGGTGATATTTCTTCATTCTCATAAACATATATGATTAAGATAAAAATAATTTTTGAATAAAAATGATTGGAAAGTGATTTTGAGGTAAATTCTTGTGTTCTCAGTGTAATAAAATATAACAAAGTGTAAGCCTAAACCCAATTATTCATCCCAACAAAACTAAAATCAATGGAGACTTGATAAATCAACACTTAAGTACATTCTATTGATTCAGTGGGTCTCTTCTAACTGGAATTAGGCTTTCATTTTTATATTGTGCTTCAAACTAATCTGTTCACACCATAGACACCCCAATTACATAGCCACACTGCATAAGCGGTAAGTATTAAAAGGTAAAGGTGTCCCCTTTGACAAGATTGTCTAGTTGTGTCTGACTGTAGAGGATGGTGCTCATCTCTGTTACTAAGCCAAAAAGACAGCATTGTCAAAGACAACTCCGTGATCATGTGGCCAGCATGACTGCACAGAATGCTGTTACCTTCCCACCAAAGTGGTACCTATTTATCCGCTTGCATTTTTACTTGCTTTCGAACTGCTAGATTGCTAGAAGCTGGGACTAGTGATGGGAACTCACTCTGTCATGTCGTGCTAGGGTTTTGACCTGCCAACCTGCTCATAGAATCATAGAATCATAGAATCATAGAATCATAGAGTTGGAAGAGACCACAAGGGCCATCCAGTCCAACCCCCTGCCATGCAGGAACTCCAAGTCAAAGCATCCCTGACAGATGGCCATCCAGCCTCTGCTTAAAGACCCCTAAGGAAGGAGACTCCACTACACTCCGAGGGAGTGTGTTCCACTGTCGAACAGCCCTTACTGTCAGGAAGTTCCTCCTAATGTTGAGGTGGAATCTCTTTTCCTGCAGTTTGCATCCATTGTTCCGCGTTCTAGTCTCTGCAGAAGCAGAAAACAAGTTTGCTCCCTCCTCAATATGACATCCCTTCAAATATTTAAACAGGGCTATCATATCACCTCTTAACCTTCTCTTCTCCAGGCTAAACATCCCCAGCTCCCTAAGGCGTTCTTCATAGGGCAAGGTTTCCAGACCCTTCACCATCTTAGTTGCCCTCCTTTGGACATGCTCCAGTTTCTCCACATCTTTTTTGAAATGTGGTGCCCAGAACTGGACACAGTATTCCAGGTGGGGCCTGACCAAAGCAGAATAGAGTGGCACTATAACTTCCCTTGATCTAGAAACTATACTTCTATTGATGCAGCCTAAAATTGCATTGGCTTTTTTAGCTGCCGCATCACACTGTTGACTCATGTTCAGCTTATGGTCTACTTGGACTCCTAGATCCCTTTCACATGTGGTCTCATTCAGCCAGGTGTCCCCCATCCTATATCTGTGCATTTCATTTTTCCGCCCTAAGTGCAGAACCTTACATTTCTCCGCATTGAATTTCATTTTGTTAGCACTGGCCCAGCTTTCTAGTCTATTCAGGTCATTTTGTATTTTGATCCTGTCCTCTGGGGTATTAGCTACTCCTCCCAGTTTAGTGTCATCTGCAAATTTGATAAGTATGCCCCCAATTCTGTCATCCAAATCGTTAATAAAGATGTTGAATAGCACTGGGCCCAGGACAGAACCCTGTGGGACCCCACTGGTCACTTCTCTCCAGGATGAAAAGGAGCCATTGTTGAGCACCCTTTGAGTTCGGCCAGTCAACCAATTACAAATCCATGTAACAGTTAACTTGTCTATCCCACATTTTGCAAGCTTGTTTGCAAGAATGTCATGGGGAACCTTGTCAAAGGCCTTACTGAAATCGAGGTATACTATATCCACAGCATTCCCTTCATCTACCAAGCTGGTAATTTTATCAAAAAAAGAGATCAGGTTCGTTTGGCATGACTTGTTTCTCTGAAACCCATGTTGGCTTTTTGTGATTATGGCATTGGCCTCTAAGTGTTCACAGACTCTCTGCTTAATGATCTGCTCTAGGACCTTTCCTGGAATTGATGTCAGACTAACTGGACGATAATTGTTGGGATCCTCTTTTTTTCCCTTTTTGAAGATGGGGACAACGTTTGCCCTCCTCCTCCAGTCTTCTGGGACTTCTCCTGTTCTCCAAGAGTTCTCAAAGATTATTGCCAATGGCTCTGATATTACATTTGCCAGTTCTTTTAATACTCTAGGATGTAGTTCATCTGGTCCTGGAGATTTATATTCATTTAGGTTAACCAGGTATTCCTGTACTACCTCTTTACTTATTCTGTGCTGAATTTCCTCTATTCTGTCTTCTGCTCCATTATCCTTAGGTTGAGCACCCTTTGCCTTTTCTGAGAAGACTGAAGCAAAGAAGGTGTTGAGTAATTCTGCCTTTTCTCTGTCCCCTGTTAGCATTTTGCCATCTTCTGCACGCAGTGGCCCCACTGTTTCCTTCTTCTTCCTTTTGCTGCGGACATATCCAAAAAAGCCCTTTTTATTGTTCTTAACCTCTCTAGCGAGCCTGAGTTCATTCTGCGCTTTAGCTTTTCTGACTTTACCCCTACATGTGCTGGCTATTTGTTTGAATTCCTCTTTCGTGATGTCTCCATTTTTCCATTTCTTATACATGTTCCGTTTAAAGCTTAGCTCAGTTGAAAGTTCCTTAGTCATCCATCCTGGCTTCTTGAGACATCTTCCATTTTTCTTCCTCATTGGAACTGTTTGAAATTGTGCCTTCAATATCTCCCTTTTGAGAAACTCCCATCCGTCTTGAACTCCCTTTTCTTTTAGTATTCCTGACCATGGGATCACTCCCAGTATTTCTCTAAGTTTATTGAAATTAGCTCTCCTAAAGTCTAGAGTGCGTGTCTGACTATGCCTAGCTTCTCCCTTCCACTGTATTACAAACTCCAGGAGAACATGGTCACTTCCACCTAAGGATCCAACCACTTGCACCCCATCAACTAGGTCTTCCCTGTTGGTTAAGATCAGATCTAAAATGGCTGATCCCCTTGTTGCCTCTTCCACCTTTTGGACAATGAAATTGTCTTCCAGGCAAGTGAGGAATTTGCTAGACTTTGAGGATTTGGCTGAGTTTGACTTCCAGCAAATATCAGGATAGTTGAAGTCACCCATCACTACTACATCTCTCTTTTCTGAGTATGTGATTATCTGTTCTAGAAAGGCATCATCCAATTCCTCTGCCTGAGTCGGGGGTCTGTAGTAGACTCCCACAGTAACATCCCTGTTTTTTCCCTCTCCTTTAATTTTTATCCAGATGCTCTCCACCTGGCTTCCAGTATTGACTTCCTGCATCTCTTCACTGGTGTAAATATCCCTGACATATAATGCTATTCCTCCTCCCTTCCTGCTTGGCCTGTTTCTCTTAAAAAGGTTATACCCCTCTATTTCTACATTCCAATCATGAGACTCATCCCACCAGGTTTCAGTGATGCCTATTATATCATATTTCCCTTGTTGTGCTAGGAGTGCTAGGAGTTATTGCTGATCTTGCAATAATCAAAGTCAGTGTTTTAGCCACTGAACTACCGTGTCCCTTTGAAGTATTATATTCCTTATTTTGCCCCAAAGACTACCAGAACAGTTGATTCAGCACAACAATAGTAAATGCTACTGCTGCTGCTACTACTGATAGTGGGATATTACTGTTATCATGAAACCAACAAATTATAATAATTTGGGATAATGATAATATTCCACCTTTTGTCCAAAGTTGTGACTTTCAAGGCAACTTACAAATTAAAATACAATTCACGGCTGGAACAGATAGGCATAAAAAGCCAATTGCCAGCTGGCTTGGGGGGTGTGCCACACACATGACACAAACCCCAAGATGCCTGGAAGCTGGTTTCACGCTGTTTGGCTGCCCACATGTGGGCCAGCTTCAGGTACTCTGGCAGCACAGCGTTTCACCCATATTTACAACAGAAAAAGATCAACATTAAAATGGAATGGAACTATCAACAACATTTAAATCCCACTTCCAGACTGTAGAAATACTGCACTATTTTATATAATACCTCTGCTGTATTTTTGTCACACTGCATGTCATTCATTTACAGTATATTTGAAAACAGGATGGTAATCAAAATTACTTTTTTGATTTTCGGCTTTCGGTATCATCTCATGAATTTCTACTTTTGTTCTTCATGCTCCAACCCCATTTCTAATCAAAGCACAAACTATGTATAATGTTACCTACTTCTAAGCCACTCTAGGTTGTTTCCCCCCCTCCTCTTTTTGCAGTCTTTTCTCTTCAGACTGTGCAGTTGGAACAGAAGATGAGAGAAAAGAAGGAAGAATATACAAAGACTGAGGCTTGGTTTTGAATATTACAAACTTGGGGACTTTTGCTGGATCAAATCCACTGTATCTCACCCAAGTTCTGTACTAAATGAAAGGGCAGCTTCTTCTGACAACACAGTTCAGCTGCAGGCAGGAAGTGGGAGGCTGCATTACTAGTGGATCGCAAATAACAGGACTAGAAGAGGATCGCAAATAACAGGACTAGAAGAGATCTCTTGGGGGACTATGAACAGCTGTATTGAATATGGATCCTGGAGGGTGGAGGGTGCTCAAACCCATGCCCACATCCACAAGATATGCCTGAGGGATGATGAGTCCCCCTAAAATAATCTGGCAAAACTGGAATTCCAAGAATTCCTCTGGAATTGTCAATCGTGAGTGTCCTAAATGATCAATCACTAAGAACGATTAACACAGCTATTGTCACTGAGCCCTCCCAGGACTAATAAAGGCTGCCCGCAGTCTGTCCTATGCACAATTATTTGGGAGTAAGCTACACTGAACACCTGAAGGAGTTCTACATAAAACCTGTGCTTGTAAAAGTTTATTTAGGGATGTTTCATGGATAATAGATGGGAACAATAATTTGCCCTTTCCTTTTAAGGACTTGAAAGGAGGCAAAATTCATAACAACCTGCCAACTAATACTGAGCCCCCTCATTTTACAAACAGTTCCAGAGTCCCTGATAGTGAAATATACTCAATGGTGGAAAGTTCTGGTAATCGAAGTACTTTATGTACACAGCCCATGGTTAAATTATAGAATTTGCTTCCATAAGATAGGAACAACCACCAAGATGTCATTTAAAAAATCATGAGAAGAAAGCGATCAATGGCTAGCAATCATGATGGCAATATAGCACTGTACATGTTAGACAGTTGTTGATGAATCATAAGAAGGTGGATGATACTGCAATTTGGATCTTACCTAGCATGGCTCTCTTCATGATCAATAGAAAGACAGGTTTATGAAACTTACATCAAGGTTTAGGTCTTTGTAGTAGTATAAATTTCTGCATGCACGTATGAATTCTTTCCGAAGTAGAGTAACTGGATAAAAATGAGAGTTTTTGTGTGCCTCAAGTTGTTTTCAACCTATGGCAAAAGTAAGGCAAACGTATCATGGGGTTTTCTTGGCAAAGACATATTCAAAGGGAGTTTTTCTTTGCCTTCCTCTGTGGCTGAGAGCATATGACTTCCCCAAGGTCACCCAGTGAGTTTCCATGGCCAAGCAGGGGATTTGAACTCTGGTCTTCAGAGTAATAGTCCAACGAGCAAACCTCTGTACAATAATGAGTCTCCAATGAGAATAGAGCATTCATAACTTTAGTATTATTTATCATTAGAAGTAAAACAATGCTTAGCACTGATGAGTCAAGAAGGCCTCAGAATGGGCAGTAGTAATAGGGTTAGATAGTATGAGTGACACAAAGTGTCCTCCCTCCTTTTCTACCTATCCTGATCCTTCTGTGATGTACTTTTAGGGATGCCTCTGTTCCTCTTCTGTTCCTACCAGTCCTCCCTAAGCTCTTCCCTAGATTGAAGCTGTATTAGATGAGCACCTGGAATAACTTTCCCATTTTAGAATGGAGATTCTATGGTAAAACCTTTAGTTGTTTCTCCAAACCCTTGGTGTCTTTGTTCCTTAATCAGGATCTCTAACTGCTGTTATCATTTAGAAGATTAAAAAATTAAATTTATTTTAGGGGCAGGGACAAGAAATGCTGAACTTGCAGAGAGGCTCACACTTCTACATGATAGTGAAAATTCAGAAGTCATGATGTCCTTTGTTGCATTTGGGTATACAATTTTGAAAATAGTTGTCCTTGAAGTTTTTGCACCTGGAAGTGAGTAAGCAGGTGGTGTACACTGCATTTCTATCCATATCTGTTTGTGAGCTAGTTCCATAATGCTTATTTGCAGGTAAGTGTATATAGAATTCCATCTTATGTTTCTTGTCATATGAATTCCCATTTCTTATTCAGGATATAAACTTCCCCGCTTATTCTGAATTAGAAGATGTGATGACTTATTTATTTAAAAGCTTTTGACTTAATTTTTAATTTCACAAATTGTATTTATATTGTACCCAGCCAACTGGTTTTTCAAAGTTTATTTTAACATGTTTTCACATCCATATTTCTAAGGAAGCAAATTGCCGTGGCAAGTTTTTATCAGCCTATTCAGATATTTCCAGTTCATGCTACCTACATGTGAAGGTTATAGTGACATAGTTTATCTTTTGTTGAATGTCTTGCCTTAAAACTAGTTAGGATCTTATTTAGACCTCAGTGCTCTTGCCACTTAGTACTTTTCAATCTGGATGGACTTCAAGCATGAGGAAATCATAAAATGTTCTTCTCCCTGCTGTAAATTACCTGGAATTGTATCTTCCTGTACACAAGAAGAGTAATCAGGGGGTATTGCAACATACTTGCATTTCAGAATATCCTACATAGCCTGAGAAATACTGAACAACAAATCATGATTCATAAATTCTTGGACACATTTGGGTATACAATCCATTCCTAATAAGCATTCACAATCAGTGTGCACATGGCTTCCTAGGAGTTCTAGCAAAGGCATATTTGCTGGATGAGGACAGATCCAAAAGAAATAAAGCATGTCCCTTCTCTTTCTTTGTCACCTCTTTTTTTCTTTCCCTTTTTCTCCTCACCTAATAGGCTGTCAGTGAAGGGGCAGATGACTCTTGCAAAGGCCTAAGATTGATCACTTGATAGGCTACTTGGGCCCTAGAGCTTCAAGTAGCACACCCTCAACATAGTTCCACAGGAAGTACAATGAGTACTTTGGGGAGCGAGAGTTCAGTGTAGGTTTGCTGTAAATCCCTCCTTAATTTATATTGGTGTTGATTGTGCCTCTAATGTGTTTCACATTAGTATTCATATATAGAATGTACCATGATATCCTGATTTACATTTTACTTTCTCTCTCTTGCTAATGTGGTAACAGCAATATCACTTTCCAAAGTGATATACCAGGTTATGAGATTTAGGTAAACCAAAAGAGGATAGCTGAAATAGGTACAATCTAAATGAAACATCAGCTTAGTGTTATGCTATGGAGAAAATTCCCAGAAGCTTGTACTGATGCCAGAATCAAGTATAGCCAATTTATTAAGAAAGCCAGTGATTTCATGTTTATTTTGGTAGAACCAGGGTAATGCTATAGAGCACAAGGTTCCAGTTTATTAGGCCTGATTAATATAGATCTCTTATCATTTTTCTTCTTACAAGGCAAAACTTTACAAAGTCTTTTGCTAATACTAGCCAAATATGCACCACTGGTTAAATTCTGTAATTGCTTGAGCTAAAGACAGGTAAGAATGTTCATTTTTTAAAAATAAGAACTTTTTGAGATAAAATTAACAATTACATATTAGTGAATTTCTTACAATTTTAAAGTAGTGGGGACTAATGGTAAGATTTTGCCATCTCTCTCCTGTGGCTTAAATCAGGTTAAAGGTGTGTTTTAAGAAATATCTATGGCCTGGTACAGACGGTCTCAAAGGCCCATCCCCGGGGCATGATTAGGGCTGGGGAGCGCGCAGCATTCGCATGCTTCCCAGCCCTAGCACGTAACGACGCTGGCGTCATTATGTAGCACCGTTACGGAGCTGCACAGTTGCAATAGACTAAAGGCACCCAATGGCATATTTTCTCTTTAGTGCGTCACAACTGTGATGCTAAAAAGTAGAGTGGTTTCTCTGCTCCTTTTAAACTGTGCACCTTTGCCGCAGCATCTTTTTGGGTGGTCTGTAAAGCCCCTATATTTCAATGGACTTACTTGATCTCAGGATGCTTGCATTATCAGCAGCTGCCACTGTCAACACTTTCGCCATTTCATTTTCCTCTGAATTTTCTGTTACCCAAAGAAAGGTGGGGAACTGGAGGGCAGTTTCCCCACCAAACATCACAGTGTTATTTTAATTGTTGGTGAAATTAGCTTGGCAGAGGATTTGGGAAACCTTTAGGACTTTTTGCATTTGTGTATATCAGTAATAATTGAGGAGTACTCTAGTCTTGGGGTGAATTAACCAGGGAAATATCAAACACATACAATAGCAATTCATAATTACCTGTCTGATGAGTAGACCATGGAAAGCAGGGATGTTGCGATTCAGACTGGGAAGTCTGAGAGTGACACAGAACAGCACAGAGGTGTATTCCAGGTGTGTGCACTGTGTACACTGTGTTCAAAGAGGCTAGATTCTGGAACCAATGCTTATGCCTAAAATTGTGCCTCAAGCTATCTACTTGAGTAACAAAGGCTGGATGTCTTTTCACAGGAATCAACAATGGAATTCCAGAGAGGTTGATAGATTTAATTTGATGGCCAGAGAAGTTTGGCTGGGAACACATTAGGGGATAGGCTGATAAGTTGACTTACTTCTTTGGGTGCAAGGATTTTTTTTCTCTCAAGTTGGAAATGCAGATAACTTGGAGGAAGGAAGGAGGATTTAATTAAAACATTTAGATTTGATTGTTTTGTTACCTGGATGTGCACTTGCATCAGGACATGCCCCTTTTCTCCTGGGAATCTGACCTAGTGTTCCTCAAGGTTATCGATCTCTCAAAAACATGCTATCTCTAGATATGAGATACAAAATATGGGGACCCCAAAATACAGTGCAGGGGTTGTTAACACTACCCACTTCCTCCATCTGTAACTTTGGCTAACACTTCAGGCATTAAATGGCATGGACCTTATAACACAGTAAAATTTTTAGTCTAGTCTAGCTGCCACAAAACTCTTTGTTATTTGAATTTTGCACAGTCTCCTTTCCTTTTAATGATATCCTAAATGGTGCATTATGCTGCACCATTCTCCTGCTCTCTTTGAAGACAGCTGTCCCAGCAAACTGACTAGCCATCATTATCTTCCCTTACCCTTGAGCACGAACAGTATCAGTGACAAACCTAAAATGAAAGAATGCCTTCACATTTTGTTTTCACCTCAGATTTGTATGTTAAGAAATTAATAAATATAGACATTAACAAATGTCTTTAAATTTAGAGCAAATTGTTGATGAATTCTTAAAAACATTTTCTCAGGAGAAACCATAAGAAATGATGTCTCAGCAGTGTGAGGTGGAGCAGGGATGCAGAGAACTCCAGCTATGGGATCCTTTCCACATCACTAAATATGATGTGACACTTGCCAGCCTTTATGAGGGGAAGGGAGCGTGCTGTATTCATTCATTTACCCAGCAAGATTCTTGATTGCACTGCTTTAAAAGACACAAAACTGTTCTTTACGTTAAATACATGTCAGAAAGTCTATATTTTTTACATAATCTAATACAAAGAATTCAAAATGAGCCCCGTCAACACATGATATGCATTTAGGGATAACAAATCTACCCAATTTTTTTGTTTTTGTTTCTCATTTCCCGAAGTTTAAGTTTAGTTTCTCTATGGTGTTGAGAACCATTCCTGATTCTTAAATTTGCTTTATCCTGAATGTTTGGATTTTTGACATGGAAATGTGTACACATAGTGTTATGTATAATTTTATGTAATTTACACTTTTTTGCCATGCAATTCTAATATAATGCATTATTTTTATGAATATAAGCATTTTGTGTGTGTTTTTTCCATTTTTTTGCATTTTTGAACTGCAAAATTCACAGAAGTGTAGATTCCTAGGAATAATAGAGTTGTAGTTGATTTTTTGGAAAGTGTGAAGTTACAAGGAAACAATTTCCCTTCTTTCTAAAAATGGTGTATGTAAGCTGGGCATGAAATTGTCTTTTATATATTCACATTTGTATCCCAGCTTTTCTTTGCTGAGAAATAACATCCACATGTGAGACCCTAAGAGTTTATTGCATACTTAAAAACCCCGACTTACCCCTTTTGTTTTCAAGTCTATTACGGGATGCAGTCAGGTATTATAGCAGGGAAAATGCTGCCAATGCCACTACCAGACTGCATACCACCTAAAGCCCAGCTAGAAGCTGTGCTCAGCTGGCCGATTTGCAAAGTCGGGAGCTTCCCAACTTTGCAAATTGGCCATTTGAACACAAGTTCTAGCTGGGTTTTAGACGGGATGCAGTCAGGCTGAGGCATCGGAGGAATTTTCCTTGTTATAATACCCAACTGCATCCTATAATAGACTTGAAAACAGAAGGGGTAAGTCAAGTTTTTTAAGCATGTGATAAATTCCTTAGCTTCCTCCAGATCTTTTTGGATGAGATCCTTCTTCTTCAGTGTCTCACACAGAGATGTACAACTAACCATGAATCTGGTTTCTGCATGTTCTCTCTGAGCAGGTATTTTAATCTAACCCAAAATCCATGCTGTAGTTTTATTAGTTTCTTTTTCCCCATTCATGGATTGTTTTGTGTTCTTGTACATAAAAGTTGGAATGGGAGTCAATAAACAATGTAGTGTATGATATTTTGTATGCTAAGAGGGTTTTTTCCTCCTGTTTTCCTCTCCTATGATTGTTTTATAAGATCAAGTGACAGCAAATTGCTACCTAAATTTGCACAGACATCTGCTAACTACTGCAATAAGTACCTGTTGGAAGAATTCATATGATAGGCTAACCTGGCCCTTTAGCACAGGAGGTCACTTAAAAGGACCTCTGTCTCTGCCCTGTTGGTTACATCAGACTGTAAAACAATACAGAGACTTCAGTTGGTCTTTGGCAGCACAGTGAAAATAATGTTTGTCAATGGGCTGCAACAGACAGATAAATCTCAGTGAATATGTGTGCATATATTTCTTAATCTATAGTTATGTGCATGGATCTGTTCACATGTAGGCACACACAGGCTTGCGAAAAGCAATATCTTTCTAGAATATCCATGTGTGTGAGTGAGGCAGGGAAGGAAAGAGGGTTGTAATAGGAAGGGGAGAGGGAAGAGGAGAGCAGGAAAATCTATACTAATGATGGATGGGAGTGGTTTGAACATCTTTACCTGCATGTTTTCTATGGAGTTTATCACATGGGAGGAATTTCTCTCCATTGCGAATGGAGCCAATTCGCAATTACGTGAATTCGCTAGTTTAGCGAATTTACGTGAAATCTGATTGTGTTCGGAATGCATTCAGAATGACTTCCCATTTCCCGAAAATGACCACCCATTGCCCGAAATTGTGTGAGATGCACTCATTCGCAATAACGTGAAACCCCATGATTGCATTCGGATTGCCATTGCATTATACCCCCAAATTCCATCGTATGATAAACTCCTATATCAAAATATGGAAGTTTTCCAAAGCACAATGACATTTTGGGATAGACCCATTTGTCAGTAGTAAAAGGAGGCACCTTCTGCCAAAGTCCTAAGACCTGAACCTTGACAAATGTCCCCCATGTTAGAAGTCTCATCCTTACTGGAAATATCACCTTCACTGGCCTTCCTATACAGCCTTCCTACCCTGATCATGCAACCCCTCTAGGAACATATGATACCCTTGTAGACCAGTATGAAGAAGTTTCAGAGTCCTGCAACCTATGTGGACATTGATTAATATGTAGCCCATTTGAATTATTTTATTTATTTTAACTAGTTTACAATGATTTTACTTGTGTGCTGCCCTGAGACACTGGAATATAGGATGGAAAGTACATACTTAACTAAATAGGTAAATTCTATTTTGCAAAAAACACCCTTTCCCCTGACATTCTTGTGATTTGCCATAAACTCTCCTTGTCAGGAGCCACTTTTCAAACCACCTACATCATGGAGTGACTGATAAGTAGATCAAATTGGGCTAGGATCTCCCTGTACTTTCTTTGTGTTCTCCTTGCCCAGTTTCCAAATTACTTTGGCATTCACATCTCTAGAGACAGAAGCCCTACATTCTGCACTTACACAGACTCTGTATCAGACTACTCCCCAGTGTATCTGTACCCCCAACTCATTAAAAAATACAGTTTCAGAGTTTGGCCTCTAAAATGGCCACAGGCAAACTCTGTTTCAGAGAAACATGCACTTCCTCTCATATTCTGAGGAATGTTAGTAGGATTTTTTCTCAGTAAAGGCCTGATCAGACCAGCTCTAAAAGCCGGATTCCCAGACACTTGGGGGAGTGTCATTTAGATGCCACTTGTCCCCAAGACATCTTGAAGCTGCCCAACTGCCCAGACGTAGACAGCTTCATTACACTCCAGCAGCATAGCGTTTACACACTGCATGCCACCGATGCACCATGAAGTTGCCATGCGGCCATGGTGGGATGGGAAAAGCCATTTTTTGCTGGCTGAAAAAGGAGTGGATCTTTGTTGCTCTTTTTTTTGGCTGGTTTCAAGGTGTGTGTTTGCTGCAGTACCAATCCATATGTGGAAGAGGCAGCTTCAAGACGCCCCTTCTGCCCATCTGTTTCACCCATCAGACTGGTTTTCAAACCTGCTGGGAATAACAAGAGGCTTGTTGCTCCTTTCTGAGTTGATTATTCAAGGGTAAAAGGGTTATGGAAAACCTACAGGACTTGTATTTGTCAGGAGAGAAAAAAAAACCTTTTAGGTATCACCTGGGTGCTTTCCTTGGTCTTTCTCTCCATCCACCACCAGAAAACCCTATAAAATTAATGCAGTCACCATAAGTCAGCAGATAGCTTAAAGGCACCTACTTTACTTTTAAGTAGTATTTTAAATGTTCTTGCATTCTGTGGACAGTCATTGAATACTAGCTATTTCTTATTGGTTAGTATTTCTGGTCACGCTAATTTGAAACAGTGGGAGACTTAGCATGCTAGTACTGATGCTGTTTAAGAAGATTTTCAAGACTCTGAACAGATGGCAGAGATGGGGGCATTAACTCTCCTTGGACTGCATCTATGAACTCCTTAGGCAAAATAAGAATGATCCAGTTTCAACTGTGAGGCAAAATATCTTTCACTGACATTGCCATTTAACATCAAGGCCCTCTTAACCAATAAAGTAAAAGATAATTTCAATTGTTGTTATAATTTTAAACTGGGAGAAAAGAAGTGTCTCCAACAATACCACATACTGCTATAATTCATTTTGCAAGTCCACCATCTCTTTCTGATCCATCATTTCCTTTTTGACCTCTTCCTTTCAAATTTCTTGTTGGAACAGCCATTCATTTATGGAATATTGACAGTCAGCCTGACGTTGCTGACTTCCAACTTGAACTTGGGAATAGGGCTTCAGGTAGATTCTGCTTTAAAAGGCCTAAATCCAGTTGGTAGATCAGAGCCAGTGGACTCTTTCAGACATGGGAAATTGGAAGTATAATTCAAGGGCAATCCAAACGCAATCGTGGGGTTTCACGTTATTGCGAATTGGAGATTCTCACGCAATTTCGGGCAAAAGGGAAGTCACTCCGAATGCAATCATAGGTTTCATGTTATTGCGAATTAAAGCTTCTCGTGCAATTTCGGGCAAGGAGGGGTCATTTTTGGGTAATGGGAAGTCATTCCGAACGCCTTCCAAATGCAATGGGGATTCACGTAAATTCGCTAAACAAGCGAATTCACGTGAATTCGCATTGGCTGCATTTCAAGTTGGGAGAAATTCCTCCAGTATGAAAGAGTCCAGTGAATCATCTGTTAAAATAGAAGCCAATACTTTGTGAACTCCATTGATTCAATATGTCTCATCTAGTTGGGACTGTAATTGGGTTTAGACTATGGTTGCCAGGTTGGATACAGAATGGGACTCCTGAAACTTTAATTCAGAATAGATCATAGAGCAAGATGAGGCACTGTATAGCTCCATCAAGCCAGATGAAGGTACCCATCCTCTCCCACTTTCCAAACCCCAACTTTAAGTTGTCTCACCAGTAGAGAGTGGAGGGAGGGGGCAGGGAGGGGTTTTGAAGGTAAAGGAAAACAGGTTTTATGGCAACTAGTCCTGCTCCATATCTTTTAAACTTAAGTTATTGGAGCACTGTCCCATTTCTGGCCTGGTTACTGTAGTTTAGCCATAATACTATTTGCATATCTTCAGGCTTCTTCCTGATCAATGTATTTTTTTTTTTTTTTGTAAACTGACAACTATTAAAAATCACACACACTTTCTTTTTTGGAATAAATCCATCTGTTAGTCCCAACTAAAGAAGACTCACTGACTCAATTGAACTTACAAAACCATTAATTTACTCAAGCTTTCACTGTTTCAATGGGTTTACTATAATATGCTACCATTAAGACTTTTTGCAGCTATTTCCTCTTCAGTAAGAAAGCTGTATTTCTGGGTGTTCAATGAGAGTTCTGCCACATTCACAGACTTCTTAATTCTCACTTCTCTTTCACTTTCCTTCTCCCTCCCCTCCTACTGGAAAAACTTAAATTCATAGTTAATAGGGTGTGAGATACCCCAAGTCTGTTATATATTCAGAAGGGAGTGTGCCACTTATTGGCTGACACTGGAACTTTCTATGGATTGAGAAATTTGGGGACAATGCATGCAAGAGGATATTTTCAGATAGCTACTTAGTATCCACCCATTTTTGTTCATTTAAGTAGAAGGTGGGATCTTAAAAATACGTAGAGCAATCTTTGACTGAATGCTTTGCAACAGTAACAATACAAATAAGCTTTTCAATCTGCTCTGCTTGACTTTTAGCTTGCTTGACTCTTCTGGATGCCAATTATTTTAATGGAATGCTTGCTTCCATATGTTAACCACTGAATGCATAAAAATGTCATTCATCCGTCCCTGCTGAGTATGAATACCTGTATTTTGAAATTTAAAAAGTGGCATTTATAATCATTGTGATTTTGTCTAAAGAAACCATTGCTGCTTGAGCTCAAAATATAATAGGAGAAACTGAAATAAGAGTGCAGCCAACAACAAACCTGAAGTAAAGATGCACTAAATCAGGATTAGAATACCTCAGTTTTGTGAAATGCCACAAAGTTGCACCAGCTGGGAATATGAAAGCAGACATATTCCACTAACTTTTCAAAATGGCTCTATGTAGAGGAGGCTGTCACTCAATTCTCTGTTGTAGTTTTGGCCAATCTGGTTTTCTGAATGAGACCCATTCATATACTAGACAATTATTTAGATATTCCATGTTCATCAGGTCTTCCATTTAAGAGTGGAAGTGGACAACTATAAATTCACTCATACACCTAAAGTCTATGTTAAAGCCTTTGTCACTCAAAATGACTTACTAAATTCTATAAAATGCATTGGAAATGGAACAAAATTTGAAAGCCAATCAAGCCCTCAAATTGTGACATTAAAATATTAGGAATAGATAGCAGTACCTTTTTTTAACAAGAGGAATTGAAAATGTTTCTGGCAAAAATATCTCCGACCCATTAAGGTGTAGTTACTATCACAATAGCTCCCAGTCTTTTTTCTTAGTGGACTCTTTCAGACGTGGGAAATTGGAAGTATAATCCAAGGGCAATCCAAACGCAATCCTGGGGTTTCACGTTATTGCGAATTAATTCTTCTCACGCAAATTCAGGCAAAAGGGAAGTCACTCCAAATGCAATCATGGGTTTAACGTTATTGCGAATTTAAGCTTCTCACGCGATTTCGGGCAAGGGGGGGTTATTTTCGGGTAATGGGAAGTAATTCCGAATGCCTTCCGAACGGAGCAGGGGTTCAGGTAAATTCGCTAAACAAGCGAATTTACATGAATCCGCATTGGCTCCATTCGGAATTGGGAGAAATTCCTCCCATTTGAAAGAGTCCAGTATGTAGAGAGATCTTTCAGTTAGGTTGAGACTAACTGAAAAAAAGAAGATGGCAGCATGAGCTTTTGTCGATTTCTGTCTACTTTCTCACATGCATCTGAGAAAGTAGACTTAAATCTATGAAAGCTCATGCTCTACAAAAGCTTAAAGGTGTTACAAGATCTCTTTGCATACTAATTCTACAGACTAACATGGCTATTTCTTTGAATTCTGCCTTTTTTTTCATGGTAACAGTTATGTAAAACCAGAGTTTCAAAACCACAAATAAACTTTTCCACTGCAAACAGAAAAGAACCTTCTGTAGTAAGGATTACCCAGCTGGTTGTTATTTCTGTTTCATTGTTTCTGGACACTAACTTTTATTTTTATTTTTTTAAAAAGTCTTCTTGTTTACTTTTTCATAAACACTTCATACCTGTCTTTGCTTTCTGAGCTACAGGAGAACAGAGGGCACAGTGGGAGGGAGTCAAGGTTCTTCCGAGGTGCTTGTCATTGAAATTGCTGGTTTGACAGGCAAAACAATTAATTATGTATTCAAGGACATGTTGTGCTTTGCAAGACTAACAAAGTGGATTTCACTTATATGGTTATTTCAAACAATGCTGCATAATTTCCATGATGTGGAAATAGGAATTGCGTGAACAAAATCATGTGGTAAGATTTTAAAGTCCTGTATTTTGTAAAAGAAAGTGTGTGCGTGGGCAATTAAAACTTAAGATTTCAACCAGGTGTATGCATACTATCACACATGAGAAGATGTCTGATTTTTGTGTTAACTGCACCATCGTGGGAGTCACTGCAGCGTGATAAGAGGAAGAATCCTGGACAACATGAAAGAAGGGAACTCGTTGGCTTCTCCCTTTGCCAATGGCTGCATCTACACTGCAGAAATAATCGAGATTGATACCAATTTAATGGTCATCACTCAATGCTATGGAATTCTGGGTACTAATTCTGTGAGACATTTAGCTTTCCCTGTCTGAGAGTTCTGGTGCTACAACAAACTATAATTTCCAGAACTCCATAGCACTGAGCCATGGAAGTTAAGTGGTGCCAAATTGGATAATTTCTGCAGTGTGGATGCAGCCAATATCATTACTAGAGCTTTGCGCCAGGTAGAATGGGGCTTCTGCACCCCCCATCCTAGCAGAATGAATGTATGCTACAGATAACCTGAGAGGAAATCAAGTTAAGAAAGAGCATTAGGAATTGGATTATCAATGGTATTAGCAATGGCTAGCAGTGTGAATGTGAATGTGAAAGGCTTTTGTCCATCACTTCCCTGGGATTTTTGTAAAATAGAACCATTGTGCTTGGCTCTACACAATAATGAGTGCAATGACACAGGAGTTTATCATACAATGGATTTTGGGGGTATAATGCAATGGCAATCCGAACACAATCATGGGGTTTCATGTAATTGCCTATGAGTTATCTCACACAATTTTGGGCAATGGGAAGTCATTCCGAATGCAATCATGGGGTTTTACGTAATTGCGTATTAGAGTATCTCACGCAATTTCGGGCAATGGGGGGTCATTTTCTGGAAATGGGAAGTCATTCTGAATGCATTCTGAATGCAATCAGATTTCATGTGAATTCGCTAAACTAGCGAATTCACGTAATTGCGAATTGGCTCCATTTGAAATTGAGAGAAATTCCTCCTGTGTGATAAACTCCTATTATAGCAATTTGCAGTTCCAGCTCCTACACCTATTTTTTTTTTAACTTTGGGACAATGGCACACAAAAATTGTCTGCCTTCCCTTGCTCATATGAGAGATAACATTCCCAGATTTCTCATGGCTAGAGCAATTTTCTTTTTCTTCCTGAATTCAAATTGGAGGCACTCTTTCCCTTGACAAAAGGTTAATAGAAAGTACTTGTCACTTGCTTTAAGTGTTTACATGAGCTATTCATCTTGTTTTTGCTGGTTCCTCAATAGCTGGCTGGATCTTTTCCTCTTATGACCAGAACTTGTTTTCATCTTCAGGTTAATCTTTTGCCTTCCTGGCCTACTAGTTTACTTTGTAATAACAACCCCCCCTTGCTGCTTTATATTCATAACACATATATACATATTTCTTATGTCCTTCAGAATAAGGCACTGGAAGCTTATGGTACTTTGAGAGATACAGTTTACGTCACATATTCACATATATGTTACAGGTTAAGTGTGGATACTGATTCACAAGATTCTTTATATATTACAGTACAACATTTCTTTTCCACCCTTCAGGTTGTAAGACACTTTTGCAAAAAAATGTTCAGACTATATGTTACATTAAAGATAACATACCTCAAGTTCACACCTAAAGTGTAACAATTTTAAATTGGAACTAGTGCACCAGGGGACAGAGTTAAACCTCCCATCTGGTTTTTATCTCAAAATCCTGTCCAAAGTCGGTTGTAACACACAAAGCACTCAATTGGCACCAATGGATCAGGACTACATATACTTATTTTAGTGTAACATAGTGACCCTCAGTTTCCTGCTACATTTTCAATTTGGCATTTAGTTTGACTTGGAAAATGAAGAATGAATGAGTTGGAAGGAACCATGTGATGATATCCATACCAGCCCCATGAAATGTACAATACCAAACCACTGAGTTTTTCACTCTAAGTATCAGTGAGCTCTTGCCCACTAAATCTTGTGCATTAATACAATTAGAATTAACATTTCCTCCTCATGCAACCACAGCCCACGATCCAAGAATCCAAATAATTCTCGGTGGCATCATTTGTAGAGCCAGTTGTTCACATCGGCTGTTCTCCTCTCCCTTCCTGGACCATGCCCATCAACTGGAAGAAGAGATGAGATGACAACCTGTGCATCCAGCTCTTTCAGCTTCCTACCCAAAGCCTCAAACATCTGATATTCTGAAGGCTGTGTCTTGCAATATCATTGGTTCTCACATGGACCAAAATGAAGGGCTTCACAAGTTTTGTCAGCCTCACTGTCACATCACAGGTTTTTGTGCCAGGGAGACAACATACCTCCCAAGACATCTTGTCAGGAGATGAGAGCTTTGCTTTATGAAGAGATACAATGGGCAGCTTCACTGGTTGGGCAATTTTTCTGGGATTTTCATTAGGAATTCTGGGATTATTTGTTTTTAAATGAAAAGGAGTTAGGCAGCTTGGAGAATGAGCAGAAAGTGTTATCAAAAGTGGTTTTAATAAAATTTTGGGGACATGTGGCCTGTACTATGACCCCTGACGGGACCCGCCATTAAGCCCCAAGCGAGAAGGTCATGTAGGCAAGCCTACTTGGAGCGGCAGAGTCCCTAGTAATGAAATCATCTACAGGAAGTTTGGGAGTCGCCAAACCAGAATCACCACTGCTCTCCTGAGTAAGACAATAGACTTGGCCTCACACTTGATGGGCCAGCCATCAGCCTAACTACTTGGCTATACAAGTCGGACTCCCTCTGCGAATTGTGTCCAGATCTAATGCATTGTGTTACACATTGCCCTCTCTTAGTTTAAGGAAGCCCAAGCCATCAGCGTCTTTGTCCAAGCATATCCACATAGCCCCCGGACACGTTTTGCCCTATAAAAGACCCTGAGTTTGGACTCCATGTTGATGCTACTATCAGCTTGCACTCTGGTCCATGCCAGCCTGAGCTCTGACCCTAGCTCCCTTGGCCATCTTCCCCAAGTTCCACCGGCTGTGTCCCATCATCCATCCATGTTCCATTGGACTTCCCGGAGAAGACTTCTAAGGTAGTATCCCCCAGTGGTGCGTCTCTTCCTAGACTCTTCCCTCCTGCTAGTGTGTGTGTGTGTGTGTATGCTTTCCCCATATTGTGTGTTTCCTAATAAAGGATATATAATTATTGGAATCTGATTGGTATCAGTGCCTTATTCTCTTGCGTTTGTAGCTACCTCTGGTATACATATAGGGGACCAAGTCTCGGCTTAAAGACTTTGTTAGGCATTTGAGCTAATTAATTCCCCCCATGCGAGAGATCGCCACAAAATGTACACACAGTGTTATTTACTCTGAAAACTAAGGCTGCATATACACTCCAGAATCAATGCAGTTTGACACAGCTTTAAATGTCATGGCTCCATCCTATGGAATTCTGAGTTTTGTGAGATATTTGGCCTTCTCTGTCAGAGAGCTCTGATGCCACAATAAATTACAAATCCAAGGATTCTGTAGATGGAACCATGACAGGCATGGCAGGGGGTTGGATCTGATGGCCCTTGGGGTCTTTCCAGCTCTATGATTCTATTGACAATACTGCACTATAGTGTTAGTCTGTTTTAATTGCTATAGCTGCTTCCTGTGGAATTCTGAAATTTACAGTTTAGGAGGGGGCATTTGGAATTCTCACCCAGAGAGCTCTTAGGCCTCACTAAACTACAAACCCCAGAATGCCACAGGATGGAGCCACAGCAGCAAAAGTGGAATAACTGTGTATGACAGTTAAAGTAGTGTCAAAGTGAATTAATTCTATAGTGTGGCAGTATCAATCTAAAACGGCTATACTGAGATGAGGCCATGGAGTCCATGCTAGAGAAAGAGAAAAAAAAAGGAGATGGAGAGATTGGCCAAGACAGAGATCGTGGTGAGAACAGCTATATAGCAATAGAGTTTGGATGGCCTGACCACCAGCCTGCAAGTACACATCTACCAGGATACAAAGACATAGCTGTGTTAGGCTGAAAAATCAGAGTGCAAAGGGATCTTATAGCATCTTTGAGACTACAGTTAGATCCCTTTTCACACATGTGTGGCCTACAATGCTTCTCTACCCAGGAGTCTATAGGCCTATGTGTGAGAATGAAGATGGACAGTGGGAAGTGGGAGTATTTAAATATGAAAACAAAGTGGATGTGGCTTGGGGAGCTACCTATAAAAGACAAGAAAGGGTCACTTCTGTTTCTCTCAGAGCCATGGGTGACCAGGGGCTATCAGAATTATTAGGAATGTGAATGAGATTGTGAGTTTTATGAGAAAATGGTTCACAGCCTCACTTAGATTTCATATTGTTTTCATATTTAATTATATACCCCTCTCTCTTCTATGCCAGCATTCTCTTGAAATGTCAGGCACAGCTGCTGGTGAAATGTCAGGAATAAGCTCTTCCAGAACAAGGTTTCAAAGCCCATAAAACCCACAAAAAACTATGCATGCTGGCTGTGAAAGCCTTTGACTTCACATGGTATCAGAATTATTAGGTGTGTGTCATATGTGATACATTCCATGTTCAAAAGTAAAATTTTACAGTGTGAAGTCAAAGGCTTTCATAGTCCTCATCCATAGTTTTCTGTGGGTTTTTCAGGCTATGTGGCCATATTCCTTTCTCAACCAAGGGTCACACAGTATCTAAATCCCACTCACTTCCATGCCACATTCTCTGAAGAAGCCAGTCATAGATGCTGGCGAAACATCAGGAATAAATTCTTCCAGAACATGGTCACATGGCCCAAAAAGCCCACAAAAAATTGTGCAATGTACAGCCTTCATTGCACTTTGATAATAATAAGTCCTTCGAATTCTAACTGCTTTGCCTCATCGATAAAGGACATGGCTGCACAGGCACTAAGATGGCAACCCTATGCTGAGAATGTACACCAAAACAGTCATTAGTAAATTGGCTTAATTTATATGAAGATAAAATAACCATATTAACAATTTTGATAAATTAAATTGCAATATTATTGAACAATAGCTAACATCACTCCCAGTATGCATGATTTAAAGAATTACAAGGACATTTAATAATCATCCCTTAACCATGTATGGCATATGATTTACTATGACTTGAGTCACGGAATCCATTTAGGAATTGCTTCAGGCTTTTAATAAGAGCTGGAAGAGATTAAATTAAAAACAAGCTACAAAGATCTGCAGCAATTCTTTTTAGCCTGTGTAATTTGATGTATCTGAAATTCAGCAAGGCTCTCTAATCAAAGCTGTATTTGTAAATTTATTCATTTACATCATGGCTTTTGATGTGATTATATTTATTGGCTTTCTAGTAAATTGTTATTTTAGCAACTCTGAAAAGAGATGCTAGCTGATTATGTTAGTCATGGAAGGAGGGGGAAAGCCCACCCTGCCTACATGAGTTGAATACTGGTTAAATAATTTTAAAATGAATTCATCCCACATCATTTGGTGGAGCATGGTAAACATCCTACAGTGCTTCATAAATTGACTGATGTGCCAGACCAACAATTTGGTGCCAATGTGCCAGTATTAGCCATATTATTATATTCATTTTCTTTCCTGGAAACCTGCCGCAGACTGGCAGTTGATGGCTGGCCAACATGCACTGGTCTCCTGACCACTACTTTGAATAATGCTACTATAAAACCACTAATGAATAGACATACAGTAACAAAAAGCAACCCTTCAAAACTGCTGAAGAGGTTAGTGAATTATAGTTCTAATATATGACACACTGCATATCACAATTGCTCAATTTTGTACATCCCATCAAATAAACCTCTATAAGTATAGAAAGCTGTGATTCATCAGGGGAAAAGGTTTTCTTGAAGAATGTGAGAAATAAGCAGAGTAATTAGTATTCACGAGCAGAAGGTGAAGAACAACCAGTCCCACACATCACCATCACCCATTCCTATATAAGATCCAGCACTGAAAAGAAAGCAGATTTAATCTTCTTTGTAAAACAAATGCAAGTAGGTTTACATACAAACAATAAAGGTTCTGTCACATGTCAAAGTGTGAAGTTCTGTAATACAGCAGTGATTCCTAAACTCTGGTCCTCCAGGTGTTCTGGAGTTCAGCTCCCAGAAACCTCCTCCATTGTAGCCAATAGTCTAGGATTCTGGAAGTGGAAGTCCAAGATATCTGCAAGGCCAGAGTCTAAGAATGACTGCAATACAGTATGGAGAACAAACAAACAGAGTCTAACTTATGCAGAAAGAGAGAGGGTATGGCTAAGATCAACAAACAGAAATGACATTAATATATGCTAGGCCTAAACCCTTAGAGAGACATGCAAACTAGCAGCTGCTGAGTATAGAGTATGTTTTTACATTGTATTTTTAATTCAAGATGCATTTACACTGTAGAAATGATGCTGTTTGACATCCCTTTAAGTCCTATAGATCCATCCTAGGGAATCCTGGGATTTGAAGTTTTACAAGGTCTTTAGCCTACTCTACTAAAGAATGCATATGCCTCACATAACTACAGAGCCCAGCATTCTCTAGGATGGAACCACAGCTGTTAAATGGGTGTCAAATTGTATTATTTCTACAGTGTAAAGGCATCCTCTGGGTAGGAACTATGTCCTTCAGATAGCTGTTTCCCACCTTCAGGGTTGGAAACAGCCCTTCAGATGCTTTTGTACTGCAACTCCACACAGTCCTAGCCAGCACAGCCATTGGCGAGGAATATGGGAATTACATTCCAGCTACATCTGGAAGCCTGCATGATTTCTACCCCTGTTTTAATTGGTATAAAACATGTCTTTAAAGGGATTCTATTCATGTTTTGTGTTTTGGTCCCACTTTTTATTGAATATGACTGCAAATTGCCTTTCGTTCTATTTTTGAGAGAAAGGCAAGATATACATTCAAAAATCAAACAATAGCCAGCACATTAATTATTCATACTGTCTTTGGATAGTGCAAAGAACTTAGAATTTTACATTCATAACACAGGGACATCATTAGGGAGGTGCAGGGAGTGTGCACAAGGGCCACGTGAGTGCCTTCTGAGTCTGGCAGTTCTGTCTGGGTGGGAAAAAGAGTGTTCTTCCTTTCCTGTCCAGCCAGCAGTTCCACCAGACCCAGAAAGGCAGTGGGGCAGCATCTCAGCCCACTGGTAGGAAGGGGTGCTTTTCAAGTCTGGTGCCTTTGCTGGCCTTGTGGGAAAGTAAGCTCCATCAGACCTGGAAAAGGCTGATTTAAAGAGGAGAGTGGGTTTTAAAAAAATGATCTGCACTGGGAGTCAAATGGATTGATTATTTAGAGCAGTGATTCTCAACCTTCCTAATGCTGCGACCCTTTAATACAGCTCCTCATGTTGTGGTGATCCCCAACCACAAAATTATTCTCGTTGCCACTTCATAACTGTAATATGAGTTTTCCAATGGACTTAGGTGACCCTGGTGAAAGGGTTGTTTGACCTCCAAAGGGATCGCAACCCACAGGTTGAGAACCACTGATTTAGAGGCACAGAGTAACCAACTTCAGTTGAAAACCAGGGAGCAAATCATATTTTGGTATGGTGAGGAAATCTAAAAGCAGAGTTGCCATGGAGATTAGTCCTCTGGCCTCTGATCCAGCATGTTTCAACTATTTAGTTCAACAATTTGCAATTGACAGTAGATGCAGTGTACCTGTCAAGTACTTTGCTTCTGCTAATTGGAAAATAACTTTAAAATTAACATCATGCTTAATTTTAAATCAAAGACAGGGAGAGCAGCGCTCTGAAAGAGTTCAAATAGCTGGTGACCTATAGGGTTAGTGCTTTTACTGAAACACTGTAAACCAGAGTGGTATAAAACAATTATATTGGGTTGAGAAGGCTGGTAGTAAATCCCTTTTCCTGGGAAGGTTGAATGGATCTTCTTGAAATGTTATGTTGTGGCATCTCATTCAAGGAACATTTGCAGACATGACCAAATTGGGCTTGGGTCTGTTCACCATAAGCATACCCAACTCACCATAACCTGGGAAGTGCTACCTTCTAGGCTACAACAACCAGAATCTCCAATCTGCTTGGCTGGCCATACTGACTGAGGAACTGTGGGAGTTTTAGTCCAAAAAGTATAATCTTCAGGGCACCAACTTCATCATGTAAATACAGGTAATGGTAATAGTTATACTGATTGTATGACATTTTTTTTTTTGCCAGAATCCTATCTGGCCTGCTACATTATGTAACTTTATGTATAACTAGCTACGTAGCACAGCTGCTGAGAAATTCCTTTACTGAACTGTGAAGATGCACAATGGGATTTCAGCAAGAGTGCCTGATATGCCTTGATGCATAAAGCACATCAGGTGCATCAGAACAGATGTGCATTGGTCAAATTGTGAATCGGTCCCGTTATGCATTGGGTACCAATGCACACAATGCATTTTGCTAGCTCGGCTACATAATATCATAACAGAAGCCCTCTACTGGATATAGCTGTTATGCAACTGAACAATTCTAATTCCTTACACGTAAGACAGCAGGATTCTGCTCTTTACCCATGGATGAGAAGTTGGCATGGGTTCCATATAGTGACTGGTGACCCAAGTCTCTTCATGTCAAACAATACATTCAGCCAGATCTCAGAACCATGTGTCAGTCCTTCTGGGTGTAACCTGCAGAGTGTCACCTTCTGCATCCGACCCCCCTCCCTCCTAGTAAAACCACTATTAGAACTGATACTGGATGGGACTGCACTCTTCCCAAACAACCAAATTTACCTCTCATGGAATATCCTGGACTTGCCACTCAGCCCAGCATTAATCTCCAAGTGGAGACTATGGTGTAGAAATGTGCTACATTTCTGATGCAAATCATCCCTAGGAAAGCTACTTTAGAATACTGCAGTTGATTGAATTCACTGATAACTGAATTATTATTAAGTACAAAGGTACTTAACCCCACCTTCTAAATCCAGTGGGTAGCCCCAACTAGAATAGATCCATTGCTGAATAGATCCAACTTGCTGAATGGTAAATCAACACTGTGCCTAAACGCAAAAGATACCAGATCCTGACTGAGGAGCTTATCACTTGACTATTAAAACCAGATTACCTCTATATGTTTTAAAGGTTAATTTGGGTGGCATCCTGATCTTATCAGAAGGTTTTTGCCACCAAATTTCCTGCCTGAATACAGCCCAGGCCCATCCCTGCTTCCAGGAGCTCTCTGTGTGGCTCCTTTCTGACTTAAGAAAATGGCAGGAGGAGCACTCCTGGAAGCGGGGAGGGACCCAGGCTGTATTTGGGTGGCAAATTCAGGGGCAAAAACCTTAAGATCAGGATGCCATCCAAAGTAAGCTTTAAACCTGATAGAGGTAAGCCAGTTTTAATAGCCAAGCGATAAGCTCCTGATATTGGTAGCTAAGCAGGAACAGTTCTGGTTACTACTTGGATGAAAGATTACCAATGGAATGAAGGTGCTGTACGCTATATTTCAGAGGAAGAAACTGCCAAAACCACCTCTGAGTATTCCTTGCTTAAGAAAACCATATAAAAAAATTTACGACATTGGCATAACCTGACAGGCAATTTGAAGATACATACACATGCACACAAGGCAGCACTTATTTAATGGGTCTACTAGCAATTGGATTTAAATCAAGCAAGCAACCAACTAATTATTTCTATACCTCTCCAACACTAATTGCCAGTTTGTTTCTAGTACACATTCTATACTGACCTTTCAAGCCTGGGAAGTTCTGGAATCTGGTTACCATCTTCTAGCCCTGGATTTCAGAAAAATGTTATCACTAACATTTGGATGGGATGGTTAGATCTTCAGCATTTTATTTTAGCGTAAGACTATATAAACCAAGACTTATCCAAAAGGGATCCCTGAGTTCTGGATAAAATTATAGAATGAATAGAATATACAGCTACAATTTAAAAAGATGCCAAGAAACAATTCAACCAGCAAATAAACAAATGAGTCAATGAAAAACAAAACTTAAAATATTTGAAGAAACGGGAGCCTGAATCTCATTACTAGCCCCAACAATCTACTAAACCAATGGTTAAATAGTAAGCCAATAAATAGCACTGCTTCATTGAGTTCATTCTTGTTGGGATTAACAATCACATTTAAGCCTTGAACTTTTTGATTTGGTACAAAAAGAAAGCAAAGACAAAGGCAATTAGATCTTCCTTGGGAGAGCATTCCAAAATCAGGGGAACCACCAAAGAGACCCCTTACTGATGGGAACCGTAGGAGAGTTTCCTGAATATCATACTGCATGAATGTTCATCTGGCCTCAAAGAACTTAGCCCTAATCACGAACAAGGAATTTATGTTGAACCCTGAATCAATATTTAAAACCTAAAAGTTTGCTGTGTTTGTTTTAACTTACAGCAGGAGTTTCCATCCTTTTTGACTAATGGAGCTCTTTTCAACTTGGCAAATTCAACTTGGCAAATTTCTATTCAGAATGTAATTTCTAATTTTCTTGTTTTGATTCTACTTTTTTTTATTCATTAATTTAATTCAATTTCCCCCCATTTTCTGGAGCAAATGCAGAGTGCCTGGGAAGTGCATGTGGAGCCCAAAGGGCTCCTTGGAGCACAGGTTGGGAATTGCTGACTTACAGACTGGAAAGCCTTGAGATTTCTTAGGTAATGAGTTACTGACAATCTTATGGTCAGGTATTTAAATAGGGAGAACTGGAAAGCAAGGATAATAATAATAATAATAATAATAATAATAATAATAACTATTCACCATATTTTAATTGATTTAAATGACAATTCTTGAACTTTTGTATTTTACATGCATTGTCTTTGATAAGTTGCTTTATAATTTCACAGTGACAGTTAAATTGAAGCACAGTGTTACCTTAGTTACACAGTTTACTTCAACAATAACAGCTTAAATAGCAGCATGATTATATGACAGCAGGCAAAGAATCATAAAGTGACCTTCTGGATGTACATGCAGATCGGATAGTGGTGGGTGGAATCACGTGCGCAGAAAAGCATCAACAGCATACAATGGCACAATTACATTTTTCCTTTGTTCATAAAAACAAATATAATTTAATCGAAAACAGTAAAAATGGAATTGATTTGAAGAAAACAGAAAGTCCACCACTGCTGTTGTCCAAATGTAGAAGAGCTTGGACAAGAATTCACACAATGTTGGTTGAACCCTAGGCTCTACAGTATATGAAAAAGCTAGTCTAAGCTATTGTGTACGGTAAATGGAAGAACATCTTGAGTGTAGTTTCATTTTTCTCATACAACACTGCTTGTACATGTTTACTGTAAACCAGGGGTGAACACAACAGCTCCCTCCACATGATTTGAACCACAGCTCTCATAACTACTGACCATTAGCCCCTGCTGTGCTTTTGTGCACAGAAAATTGATTTGGGCTCCAGTCCAGTATATTCTATTTAGATCTACTGTTTTGGCTCCTGATTTCTTGTTTCTGATGTAGCTTGTGTTAAACACAAAGCTGGCAAATGGTAGAAGTGTTGGGGATGATGGGAGGTGATGCACTTCACCCAGGCTCCGGTCCTCACCATCTGGACAAACTGGGCTGATCAGAACTGATCATGATGTGATGTGTTGCAGGTAGCAGAGTTGCCCATGAAGCGGCTCAGGAACAAAACACCAGCTCTGGAACTTCTGGAATCACTGTTGCTGCTTCTCCTTTCATGCAGTCAACAAACCACGCGAGCTGTTCACTATACTATCTTTATTTACTACTTGAATAATACAATCTCTACAGTAAAACAATAAACATCTTTGCAACACATTTCTTACTTTTGCTAAACACTCTGGCTATGCTAATGCTATGGCTATGGCTAACACTCTGGCTATGCTAATCAAATTAATACTATTGGTTATTTCACACTTTCCCATGCTAATAGTCCAACCTTTTTCTATGACCTAAACACTCATGTGATGTTTTCCATGTTGTCTTTGTTTACCTTTTCCATGACCTTCTTTTCCGGAACTTGTGTTGCTATTCCGTGTGTGTTATGGCTATACTCACATCTGTTGTTGTTGTGTACATGTCTGACTACACTTTCTCACCTCGTGCTGGAAAATCTTACTGACTTTGGTTCTCACATACAGCTTTGCATTTCTTTGACTATAATTCCCATGCTCCTTGCCTTAACAATCCCCTCCGAAATGAAAAGATGTATGTGCCTCAAACTGTCAAACCTATTTGTTGTGTAAAACTCTCATGTTTCTCTGCTGTTAATGCCTTGGTAAACAAATCTGCAATGTTGTTTTGAGATTCAATGTACCTCAACTCTATTTCACCTTTCTGTACCATGTCACGCACATTCTGATATCTCACTGCCACATATTTACTTCGATTTCTCAAATTTTCTGTTTCTGCCATTGCTATACAAGATTGTGAATCCTCCAAAATTTCAACTGGTATTCTATAACTCTCATCCAAATCATCTAACAATTGTGTAATCCATTGAACTTCATTCACTATTTCATTTAATGCTGCAAATTCAGCTTCACTTGTGCTCAAAGCTACGTTGTTCTGTTTCCTGCTCCTCCAAATAATTGGACTCTCACTATATTTTACAATCATTCCTGTAATCGATTTCTTGTCATGCATCTCAGAAGCAAAAGAACTATCAACAAAACATTCTAAATCTTCATCACTACATCTAATCACTAACTTCTTGTCTAAAGTACCTTTCAAATACTTTAACAAATGTTTCACAGCTGTCCAATCCTCTACTTTTGGACTGTTCACTCTCCTTGACAATACATTCACTGCATAAGCAATATCTGGTCTAGTATGACAACTTATAAACTGCAAAGATCCTAACACACTTCTGTACAAAGTCTTGTTTTCAAACTCTTTGGTTGTCTCTTCTGAAACAAAACCTGTTGTCATTGGTGTTTTTACAACCTTAGCAAATTGTAAACCACACTTGTCAATTAACTTCTCAATTTTCCTGCTTTGACTCAACAAGTAATCTCCTTCATCTGTCTTTTCAACATCAATTCCTAGATATGTTCTCAACTGTCCAAGATCCTTTAAAACAAATTTTCTAGACAATTCCCTCTTCACAGAATCAATTTGTTGTTGTGATTTAGCTGCCACGCATAAATCATCAACATATATCACAAGCACAATGTCTCCTTTGGTATATACACAAGCATCTGCCACACTTCTCTTATAACCAAGTTTTATCAGTTCATCATTTATGCACAGATTCCAAGCTCTGGCACTTTGTTTCAAACCGTACAATGCTTTCTTCAACTTGTAAACTTTCTGACTATTATTTTCTTCAAACCCTTGTGGCTGCTCCATAAAAACCTCATCCTGCAGATAAGCATTCAGATAAGCCGTTTCAAAGTCAAAATGTTCCACAATTAAATCTCTTTTGGCTGCCACTGCTAAAACCAATCTTAAACTTTCTGGTTTTGCTGTTGGTGAAAACGTTTTATCAAAGCTTTCAAATTGCTGCTGTGCAAAACCTTTTGCAACAAGTCTAGCTTTATATTTTATGTTGCCGTCTGGCAATTCCTTCTTTTTGTAAACCCATCTACAACCAATCACTTTCTTATCTCTGGGTCTGTCAACAATTTCAAACACATCTTTGTTTACTAAGCAATCAAACTCATTATCCATTGCTTCAAACCATTTAACTTGTTCTTCTCTAGGAAGCTCCTGTATTTCATCAAAACTTTCAGGCTCCTCAGTTACTAAACAAACTCTTGCACTTTGAACCACAAATCTATCAGGTGGTTTCCTCACTCTTTGTGTGCGTCTAGGCTGAAAACTTACAATTCTGTCAGTGTCATCCTCTGTGTCTGTCTTGGGTGTTTCTGTCCTGTGACTAAATCTCTTATCTTGTGTCATCCTACTTGTTGTGGGTCTATCTTGCATGTCATCATCTGATGCACTACTGTGACTGTCAGAAGATTCTTATTTTGTTGAAACCCCTCCGTTTCCTGAAGTTGGTTCTTTTTGTGTGTCTGTGTTAGTGTCACCTAACCTTAAGAAAACTTCCTTATTTGCATGTAATTTTTCCCATCCAGCATGCTTTTCAAAATTTGCAGACCTAGAATATTGTACCTCTTTCTGCCCAAGTAGAAATCTGTACTTGTTTCCAGAATAACCCAAAAACATTAGTCTCCTGCTTTTAGGATCACCCTTTCTCCTAAAACAGGCTGGAATGAAAACATGTGCATATTGTCCAAACACTCTCAAATATTTAAAGTTTGGATTTCTCCCATACAGCACTCTGTAGGGTATGTCATCTATTCCTGAATGATACAACCGATTTTTGATATGGTTGGCAGTGTAAGTTGCTTCACCCCAAAAACAATCTTTGACACCTGCATCTGCTATCAAACAAGCTGTGATTTGTTTTAAATCTTTGACACATTTTTCTGCAAGCCCGTCTTCCGCTGGCGAAGCGGGAGAAGTCGTCTCACGTCGGATTCCCATCTTTTGAAACCAATTAGACAATTGTTTACTCAAAAATTCTCCACCTCTATCTGTGATTATTGTGCCTACTTTGAAATCAAACTCTCGTTCAATCATTTTCACCCATGCTTTCAAACTTTCACCGGCATCTGACTTATTTTTCAGAATTCTTACAAATGAAAACCTTGAATACCGGTCTACAATTACAAGAAAATATTTACAACCACTCAGTGACAAACAATTTGCTTGAGCTACGTCAGCATGAACAAACTGAAATGGTCTTTCGGCTATCCTCTTTGTTTGTTTTGCTACTGGATAAGCCCGGACCTTCACTTGATTACAGACTGTGCAATCCAAGTGATTTCTGCATTCATTTACTTTTACTTCAGGACACAACTGAAGTAATTTTTTCAAACTTTTAAAACTGGCATGGCCAAACTTTCTGTGTAACTCATGAATGCAGTTGGAATGTAAAGGCACATTATCAACATGGTTCACATTTTCATCATTTCTACCATTAACTCTATCTTGCAAATAATACAGTTTCTCATATTTGTTTCCAACACCACATAATTTTCCATTACGTGTTATTTGACATTCATTGCCCTGAAAAATCACTTTGTAGTTATCCTCTGTTAATCTGTTCACAGATAACAGGTTGTTCTCCAATTCTTTTACATACAGTACATTGTCAAAACTTGCATTTAAACCTGGAATAAACACTGTTCCCATCTGTCTAACTGTTCTGGTTTGCTTTCCATCAGCTAACACAACAGAACTTACATTAGCAGGTTTTAAATTAGTCATCAAATCAATATCTTTGCACATATGCGAGCTCGCTCCGGAATCGATCATCCAACCTTGTACATTATTTAATTTCCCTTTAATTACTTTAGCAACCCCCTTTTTGTTACCAGTGTCCTTAAAACTTTGATGTCTTGGTTGTTGTTGCTTCTGTTGCCATCTCTGTCGCTCAGGCCGCTTAAACTGCTCCCGAAATTGTTGCTCCTTCCGATCTGCAGCTAATTTCCTGCAAAAACGTTGTATATGTCCCAACTGACCACAATAAAAACATCTGCGTCGCTCCCTTGAAGAAGCTGCTTCATCACGGTGCCTTTCATCTGTGAAAGGTTTTGAAGTTGCGGGCTCTCCTTTCTCAGATTTTCGCCTCTGGTTTTCCTCCAAGATTCTGGCTATTATCAAGTCTTTGTTTAACTCAGTCTCTGGGAGGTTTTGTAAAAAACTAGTGATGTTTTCCCACTCTGAATTTAATGATTCCAAAATAATGCAGCACTGTTGATATTTACTTATCACCACACCTCTCTGTTCAGCTTGCACAAATAAATCCAACATTGTTTTTAAATGCTTTTCAATACATTGTCCTTTCTCCAACTTTTGTCTGTAAATACGTTTTGACCATAAGATTTTTGAATAATTGGACTGTGAAGCATAAATTCTTTGCAAAGTGTCCCAAATCTCTTTTGCAGTAGTAAATTCCCTAACTGCATTTAGCTCACCAGGCTCTATCAGTAAAAATAAAGTAGCTACTGCTTTTTCATTCCTTTCTTTCTCTGCTTGGCTTGCTGCCGCTGGCAGGCCGTTTATCACTGAAGACCATAAACCGTCTCGGACTAGTAGAGATTTTGCATAAATCTGCCAAGTCGTAAAATTGCCGCTGTTTAGCTTCTCAAATTTTAACACCTCCATTGTAAAACCAAAAATGTAGCTTTCTATCTCAACACAAAAATATTTAAAAATCACAGTCTCTTGGTGAATGTGTGCAGTGACTCAATTTAACTCAGTCCTTCCGAGTTTGCACAGACTGATTCCCTCAGGAACAATTAAGACTGTTGATTTATTTGCTTACTTACATAAGCCGTAGACAAGCGTTGACTCCCTGCTCCGGACTGTTCCGCAGACTCCGGCCAGGATTTTCAAAAAGTTTGTAATCCACAAGAATTTGTCAGCGTAGCACAAACAGCTTACTCTGACCTTCGAAGAACTTCAGCTTCGGCATTCATCGGTGTTTAGCATTTTCAGGAACATCCAGCATTTCCCCTGTAGCATCCAGCATTCACACGCTTGGACCTACTGTAGTGCTCAGCATCCACGTTTCTGGGATGACTGTAGTGCCCAGCATCCACGTTTCTGGGCCCATAACCTTTGTTGGGGATGATGGGAGGTGATGCACTTCACCCAGGCTCCGGTCCTCACCATCTGGACAAACTGGGCTGATCAGAACTGATCATGATGTGATGTGTTGCAGGTAGCAGAGTTGCCCATGAAGCGGCTCAGGAACAAAACACCAGCTCTGGAACTTCTGGAATCACTGTTGCTGCTTCTCCTTTCATGCAGTCAACAAACCACGCGAGCTGTTCACTATACTATCTTTATTTACTACTTGAATAATACAATCTCTACAGTAAAACAATAAACATCTTTGCAACACATTTCTTACTTTTGCTAAACACTCTGGCTATGCTAATCAAACTATATACATACTCATCTCCTCCTGCACAAAAGCTTAGTTACAAGTCCAGGTTCTTCCTTCTAGTTCACATTATTGATGTCATCGTGGAGGTTCAGAAGGGCAGAGGTGCAAGGCTAGATACAATGGCTCACCAGAACAATACTGAAAAAGAACAACTATTGTTACCACCCACTGGGTGTGCTCTGTGTGTGTTCTGGGTGTGTACAATTAATACTATTGGTTATTTCACACTTTCCCATGCTAATAGTCCAACCTTTTTCTATGACCTAAACACTCATGTGATGTTTTCCATGTTGTCTTTGTTTACCTTTTCCATGACCTTCTTTTCCGGAACTTGTGTTGCTATTCCGTGTGTGTTATGGCTATACTCACATCTGTTGTTGTTGTGTACATGTCTGACTACACTTTCTCACCTCGTGCTGGAAAATCTTACTGACTTTGGTTCTCACATACAGCTTTGCATTTCTTTGACTATAATTCCCATGCTCCTTGCCTTAACAAGAAGAGTCATCTACACTGATTTAATCTTGGAGGAGAAAGTGGTTGTTATCAAAACCTGTTTGGATGAATGGGAACATTATGGTACAGTTAATTCCTGTCAAGTGCTTGGTTCAGCATGACTCTCCAAGTGGAGATGTTGTTGTTGTTGCACTGATCTTTCCGCCCTAGTGCAGGTACTCTGTGTAATGTAGCAATCCATGAACAGATTAGCAGTTATTCTGGCCACTTACTTATCCCATGGTCTCCCTGTCTACACTGCCACAGCAGTCTGCTGATGGAGACATTCTGTTCAAGAAATCAACATGAATGCAGAGGCTGCTTTAACCACCATGCTGTGAAATGTTATTACCCAGCAGCAATTGTGAGCCACTACTGCATACTAGTTGTGTTGACAGTCACATTCTGGGCTTACTTCTTTGCAAAGGGTAGGATTCTGGGGATCCAGTAACTGTCACATTGATATTAGACCACTTGTCATACTGCTTTACCACAGTAGCCGCTTTTCACACTAGGGGGCAAACAGGATTTAAACGAGAGTTAAGCACGAGTTAAACAGGAAATTTCCTGTGATAAACATAGGGCATTTCCTGTTTAACTCTCGTTTAAATCCTTTTTGCCCCACTCTCGTTTAAATCCTGTTTGCCCCCCAGTGTGATAAAGCATATCGTTGAGGAATTCAAAGATATAGTCATATTAGTCTGTAGAATCAGTATGTAGAGAGATCTTGTAGCACCTTTAAGACAAACTGAAAGAAAGAAGTTGGCAGCATGAGCTTTCGTAGACTTAAGTCTACTTCCTTCACATGCATCTGAGGAAGTAGACCTAAATCTACAAAAGCTCATGATGCCAACCTCTTTCTTTTGGTTGGTCTCAAAGGTGCTACAAGATCTCTCTACATACTTGTCATAGTTGAGTCACTCCTGCTCTTGATGCGTGCCTCAGCAATTCAAGAGACCAGTTAGAATTAAAAATTCTAATTTAGGAGAGAGTTGCTATCTTTGTTTCCCAGCACTATTCTTTGCAGCCCTTTAGTAACTCTTCATCTGGAGCACTGTGAAAGTGAAACAGTGGGTTTGGGAGGTTATGTTTGGTCATTAGTGACCGTAAAATGAGCAGGTAATATAGGAACTGCTGAACAGGACGACAATGACTATTTTAAAACAATGGAATGGAAGTAAACTCACATTTCTAAGTCCCTCATTTGTAATAGATTTGTGTCATTGGCTTCATATTTTAACTTTCCTCTGTAACTAGAAGGATATTGTAAAACCATAAAGTTTTCTCCAGGAGGCAACTGAGAATCTGGTGAAAAATGTGTAAGCAGGAATTCCCAACAAGTTCTACAGAAACTACAGTAAAGCCAGAAAGGAGATCAACCCGCCACCATTAGAATCAAAATAAGCTTCAACTGCTGCCACACAATGGCTCAGAGTGCATCTGTGTCCAGATATTACAAGTTGGCTGACCTGCACAACAACATCAGAGCATGCAGCTGCCTCTCACTTGCTTTTCAATGGACTTGTGTTAGTTCCAGTCCGGTTGTTACTTTTCACTAGAGTTCACTGCTTTAGTAAATTATTTTCCTCCTACATCAAGGTGGCCAGATGTCCTCACTGCAAAGGAGGACAAGCCACTCCAAAATGTAGGACATTCAAGAAAAATGTAGGGCGTGACCAAACAAAAGCTAGAAACCCTAGTATATAAATGTCAATTCATGCTTCTTGGTCACGCTCCAAATGGAATACATTTTGGAATTCTTCCTGGACAGAAGTTTGAAACATAAGACATGTCCTGGAAAAGGGGGACATCTGGTCACCTTGTCCTACATATAACTGACCCACCCAGTGAAGGGTGGTCCCACTATGACTCTGATTGAGGGACTTTCTGATATAGTACAAATATGCTGCCGCCCCCTTCTTGCTTTCGTAGGGCCCTTGCCAGTGAAGATAGTTGTGCTGTTCCGTGCTGTTCACCAGAGCCAGAAACAGAAGAAGAAAAAGCAAGAGGCGGAGGAAGCAATGCTAGCTACTGCTTTTGTACTCCCTCTGCTTCCTGGCGTCCAGATCTTCCCTATAATCCTTTTGCCAGAGTTGATTCTTCTTTACCTGAAATCATGGTCTTCTTGGTTTCTTGCTGTTGCTGCTGCTTCCTACTGCTTCTGCTTGTGCACACATGTGTGTGTATGTATGTGTGTGTCCATTGCATCTGCTATAGCTAGTCCTCCTCTTAGAATCAGCAGAGAAGTGGGAGCCTCTGCACATTACTCTTCCTCCTTGGTGGCAGTTGTGCGAATGGGCAGGGGCCTTGGTGTGGCTTGAATAGGCTTGAATAGTACACTTTGTCACTTTTGTCCTCTTCCCAGGCAAATGCAGTGGACACACACATATACACTGCCAATACAATGTTCCCTTGGTGTTTTGCTACCTGCCTTGGCCAGCAGAAGAGCTTGGGCTATCTCTGCATCTAGTATCATATCGGAGAAGTCATTAAACTCCAAGTGGTCTTTTCGATTGATTTTGCACCTTCTCGAGTATTACCTACTTGTGTTTTACATTTAGCGTTTTGATTGGAGTATATTTTCCTGATGTTACAATCCACAGCTGTAAACATTCTGTTTATAAAGGTTCAGAATTAATGCTAAGTATAACCTGAAATGTGTAAAATGGATGGACTATCCCTCCCCCTCTGCCCACTTTGTTGCTCTTTGAAGCAGGAACACTATCTATAGACAGTGAAAATTCCATGCGCGCTATATGTTTAAGGCAGCCTCAATCAGTTTAGTTACAAAACCTAAAAGGGATACCTAGAAGTCTTTTATAGTTTATTCAAGTTACTGATGTATTGCAGAATTTTTTACAGAAATATGTACCATAATTAGGTTACAATCTGGTACACTGTCAGCCTGCATATAGTTTGTGCTTTACTTGAAGTTGTGTATATTCTTCTTCTTAATAATATACCTACCTTCATAATATGGCAACAGGGAAAGGTACGGTAGCACAATGCATGATTTCTGGCAGAACAGCAAAAAGACACATTACCTTCTTTTTCAGTGAGAGGTAATTGCAAGCCCATAACCTTCTGAGGAAAAATGTTGACAACATACACAAAGCTAGTCCTGTACAAATCAGCACCTTTTATTTATTCAAATGATATTGTTGATTGCAGCATGTGCAACTTTAGATTTCAGTCCCATTTCCCACTGGCACTTACATTAGTAGATAATTATTTTGAACCTCTTCCAAGGAGAATTTACTTCCCCCACTGATTTGTTTTTGTACTATTTATTGCTTCAGCAAATATGTTGTTCAGAGATGTTCAAAGAAAATGTAGTAGTGACACTCCAACATGAAAATCCACTCACTTTCTACTTTTCCAGCCCCCCTCCCATTTCACATTAAATAAAAGTTTCAAGCAGGGAGGAGGTTTCTGTAAATCCTACTCTAATGCCTTTCCAGAAAATGTTTTTGTTGCTCCCTAAATTATTGATTGGGCTATTAAAGGTCTGAAATAAAATTTTAATTAGTCAATAGAGGATTTGCAAAGTATGACCTGCTAGAATCATGCGAATGCAGAGGAGCGTTACCCATCTGATTACAGCTTACTCTCTTCCTGAGAACAGGAAAATGAACATCTGTTGCATATTTGTATTGCTTTGGGAAATACACTTTTTATAAAGTGCAACAAAAGATTATCTAGCCCATTTGCTTTGATGCACACCTACTTGGGTTTTACATTTTGTGCTTATGACTGGAGTGTATTTTCCTAGCATTTCAATCCACAGCTGATGCATTCATTCCATGTATAAAATGTTCAGAATGAATACTTTGAAAATGTTGCCTTTCTGTACATTTCCGGTATTTATTTATTCATCTTATTTTTCCTCTGAGGTTTTTAAAAATCTAATTTTGGAAAAAAAAGGCCTCTTTTCTTCTAAAGCATATCCAAATATTGTAGGAAACTGAAGAGAAAAGAGGCTGAAGGCAAATTGCGAGGGTGAAGTCTTGGTGAACTAAAAAGAAAATTAGTGCCATTCTTATCACATATGCCATGAGATGTCCACCAATGATCTAGATTCGTTGTTCTCCTCGCCCCTCATTTTCTTTAATGTGATCCCTTTAACTGATCTGTGCTTGGGGCATGAAGGCAATCTGGCAGCTACTAAACAATGAGGAAATATTATGACAACTGCCACCTTGTTTCCCTAGAGCCAGAAGTAAGCATATTCACTGGCCGAGTTATAAATCCTTTAGCTGTGGAAACTGAAGAACAAAACAATACTAATAGATGAGTGTTTAATCTCCAACTTGATACCTGAGGGTGGAATAGAAGCACCCATTGCCACTTTATCACTGCCATTCTTATCACCACTATAGCCCTCAGCCCCATGTCATCTGCAAAGGACAGGCTCTGTGAAGGGCAACGCTAGTACTACAGACAACTAATGCTCTTTTCCAAGGAGCTAGCCAATCCCTTAATCCTGACTTTGAGAGGCTCTCAGATGATAGTCTCCCGGGGCATCTCAATCTCAGAGGTGATCATTTGGAGCCTGGTCCATTCCAAAGAATGAAACTTTCTGGAAAGTGAAAATAATACATTTGCCTCTGTGTGTGTGTGTTTGTGCATGTGTGTACGTACATGTACACACACACACACACACACACACACACAGATCACCACTCCTGTCACTCCATGGCTGGATGTAGGCCCATCACTTTGCTTAATGGGAGGGATGCCGCTGTTTATCTCTTTCCTTGATATAATCTCTCTTTCTGCATTACCAATGCTATTGCTATGGAAGATATCTTATTATTTCATCTGGGCTTTTAGCTGGTTTCTACTTCCTGGCAATTTATGTAAGACCTAAAATCCATCCAGACTCCCCTGCTTCCCTGCCATTCCTCCATCAGGGCCTGCTTTGGATATACTGCTGTCTGAAGCAAAGGGGAAGATGTTATCAACTTATCACCCCCTTTCATGAAAAGTCAATAGAGCTGACACTTGAATTGTTCTTTAGCACTCATGACTAGACAGTGTCTTCTTGTTCATCGGAGGCCGGAAGACCTGTTTATGGAGGGCAGTGAAGATTAACAGGGATGGGAAAAATATTTGGAAATATTCATGAAATGGTTGAAAAATATGCTGCTCAAGTGTCAGAAAACCCCAATGAGGAGAATCCTGGACTGAAAGAATAACTGCAATTTGGGACTTATTATGTGCAAAATTTACACATTTTTGAGTGCAGAAGGCAGAATTCTCTGCACAGAAAATATCTTTGGCCAGAAATATTATTTGCTATGACCTTTTAACCTTTCACATAGAATTTTACAAAGTGTTTTACAAGTTTTATTGTATTCTTTGTACTAGTTGTATTGTCTAGTGTATTATATTTCTATTTCTATTTCTAATTTTATATATTTTATTTTATTTTCACATAACTTTTGCATAGAGTTTTGTGATACCTTGAGATGGCCCACGGGTTATTCAATAAATATTGATTGATTATTTGCTATGAAGAAAGTGCTGTTTCCTGCATAGGAAATATTGTGTTCTGCACAAAAGTGTGCATTTTGCACAGAAGAAGTTCCCAACTGCAGCACTTGCTACACAGAATTTTTAGTTTCTACACACAAAAAATCCGCCTCCTGGGTAGAAAATGCTGTTTTCTGTGCAAACATACCATATCACATGGAACAGGTTCCAGATCTTCAGTAATAATCTCTTCAAAATGCTGAACCTTAACCCCCAAATAGCTCCAGCACCCTGGAGAACTCTTTTAAACTCTGGAATAAATTCACCACACCTCTGACATGGAAACCTGTGGTTGTCCCTGCCTCCCAGGATCTACCCTTGAGGTGGCCACGTATCATTACATAAGAGCTGTGTGATGCCACACAGATGGCCAGATGCCTTTGCAGATGGTATCTGCTGTCCCTTAAGTTTTGGTCACTATCTGAAATGCACTGGTGATTTGAATGCAGCTGAACCCATGGCCTAAAAACAATCATTATTTATCAAATGAATACTTTTTGTCTAGATGATTCTCCTTGTTGCCATGGCATCTGCTACTTCGGTTCTCCTTGACTCCCTTAAACACCTGTTAATCCTCTGACCTTTTCTACAGATTGGATCACCTGCAGTGAGGGCAGACAGTTTGCAGAAGGACGGTATCTTTCACTCTTTGGGGAATGGCAATTCCTGCTGGGCTCTTGCCCCTGTTTCTAATTATTTCTCTGGCATCACATCTTGAGAGGATTGCCAATTAATCTTCCAGAAAGATGCGTTAGATGTCACAAATTGACTCAAATATTTCTTTTCTTAAGAGAAGCCTTCCCTTCCCTGGAGTCTTCAACCATGCATTCAGTGCCATGTCCTTGAGCAGGAAGACACTGTTGGGTAGAAATGTTTAGGGCAAATTAAATACTGGATTGGCAAACTATTGCTATAGAATTCTAGTTCAGATCTGTGTGCTCTTGGATATTGTTGGACTTCAGCTCACATCATCTCACTTAAAGGCTATGCTGGGTAAAGCTGATGAAAGTTGCAGTTCAGCAACATTGGGGGAGGGCACAGTTATTCATTCTTGCTCAATTTTTTTTATATATTGAGATATTTCTCTGAAATCAATTGCAAATTCTGTTATTATAACTAGATCACCATCTCCCAAATTTACTATATAGTTTTTCTTTCTCCTTATTTGAATTAAGAATTTATCTGCTCATTTTTATAATACTGTAAATATGTACTGAAATATTTCTATCCTGTTCTGTAGTCATCATACTTCCAAGAGACTGAACCATCAATCCCAACCATCCTGATGTTAGAGCTTATTTCTGCCAGGAGGTCAGTGCACTGAATCCGGAGTGGTGTGGAATGGAACTCTGCAAAAAGTGCACTGTATACTGTAATCTCTACCAATAACCTTTTTTCTTTCCCCTGCTTTCTCTATCCACTCTTTTTCTTTCTTGCAAGTCATTCTCTTATTCCACCTGGTGCTGTCTGATGAAGACAATGTCACAAAGTATTATTCCACTCTAACTGCTATGGCTGCTACCTCTGAAATCCTGGGATTTGCAGTTTAGAGAGGGTCATGTAGAATTCTCAGCCTAGGAACTCTTATGCCTCACTAAACTACAAACCCCTGAATTCCACAGCAGGTAGCCACAGCAGTTAAAGTGGAATAACAGCATTGTAACAGTGTAGTGTGATACTGAGTCTTCCCTTCTCTGAACTCTCTTCACCATCCTTATTACAGAATCTCTCATTCTCACACACACATACTCTCTGGCTTGTCATAGTCGAGTTCCTCAAATTCAAGGCAGCAATATTTGTATATTATACAAATTATTGTTCATTATGCAAACCATGTTCTGGGTTATGGAAAGATTGACACGCACTAATTTCATATTTCTTTCCAGTTTGTATCGATACGAGATGTACTGTGAGGATCTATCTATCTGTCTGTCTATCTGCAAATGTAACCTGTGTCCAAAGATGTTTTGTGCATCTTTTATGACTTTTTCCCCCTTATTACAATGTAATCACCTCCCCCCTCCACCTTAAAAGTCTCCTTTGCCTTTAACAGATACAGGTGAGGCAGATATTTAGCTTCCACAAAGAGATTCCACAAAGTTTGGAATCCTGCATCCAAAATTACCCAACTATGCCATGACCACATACCATCTGTTCCTGTTGGGGGGCAATTATCTGAGCCAATACAGTGCAGAGACCCCAGAAGAGGAGTCAAACTCAGTCTGTGGTCAAGTACTAGGAGTCATCAGGTGTCTGCAGTAAACTCAGCAGGCAGAGAAGTTTGTCAAGTGGTAAGTATGGAGTCAAGCACAAAGAGTAGTCTTCTGCATTTAAAAGATAATCAAGGAGCAAACCATGGAAAAGAAAGAATGATATCCCCAGCAAGTCCATTTTATACACAGATGTCTTGCGGAATGTAGTGAATGATGATTAGGCTTTCTGATCCTGGCACTCCTTTAAAATTTCTGTCTTTCTAGCTATCATTTGGGTGACTGTTCCTCATGAGGTTGGGGTGGCTCAGTGTTTGTGTCCTCTTCCTGCTCCTGTGAGATAGTGCTGTCACTAGGGTTGGCGTCACCTTGTGCCATGGTGTCACCCCCATTGACCTCCTCCCATACCATGCCCTCCCATACCATGCCATACAGAATCCTTAATAACACTTTATGTACTAATGCTACTCATCAATTGTAATTCCTATATTTCACTGAATGCAATAGCAACACTTGTGACATAAACAACTAACAAAATTAAAAAAAACCCTATTATTCCTTTAAATTACAAAATGTACACACAGTCTAAGTGCATTTACATGTACATAGTTTAATGTGGTTAAAGTTAAAATTTGGTAAGAGGTGATTTTTTAAAAAGAAAATGTCTAATTTATAATTAAAAATATTTTTTAAAAATCTGAGGTCTCTCCTTTCTCCTCTCACTGAGCTATCTCACACTATCTCCATATTTTTAAAGGGTTGTAGGTGAATGCCACAGTCCACATCTGCCAAAAGGCACATGTTTAGGGAGCAGTGGTAACACCCTCCTCCTTAGAGGGTCACCTGGCATGGTCAGCATCTCTCCTCTAGTAACACCCATGGGATGGGAAGGGGATCTCTACTGAAGAGCACAGGCTTTGCCTTTACCTCAAGGTAGGTCCTGGCAGCTGGATCTTAGCTCCTCCTTAGATTTTTCTTGTTGAAGCCTATCCTAGTCATCTGAGGACTCCTCAAGATAAGGCACACAAAATGATTTGGTATCAGGGTTACTGAGCTAATGCAGAAAAAGTACTTTGTTTCAAACACCTTCCATTGATAATTATTAATAATGATACTATATAATCATAACAACGAAAGAATTAAAGAGTAAAGGACTGGATTCTATTTTCAAAAGTGGACTTGAGGATCAACCAACTTGGTATATGTACTTAGTATATGCTTCCTGTCTTTGACATAAAAGTACTTTTAAAAAAAAACACACACACACAGCTAATTCTACACTAGTGCACTTGCTTACTCATAAGTACCATTAAGTTCATTCTATAGAATAAATTGCTTTCTGAAAGACAATGTGCGTCCTTGGCTGTACAATCACCTCTGCAACTAGTCATGCAATTGGAGGTTGTGCAATCAGTTCCACAAGTGGTTGTACACCTAGATGTTGTGGAATCGACCTTGCCAGTGTTGGATTCCCACAGTCTAGAACTAGATTTCCAGGAGCTCAATATCATTTGAACTGATGGAATGACCCAGGGTGCTGCCACACTGCAGAATTAATGCAGTTTGACAGTGCTTCAACTGTCACGGTGCCATCCTCTGGAACCCTGGGATTTGTACTTGTTGTGGAACCAGAGCACTCTGATAGAGAAGGCTAAATATATAACAAAACTACAAATCCTAGAATTCCATAGCCTACTTCAAAGTAAATAGGCATAAGATTACAGCCGTGTGTGTATGTGTGTGCACACATTCAAGTTACCTGTTGACTTATGGCAACCCCATGAATTTCATCCAGTTTCCCTCATAAATATGTTGGGGATTGCAATTTAGTTTCTTGCCTGTAGTTGTAGCTCTGTATTAACATTTTGACCACACTATTACTGTAGTGTCGCTGAAGGTCTTCGGTTATTCAACGTCTGCCCTATTGCATTTCCTACCCTACCAGGTAACCTGTTTATCAAGGAAATAACAGAAACAATATGTTTTTCATCCACTTAATTGTCTTTCCATATTCAACATCAGATAAGTTGAACTGCAGTGAAAACAAAGCATTTCAAGTAGGATATTTTACACAGTGTGATGAGGAAGGAAACCCTCTAGCAGTTTATTTAATGGAGTTTCAAATTCCTAATTTTGCTAAAATCCCACAGGCACACAGCTTAAAAGACTCTACTGTGAACCGCCATGTAATTATGCCTAATAACTAGTCTTCCAGTTGGGGGGAAGGGATGTAGAGAACGGTAGATCCAGCTGGTCCTCTTACACCTGCAAGGTTTCTTTCTTTGTAAGCTAACAGAATAATGACAGTATGGTATTAAAAAAAAAACACAAGGAAAAAAACTATTCAATTAATACATGCTATTTTGCATAATCTACACTATGCTTCAGGTCATATTACAGATTGTAAACTGCTTAGACACTGCTTAGGTGGTATGAAGTGGTATATAAATGAAGCTGTTTGTTTTGTTTTGTGTAAACTATGCATACTTCCCAATAATTATTTAAATTAATGTTGTTGCAATACAGCTTGATTGCATATATACATAACATTTCATCTTGGCTATAATTTCATCTTTGGCCATGGCGCAAAGGTGTCATGGCGTGCGCAGCATATCTAAAAGCTGCGCACACCATGATGCCATCATGGCGCGTCTGTATGGACGCCGCCATTTAATAATGGCAGTGTCCATACGTGCTAGGGTTCGGGAGGGTGTAGAAGCTATGCCCTCCCGAACCCTGTTCGTACCTTTTTTGGCCCTGGACATGCCTCTTTTGGTGTGTCTAGATCAGCCCATTGTTAGCAGTAAATTTGGTGCCAGAAACAGAAATAACATGGAAATAATAGAGAGAGGTTCATAAACCACAAAATCCACATGTGGAATAAAACAGCAAAATAAGTCACTTGCACAAGGAAACAAAAGTACTTTGAACCTTCTAGGTACAATGAATCCAGGGGTGATTTCCCTCCCTCCCTGCCAGCATCCACATTTCTTAAAATTTGCACTTTGGTGGCCAAATGTATAGATCTATGCTTCTTTAACATGTTGGAGGGGTGTTGCTAGTGAAGCAGGCCTATCCTTTTATTCTCTTTTAGGGCTGGAAGAGATGGCCCTTTAAAGCCCTCATCTGGGTGGCTTTGGAGTGCAGAGTTTAGACACCGCATGTTCTGAAGCTGCTTGGAAGCTGGGCGACCACCCAGAGGTGCTTGGCTTCAAGATGTTGCAGAGGTGTGGCACTTATATGCCGCACACTGCCGAAGCATCTTGAAGTTGGCTTTGGCAGAGCCAGAAAAGCTGTTTTTTCCCCCTGCCCCCAAAAGGAACAGATCTGTTCCACTCCTTTTTGGGCTGGTTTCAAGGCAGATTGGGGCTGCAGTATGTGGTTGCTGTGGCCCCAATCCATCTTCGGAAGGGGTAGCTTGATGCTAGTCTGTTCCACATGCAAAATGAGATATTTCTCTCTGTTTTGCATGCTCAGTGAAGTATTATCTGGACACAGCTGCTGTTTACCTTGCTGTTGTAGGCAGACGCACAGAGCTACATTAAGATCCGCTAGAACAGAATCACATTATTTTCTATATCCAGCTTTTATTGCATTGTTTATTGCAGACACCTTGCTGAAACATGACACCAAAAGTCTGTTTTTCTCCCATCCTCTTTCACCACCCTCCCAGTAGTGATGTTGCTAAAAAGAACCTTACAGCTAGACACAAGGTAGCCGTTACATGGACTAGACAAAGTAACCGTTACATGGATTTGTAACTGGTTGACTGACCGAACCCAAAAGGTGCTCAACAATGGTTCCTTTTCATCCTGGAAAGAAGTGACAAGTGGGGTGCCACAGGGTTCTGTCCTGGGCCCAGTGCTATTCAACATCTTTATTAATGACTTGGATGACAGTATTGAGAGCCTAGTTATCAAATTTGCAGATGACACCAAATTGGGAGGAGTAGCTAATACTCCAAAGGACAGGATCAAAATTCAAAATGACCTGAATAGACTAGAAAGCTGGGCCAAAGCTAACAAAATGAAATTTAACACAGAGAAATGTAAGGTCCTACACGTAGGGTGGAAAAATAAAATGCACAGATATAGGATGGGGGACACCTGGCTGAATGAGACAACATGTGAAAGGGATCTAGGAGTCCAAGTAGACCACAAGTTGAACATGAGTCAACAGTGTGATGCAGCAGCTAAAAAGGCCAATGCAATTTTAGGTTGCATCAATAAAAGTATAGTTTCTAGCTCAAGGGAAGTAATAGTGCCACTCTGTGTCCAGTTCTGGGCACCACAATTCAAAAAGGATGTGGAGAAACTGGAGCGTGTCCAAAGGAGGGCGACTAAAATGGTGAAGGGTCTGGAAATCTTGCCCTATGAAGAACGCCTTAGGGAGCTGGGGATGTTTAGCCTGGAGAAGAGAAGGTTAAGAGGTGATATGATCGCCCTGTTTAAATACTTGAAGGGATGTCACATTGAGGAGGGAGCAAGCTTGTTTTCTGCTGCTCCAGAGAACAGGACTCGGAACAATGGATGCAAACTGCAGGAAAAAAGATTCCACCTCAACATTAGGAGGAACTTCCTGACAGTAAGAGCTGTTCGACAGTGGAACACACTCCCTCGGAGGGTGGTGGAGTCTCTGTCCTTGGAGGTTTTTAAGCAGAGGCTGGATGGCCATCTGTCTGGTATGCTTTGATTGGGAGTTCCTGCACGGCAGGGGGTTGGACTGGATGGCCCTTGTGGTCTCTTCCAACTCTAAATTTCTATGATTCTATGATTCTATGACAAAACAAGGAGTAAAAGAAGGGGGGGAATAAAAAGACCCCAAAAGACTGCAAAAGGAGTTTTTTTTCCAGCAGTTTTGTTAACTGAGACATGCCTGTACTAACTGATTACTGTTAAAGTAGCAAATAGCGGGTGGCATATTAATTTCCATTAATTTTTTTTTAAGTAATGACTAATTCTAACATGTCACTTTAAAAGGATAATGTTCCAAGCTCTGGACTGTGTACATAATTTAGACAGACCTTAAAGCTGCATACCCACAATGTGGTGGGTATCATTCCATTATGATAGGTAGAGCCTGAACATATGTAGGGATGGAGTCTAACATGACTGACAATGAATTAGAGGTGCTTAGGTTGGGACTGGATTGTATTCATAGTATTTTATTACAGTTGGCCCTCCATATCCATGGATTCCTTAACTACGGATTCAACCATCCATAGGTTGAAAATATTTTAAAAAAATATACATTCCAAAAAGCAATTCTTGATTTTACCATTTTATAAAAGGGACACCATTTTATTGCGCCATTGTATATAATGGGACATGAGCATCTACAGATTTTGGTATCCACGGGGGTCCTAGAACCAAACCCTTGTGGATACCAAGGGCCTACTTTATTGTAAAATAACATTTTGAAGACATGGAAGATTAGTTGATGGAAGAAGAAGAAACACAAAGGGGTTACTCAGTGGCTGCTTCCAAGCTATGGACCTTCCTACTCACGGAAGTCAGGCTTCCTTCATCCTTGGTGCCCTTTTGCCCGCGGGTAAAGGCTTTGTATTGGCCATTAAAGCTGGATTTCTGTAAAAGGAGCTTTTTCTCTAGGCAGGTATTAAAACACATAAAAGGCAATTGAAATAATATGGAGAGCCATATGATTTCAATTACCTTTTTAATCTTTTAATGTATATACTTTGCATTTTAAACTTGTATTTGTTCTATTTGATTTTATTGCTAGCTGCTCTACATCACATTTTTTAGGGGAGGAAGGTAAGGTGCAAATCCAAGAAATAAACACAAACAAATAAAAATGAATAATGGCTACTCTCGTTTCTGTACCTGGATATTCCATGTAGGTTCCCACAGTTTGCAAACCAGTTTTATGAAACTGTAGGGTTTTGTTTTTTTCTGGGGGGGGGGGGGGGGTCCAACAGTTCTTTAGAAAACACTGCGATCTTGTGGTAACAGTGAGAACAGCAGGGTAAAAATTATGCAAGGAGCAGGTGTTTCTTTGGGAAAGACCACTGAAGTTTAAAGCAATCTCTTAAGAAAAAGGAAGACCATGGAGAGAGAAAGAGATTGTTTACTATCAGGAAGGAGAGAAAAAAATGCAATCAACAAGAGACATGGGGCAATGACTGATCTACTTTGCATTTGTGAACATTCTAAGGATTATATAATATTTTAGATGACTCTGTACACATGCAAGGCAAAACCAGCTAATGGTTGTTACTACAACCAGCCTCCTATATACAAGCCAGAAAATGAAAGCAGTAGTGAAACAATTAAAAATAAGCAGAGTGTTTTCTTCATCAACAAGGTTTGCTAACATTTCTAAGGGAATATGAGAAAGCACAACATAATAAACAAAAAGGAGCATTTAAATGATGCTGTATATTTGTGTTTACTTCAAATATGACATTTAATTTTAGTTGTGTTTCCTTTAAATATGAATGGAAATCAATTTTTATTTAAATATGCAATTTCTTATTTATAAAAGATATTTGTGTGTGTCTTCCCCTCTGCATAGTTTTGGCAGACAGCTTGATCAACAGACTCTTATCATGCAAGCGATGAAAGTTTTGCATTGGAGTTGCTTATCACAAAGGGTTTAAAGTTACAGTGTTTCCTCAAAAGTAAATTTGTTGGGCGTGAATCAGTCAGCAGTGCAGAAAAAAGAAAGTTTCAGCACAATTGAGGTATCTCTGAGAATGGAGGAGCAAGAGAGAGGGAGAAGAAGGAGATGAAGAAAAAGAGAAGGAAGCCCCCCTTGACATGAAGGACTTGGTACTTATTGTAGTTGGATTTTAAAATGCCATTTTCAAAGAAAAAGATAAGTTCCAGGGCCTGATATTTCAGAGCCCAAACATGGTGTTATAGAAAGTAGATCCTGGCGATGTTTAAGCATGATACATTAAACATCAACTTCAACTGCCGTTCAATTTTCTTAAATTAAAAAACAAAACAAAACACCTAATGTAATAAATGAGAAAATCACACACATACCCACCCCTACTCCTAGTTTTGAAGACAGCATTCTCAGCCTGAAATTCTTTCCCTACCCTGAGCATTGGAAAAGTGGGACTAGGCCCTGAGGTCAGAGAACCCTACATGTCTGACCTCAGAGTTTTGGGGATGAAAGGACTGGCGTGTAGAGCATTTGGACCCAGGACACTCAATGCTAGGGTTGCCATATTCTAGTCCTTCTTATCTGGGCATCTAATTTGCATATTATGCATATTATGAAAATTATTCGCAAATTCAACACACTAAACATTGCATTTTTTCTACCACTATGTTTCAACCTCAGTACCAGAACATAGCTAAGAATTCTTTTTCTCTCCCCGCCCCCCACTTCAGCTGATGTAAAGAAAGGGAGGCATCCACAGAGAGAGGGGAGTTTATCGCACAGGCTCCTAAAATGGGCCTGTTGTGTTATGAAAGAGGGCATGATGGGAATGGGAGGCAGCATAGAATGCAGTTTACCGCATAGGAGAATGCTGCCGCTGCCGCTAGAAATTCCTATCATGTTACGGATGTGTTCCCCAGGAGGCGATTTTCAGGGATGCTTCTGAAGCGTTCCTGAAAATTACCTCCTTTGGGAGGCATCCGGAACACGATGGGAGCTTCCGGTGGTGGTGGCAGTGGCGGTATTCTCCTGTGTGGTAAACTGCGTTCTATGCTGCCTCCCGTTCCCATCATGCCCCCTTTCATAATGCACCAGGCCCATTCTAGGGGCCTGTGCAATAAACTAGAGAGACTCCCTTTATTTTCTCAAGGCTGTTTGGAAGTGAAAACACTGACACAATCACCATACAACACAAGGCCATTCCTGATTGCTTCCTTTCTTTTTCTGCCTTCTGGGTCTGTTGAGGGAAGTAGGGAGATAATGGAAGTATAAGGTAGCAATGCTACACCTGTGCAGTAGCGGAGGGCAGTAGCTGTAGCTGGAGGGCAGGATGAGGATCCTGCTAGTGCCAGTCTTGCACAAGTTCCTGCTCCATCATTACTGCTAAAATTTAAGCTACCAATCAGCCTATAATGGAGAAATCTGTGATTTACTGCTTCAACTGACCTAGCTGGTCAGGACATTTTTAGACCCTTTATTCCAGGATTTTCCAGGTTTTCCAGGACAAATGGCAACCCTACACACATGGCAACCTTACACATATATTTAAAAATATATTTTTCACTTCTACAAGTCTGGATCTGTATGGCCCAGAATATTCCAAGAACAGTCCAGAGTATTTTAGTGTTGGAGCTGCCCTGATATCTCCCCATTACCTTGGGCACTTCATTATGATGCTAAGCAGCTGTTCTCATGCACATCCCACTGTGCCACCTGGTGCTGCGGCTTTGAGTTGTTTACTCTGAGGTCAGAACAAACCACCCAGCATTTGGCACCTTATTCTGACCTCAGAAAAAATTACACATGGCAGCAGTGGTTCTATTCGGCTATCACAGCAGGACATATTGTAAACAGTTGTCTGGTATCACAATGGAGGAAAGATCTGGAACAAGAGGTGAGTTATTTGATCTGATGTCATCCAGACAGTTTTCTGGATGTCATCTGGATAGTTTACACCAGAACCAGGGACTGAGGTTTGTGTTATCAAGATTACACACTGTGGGGACACAGGAAAGGATGTTTTATTTGACCCATGCAGACAGGGCCCCAAAGCCACTATTTCTGATGCTTCTCATGTCAAATATTTTCCGTTCATGAACAGTACTGTGCCTCAGATATTAGATGTCTGAGAAGTGTGGAGTTTCAGCCCTGTTCTGGGGATGTCTATCCAGACACCCGTCAGAGGTCACGGTTACTGCAATAGATTGGTTTGGGTTTTTTTCAAAGAACTGCAAGGATAAATATGACGATGCTCAGATGAATGTGTACTTGCACATAGTAAACCTTTGACATATCCTTCTAAGGTACTAGTATTTCTGGTAGTGAATACTATGTATGGATTACATTTTAACTGCATATTTTCATTCTCCAAATTCCATACGTTTATTAAGAGGAAGCAAGAATCAGAGCTAAGCAGGCTGTAGACTACTCACTGGACTAGCTTCTGCTGAGAACCCTTTAATCACAAAACGACATTTTGATCTAACTCTGTCAGTACCTCTGATCTCTTTAAATGTCTGAAATTTAATTTGTGCATACAGCTGTGTGGATGCAATAGGTGCCCAACACACTCATTTGTTTCAAATAGCCCAGGGGCGAGAGAAGGAAGCAATCAAAGTTTTCAGCTTTATTGGCCTGTTGTTCCAATTAAAGTTGTTTTGTTTCCCAAAAGAAAGCCTGTGGTCCATGTTTATGAGGATGGCATCCTGTGTGAGCATTTAGGGTAGTTTTGAAAGATCTCTGGGTACCAATTTCTCTATGAAGATTGTTTTCACAGTTGGCACATTTCCCCTGCTTTTAAAGTGAGTTATGTATAAACCAGATGGCACATAGCTTGACATTTTGGTTAGATCTGCACCAAATTTAAAAAGACAACATTATGTCTAACCATAAAGATCCTTAATCAGGACAGGAAGCCCAATTGGGCAACATTTTTTTTTCATTTTGTGCATTGCCGCAAATCTCTGCTGAAATCTATTAACAACCAGCAAGCTACAGAGGCTTAATTATTGCCTGTTGCCAAAGACCTAAATGAGGGGAAATCCATGCTACCATTTTGAGATGAAAATCAGATCCCAGAACATGATGTTTTGCAGTGAAGCAGAATCAATGCATGGAATAGGGACGTTCTTAAATTTGTAGTAGTAAAGCCTTAAATATACCCACTTTGGGACCTTTCTACTGTCACCAGTTTCATCATGACCACTCTTTCCCTGCTATCAACAAAGAAAGAAACTTATGTTTCAATATCAATGAGAGAAGTAGTAAAGAACAGAATCATAGAATCATAGAGTTGGAAGAGACCACAAGGGTCATCCAGTCCAACCCCCTGCCATGCAGGAACTCTCCATCAAAGCATACCCGACAGATGGCCATCCAGCCTCTGCTTAAAGACCTCCAAGGAAGGAGACTCCACTACCCTCTGAGGGAGCATATTCCAGACACTCTTCACATCATCCCAGTGAGGAAAATATACTCATCTTTGTGTATGTGTGTGTATATGCATGTGTGTGTGTGGGGCTGTGTGCAAAGCATGACATAAGCACATGTTTTCTGCATAAGTATTGTGTTTCCCAAGCAGAAAACATGTTTTCTGTGCAAAAAAGCCCCAAACAACAAAACCACATCTAGTTTTTTAATTAAAGTAACTATATATATTCATTACAGTTCTTATGTGCTTATGTTGATTGACATTTATCATCTTGCATTATACAATTTTAAATGAACCCCCCCCCCAAAAACCAAGCAAGTAAATACACTTTATATTTCTTAACCACTACTGTTATCTTCTTTTTTTAAAAAAGTTTTTCTGTATAAACGTCCACTGATAACATTCACATTGTGTGATTGTTTCTTATTAATTAATTCCACTTCTGCTTAAAGTTATGATCAAACTTCAGTATTTCTATTGCTTTCTAAGTATCTCTAATCCTATTATCCTTATTCTATCACTTTTATTTTTTGTTCTATTTCCATCTGTTTTTGTAATATTTAATCACTGTATCCCAATTCTTCTCAATCTCCTTTTCAGATTTTTCATTTATCAGATTTGTTAACTGATCAATTTCCTTCATATCCTGCAATTTAAGTAGCCATTCACCTGTGGTAGGCAGAGTGCTTATTTTCCAGTACTGAGCCAAGAGTAATCTTCCTGCAGTGATCATTTAAGGATTTCTCCCCCCCCCCCCGATTTTTCCAATGCTGGTCTGAACAGAACAGCTAGTTACTGAGGAAGTCTCTGTATTATCAGGGCTGGAGATACTTTTAGGCACTGGATCAGGCAAAGCATGCCAACAGGAGCCCAAATGGGTATCTTTACTTTTGGTTGGAGGAAATAAACCCTCAGAAAATCTAGTCTCAGTCTAAGATGGTAACCTGTTGATGATAAGATTGTGCAGCTCTTGAGAGTAAGCGAGACAATGTTGTCTATGGCCCAATCTAGATGGGCACTAAGAGGTGCCATCACGGCGCCATTAGGGTTCGGGAGCGCACGTCGTATACACGCTCCCGAACCCTAGTACGTAATGGCACTGGCACCATTACGTAATGCAGTTTAGACAGCGTACGTAATAGAGCTGCTACAACTGCGCAGCTTCCGCATGGAGCTGCGCAGTTGTGGCAGTGCAAAGCTGCCAAATGGCGCCTTTAAAAAAAAATCGTGCTGCAACTGCACGCCTAAAAAGGAGCGTGGTTTCCCCACCCCTTTTTAGGTGTGCAACTGCTCCGTAGCATCTAGCTGCTGCGCAGCAGTTACAGCGCTAAAAGGGGTGGCGTCAGACCACCCTTTTTGGGTGGTCTGTACCACCCCTATATATTTCCTGCCTAAATGGTATACTTGAAAATGACTTCTGCAAGTAGGTTCTTTTTTAGTCAGTCTGAAACCTAAGTTAGACTTTCATTCTTTAGATTGTGTCATGTAGTGCTTAAAAGTTCCCATGAACACACAAGGAGAATAACAACAACAACAACAACAACAACAACAACAATATTTTTATCCCGTCCCTCTACAAGATGCAATCAGGAACGGTTACAAAGATATACTCCCATTGCTTTGCATCAGCCTCCCATTTGTACCATGGGGTACTAAATGATCTAGCTTACAGGATTGAAATATGTGAAACACTTAGGATATGCTGAAAGCTACATCTCTGTCATGCTCTTTGTGCTGCAAACTAGCTACGGTAACAGAATAGAATGAAGAATTATGTTCATTCACACAAGTCCCTCTCCTCAAGTTCTTCACAGAATATCAAACCAACAACTAACCTATGGCCTGTTTTGTACATTATCTATATGACAAAATCGTTTGTGAAATTATCCAAGTTTTAGAGGTGTACAGGGAAAAAAAGAGTAGGAGTGTAAAAGGAAGGACAGAAAAATGAAACAGCTGTTTTTCCTCAGATGTCAGCTAGAATGAACTAAGGAAAATGAAGGAAAATAAAAGAAGAACATATTAATGATCTAATTTTTCTTAAAGGTTCTATAAAATTGGTGGGATCTATGCTTTATTTTTTGACATTATTTCCCTTGACTCTGCAGTACTGTTGTCTTTATTTCAATTCCCCTCTTTTGGGACTAATTTGTACTGGTTTATTGTTAGCGCAGTATTACTGCAAATGCCAACATTAATTCAGGAGTGTTTCCATCTTACAGAGATTTAACACTCTTTTATGCAGGGCAATACAGTTGCTTCTACACTGAATATATGATTGGAGGTCAGTACTGACACTCAGATGGAAGATAGAACAGTTTTTAAAAATCCAGTGAATAAACAAGAAAAAAGGAAATGTTCAAAGTGTTTCAAAAGTACATAGCTTTTTTCATTCAGAATTGAAAAAAAGTCATGTCACCATTGCAATATAAATTATTAGAATAAAACTGATTGCAACAGAAAAGCTTTTGAGTTATAATAGGATTCTTTACTGGATGTACACAATATATATGAAAAATAGATATGAAATGCAGTTCCTTAAATACATAGGCTGAGATCTTTCATTGCCAGACATAGCTATATGACAATGGAGCTCCACTCTTGTAGTTACATTTTCTGATTTGACCATCCATCTTAGAACTGAGGTAGCCAGAAATCATTGGAGTTAAAAGGACTGGGAGCTGGGTGCTGAACAACAGTGCATCTAGCTCCCTCATGCCAGGGAGACATGGTGTGAAAAGCAGATCCCTTCTCAATGAATTTTTCTACTGTGTTTTGCTGCTGGAAGGAAGCTTTATGCTTATTCAGTGCCCCACTGTTCAGCACCTTGACATTTCTTTGGTAGGTGCAGCTGCCTGGATTGTGAAATTTTGGGGGGGAGGGGAATATTTGCAGTCTTTCTGGTGTTCCCATGACTATGCAATATTTACTTTGTTGTAAATCTGGCTTCTGGCATTGTAAATATTGAACAGGATACCAGTTCTTTGACAACTTTGATGATAGCTGATCTTGACTTTTTGGTTGTCTTTTGAAATGGTGTGCTTTTCAAATCATGGAATGGTATACTTGTGGAGCATTTTGCAGTAAAGTGTGTGTGTGTGTGTTTAAGACAATCTCAGACTATTGCCTTCTGAGGGTTTGTTGTTGTTGTTAACTGTCTTTGAGTCAGTCTCAACTCTTAGCGACCCTGTAAATGAGATGTCTCTATTCTTCCCTATCCTGAACCACTCTGCTTAGGTCCTGCAGACTGAGAGTACGTCAAGAAAAATTGTTAACTCAGTTTTGGATCAAATCAGACAACAGTCTGGAGCTGAAGGCAAAGCTTTAGCAGCTTTGTTGCTACTCAGATCAACCTATGTGTATAAGGAAAAAGTCTTTGGTTTGGGAACTATAAAACATAAATGTAAAAATAGCCTGTGCTCAGAAATGAACACAGTAATTTCAGGAGGCCCCAAGATCCCCAAATTTGATAAGATCATATCTGAAAAAAGGTGCAAAGTTCTCTCTTAAAATCCAAGAATTTTAAGCAAACATTTGTGAGAGATGTTGAGGTACATCTTGCTTGAGGTGCTTGTTCATGCCCATGAGGGATGTGGCCTGATTTTTTGTCTCCATTGACTCTCCTTCATAACCACTATAAGCACTGTTTTGAGTGAGCACCTCAGACAGGATGTAGACCTGTAACTCTTAACACTATCACTTTTCTTGCTGTACATGTTTTTTTAACCATCTTTGCCTGATTAAGAAGGTACTGGGCTTCCAAAGCTAGTGTGATCTATCTTGAATGTTGTGGTTGGCTTAATAAAGTTATCACCACAATATGAAGAGGTGAAGAGGTGGTTTTGTCATTTTCTGCTACAGTTGCCAAAATAGATTGGAGCAGATGCTCTCTACTGCAGCCACTCACTCAAAACCATAAGGTTGCGAGTTCAATACCAGCAAAAGGGCTCAAGCTTGACTCAGGCTTACATCCTTCCAAGGTTGCTAAAATGAGTACCCGGATTGTTGGGGGCAAGTAGCTTACAGTTGTAAACCACTTAGACACTGCGGAGACGGTATGAAGCGGTATATAAATGAAGCTGTTTGTTTGTACATTCTTATACAGTTGGCCCTCCATATTCATGGATTCTTACTCTATGGATTCAAGCATCCATGGCTTGAAAATATTGAAAAATATATACATTCCCAAAAACAAACCTAGCTTTTGCCATTTTATACAAGGGACAACATTTTACTATCCATTGTATTTAATGGGACTTGAACATCTGTGGATTTTGGGAACCACAGGGGGTGCTGGAACTAAACCCCAGTGGATACCAAGGGTCCACTCATTGTATTGTTGGGTCTGCCTACCTGTTGCTCCTTCTGCAAGAATGACTTGTCATGCCATGTCTCTCTTTCTCAGTGAGGAGAGAGATTACTGGCACTTGGACAGGTGTTTGACATGGAAAAGGAAAAAGGGAAATATACTGTGAAATATACATATCATTTAATAGGCAAGAAATAACACACCAAAGAGAACTTGTCCCAAAGGGATGAAGGACTTGTCCCTTGGTTTTTAAGAAAGAAACAGTCACAAATGTTGGTTTAAATATCTGTGTTTTCCCAACAAGCACATTAAAGCACATAGCCTCTGATTTTCCTTTTCCTTCCTTACTCAGTCGGAGAAGTGCCACATGAAATTAGGAAAACAGAAGCCACAGAGGAAGCAATATGAAAACTCAGAGGTGCCCTGGGACTTGTTAGCATTAGATGGCCATATGGTTCAAGTGAACTGGGGAGTGGGGAGAAGCACTGCTAATTATAGCCTTAGCAATGAAACTGAGCCTAACTGCTTTCCTCATCAAAACAGCAAATATAAGCAGAGGGACAATGAAATAATTATACTTTGTACTAGGGCAGAGGCACTTTTTTGGATTGGCTGAACTAGTTTATTTGTTAAAGCTGTCATGTAGGAGTTTGGAGAATGCTGCTACCGTTGTTGAAAATTTATTTGCTTTTTTCAAAATTCCTTGGATGGGAATCTGTCTCAGTTTCAGCCCCCATCAGAAATGTGGGGACTCAACTTTGAGTCCTGGGTTTGGGAAAATGACAACAACCACAATGGTAGCTCACGGTATAGGGCAGGGTTGGGAAAATAAGGCCTCATTTTCCATCATTCCTTAGCATTGGGTGAAGGTTGTTGAGAGTTGTAGTCTAAGCATATCTGGAGAACTTTGTGATTTTCACTCCTGTGATAAGCATTACTTAAGAAAATATCTGGGAAATGCTACCAAGCTGGTGGGAAAAGGGTAATGGTGGTCATGATTTCTAGCTGGACCATGCTTTTCTAAACAGAATGAGGGAGAGAATGGGATAGAGTTAAGGGCACATAGCAGAAAGCAAATGACAACAGTGAAGCAGAAGCAATTTAAGAATGGCATAACTTAATACTTATACAGTACTTGAGGAAGGAGATTTAAAAGGGCTTCTGAAAATGAGCAAAATGTTTCAGGAGAGTATATGCATGACAATGTAGGCAGGGCTGTTTATATGCTGAAACTATGGGGAACTTAAAAAGTGCAGATTGGAATTAACTGGCTTGGAAATGTCATTACTTTACTTTTAAAAGACTGCAGTCCTTAGGATTGGTAAAATATGCTTGGACGTAGGTAGATGTGCTTGCAGAAACGTCCAAACTAAAGGAATAGATGAGTGAGCCTCATGCATATTCACCTGGAAACAAATCCAGTTGACTTTTTTTGGGGGGGGGATAAAATTAAGCTGCAATACAATGGGTAGGAGTAGATTTTCATAATCTGGTAGAGCTTCATACCCTTCTCCATTATTTGCCAATCCATAACACACAATGAAAAATGAAAAATCTGCACATTTACTTAGCAAAATTTATACCCAGAGTCTTCTTCATATAATCTGTACTGTTAAGAATTGGCCTGGGCTGATCTGGATATACTTGGGAGATATCAAATGGAAGTAGAGATCATTTGAACATGGGAAGAGGAAAAGTGGCTCCAACCAAAAGCCTAGGTTGCCTAGTATTCTGCTTTCACAGTGGACATTCAGAAGTCTATGGAAAACCTGAAAGCAGGATATGAGCGTAAAAATTCCTTCTCATTCATGTTCCTGAGCAGTATCTTCCAGGGTACTGACTCTTCACTCAATAGTTTTGTCCAAACTGCAGAACATGTCAGTCAGACATCTGTGCCAGACTCTGAGGGCCTTTCTGGGGTAGGTAGTGTATCAAGCTGTGGTGTTGCTGGTCTCCCAGCAGCTTCACTGGATTCTGAACGCCTTTCTGGAGGACCAATGGCTTCCGAGTCCAATGCAGCTGCTGGGAGAGCAGCCACACCAGACTCTGAAGGAGTCCTTATACCTTTGAATTTACCGTATACACTCGACTTTAAGTTGGCCTCATATATAAGTCGAGGGCATTTTGATATGACCTGTAGATAAGTCAAGGGTAAAACTTAGGGGCATGTAGCAAAGCACCTAAAGCATGAAACAAAGGAAAACAATGACAAAGAACTTACAAAATTCCAGCAGGTATAACTATTTGAGCTTAAATTAAAGGCTAAATAGATGAGAAAATAGACATGGGTTGGTACTTTCTAGACAGACTACACCTATGGTTTCCAAACTTTGGTCCTCTAGATGTTTTGGACTTCATCTCCCAGAATTCCTGACTGTTGGAGAAGCTGGCTGAGGCTTCTAGGAGGCACAAAATTTGGGAATCACTGGACTACACTCTTGCCTTTCACCAGGGGATGGTTCCTTTTTAAAAATACATGTTAAAGTATGGTACTCGCATTGACCTGTGGATAAGACGACACAGGTTTGGGGTCAATTTTTTGGCTAAAAATTTTAGACTAATACATGAGTATATACAGTATATCTTTATGGGGCTGAACAAATAGGTCAGGAACGCATGGGCTGAGCCTGTAATTTCCTTGCCCTAGTGCTCACCTGGGTCAGTCCATTAGTTGTTACAGGGATAGGCAGGTGTTCACACAGCTGTCCCTGTACTGACTCAGGACCTGCAACTGGTGTACACTTTTTAACTTGCTGCACCATTGCTTTCATTCAGAAGGCCCCCCCTCAATTGTCACATCTGACATAGAAATGCGATGCCTGGCCATATGGGTGCAGCCAGGCACCCCATTACCACATCAGATGTGGTGACAGGGGGTTTCTGAGTGAAAGTAATGGCCAGCAAGGTAATATGTGTGTGTTTGTGAACACTGGTTTTGCCATGGAGTTTCCTATAAACTCCATGGAAAACCAGTGGCAAATTATCCTGGAGTACCCTGGGCTCAGGTCAGATGCCTTCTTGTGGGGCTCTGGCCTGTGTCATCTGAACTAAACAATGTAAGGTTTGGGGGGGGGGGGGGGACCCAGACCACTTGGCCTGTGAAGCAAACTAAGGTAGCACTAACTATTTTCAGGACAGTTCACTTTATCACGTGGCACGTTTTAATACTTAAACTCTCTTAATTTACATCTAAAACTAAGACCCTTTAGTAATCTAGTACTGTATGTCCCGTTCTATGCTCACAAAAGAAACTATTTCTGCACTGTTCTTTATTTCATGGAATGCACATCTTCATCCGTTTTACATGATCACATTTCATTCTCCTTTTAATGTTATGAAACACATCATTATGCTCATGCTGAAAATCATAACTGTGTTCAATCAAATCTCACTTGTGCGTGAAAACTGCTTTCAAGTAAAATGAAAAGACAGCCCCTTTTGTATTGTGTATTGGGCCACACATGCATATAGTAGATAGATTTATTATGCTCTGCTAATTTATTCATGTCCTCATGTTGAGGATTCCCACATTTAATTTTCTATATACTTTGGATCTATATACTTTGAGAAGATCCATTTTTCTGATGCAGTTCTACCTGTTCCAAGGGTGTCTCCTGGGTGTCTATGCTTAGTATCAGCTTGAGCACTTTAGACTGTAACTGCTTAGTTTTCTACTTATGGGATTCAGAAGAGGGGCATCCATGGAAGATCATGATCTGTTCTGGGATTTTCCATGAAATGCAACACTATTCAGACTTTCATGCAGTGCTCTCTGGCCAGTACTTAATGGCATTGTGTTCACCAGTGTAAAAACAGATGAGATCGGTTTTATGAGTGGAAACAAAACACACAAAACCCCGTGTTGTTCTAAAAAATGTTGCAGATGGAAAATGGACAGTTCAGAAAGATGAACTGGACAGATAGGAATGGAAAGAATATTCAAAAACATTTGAAAAGAATCTTGAGAATTTTTAAAGTTTGGGTCTTAATCTGTGTCATCTTTGTATGAGGTTGTTTGCATGTGCAACATATTCTGCACAGAAAATAACATTTCTATGCAGAATTTTTATTCCCTGTGCAGAAAATTCTGCTCCCTGCACAGCAAATGTTGTAAATGGGGGGATTTATTCTGTGCAAACTTCTCATGTGGTTGATTTGCACAGAAAATTCCCCACCTTTAGCATTAAAAAAAGTTTGATACAACCTTTGATACTGAATGGAAGGTTTACTGGCTAAATAAGAACACATTGTTATTTTTATATGCCTTAAAGTCAACTCTGACATCTGGTAATGCCATAGTAGGGTTTTCTTGGCAACTTTATAGAGGAGGTTTGCTCTTGCTTTCTTCTAAGGTTGAGAGAGTGTGACTAGCCCAAGGTGACCCATTGGATTTTTGTAGGTGAGTGGGTTTTGAGCCCTCATGTCCCAGGATCTTATTCCAACACTAAATGCACCACACCATGCTATCTCTTAAATAAAGGCATTTCTTACATCTAAAACAGCTCGATTGAAGAGGGAAGAGGCAACACAGAAAATTGCAGTGGAGGCAAATTAGCAAATTTTAATTCCCCCACCCAAATTTCTTTTACAAGGCCGCGGGAGTGTTTGTGGGTCTTGAGCTAAATGCTTCCTACTCATATTTTAGAGAAATCTGACATGGCTTGTTTAGGAAAGGCCTCTGGCAGAGACCCAGTGCCAGAGGGAATAATGGTATTGGCAATGCTCAAACTATGGTGTGTGTTTGTGGATGGGATTTTATCACATTTTGTCAGGTGGAAATAATGGGGCATGACCTAACCATTTCCACGTCCTCCAAAAAAAGCACACAGATCAAAACATTTCAGGATTTTAAAGTCCAGCAAGAAGAAGGCAAGAGGAAAGGGAAGAAGCGATGGACAAATTTGTCAATTCTAGTTTCTTTTAGCTTCTCATTTTTCTAATTGTAAATTAAGCTTGTCCCAAAATTTGCTTCCCCCCCCCAAAAAAGGTTAAGTTATGTATGAAGCTTCATATGCATCTTGTCAACGTTTAACCAAATGGATGCATATTTGTATGCAATGTTGCCCTGTATACCCATTTTGAAAGCTGCTTTCTTAATATATTGCATTTTAAAATTTTATTTTCAAGATCATGGCTGGTATGCTGTTCAAGATTTACGATATCGAAACCCCGACATACAACATCATAAATATCACAATTCACATTTATGGGCATGGAACTTTTGCAATGAATGCAAATCCCCTGGCCCCCTCCCCCCCACAGATATACACTTAGGAATCCAGGCAGTCACACCAACCAAAAGAGGTCTGAAGTACTGGAGAACTCTGCCACAAAATTCATAGAAAGGCAAATTTGAAAAGATAACAAATTTCACTTTGAGTTTTGGTTCCAAAGTGAAAAATGGATCAAATTCATTTTCTTCATCCCTGAGGGAGCACCACTGTGAGCACGAGGAACTCGAAAGTACGTTCCTATCCAAAGCCTCTCTCATAATCTGTTCTGTGTGTATGGGAAGGGCTGGATTCTTCCTGAAGTTCTACCTTCCTCAACTTGGTGTGCTCCACTACTACTATCATAGTCATTTGACATGGTTAATGCTGGCTGGGGTGATAAGGGCTGTAGTGCAATGTATCTAGAGGGCACCATGTTGGGGAAGCCTGGAATAATTCTTCTGAGACACCTTCCAAATAGTTCAGCAATAGCACAAACTCCTAAATCTAGTGGTAGAATAATTCCTGTCATATTTGCCATAGGGCCCTTTCACATTACACAGTTATGAGCACTGTGATTCCACTTTAACTGCCGTGGTGATATTTTGTGGACTCATATACACAGTGCTATAATTGTGTAATAAGAAACTGCCTTTGATTTCAACCACTGATCCCAAAGGACTTTCTGGTATGCTTAACAGACAACAAAACAATATTGCATACTTAATTTTCTACCCTTTTTGTATACATTGGTTGTTGATTATCTCCTTTTGCTTATTGTACTGAAAAAGAGAGGAGGACATAAATTCACATCCCTCCTAGTACCATTGCCTGCTGTTTATTCATATATCCTTAATACTAAATCTTCTGAAAATGAAAGTCTATTTGAATGTGAAATTGTTTTGTATCTATTTTTCCTTAATGAGTAATAAGAATTGGTCCTAATGATACTGAGCTATGATTTGCATGACAGTAGCGTTTTCAGATGTGCGCTGTGCTATATATTTCATGAGACATTCTATTATAAGACAGATTCTCTGGCATCAGCTTGAAAGAGATGTAATACTTCTCCATATGCCAGTTTCCTTTCTCATTCAAGAGTTCTTTATGAATTTTCATGCCTCTGGAAATAAAACTACGTAGAGAAGAACCTTGGCATTTCATTTAACTCTGCTAAAAGTAAGCAAACAATTTCAGGGACAGATTGAAATGACCTGTCTATACCATTGCACTGAGCTTCTGAATAGACAGTTGAAAACAAAATGTAGATCAGATGAGAATTATGTAAGCCCTGCATGCTTCATGATAATTCATTTTTCCAAAAGGAGAAGGTGTGGGGTGGGGAGAAAAACATGTCTTTTACAAATGCAAAAATACTCATGCTGTCCTAGCAAAGCCATCAGAAAGTAATTTTCTCATTTCATCAGAAGTTGCAAAAAATAAAATAAAAAAAGAGAATTCTGCTTTATGAGGGTTTTTTTTTTTTGCTGTTCAAAGAACTTAAGATTTCTGTTATTCAGTGGTCCCTTGGTATCCACTGGGGCTCGGTTCCTGGAACCCCGTGCATCCTCAAATCCCATTAGATACAATGATGTAGTAAAATGGCATCTCTTATATAAAATAGTAAAATCAAGCTTTGCATTTGGGATTTTTTGTGGAATATTTTAAAGATGTGGATGGTAGAACCCACGGATGCAAAATTGGTGGATACGTAGGGCCGACTATATTACAATTTGAAGTTGAAGGCTTTCATGGCCGGAATTCACAGATTTTTGTAAATTTTTCGGGCTATATAGTCATGTTCTAGAAGAGTTTCTTCCTGATGTTTCACCAGCATCTGTAGCTGGCATCTTCTGTGAAGATGCCAGCCACAGGTGCTGGTGAAACATCAGGAAGAAACTCTTCTAGAACATGGCCATATAGCCTGAAAAACCCACAAAAATCTATATATTAGAATTGGCTTAGATGTTACAGTAATGATTAGGATAGGACTCTTCATATGGTGCTCTCTCTCAGTAAATTGTTTCTGTATTTTATTATTTTATCTATCCTTAGTTTATTATTGCATTTCAGAATGAAAAACGTTAAAAAAAATCTCCCCAGTAGATGAGATTAAGGGAGTTTTTGCCTTCTTTAAGAATTTTTTAAAAATCACTTTTCAGCACTTTTCAGGGGACAAATTTCATGCTTTAATTGTGTGAAACAAACAAACAAACAACTTACAGTAAAAAAATGTGTTGATCTTCTTGTCTCCACACAGAGGTGAATAATCTTGTGGTGACTTGGTGACTGATTTATTTTTTCAAACAATGTGCCAAACCTGCTGAGATACCCTTTCTCAAGATGACAGGACAATGTGTGAATATTCTTTACATCCGTATTATTTAGGTCAAATTACTCCATGAACTAGGGCCATATGAAGGGGTTCCTCACAGTTGATAACAGTGTTTGCTGGTAGAGGCATGAATACTTAGAACACAAGAATCTTTCACCACCTGGTAACTTATGCACCAGAAGATGTGGAAAGGCACCCACAAGGAAATCAATCTATTTGGCAAGTGTCATGGGGGTAGGAAAATATTCAGGATCAAGCCAATAGACTAGATGATGTTATGACTGGAAGATTGGTAACAAGTACAGTACCACCACTTTTTGATGTTATATAGCCCCACTCCTCCATGAAGTTATCCAAACCCCCCTTTTCTGCAGAAAGAGACACAGAAAATGCCTTTGCTATGACTGATCACAGACGAGAGATAACAAGAGTATTCCTCACTCAAACCACTTGCATTTGCAATGGGGAACACAAGTGGGGCAGAAATGGTGCAGAATTTCTTCTATCTTACCCATGTTCCCAACTAGGAAAGTGAGATGGAGTGGGATTTGGGGAATAACCTTGTTACCTCCTATTTGGATTGAACTGTTTTAAAAATTTAGCAACACAAGGGCTTATGATCAGAAAAGAGAGCAGCGGGTATTTTAGGTCAGGAATATGCTATTGTAACTGCCCAGAATCCTTCTGGACCTGGTAATCTGGTGGCCCAAGATCCAGTCCCATGCTACCATGTCTTATAAAACTCCCATATCTACAACTCAGTACGAACATTTTATTACAGGGAGGCCAACAGGTTATCTCTTTAGACAGATGTTCTGTTTGTGGTATCTACCGGCCTTTGAAGCTGAGTGCCTGAGAAGGTTAAGTTCAAATGGACCTAGGAGATTTAAACAAAAATTCAGCAGCAGAGCTACATCTATTAACAAACATGAATTTCATTGTGAGCTTTAGCAAAACTTTTCTTGGAATCAAATTAATCCTTAGCAGGAGGAATGAAATGAAATAAGTTCACCTCAATGAAATACTGTAAGTTTTGTTTAATCATTGGGAAGTCAAAGGCTGTAAAAATAAATAAGATACATGGCCAGTTCTGAGATTTATGAAAATGCAGCCTCAAACTGGGCTTCTAAATCATTATTTAGATGCCTATATAAGTTTCAGGACTGTCAAAAATGCTAAACATTTCTTTGTTTATAGGGATGTTACAGCTTGCACAGCACTTCTAAAAATTAGGCTGCTGGCTCTTGTTCCACACCCTCCCTTGCTTAATGAATACTGAAGTTGCCAATAACCTAAATCACAAGAGTCACATTTATCTGCAGATAGACACTTTTTTTTAACTCAAGAGAAAGATTACATGTGGGTAAGAGATTATATGATCCAGTCCCATAATGCTTGCTGTACAGTGTGCATACAGGAGCCACATGGGATAGGCAGATTATGTGGTTTCTTCTCACATACAGCCATTGCCAGCCTTCATATCAGATCTATCACATCCTAACCTAACCTAACCTAACCTATTAGCTTGGTGTGAATCACTCACATTAAAAGCATCAGCTATGCTCCTTGTTTATTCTACTTCAAGAAATGGCAAAGTGCAGCCCGTATGTTGCATGTCCCTTCATCCCATCCCTGACTGATATTTTGTGTACCTCCCCAGTACATCCAGATTTGGACTTGCAAATACTTTCTGTTTATTGTTTTATTTTATTTTTTGGTGATTTTTGCATATTTGAACCTAACACAGCCATGGTCAGTCTTACAAACAAACATCAGCACAGTATCTGAAGTGTGGTGGTTTGGTGGACCAGATCAGAATTCACATCATCATATAAGAGTTAAAAAATTACAAAATTTGGAGATGAAATACTAAGTGCCAATGAAGCCTGGAACCAAGGTGCAAAAGGTGTGCTGGATGAAGAAAAAATGAAGCTGAATCCAGACAAGTCAGAATTGCTTACTGTCAAGGATCCTAACTTGAGTTTGGAGGTGTCAGCCAGTCCTGGATGGGATTACACTCCCTCTGAAAGACTGTGTTCCTAGCCTGAGAGTGCTTCTGGATCCATCACTCTATATGATAGCTAGATATGAAGGCCAGGAATTCAAACTATCAGTTTGGCTGTTATGCTAGCTGCACCCCTTCCTAGAGGACCTAGAGATGGTAGTACACAAGCTAGTAACCTCAAAGCTGGACTTTGTGATGCACCGTACATGGACTACTTCTGTACAAAGTTTGGAAACTTCAATTAGTTCAAAAATTGGCAGCCAGATAGGTTACTGGTACATCCAGGAATTATCATATCAAACCAGTATTAAAATCACACCACTGGGTGTCAATTAGTTTCTGGTCAAGGTACAAAGTATTGGTTATTACCTTTAAATCCTTACATGGTTTGGGCCCATATTACGTATAGGCTCATCTCCTCCCATATATTTCACCTTGCACACTCAGATCCTATGGGGGATGCTTATTCCATTCAGATAGGCCTAGTTTGGCAGCTGTCAGCCAGTGGACATTTTCTTTAGCCACCCCTAGACAGTGGAATGACCTGCCGGAAGAGATTCAATAGCTGAATACATGCTCTGAATTTAAAATAGCATTAAGGACCCATGTCTTCTGGCAGGTATATCCAGATGAATTTTAAAATGGAAATTTTAAATTATGCATTTTAAATATAGAATGGATTGTTTTAATATGTATTTGTCTCATTTGTTCTTTTAAATTACTGTTGTGTGGTTTTAATTCATATTATGTATTTTTCATTGATGTGTGTTTTTAACTGATGTTGTATCTTGTATATTAATCTGTTGTTGTTCCCTTCCTTGATCCATGGGGAAAGGTGGGTTATCAACAACAACAACTTTATTTGCAAGTGAAAGAGGACTAGTCCAGCCTCCCATGAAATGGTGTTACAAAGCCTGTCAAGATGGTTTCCTGTTTCCAAATCAGCCAGGACTGAAATATTGGTGTGACCAAGACAAGCCTTCCCCCAAAGGTCTTTAACTTGACTTGGTTTATATAGTGACATACAGTGTTTCAGATGGTCTGGACTTGAGTTGTATAGTGCTTTATATCATCACTTTGAATTATGCTTTTATTCCACAAAGTAAATGTCTCTCTCAGCTGTTTGATATCCTTTAGTGTGAAGACAAAGTATGTGTCATGCCAGTAAGCTATACTCCTTCTTTTATGGTCCTTTTTAAATTGTGACAGTATTGAGGTATGTATCCAAACATACATGTATTCCACATCCTGGCTACTTTGCTAGTCTTAGTTAGGACAGTATTCCATCGATTGTTCAACTCTGGTAGGAGACTGCTCTTACAAATAGACACAAATTTACTAGGATCCACTAATTTGGTCATGTAGAGGAAGGGTGGGTAGTTGTATGTCTCACAACCTTTCTCATCATCGGTCATGTATGAAGTGGGAGTTCAGTGACATTTCCACCTTTGAAATACAAAATGGAAAAAAAAACCCTAAGATTTTTTAAAAATCAGATTTGTAAGTGATGAAAACTGACAAACCAATCTATCCAGAAGAAAGGTTCTGAGTGCTTATTTCTTAAATTTCTGAGTTTGAATCCCTATGTGTTCAACCATGTTCATGCTGAACTAGAGGAGCCATCTCTTCTCAGAGGCTCATTTTAAAAGTGCACATATTAATTAAGATCTCACCTTTCTGCCAGCATGGGATCCAAAGTGGTGTGCAACCTTTTAAAAACAATACAACCAAAAAACCCTTAGGACAATAAAACCCACAATTAAACCAAACTTCTGTTTAAAAACACAAGTAAAAAATGCAAGTGAAAAGCAGTTTAAAAACACACTTAAAACAAATTAAGAAGCACATTAAAATGCCTTTTCAAGGGCCATATTAAGAACCATATTAAAAGCCTTTTCAAATTAAAAGGTTTTTACTTATTGGGGAAACATAGGAAGGAGTGGGCCAACTGGACTTCCAGGGAAGGGAGTTCCACAACTTGGAGCAGCCCCCGAGAAGGCTCTTTCCCATTTCCTTGCAGGACATGCCTGGGATGGTTGTGGGACTGAGAGAAAGTCTTCCTCTGCAGATATTAAAGGAGTTTATCACATGAAGGGAATTGGAAGTATAATCCAATGGCAATCTGAATGCAATCATGGGGTTTCAATGATTGCATGAAAGCTGATCACACACATTTTCGGGCAAAGGGAAGTTCTTCCGAACACAATCATGGGGTTTCGCGTGATTGTGTGAGAAACTATCACACGCAATTTCAGGCACTGGGAGGCAATTTTGGGCAGTTCTGAATGCAATGCAGTGTCAATACGCAATCACGTAAATTCACTGAACTAGCTAATTTACTCGATTCCGAACTGGCCTCACTTCTATTTCTTTTGAAATTGAGAGAAATTCCTCCCATGTGAAAAACTCCAAAGTTTGTGTGGGCTCATATAGGGAGATACAGTTTTTCAAATAATCTGAACCCAAGCCATGTAGGATTTTAAAGGTCATAACCAGAACTTTGAATTATGTCTGAAATGGATCAGCAGTTAGTGGAGGTGTTTCAGCAAGGGGATTACATTATACCTATAACCTAACCCAGTCAGCAACCTGGCTGCAGTACTTTGGATCTGCTGGACTTTCCAGGGGGGAACATGGGGACAGAGTGTGCATGGGGAGAAATGTGGGGCTGGAGTTAGGGGGCAGCACATGGGGGAAGGCCTGACTGGGTGTCACCCCCCTTCTAAGTTGTCACCCATATGGTCCGCACCACCACACTCCCTAGTGATAATGCTTACCACACCACCATGATCAAAGAAAAAGACTCATGGCAATATTATTTATGATAATCCTAGTGAGTCTATTTTACAATATATCATTTCACTAAAGCTGTGGCCTGTTCAAAAACTAGTGAAGATGTTTTCATCTTTTATCTATTTTCTCAAACCCCGGTGAAAACATTAGGTCAGGTATATGTTTAAGAAGGTTATGGTTATTAAAATGACAACATCCAAAAGTCTACAAAATTGTAAGTCAGTTTTGTGAAATTTTCTTCCAAAGGCTGAAACCCAATTGTTAATCCCAACTAGGCAAAACTCATTAAATCACAGAATCTTATCTGTGGGATAATCTACCAAGTTCCCATTGAGTCAATGGATTCACTCCAGCTAGGACTCACAATTCTATTTGGTGAAAATGTTTTGGGGTAGATTATGTTGTCCCATAATGACAGTAGAACTTCATACACTTTTGGGAACCAGAGCTACCATAAGAATACTTTAAAAACACTGGAAGAAAATAGCAAGAGATATAGAGATGACCTCATTTACCAATTCAGCGCTCTGTGTGCCTTTCTGTTTTCTCACATGTGCTTTTGTTACAAGATGCACTGGGAAATTTTTAAGGAATTGAAATGGACTGTTCTTTTAGAACTGGGAATTTCCATTAATTTCAGTTGGATGTGCACAGAAGATTCTGCAATGAACCCATTTTAAAACGCCCAGAGGAATGTTTGGAATGTTTGGATTCTTTCAAACTTCATCACTAGTATCCTACCTTCAATTGATGTAGGAGCTCATTAATTACCATGATGATCTTTGCAATTCCCTCCTACAGAAAGTGATGAATGCAGTCATTCCTGAAAGCAATCAATTTGAAATCTAATTTGTTGGCGAAATGAACCATATAAACAAAATGCCACTTGCAGTTTGACTCAAATGAGATGTGCTTAACGAGCCTATCATTGTCTGAAATCCTCATCACTCTGGAGTCACAGCTACATAAAATGTTATAAATCTGAACCAATGCACACAAAGTAATGAATGAGGTAAAACATGAAACAGACACCCACCTCTGTGGAAACATCTTTAAATCTCACGGCTTTTCATTCATTGATTTTTGGGCAGTAATATGTAGAAAACTGAGTAAGACGGCCAAATGTAAACAAATGAAAACCATGAATATATCCGTTTTATAATGAATATTACATTACAATCTGAGTTGAAACCTCGTCATGACAACTTGAATTTATGTCTGTTGTTCTCTTTAGAGCACTGTGAGAATTATAGTTTTATGAGGTGGTTGAAAATTCTGAGTTGTGATTCTTAGGCTAAAGATTTTACTGGGGGAAAAATATCCCCAAATAAGCCACTGGGAATATATGTACATGTGCTTATGGTTTGGAAACAAAGCAAACACAGAACCAGAAATTTTCTCAAATGGTGGCTGAAATCCTGAATCATGCATGTACAGTGTTCCTCTGTACTTACATAGTTAAATGGTTTCTGCTATACACTTCTAGTGAATACCAGCATTTTGTATTGAACTGTCTGTCTATGACTCTCTTTGCTGTTTGTGCAACCCCAGTGAATTAAGTGCTGCATAATGGCACTGGCAAATAGCCATGTATTATCCAAGAATGTGAAACTTCATATTACACTTGCAGAACTCCAGTTACATATCTGTGAACTGGATACAGACATTAAAGAATGGTAATATAGCACAGCCTGCAAGGTGAGGTATACATGTCTGTGTGTGTGTGTGTGTGTGTGTGTGTTTCTTCAAGTCATCTGTCGACTTATGGCAATGCAATGAATTTTACAGAATTTTCTTAGGTACACCACTGCCTTCCTCTAAAACATAGCCTGTACCACCTGGTATGCCTTGGCGGTCTTCTATCCAAGTGTTAACTTAGCTTCCAAGATTAGATGGGATCTGTATATTTACAGAGGCATAAAGCTTCAACCAATAAGTTACTCGGCCTATACATTACTCAGATGGAAAGCCATGTCAGAGCCTGATGCCTTATGAGGTCAACAGAATCCTGTATGATCAACTGAGCCAACTGATAAATGCTGAACTGGAAGCTCCATTACTTCCTCTTGGCCAAGTTACTGGTGAGTAACTTCTTCATCAATCTGAGGTGGGCTATCAACTCTCTGTTCTGGAAAGACAGTTAGATCTTTAGATCCCCACCAATAGCCATGCTCCAATTCAAAGTATGATTATTAAATTACAAATAATTATTATTGTTAAATTATATTTAACACAAGGTATAGTTATTACATTATACTCTTGTTTTAAATAATATTTTTGTAGCTGCAAGGGTTTGGGGTTAGGGCAAAGGTGGGAATCACATGCCCTTCCAGAACTTGAACTGTTGATTCCAGTATTCCTCACTATCAGCCTTATTGGCTAGGACTGATGGGAGTTGCAGTCCAACAGTATCTGGATGGTTATATGATAACCACCCCGGGTCATTTGCTGGTCAGTATGTGAAGATAACCTGTGTACTGGAAAAAAATTAAAAACAAAACAAGAAGCCACTGTACTATGTTGTCCTGTGCACATCATTTTGGTGATGAACTTCTGGGAAAAAGCCAAGGACTTGTCAGCTTATCAGTTCCGTCAGAAACCAGCGCCCACCCAGGAATCTTTAACACAGTGGCACATCTGATACCTCTCATAGAGCCTATAGAAAAAGAAGCATTTGTATTTGGGGTTAATGTGCAGGGAGCCCAGGGACTTGTGCAAATGGTTCCATATGATTAGTTGGAAGTGATGAGTAAGAGTGATAGGAAGGTGTTAGTAAGAATGATGACAGTAGTGAGCACAGTAAAAGACACTTAAGGGGCCAGGGGAATGCCGTGACTGATAGCGGGAAGCCCAGTTTCACTCTCTCACATCTTCCATACTTAGATCACGAGACAGCATGTCTCCAAGCTTCTGACTCGTGATGACCTTGTCTTTTTCCTTTCCAGCAGGCTTAAAGAAAACCTCCACTTTGTGGCTTTTTTATTGCATTGGAAAACACCTCTCAATATTTCTCAAAAATGCCCTTAACTGAAAACAGTTGATGTATCTGAAGAATACCTTGTCATTCTTAAGTCTCTCAGTTTTTTATTTATACTGAAATTCCCCCCAATGAACACAAAATCTGATTTTGTGATTTATATATAAATAGCCATTATCATTTACAGACATTAAACATATCAAATAAAGCTCACCTACCTAATTCCTCCCTCCTATGAGACAAAATGTTGTTTGTCATTGTTATTGTGATGGCTTTTCTTTGTATGCAGGCAACAGAGTTTGAGCAAAGCCCAGGTCTATGGTGTCTGTGAAAGACTGTAGAATCTAAGCAGCTGTGTCCTTGTCTTTGAAGTTGCTGTGATTCAGAAATGATCAGGTGCAAGCCTAGAGCACCTTTGTGGTTGCTAACAGCCTTTGAGTCAGTTATGACTCATGGTGATCCTGTGGATGAGGCATCTCCAAGATCCCTTGAGCACTGCTCTGCTCAAGTCCTGTAAATTCAGGCCTGTAAACTCCCTGATTGAGTCCATCCATCTGGCTTGCAGTCATCCTCTCTTTCGGCTGCCTTGTACCTTTCCTAGCATTATTGTATTTTCTAATGAGTTATTCCTTCTAATAATGAGGCCAAAGTATGACAGCCTCAGTTTAGTTATCTTGGCTTCCAAGGACAGGTGAGGCTTGATCTAGAACCCACTTGTTTGTCTTCTTAGCCATCCATGGTATCCTAAAGATCTTCTCCAGCTCGTTGTCTCAAATTAGTTTATTTTCTTTCTGTCAGCTTTCTTCACTTTCCAGCTCTCACATCCATACATGGTGATGGAGAACCTAGATCAACTTATTCATGGTGAAATAGAGAGTACTAAACCTTTGGAATCTCAGCAGCGGTAGACTCATAGAATTATAGAATCTTATAGTTGTAAAAAATAGGAACCTAGTCCAACCCCTTGCTATGTAGCAATACCCAACTAAAGCTCTCTGGAAAGGTGCCCATCTAACCTTTTGTAGCATGGGTGACTACAGCAACTGTAGCATCTGTTACAGAGGTTTTAATTAGCCCTTAGCTAGGCTTATGGCCAAGTTGGCCCTCCCATCATGTAGAGAAAGTTGACCACAATAGATTTGTGATGTCATAACAATTTACTTATTTACTTCACTGCTGAAGATGGGGAGATATGCTTGTAGAACCTTCTGCTTTAAGTCCCAAAATTACACGAGTAGCTTGGAGTACAATACCCATTAATTTGAGTGAGTTGTGATTTATATATAAATAGCCATTATCATTTACAGACATTAAACATATCAAATAAAGCTCACCTACCTAATTCCTCCCTCCTATGAGACAAAATGGCGCCGCCCGAATTAACGGGCCGGCGCTGTTGCCGCGTGAAGGAAGGCCTCTCCCCTTCCCATGCGCCAGGCTTGGGCGCCCCAGCGGCCGGTGCGAGCGTGGGCTCGATGCTGATTGGCCACTGGGAGGAGCAGGAAAGGAACCTGTCTGATTGGCCACAGCAGGGTATGGCGTGCCCTCCTATTGGTGGAGAGCTTGGAGAGGGTGGTGCCTCCATCGTTCCTGAGCCCTCATTGGCTGTTGGGCCTATTTAAGGCCGTGTAAGGTGAGCGTCGGCACCATTGCCAGTTCTGCTCTGGGGGCCAGCAGATCAGAGGCTTCACTGCCTATTTTGCCGCACGGTAGGGGGCGGGGCTTTGGGTCTGACAGCCTTCCTCACTGCCTAATAGGTGGGGCATTTTGTTGGTGAGGGCATCTTTACCACCTCCCCACTTCTTGGTAACAATCACCCGCTCCTTCAGGTTTGTTGCTAAGGGACTGGCAGACAGGGTTCATGTTTTTTGAGAAGGCCTTTTGTTTTATTTTGTCCTCCTTTTTAGTCTTAATAATTAATAATTGTTGTGCCTGCGGCCTTGGCCCCTGCTGATCACACATACAGTGTTCGGAATTTTGGCTTCAACTGTTTTTTCAACTGCACGGTGCTCCCGGCGGTGTTTGGAATTTTGGCTTCAACTGTTTTTTCAACTGCACGGTGCTCCTGGTGGTGTTCGGAATTTTGCCTTCAAACTGTTTTTTGTTTTGTTTTGGTTTGTTTTTGGTTTTAACTGCACAGTGCTCCCAGCTTCAACCCTGCTGGGCACGTGCAAACAATCGTCTTGATGACTTTGTGACTGCAAACTGTTCTTCGGCACGGTGCTCGCGGCTTCGGCCCTGCTGGGCACGTGCTCTCTACTTGGTTGGTGATTATTGCACTGCTGACTTTACACGGTGCACACGGCTTTGGCCAGCTAGGCACGTGAGTTGTAACCAGTGCTTGTGACTTGACAACGGTGAACTGTAATTTACACGGTGCTTGCGGCTTCGGCCCTGCTGGGCATGTGTTTCCCTTCACCTATAAGCAGCTTTGCAATACTTTTTTCTTGCTGACTACAGTCCCAATCTTAGTGTTGTCAGACCAACCAATTTCTACATGTCACCAAAATCAAGGAAGTCAAGTGGTGCTGCACAAGTTACCAGTTCTTTGTGAAAACAAATTGTAGGTCCTGGGAAGAGCTAGCCCCAGGGACTAGGAGGTGCCCAGCACGTACGTATGCCTGTAGACAGGGGAGTTCGACAGTTGTGGTGGATCCTGCGACAATAGTAATGGTCCAGGCCCATCCTCCCCCATTGCAGGCATCTTTGATCATTAGCCAAGAGATGGCTGCAAAACTGATGTGGTCCTTCTCAGAAATCATTGCTAAGGCCATGGCAGCCTCCCAAGTATCGACATCTGCTGGTGTTGCATGTCTGGATCTGGATCCCGGGAAGGCGACAGGGAACAACAGTTGGCGGATGATGTCCTCAGCTTGGGACCCAGCTCTTCGGCTTGGACCTCCGTTGCTTGAGTGGATGTCTCCAGCTCAAGTTCTTCATCCGGCTCTAGCTCTACATATTCGAGTTCGGAGGACGACGAGCTTATTGCGGGAACCTCTGTGGCCGGTGGCAAAAGGAAGAAATGCAAGGGAAAAAAGAGTAAATGGAACAGGACTGCATCTGTGTCTCGTTTGGGACATGTTGGGGAGGGGGTTTTTCACAGGTTGTGCCTACAGGTAGAGAAGGGTTCTGGGTGGACCATACTTTGGTCCCTGGGTTTCCCTGCTGTGCTATCCGGTGCAGGTCCTGGCATCCTGGCCTGCAAGGTGTATGGGCCTTGGGCCTTGGGCATCAGCTCCTGGTGAGCGTCCTCTTGGGTCTCACCTTTCAAAAAAAAAATGTGAAAAAATGGAATTTTAACAGGTTGTTTCGTTGACATTTTCACACTATTGCAACCAAAAGGGCATGATGCCCTTGCTGTTACATCCACCAAATGGGCAAAACAAACAAACAAACAAACAAACAAAACACCCTAAGGTTCCCTCAGCAGAGCATACATTCTCCGTAGGGCTGTTATCTCAATGGCATTCCTCAAGAGAGCTTGACACTTAGATTGCCACATGCTTCATGTTCTTAGAGTCAGAGATGTACCTGGTGAGGCAGCTGCTATCACCTATGATGCAGCCTTTTGTCAGCAGGCTTCTCAGAGCTCTAGAGAACACTGGGATCTTATTCACAATGAAATTTGGTTGCTTGAGGTGGTCCCTCTGACCAGGTCCAAAGGGGCCACCAGACCGGATGGTAAGAGGGACATAAATTGGTCTGCTGGGAATATAATGCAGGAAGGTGCTCCAGGTCTCACTGCAGATATGACCACATCTTTGAACTTTGTCGGGGGCCCCATAGTAAGGCAGCTTGCCCAAAATCAGGCCACCATCCCTTTCAGCATGGGGCCCTGCCCAAGGTGACTTGTTCCCCTCCTCCTTCAGAGTATAAGAATCTTAAATCAGCTTGAGATATGCTGGAGGTTCTTATGAAAAAGATTCAAAAAGAAATAGATGCCAGCTGCATTGAAAGGCCTTTTGATTCTCCGCCTTTCCAAACATTCAGGTGTCTCCCTTAAGAGTTGTCCCCAAGAAGGCTCTGGGGGAATTCCAACTTAGCTATGCTTCGTTCGACCATGTGGTCCAGCTAGTGCAGGCATGTGGCCGCGGAGCCCAAATGGCCAAATGTGACATTCAGTCTGCTTTCTGCCTTTTGCCTGTTCACTCTGATGATTTCCACCTGTAAGGGCTTAAGGTACAAGGCCGATGGTATTTCGATAAGGCTATACCGATGGGCTGTTCAATTAGCTGCGCAGCCTTTGAGGCCTTCAGTACTTTCCTGGAGTGGGAGGTAAAGCGCAGGGCTTGCTCCCCGCTTGTGACTCATTAACTGGATGATTTCCTTTTCACCGGACGGTCCGGCTCAGACCATTGCCAGATGCTCCTAATTACCTTTTCTGCTTTGGCATCTGAGATCGGGGTCCCTTCAGCAGCTGATAACACTTAAGGGGCCAGCTATGTCCCTCACATTTTTGGGTGTCCAATTGGACTCGGTTGAAGGAGTTTCTCGTCTCCCTCCTGACAAATTGAGTGCTCTTTAAAAAAAAAAAAATTCAGAATTTCTTGCATCCCAAAAAGTTACTATGAGACAGGTGCAATCCCTCCTGGGTCACCTGAACTTTGCGTGCTGTGTGGTTTCTCCTGGTCGCCCCTTTTGTGCCAGGCTGGCCAGAGCTACTGCAGGTATTTCCAGGCCTCATTACCATGTGAGCATTACCAAGGGTATTAGAGAGGATCTGAAGATTGTGATTTGGGCTGTTTTTTCGAGGACACTGGTGTGCTCAAAAATGGCCAAAGGGTTGGGCTTAAGAGGAGGTTGTTAATAATTTATTTATTTATTTATTTATTTTGGAATTATTTCCCATTGTGACGGCTGTCATTATTTGGAAACATGAGTTCTCCACCAAACGTGTTCTGTTCTGCTGCGATAATCAAGCCATAGTTGCTGTTGTTAATAGCCGGTCTTTCAAATCAGAAAGAGTCGTGCTGGTGCTGTGGCTCATACTCACTTGTTTAATTTTAACATTTCTATCACAGCTTGGTTTTGTTCTTGGTTTGCAAAATAATTTAGCTGATGCTCTTTCTCGATTCCAGGAAGACAGGTTTCAATGGCTGGCTCCAAAGGCAGACCCCCTTCCCATGCCATTTCCAGAGTTCCTCAGGAAGATTGGACTTCCAATGTGACCCAGGGCATTTTGTCTTCGGTGGCCCCCTCCACTCTCAGGGCCTATAATAAGGTTTTTTCTAAATTGTCCTCCTTGTGGGTGCCCTAGGCATTCCGGCACTTTGACCTATGGATTCGACAACTGTTTTATGCTTCATGGCGTGGTTAAAGTATAGTGGGGTTTCCCCGCGCTCTATTTCTGTTCACCTTGCAGGTATTTTGTTCTTTGCAAAAGCCTCCAGCCTGGTTGATCCATGTGCTTGTTTCCAAGTGCGTTGCACTCTGGAGGGTTGGAGATGCATGCATATGGTCAAAAACGATGCCAGGCACCCTATCTGTTTTTACACTGCTTCAGGATATTGTTTCCCAGCTTCCCGCCATTTGGGGCCCTGAGGGTAGGGGAGCTGGTCCTGTCTTCGAAGACCTATTGCTCAAAAAGATACTTGTGCATCACTGATGTTTTGTTCAATGCTGATGCTGTATGTTTGACAGTTCTCAGGTCAAAATGTGATAAACTGGGCTGAGCCTCATCGATCATATTGGGGCACCTAAAAGACTCGCACCTCTGTCCTGTTCGGGTTCTAAAAAGGTTTATTAGGCACCAGCCTGCATGTCAAGGATCCCTATTTTGTCATGCTGATGGCTCACCTGTCACACGCTTTCATTTTGTTGCTGTGTTAAAGCTGGCCCTTCAGGCGATGGGTCTTCTTTTGGTTGAATTTGGGGGCCATTCATTCCGCATTGGAGCGGCCACATCTACAGCCTGTGCTGGACTCTCTACTGATGTCATCAAGTAAATTGGTTGATGGAAGTCTAGGGTGTTTGCGGGCTATGTGCACCCTTATTTGGACTCTTGCTCAAGCGGATGCTATTAATATTATTTGTGGAGGGTTCTTTTTCGGTTCTTAGGGTTGGCGGCAGGCGCTCTTTCAGACCTGCCTGTGTGGCGGCAGCATAGGCCTGGATCTGGGGTAGGGGTTTCCAGGGCCCGCTGGCACTGGATCGGGAGTCCTCATGACCCGGGTAAGGAGCGGTTCGCTGTGGCCATTGCGGGGGCCACAGTCGATTAATACCCGGTGACTAGGATGTCTCGCAATTCGATGTGAAGCAGCGCAGTTGCCTAACTGCGCAACAGGGCGGAGCTTGGCACCTACGTCATCCCGATGTTTGCCCCTGCTACCAAGGGTACATCAACCAACCAGGGTGTTGCTGATGGCCAGATCCAGACCTTATGCTTTGGGCCAACCCTATGGTTTTGTGTTGTTCTGCATGTGTGGAACAGTTAATAAAGTTGTGGCCTTTTTTCCTCCAACCAGGTTTCTGTATTTATTGGGGGGGGGGGGCTGACCTGTGCGGCAAATGGCGCCGCCCGAATTAACGGGCCGGCGCTGTTGCCGCGTGAAGGAAGGCCTTTCCCCTTCCCGTGCGCCAGGCTTGGGCGCCCCAGCGGCCGGTGCGAGCGCGGGCTCGATGCTGATTGGCCACTGGGAGGAGCAGGAAAGGAACCTGTCTGATTGGCCACAGCAGGGTATGGCGTGCCCTCCTATTGGTGGAGAGCTTGGAGAGGGTGGTGCCTCCATCGTTCCTGAGCCCTCATTGGCTGTTGGGCCTATTTAAGGCCGTGTAAGGTGAGCGTCGGCACCATTGCCAGTTCTGCTCTCCCACCCTCCCTCCCTGTTTAGGGAGTTGATTGTCACAACTTCTGTTCTGGGTGGCAGCATAGGCCTGGATCTGGGATAGGGGTTTCCAGGGCCCGCTGGCACTGGATCGGGAGTCCTCATGACCCGGGTAAGGAGTGGTTCGCTGTGGCCATTGCGGGGGCCACAGTCGATTAATACCCGGTGACTAGGATGTCTCGCAATTCGATGTGAAGCAGCGCAGTTGCCTAACTGCGCAACAGGGCGGAGCTTGGCACCTACGTCATCCCGATGTTTGCCCCTGCTACCAAGGGTACATCAACCAACCAGGGTGTTGCTGATGGCCAGATCCAGACCTTATGCTTTGGGCCAACCCTATGGTTTTGTGTTGTTCTGCATGTGTGGAACAGTTAATAAAGTTGTGGCCTTTTTTCCTCCAACCAGGTTTCTGTATTTATTGGGGGGGGGGGGCCTGACCTGCGCGGCAAATGTTGTTTGTCATTGTTATTGTGATGGCTTTTCTTTGTATGCAGGCAACAGAGTTTGAGCAAAGCCCAGGTCTATGGTGTCTGTGAAAGACTGTAGAATCTAAGCAGCTGTGTCCTTGTCTTTGAAGTTGCTGTGATTCAGAAATGATCAGGTGCAAGCCTAGAGCACCTTTGTGGTTGCTAACAGCCTTTGAGTCAGTTATGACTCATGGTGATCCTGTGGATGAGGCATCTCCAAGATCCCTTGAGCACTGCTCTGCTCAAGTCCTGTAAATTCAGGCCTGTAAACTCCCTGATTGAGTCCATCCATCTGGCTTGCAGTCATCCTCTCTTTCGGCTGCCTTGTACCTTTCCTAGCATTATTGTATTTTCTAATGAGTTATTCCTTCTAATAATGAGGCCAAAGTATGACAGCCTCAGTTTAGTTATCTTGGCTTCCAAGGACAGGTGAGGCTTGATCTAGAACCCACTTGTTTGTCTTCTTAGCCATCCATGGTATCCTAAAGATCTTCTCCAGCTCGTTGTCTCAAATTAGTTTATTTTCTTTCTGTCAGCTTTCTTCACTTTCCAGCTCTCACATCCATACATGGTGATGGAGAACCTAGATCAACTTATTCATGGTGAAATAGAGAGTACTAAACCTTTGGAATCTCAGCAGCGGTAGACTCATAGAATTATAGAATCTTATAGTTGTAAAAAATAGGAACCTAGTCCAACCCCTTGCTATGTAGCAATACCCAACTAAAGCTCTCTGGAAAGGTGCCCATCTAACCTTTTGTAGCATGGGTGACTACAGCAACTGTAGCATCTGTTACAGAGGTTTTAATTAGCCCTTAGCTAGGCTTATGGCCAAGTTGGCCCTCCCATCATGTAGAGAAAGTTGACCACAATAGATTTGTGATGTCATAACAATTTACTTATTTACTTCACTGCTGAAGATGGGGAGATATGCTTGTAGAACCTTCTGCTTTAAGTCCCAAAATTACACGAGTAGCTTGGAGTACAATACCCATTAATTTGAGTGAGTTGTGGGAGATGCCATTTATTGCTCCACCACTAGCAGCAAAATGTGCTGGTCTGGTCCTGTTTAATGGAAGATGCTAGAATATTGCAGGATAAAACCGGTTGTCCTAGCATTAGAACTAGGATACAATTCCATATTCATAGGTAAAAATAAAGATGTGCAACAACAAGGAGAAAATTAATGATATAGGAGGAAGATTTTATATTAAAAATAAAACCCACAAGAATGGGCATATTATTTCCCCTCATTTAGTTAAGAAAACTCTAGCTGTAGGAAAGTAATTAGAATCATGAACTTACTCTCCATATTCCAGAAAGGAGATGGTTACTCTTGTCTTAATTTGAAATACGTTGCAATGATCACTTGAATGGAATGTGTCAGAATTGTGACAACTGCATGAATAAATAGCTCTCTTTTAACTTCGTTATATGAAAGGACATCAAAGGCTGACAGGCATAGATCACAGTTATTACCACTATTCCAATAAAAAAAAAATTAATGCCTTTTCTAAAACACACAGATCAAGTTATGTGCATGAATACAACTTTTCTTAATTTACAGTTTATGATATTTGTAAATAGGGAAATAGAAATGTAAAATTTAATTGCTTACCTTGGGTCAAGCTTCACAATAGCCAATGAAACATGACAATCAATTAACATAAATCAAACTCAATGACAGAACCTGAGCAAAATTGACCAAGCTAATTTGCAACTCTGCCCTTAGATCACACTTCCCTCTGCATAGCCTTGCACATTCACTCATGCAGAAGCAATATACAGAGAAAAATAATGCTTAGGTCTAATATCAGGAGAGCCGGAGTAGTGCAGTGGTTTGAATGTTTGACTAGGACACTGGGAGATCAGGGTTCAAATCCCCACTCTGCCTCAGAAAAAGTCACACACTCCCTTTGATAGGTTCTCCTTAGGGTCTCCATAAGTAAGAAATGACCTGAAAGTATTAAAAAAAAAAACAACCACCATTGTCAAGATATTACAACACCAGAGGCCACTTTGGAAAGAGCAAGATGATTATCCTAGTTTTTTCAGCAAGCCACAACATGGAGGTTCTTTTGGACTAAACCTTATAGCATCCATAACTTGCACGGCCAATTACCATGGGTCATGGGAGCTCAGGGGAAGTGCGGTGAACCTATGGCATGCATGATATCTCTGGCAGAGCTAGTTAGAGGGACAGGAGGGTGGGGGAAGAAGCTGAGGGGGATTTTCCCTTGCCATCCTTTGAGGCTGAGAGAGTGTGACTTGTGCATGTGGTAACTTCAAGTTGTTTCCAACCTATGGTCACTCTAAGGTGAAACTATCATGGAGTTTTCTTGGCAGGTTTTGTCAGAGGGGGGTTGCTATTGCTAGCCTCAGGCTGAGAGAGTGTGCTTTGGGTCCCCCTCCAGAAGTACTGTCCCTGGAAGGTGGAAGTCCTGTCCCTCAGAAGTCCCATCTGCCAGAGGTCCTGCCCACTGACTCTGGGTATCAACTGGTGCAGGAACAGCACTGAGTTTGGGCACCTGGTCTCTAAAAGGTTTGCCATCACTGCTGTAGGGCAGCATGTTAGGAAAGTCTGAGCTGGGGTTGCAAACTTTACCGAACAACAACAACCAACCCTTCTCCCTAAGTCTGGCATCCCCAAGTCTAGCAAGTCCTAAGTCTGCCTTGCAATTTCTCATCCCACTTTTATGGTAATTACACACACTATGAACATAACTCCCCCAACCCAACCTTTTTAGCAGCACCCTCCCCACCCCCTGATAATTTCCATGTTGCAGGAGAGCAAAGGGGTAACTGAAGATGTGCTCAACTCTCTGCCTGTAGCTTGGCACTCTGTGACAGGCATCTGTGTGGATTTCCCACCAGACACCAGCAAGTCCAGCTAAAAAAAGACAGCGGGTCCCATCTCTGCTCATTTCCTGGTAACAAGAAATGGTTGTGTTGGGGTGGGGTGCAGTTTCCATAAAAATAGTGTGGCACTCTAAATGGGAGCCTGTTTCATATCTTTATATCTATCTATATTTTAACACTTCTTAACAATTTCACTCCTCATTTTGCTGTAGCATTGCACACATAAAAGAAATTTAGGAATTGTTATGAAAGCCCGCTTTTGATATCTCTGGGTCAAAGTAAATTAATTACAAGTGAAAGGGAACAAAACTGCTCATTCACAGAGACATTAATCTCACTAGGGCAAGACTTATTTCCCTGCTAGTAATTGAAAAATGGCTGCCATTCACCGCTGTGGGAAAGTATATATTTATTGGAGGTGGGCATCTTACATACTGACCCATTTACCCCCATACAGAATGTGTCCTGTTCTATGGCAGGACCCCAATGGTGCCAAAAGATTGTATTGTGAATTTGTGCTCAGACTTTCTTATATATCTATCTCTATGGGCATTTCACAGATACGTACAAAATAGTGGACATACAGTTGCCAGACCATGTAAAAGGAAATTATTAAGGCCCAGATCAAGACTTAGAAATGCCTAATATTAGCTGCTTCCAGGAGCAGGAAGAAAAGGGATGGAAGGAAAGTGAGGAATGGATGGATATGTTTGTTTAAATCTGTTAACTACTGTATATTGTTAAAGATTGCAAGATACAAAATTTTGGTTTCTATGGGAGGCAGAGCCGAGTTTGATCCAAGTACTGAACTGCTGCAGATTGTCACAAATCAAGGTAATAACATGCATGATATTCTCTAATCTCTTCTGAACTTTTTTTGAAGAGGAAGAATGCTTGGAACACTTCTGCTTGGAACACTTATCTTACGAATGATCACATCTGCATGATTTAAGAGGTTGAATGTGGAGTTATATTATTGCTTTCTCCTTCATGCAAAGTCTCTAATGTGGGCCAGGGCCAGGGCCAGTATTAGATGTAAATAGATGAGAACCTAGGCATGTGCAAAAGAGGTCAAAAATCTAGGCAACATGGTAACATTTTATCCACATTTTGGACCCCTGGGAAGTGAATAGGAAGTCACTTCTGATTGGAACATTGTTCTGATTGAAAAACGGAGCCCTGGTGGCACAGTCGTTAAATGCTAATACTGCAGCCACAACATTGTGAGTTCGATCCCAGAGGGCTCCAGGTTGACTCAGTGTTTCAACCTTTTGTAGGTCAGAAGAATGAGTACCCAGCTTGTTGGGGGCAATTGGCTTACAGATTGTAAATTGTTTAGAGAATGCTTAGTTTACTATGAAGCGGTATAGAAATGTAAAATGCTATTGCTATTATTCTTCTGGGTATAAAAAGGTGCATCCTGAAACATAGCAGACATGCCCCCCACATCACATTAAGGGCATCTGGGACAAAAATTTGATATTTTTTGTAGGGAGTAGTCTTCTAGAGTGCTAATGCAGCCCCTGCCCTCTTGACATTTTCCCACCTCATGTTAGACCACAGGCTGCCCAGTAATGGACTGGATATCTGAACGTCCTTGTACTCTTTTTAGAATGAAAATTGCTTTACTTGTCCAAAAATATATTAATATTTGCATGTTAATAATATATAACATATAAGAGCAAATACTTTTTCTCCAGTATGTCCTTTCACTCTGCATTATTCCTCCTTTTTGTTTGTACCTTGTTTATGGTGGCAACCATTTAAAGCTGGTGACACTGTGGAAATGTTTGAAATAGGTATATGTAGGAAAATCAACCATGAGAGAGCTTTCTTCAGACATATATGGGTCTGGTGGACTTAATATTCCAGCTCCATCCACAGAACTCCACTCATGTGCCCTCAGATCCACCCCTAAACCTGAGCACAGCTGTCAAAGAGCAGCCATTCATCTGTTTTATTTATAAAGGAAGGCAAAAACATTCTGTCCAAAAATGGAATTTTCTTTCTTATGCAGGTATGACGGATTTCTCTAAGGTAGACTAAAGCTTAGCCACAAAAGGGCAGACCATTTTTAGAAATCCTAATAGAAACTGGAGTTTGTTGCACATGAAATATATTCCCAAAGAGCATTAATACTGAGTGTAGCCCATTCCTAGTTAAGCACTTTCAATTGTCTTTGAGTCAGTAGGACCCTCCCCAGTGGTACTAGATTGTAAAATCTGTATCTACTTTTGAGAACTAATTTATTATAACAGTAAGGCTTAGGGGCAGTTTGCATGCAGCAGCCTCCATCTGGAGGTCATTTTAAATTGCTTCAGTGGCAGCTGTTAGCACATAGTGAGCTGTTAATGTGTAGTAATTGATCACATCCATTGGATGATTTTTTTTAAACCACACTACATTTTCCTCTTTTTTCTTTTTTTTAAACATTCCTTTATCAGGCAACCTGGGGAAAAAAAAATATCAGGAAGTCTAAACTGCTTAAATCTAGACCTATGTGGAATGTTGGTGGAATGTTGAATTTCAGACACCGTTCTCCCATTGTCTATTCTCCTCATTAATAACAATTTCACATTTGCATAAAAATTGCAGAAAAAGCTCAAAGGCAATTTAGGAAGGAAAGGACAAGCAGTGACATGGGTTCCACATGCTTAAATACAGAACTGCTCTACTCCGAAGAGAAATGCGGGCCTCTAATTTTAATGGTATGCAGTTCAGATGATGATGATGATGGCATTTTTGTCTCTCCCATCTTTTTCCCAGATTGAAATTCAAAGTGGCTTATAACAATTAAAAACAGTGCTCAAAATCCACAAAATATAAAGGTTAAAACATAATTAAACAATCAGGAAAAAAATCAGGTTAAATCATATATTTTAAAAAAAAAAAAACGCACCTGCACAGCAATTAGCAATATAACTCATTGTGTAAAATGGGCCTTATATCAAATGCCTGTCTTGATATAAAAGCGTTTGATGTACAAGATATAAAAGCGAGAAGGGCCTTCCTAACAAATCTCAGAGCATGTCTGGTTTGTAAAGGAGAATATGATCCTTCAGATAATCTAGATTTGAGCTGTGTTGGCTTTAAATGTCATAACCAGCATTTTGCTTTATGATGGTTGTGCTGGAGAGCTATTATGCTCTATGGTCCTGCCTTCCAGTATGTTTTCTGCTTTCCAGTAATCTTATTTTCCTGCACACTGTTCCTTGAGCATAGATGAGCTCCATTTTTGGATGTGATCTAGTTGGGGAAGACTGGATTTTAGAGTTAAGATGTGACCATGGAGAGGGTTGAATGCTTCTCATAAATACACTCTTTTATTGTTATATATACATTTTCAAATATCTCTGTTTACAACTCTAGAACCTCTATCATGGCAGCAGTGTTGCAGTTCAGTACACAAAAATGCTACTGTCCTGTCTAGTTTACCCCTATGCTTCCATTAAACCAGGAATGGTAATTATGCAGTCTTCCAGATTGTGGCTGGCATCCTGTTAGTGAATTATGAAGACACACTGATGTATTTAAGTCTTTTGTTCCAAGTCTCAAGTTTCTATCTTCAAGTCTCAAGTCTGGGAGCTAACATTTGCCAGAAAAAAAAAGAGAGATGGGGAGCCATTCCTTCCTCTGGTTCAGGAATATGCCTTCACTATCATGCATCTGGCTATAAGGACATAACCAGAAGCTTCTCAAATACTAATTGCCCTGCACTAGTGCTGGGGGCAGACAGCATGAAAAAGATGGGTTTACAAGGAGAGGAGACAGAAAACATGACATTGGGCCCAAACAGACAGACCAAAATAAAGCCACTTTGGGTCATTTTGGAGGTATGCTGTTTAAATGATGCATGCATCCTAATGGGTCGTAAGTCAAACCAAAGCCACATTCTAGTACTAAGGACTGCAGTGTAGCTTTGGTGCAGTTTCTGAACTCTCAAGATGTGTGTGTCATTTAAACCCAATATCTCCAAAGTGCCCCGAAGAAGCTTTATTTTGGCCTCTCTGTTTGGGCCCATAGTTACACCTGTGACACCTTAAAGCTGCATTCCCTCATGCATATTCTCAGTGCCATTGCAACTTCCAGCATACCTCATCATTGGCCATGATGATGGCTAGGACCCTGCAGTCCAATAACAACAGGAGAGCCACATAGTTCCTACCCCTGCATTAAACTGTGAAAGACTGGTATTAAATTATTTACTTTGGCAGTGTCCTGATTATTTTCTTGTCCAGCTTCAGATGGTTCAAATTATGGTGATGTCATTGTATCTGTGGACAATTATTCTACCCAAATGTACTTTTAGACTATGTTGGGATTTTTTTAATGGATGGATATTAAATAACAATAACATTTTTTCATTTATTATATATAAACTGCCTTATAACAGTAGAACATAAATATGTAGGAATGCACCTAACCTGTCAAGCCACAATCTGGTTTATTGCAGCAGTTCTTTTTCATAGACAGTTGCCTGCTGCAAATACAAGAAGCAGAACTGATATTCAAAGATATGACCACTCAAAACCTTCCCAGTAAAATCCTCACAAAAAAAGAAGTGGAATTTGGGGGGAGCACTATTGTTGCAATGCAGTTTTTGTATGACAATGACTGATAGGGCCTGTTCAAGTTAAAATGATTTTTACAAGATAAACTATAACAAACCACATAATTTTTCAGAACACAAAACATATTGGGCCTGATTTAGTCAGGTTAAGGACTCATGAGAGGAGTTCATAATAATAATAATAATAATAATAATAATAATAATAATTTCTTATATACCACCTTTCTCCCAATATAGGCACTCAAGGAGGCAAAGTATGGATAGTTTGTGGCTCCCATGGCAGTGGGACAATGGATCCACTCTAGGTTTTAGTCTATGAACTATCCAAGGTAGGAAACCTATTTTGAGGGTGGAGTTCACCAACCTGGATAACATGTTTAAACCCATAATAGATTCACCACCCTGCTGACATGGAAATTATCAGCCAACATTGCACCAAAGCCCTGAGATGTGTGACTGGAGTCCCATGGAGAAAGAAGATGGCAAACAGATGGGAGTAAATGAGACAGGGACAAATAGCCCTACATGAAGATGCTTGGCAGCCTTATCATCGAGATAGCTATTTTGAGAAAAAGATAGTATAAGGCTATTAGCATTGCAGCTTCAAATGTTTCCCCAAGGTAAGAATGGAGATGCTTCTGATCAGGAATGGGCCTTCTTGTGCATCTGAAGGAGAATTTCAAAGGATTCCATCTGCGTGGCTTACTCTTCAGAGAGATCATTGATTGGGTGGATAAGAAAAGTTGATTTCCTTTGTTCAGAGAACCTTGTAAAAGAAAAGCAATATATATATACATGAAATATTTTCCTGTTTTTATTTTTTAACTCATACATTTTAATGCTATAGATTAATTTCAATAATATTTTGTATCATTTTATGTATGCATGGCTGGCATACCTTTTGTGTCATATGCATGTGTAAACTCCTTTTAACACATGGTTGTACTTTATTGGCAAATGCATAATGTCTGTATTCAGCTGAAAGTTATAAAACCTCAGTTATGCAAGTGTTCCCATTGCACATCATGGTGCATTGCCTGTTTCACATTGTGAATTGTACATTACTGAACATGGCCCATGGTTGCACACTGTGCATGAATGTGCAGTGTGCATTAGTTTTGCAGTGTTGTAATTCTGTAATGAGGTGGCATAGCTCAACTGAGGCCCTGAACATGTTATACTACAACATTTCAGTGCAGGATTTTAGCTCATGTTTTTATCTGTATCTGATTTACTGTTCAAAACCTTCCTTGAGCTTCATTTCTGGGGAACAGGTAGGATGGATGGATGAATGAATGAATGAACAGTGTGAGGTGCTAAAGTTCTTATTTTATGCAAGGAATTCTGAAGCTCAATAACATCTATAGAACTGGCACAACTCATTAATTTCACTTAGAGAGAAATTAAGCCTTTAGCCTTTATCTAGCCTTCATCTAGCCTTTAGATGAGAAAAAGGGAAAGTGTGCCATGAAAATGCTTTTTTTGCGTTTTAGGGGAGAAGAAGCGCCTTTAAAAAGGTGCTGGTTTTGCCAGCTTCTTTTTTAAAAACTGCGGAACAGCGCAGCTCCATCTAAAGGCTGTGGTGCAGCTGCTGAGCATTAAGGAAAAGGCAACTTCATGTCACACTTTCCTGCCAATCTAGAAAGCCCCAATGTTATTTTAAAGTCCCTAATTCTACAAGACCCAGACAATGCATATCAGTGCTTGTATTAGTTAACATGATAGCCACTATTATTCTGCGCTATTCTAGCTCAAGAGTCACTTTTATTCCGAAAAAACAAAACAAAACATCCTGTTTATTTCTGAATTTTGGTTTTGAACCCTTTCTGTGTAATTGTCTTTAACATTCTGTTCAGGATTGTATTATTCTAATAGAACAATTCCTCTTTCTTCTTGACACCACTTCTCCATGTTTCTGTCTTCCTTTCATTCCTTCTAGCTCTAATCTTAAATCTCAAGCTCATGTACATGATCACTCATTCTTGACACCAAAGATCTGTAGTTCTTGTTTCTGGTATCTTTATGCTCCAAAGTTAACATGGGTCAGGGAGTGCAGTTTCAGGAATTGCATTCAGATGGAAATGCAGCATAGTTGTAATGGTAAGGGAACAAAATTATAAATTTAGCAGGAGTTTATTTGTTGAGGGTATGTTGTTGTTGAGTGAAACTTTGGAAAATTTTAAGGAGAAATACATTAGTGGCATGAAGGCAGGACAGAAGCTCAAAACCCTGGACTGATTTAACTCCTGCCCCAAATCATCACTCCACAGCACAAAATAAATCTCTCAATCCCATCAGCTTTCTCCGCCTGTGTGATGGGAATACAGAAGACATCTTATTCATAGTATTTCCATACTTTGGCACTCCCTCCCTCAGGTGGCTAAAAAGGCTTCCTTCTTGTTGTCCTTTGGCTGGCGTGTGAAAACTTCTATGTCCAGACAGGCTTTTATGAACTGACTGAAGAGCTTTTAATAGTATGCTGTTTTGCTGACTTTTAGCTTTTGTCTTTTAGACCCAGTTCACTCCGGCCTTGCATTGTCTAGTTCAGATGAAGCAAGGCAAAACCCTGGGGGGTGGATTAGGCATGATCCTGATAGACCAGATGCAGATCTGGTGGATCTGGCACAATCCAAGGGTAACAGCTGGGATAATTGGATCCCTGGTTTGCTGTGGAGATTCCTAGAAACTCTGTATCAAACCCTGGATGTTTAGATGGCCCCCTGCGCTCCTTACCTTGTCATGCTTGTGCTGGTCTATGAGTGTAATAAAGTTAAACTTGAACTACCTTGTTGTGCCATCTGATGCATCAGATGTGGCAACAGGGGCCTTATGAGTATGAGCAGTGGTGTGGCAAGGTAAGGACCGTAAGCCGATAACATGTCCCAGGTCAATGCTGGGATGGTACAGGGATGGTTGAGCCTGTGCTATCTTGGTCTGTCTACTCAGCCCCTTGGCGAAGCTTTTAAAAATTGTTTTAATTCTTGTTGTTAGCTGCCCTTGAGCTGACTTCAGCTCATGGTAACCCTGTGGATTCTGTTGATAGTTTAATTGCTTTAGAAAAATAATCTTTTATATTTTCTTACTTGTCTTTTAGTCAAGGATTTTCAGATGCTTTTGTATAATTACAAAGCGCAGGAAATTTTCATTTCTTTGGAAGTTTTGAAGCCGACAAACAAGAAATCATTTACACTAGCAGTTTTAATTTTTGTAAGACACTTTAAGTCCCAATACTGGGGAATAAGGCAGTATATAAACAAAAATAAAATAGCAACAATAATAGCTATTGTTAAAGTTTGCATTTTCTCTGAGACCCTTGGTAGGATCCAGGAAAACTCATGGAACTCAGACAGAAGGGTTATTTAAAAAGAAGCAGTTGAATTCACATCTGGTTATTTAATCCAGATTTTTTAAACCCAGTTTTTCATATTGTTTCAATGAAAGGATGCACGACACAATGGTGAATGATCCACCCAAAGCCACTGGTGATATTCCGATGGGACTGCTAGAAGGTCAAGCAAACCACTGCCTGCCTAATGCAGGGATCAATACAACGTGCTGCTTTACGTGTCTTATTTAAAAAAAAAAGGCTCACATAGACATTAATCAATTTATCTGTTCATTTGTCAATTTATTAATAAAAAGTTGACTGAGGAGGAGAGGGAGGAGGAATGCAACCCTGGAGAGGATCATGCTTCAATTCAATTTAATTCCCAGCCATCTTAAATTGCTAATATACTCTTCAAGGTCAATGCTGCAGAAGAAATATGTCTGAACACTAGATGGCAGAATTCTCATTGCAAATGGGGCCTTGTCTCACTCAAATATACACATAACTCTTTCTATGCAGAGTGATAAATAAATGCAGGCTATTAGGAGACTGTTCAAATTATCTCCATTTTACCCTTCCCTTTGCTTTAGTAAACCATCATGACACCTACTCTATATTAATATTTTATTTTAGCACAACAAATCAACTTATGATTCTATGATACTTGCCCCAAATGTTCGTAGTACAATTCCTTCAAAACAGTCACAACTGTTTCATAGACATGATAAGGGCTTGAAAAAGTTGTTCAGAACACAGCTCCTGAAATTGTTTGCCACTGGACTTCTCTACAGACTTACTCAATCTCCTCTATATGTTATTATTGCCTGTCTCTGACATTCTGTTTATACAGTTGACTAGAACAGGCATTATACAGTTTAGATATAATAATCTCACAAGTTAATAAATTAAGAGGGAGAAAACCCTTTATTATACCAGACTTCTACTTTTGTTTTTGTTTTTGTAAGAGTACAAACACATAACTTTGGTGGCCCTTAAACCCATAGGAAGCTCCTTTATTTGAGGTCAGATTATGGATCTCTTCAGTCAAGTGTTATGTCCTTTGACTAGCAGTAGCACCCAAAGGTGGTTTTTTTTTTTAAATTGAACTTGGCACAGTATGAATCCTACCAACACGATACAGCCCTTCCCCTAGTAAAAGCCAAAGCTTGTCCATCAGGGTCCATATAACGACCATCCATATTATTTCTAGTATGTTTAGCATGCAGCTCAATAAACTTTACTTTTTGTATGACAACTCCCAGGGTCCTTCCAACCAGAACAGCCAATTAAGAAAAAAAACTTTTCATAGCTTGGATTATCCTACTATACCTACCACTCTCACATTTAAAGTTTGCCTTATCTGTCTGCTCTGAATCAAAGAGATATATTTGTTTTATATTCTGTCTTTTGTCAGTGTTTGTACTTTACCTAGAATATATTGTTACACTTTCCTGCAGGAAACTCTCTTCCAGACCAAAGATATCCAAAGACTTACTGTAAGGAACAGGGCAGGATTTTGGTAAGTATGGTAAGTTATAAATGGTTCATGAATAGATCAGAAAAGTCTTGCTTGTGTAGTAGATTCTTGCTGGAGTGTGTCTTGGTTCAGTGTTTAATTTATGGTTTTTGAAGACCCACCATCTGGCTTCTCTTAATTTTAACCAAATCTTTATCATACCAGTTCTTCCCCTATAGACTTTCTCTGTTGTCCTTGTGGTTATTTGCTATCAAATTGGTGTTAATGTATGGCAATGCTATCTCCAGGAGAAGCATCCTATAGTCCTTTTCGTCTACTCTTCTAAAAGTAGTAGCTAAGGGGGCTATTCCCCCATCAATTAATTTTAGCATTCATCTGGTTGTACATCCTGCTCTATACTGCCTTTGATGCATCCTATTATTCACTGTCATAACTCATGATTTTTACAGCCTTGCTGTTTGTTTCCTCCATTGCCAACTGTGCAACAACTAGAGCTTGAGCAATTTTAAAAATGGTTATGGACCATTAAAAATAATGCTGCTGAAAGATCAGCTTCTTATGCCACCTCAAGTCATTTTTCTGCCTGAGGGGAAGAAAAAAGTGGTGGCTCTGTATCTAACTGTGTGCCAAAAAAATTGGCAACTGATACTTCAACACTGGCAATGCAGTAGTTGCCAGTTGTGTGGCAAACACAACTCTTGTTCAACAAAACAGCATTTCTCTCCCTCCTTCATTACCCAAAGTGGCTTCAGTAGGTAGCTGAGAAATCACATTTTAAACTTGAGGTTGGAGATTTATAGCAAATATCTGAGTTGTACCACTTCAACGTTGGATTTTCCCTCACCTGCTTCCAGAAATCCATTTAGCATATTCTACAAATAGAATACAGTTGCATACACCTGTCACAGTAATTTACTACCATACTGGCGCATGAACAGATAGTGTTAAACTTGCATTATTGCTATAAGAAATATGTCCCTTTATTGGCAATTTCTGTGTCTCCGGAAATCTTTGCAAGCAGAAAATTAAAATTGGAGGAATCAGTGACACAGTGACATGTTTATAACAATCTGAGATGGTAGAAAACAAGCTGCATATAATTTATAAGAAAAGTGGTTGTACCTAATGGTTGTTAGAAAAATGCTAAATGAAAAGTCGTCACATGAGGATGCAGGTTAAATCAACCTCTCGTGCTTATTATTGTGGCAAAACAAAGCTGTTTTTCATTCAAAATTTATGTAGTTTTTTGCTCTGGTTCAGCAAATATTTGCTGTTTCTTAGACCCAGTTCACACATTTAGGAGAATGAAACAGTAAAACATTTCTTGGACTGGACATACCACTACAAGTTGCAGGTGGGTAACCACATGTTTGAATGATCCCCTGCAAGTAATAAAATAGCATACCAGAAAGAAACTAGTGTGAATCCTTGTACAGGCCTGACATTTTGTTCCTCCATGTGGGAGCATTCAAATGTGCAGCTACCCAGCTGCAACCCAAAAGGGTAAGGTTTAGGGTACTTTTTTTAAACACTTGATTCTACCTTCATTCCACCACTCTATCTCCTCTTTTTATTGGAATGATAACTATGAATGTGGGAAAGCAGCAAACCTCAGTGGGAGAGCTCAGAAATGAAATGCTGAAGAGGGAAATTATGAATACTAGCCTGTTAAATCAGTGCAATATGAAAAGCATACTTTATGACTGTTAGTTATACAGTATGTGTAGCCCACTGACAGGTTGTTCTGCATAAGCCTCAAAGGGAGCTGTGCAAGTGCAGTGCTCAATAATGGTCCCACAGAGTCCTTATTCACTATGGGACTCCTGTCTGAGTGCATTTTCCCCAATGCAATAATAAGAATACAAGTAACAATTGGACTGGATAGCGCCTATGGTCTCTTCCAACTCCATGATTCTATGGTTAGATAATTTGATGGTGATGGGGTTGATGTTGGTGGTGATTCTATTGATTGTCCAGATTACTTTCTAGATTTTAGTAATCCTTGAACCAAATCCTGGAAGATGGTTAGCATTGGATATCAGATACACATTGCACAGGTGGGGATTCTTCCTTCCTTCCTTCCTTCCTTCCTTCCTTCCTTCCTTCCTTTCTTTGTAACATTTGTTTACCTCCACATAACATACTGTTTTCTGGTAGCTTTTAAATAAGTAACAACTCCACCTCCAAAACATATAATTATACAGTTCCCGCAATTTAAACTAAAAAAAAATGTAACTATACAATAAAAAACAAGATAAATGCAGTAACAAAAAACTGCAAGCAACCTGCCAAGTCAAAAGCCACCTTTTCGGATGAAGCTGAGAGATTGTGGCTTGCCTAAAATGACCTTGGGAGTCTGGGTCAGAGTAGATATTTCAGCCAGGAATGTGACAGCTGACACCTTCTGCCAGTATTCTTTGTAAATAGATAGTCTTTGATAAAATTAGAATTAATCACAATTCCCCTCAAAACCATCTTCCCCTTTTCAGTGCATGTCCATATGATGTATGCAAGCAAATCTCCCCCACTTATGTTAGGTTCATTCATCTTAGGGAAAGAAACACCTGAAACAATACAAGGCCTGAGATTCACTAATTTATCAAGTGATATCTGGTAAAGTCTAATGATGAGGACTTTGCTCCTGTCACAGTGATGGATCCCTTTGAAATGTTCTGCTTCATTTTCTTTGCATTATGCAAATAAAATCATGTTTGCATGAACAGAGGTGTTATTCTTCTGTCACTCAACAGCCCTCCCTGCCTCCTGGGCACACCTTGGGGAACTGTACCCACCATTATCCTACAATAGTTATTAAAAGAAATTCCATTTCCACTAGAGGCTCAGGAACTTTGAGAAAAAAAGTTGCTTGTATTCAGCCAGAATTTGACACCACATTTGTTACAGTTTAAGGAGATGTCCAGTGCACTGTCTGGTTCATGGGATTGGTTTCAGTTACTGAGGAATGATGATGTGGGCAACAGTCTTGTTGGTATCACATGTAAGCAGCGGCATCGGGTGTGTGTGTTTGCGTGCAGACCACACTAGGTGACCCTCAGAGGCGGGTGGCAACACTGCTCTTCAAATACTTACCTTTTGGGCAGAAACGAGCTGTGGCATTCAACTGCTTTCCTTTAAAATGCTTTAAGAGATGGGAGGAGAACGGAAATGCTCCAGAATCATTGTGTTTACCAAATCTTCACTATGTATGTGTAAATACATTTAGGTTGTGCATATGATTTTGTAATTTGAAGGTATAATTTTAATTTTGCTAGTTGTTTATGTCACAGCTATTAGCATTAGATAGTATATGGTATATGGGAATTATGATTTACAAGAAACATTTGTGCAAAAAAGCATTACTAAGGATTCTATATGATGTGGTATGGGAGGAGGTCAATGGCGGGAGGAGGGGATGACACCATGAGTTACTGCACTGGGTGACACTAACACTAGTGACGTCACTGCATGTAAACTCAACCCTTGTTCACTTTGGCTGATACAATCAGGGGTGAACTGACTGAGTGGGTCCAGGAGGTGGTAAATGGCTCACTGTGTCAGAGGGAGGAGTCTGCTGCCTTAAAGGAGGTAGTGGTGGTGTATCTTAAGAGGATCTTCCTGGATCCAAAGGTGTATAAGAATACCACCCAATTGCAAAAATCCCCTTTTTGAGCAAGGTGCCTGACTGTGAAAGGAAACAGATTATCTGGACCCATTCAGTCTGGTTTCAAACTAGGGAGGTTATCAGATGAAGAAATAAACCGTTTTATGTCTTCTACATTCCATTCAGGATCTGGGATGGCCCCGAATGTTATCAGACCTAAATCGCTGCCGATCTAGCCACGATGCCACCACCCGGAAGCATCCTGGGTCAAAGCCTCGTTCAGCCGGCCATTGTATGAAGTTGGAAATTCTCCGACTTTGAAAAAGTGCTGGCTGAATGAGGCTTTGGCCCAGGATGCATCCAGGCAGTGGCATCACAGCTAGATCGGTGGTGATTTAGGTCTGATAACATCTGGGGGCATCCTGGATCATGAATTGAATATGGATGAGGTATGCTAACTTATTTCTTCGTCTGATAAACAAACAAAAAACAAACAAACAGCTTCATTTATATACCGCTTCATACCCTTAAGGAGTGTCTAAGCAGTTTACAATTGTAAGCTATTTGCCCCCCAACAATCTGGGTACTCATTTTAGCGACCTTGGAAGGATGCAACCCTGAGTCAAGCTTCAGCCCTTTGCTGGTCTTGAACTCGCCACCTTATGGTTTTGAGTGAGTGGCTGCAGTACAGGCATTTAACCACTGCGCCACTTGGATATGACACTGAAACAGCCTTAGTTGCTCTAATTGATGACCTATTACAGGCAGAAGAAAGAGGGAGGACTACATTGTTGATCTTCCTGGATCTATCAGTGGCTTTTAATATCATCAGCCATGGCATTTTCCTGGACCGACGAGATGGGAGTAGGAGGCACTGTTCTTCTGTGATTGTATTTCCATTTAGAAGATTGGTTCCAGAGAAAAGGATTGTGGCACTCCTTTTCAACCCCATGGATTTTAAACTGTGGGGTTCCACAGGGTCCCATCTTATCCTCCATGCTGTTTATTAGCTACATGAGAGCTTCCAAGCCTTTTCTGTGCCCAACACCTTTAGAAAAATGTTTGATTAATGTTCTCTCCCCTGCAAATATGAAGAAGCCTAATTTTTGATTTTTTCAGCCACATATAAAATGGGTAAACAAACTGAACTAATCAGAAGTCAAAAGCTTTCACGGTCGGTATCCATAGTTTTTTTTTTTGGAGAGGGGTGTTGGACTGTGAGGTCATGTTCTAGAAGAGTTTATTCCTTCTAGGATGTGTTTTGTCTGCTGCCCTGAGATCTTTGATTCCCCATTTTTTAACTTACTGAAGGATTTTTCCGTCACAGGCTGAGAAAACAGAGTCATCTCTGATTCACCAAAGGAGATCTGCAGACCAGGCAGATTTCAACAATTGATTCTATTGCTGACTATACAATCAAACAGGGATGTCTGTGGTAAGGTATCTGTGACTGCACTGTTGCTTCCAGATGTATTTTGATTACAAAAACATATCCATCACCTAACATTTATGGCAATGTTCCTGCTGCTCACACACATGGCACATTAATTATGGTAACAGACAGGGATACATAGCTACCAATTTGTTATATCACACTTACTCCTCAAGTGGATTTTGTTTAAAATTGACCTTCACTTTAACCTTTCCATTTACACATCTTTGTTTCTACTAGTACAAAAATATCATGATTTTATTTTGTGCAACCTGAGTAAATGTTAAAGACAGGATCAGGCATTTGTGCCTTCTGCAAATGATCTGCTGTTTTTCTGCTCTTGTAGTCCAAGGATGTGCAATATAGTTAAGGCACAAATAACTAAAGAGGCCCATTTTGAAACCCAGAATATGATGAAAGTGCCTCGTACCCCCCAGAGGCATTTGGGAACAATGCTTTTATTTATTTATTATTTGTTGCAGGAGCAGGTGCTGCCTTCCAGTCTTCTGGGAGGCTAATGCAGCCCCTTAGCCTTCCACAGCTGCTACCCCGACCTATGTTTCCTGTCCACCCGCAAAGGACAAAGAACATAGAAACATAGGAACCGATAGGAACTATCGAGTCAGAACATTGATGCACCTAGTGGCTGAAATCCTGTATGGTTCAGCATAGCATAGTAAGACCTCATACCGACAGATAATAGGCATGCACCCCTCAGCCCCCAACTTACTGAACACCCTATGAAGCCCCCCTCCATGTATGTTCCCTGCTTCATGGGAAGTGGGCAAGATAGCAGAAATGTCTGGGTAGATCCCCATGTTGTTGAGTGTTTTTATCCCACATGGATTCCAGTTTGTTTTCAGTGAGGAAGCATTCAGGTCCATCACTATCTTCTCCAGACTGGTAATATGTGTATTTTTACTTCTATCCCACATGGATTCCACTCATTTCATATATCATACTATGTTTTGTCTAATCCTAATCCTAATCCTAATCCTAATCTATAATACTGTAGAAATTCTGTTGACTGGGGGTGGGAAAAGTGTGACTCACAGGCTATATGTGTCCCCTCAGGGGTTGGCTATTTTAATTAAAAAAAATTTTTTTGCAGGCCATCTGGGGCAGTGTAGGCAATTTTGTCTTGCTTTTTGTGTGTGGAGTTTATCGCTTGGTGTTTTAAATCAGCTCCAGCCTCCCGGGCTGTAGCTGGGACGCAGGGTAGAGGCAGGGATTATTGCACACTAAATCCCTCCGAATTCCCAATCACCATCAGCTCGGGTCCAAACTGCACTCTTCCAGCACTTTTTAGATGTCAGAAAGCTTTGTGACTTCTAAAAGATGCTGGTGGAGAATGGCTGGGACCCGGGCTGATGGTGGCTGGCAATTCAGCAGCAATTTAGTGAGTGATCATCCCTGCCTCCATCCTATGTCCTGGCTGGATCCTATTTAAAATGTCAAGTGATAAGCTCATGTGTGTGTGTGTGTGTGTTGCAGACCTCCAAGGTCCATCGGGAGATCCCTAACCCTCAGTTTTTGCCCACCATTACTGTGGACTATCTTCATATTGTGTGAAAGAAATAGGGTTGGTCAACACTCAGACCAAGGTGAAGAGAATGAAGTTAATTCCAGACTTACTTCTGAGTAGACATGTACAGGTGTGCCCTCTAAAAGAAATGGAGGGATTGTATCCATGAAATGGTAGAGCACACAGAAAGGGAAACAGTGAACCACATTTTAATGCGAATCATGTTGCACCCTGCTCTCTATACATCCACAATCCCAGCATTAGGTTCTATGGCTTCTGTTGTGTTATTATATAGGTTTGGCAAAACATGGGGATATTTAAAAGAGTTGGAGAAGGTGGCTAACCATGCCATATGGCAGGAAGATAGCAAAGTGCACTGGAGTGCCTAATCACTTATTCTGTGTGCCATCCGGGACTAATCCTGACTTTACTGATCCTGCCAAAATGAATAAATGCTTGTCAGCTGCCATGAATGCCAGCCACAATAATCGCCTAAGATGGAATCATACATTTTTGGTGCAGGTGAAGTAAGACCTAAAACCCCTCCCAAACTATCTCAAACTTTTATGCGTTTGTGTTCTACTATTGCACTTGCAATATTGTAGGCTTCCAGAATTCTTCTTCTTCTTTTCTTTAATGCAAGCAGTTTTCTGTCTATGCAGAAGTCACTTTTTTAAAGCATCCTATGATATACTCCCACTGTTCTGTCAAACTCCGACATAATCAAGAAACAAACCTAGCATGGGGCTATGTGGGAGCAGGATGGATCCTCACACTTCAACGATTTCTTGATTGTACATCTTGTCTCCCTTTGAAGTAAATAATTGTCATTGGCTTCCAAAGTCAAGCACCACCTTGGAGATGCTGCAGGAGTGAGGGCAAAGCCTATCTTTTAATCTGGAAAGTATAAGTGATTTGGCTTTTCCTGAGGAGGTTCTTGCAGGAGGATGCAGTGTGTCTCTGTGCATAGAACAGACACTACTTTCCCATAAGACCCTTGACTATACAGGCTTGTCTTGTACCTACATAATTTTAGTCATCATAATGACTTCAACATTTCACAGATGAAAACTGGGACATATGTCGCTGACCAACATCAGAGTATGTTCAAGATGGCAAAAGGTATCAGTGAGGAAGAATATGCAAACTAGAAGAGGCTGAAGCAGTTTGCTTTTTCCTTAGCCTACTGGAAATTACAAGGTTCTGTCTCATCCTGTCCTGTTCCCCATTGAGTTAATTGAGTTAATTCAGGAATTGAAGTAAATCAAGACTGAAGGGGGGGGGGAGTGAGAGGAGGAGGGAGAGGAGGAGGGAGAAAATGGGAAATTTTAAAAGCAGCTGGATACGTGGGATGAGAGAATATTAAGAATATTAACTGGGATTGTCTCTGCCAAATCAGGACAGTTGGGTATGTAATAGTAGTTATTTTCTTAGTTAATTTATGGGCAGCTACGTCTCATTTTGTGTGTCCCACTTTTAACAGTGGGAAGTTTGGAAAGTACGCCTATATAAAACTGAAAAAAAATCCTGGACCATTTAAATTTATTATGACATGTTTCTGCACATATAAGTTGCATGAAGTATCATTCAGAATTGGATGATTGTATAGGGGATTGTTTACAATGAGATCAGAAGGAAATTAAAAAGCGGGTGTCAATATTGATGCCCCCCTCTCACTCTCTCACTCTCCCCTATTATCTCAAGAGGGTAGCCAATAAATGGTCAAACTGCCAGAATAGCCAGCAGTAATGTAATTATCACTATCAGTATTTTTCACTTTTAATGATTAAGGCAATATCATCAAATGACAGGACATAATCAGAGTTGGGAAGTTACTTTTTGGATTACTTCTTCCAGAATCCCTAGGCTGCTTGGTCACTGGGAGAGCAAGAGCACAGCATTTCCAAGATCTGAATACTGAAATCTGTCAACAAAATATGGCAAACAAAACAATTACCCATAGATTGGAAACATTAATAGACTGGAAATATTCAGTGTACGTTCCAGTCCCTATGAAAGGAGACACCAGGAATTGTAGCAACCCATCTTGTGCAAGTAAAGTGATGGTCAAAATTTTACAGGAAAAACTTTAACCATACATGGAATGCCTTCAAACCTGGGCATCTCCCAGCATTCTCTCTTATATCATTTGAATTGGCTCATTATACGGTTTTCAAGATAAAAGCCATTCTGAAGTGATTTAACATTGCCTCCTTCTGTGCCATACTACCAAGACTTAGCTAATGTGTCACTGCTGCTCTGAGACATCCTTCACCAGTATCAAATTGCTGTCCACTAACTTCTGCTTCCCTTCTGGAGTTTCTCTTCAGCCTTCACCTTGGCACTCTCAGGGGCTGAACAGACCACCCCTAAGGTGCCCCTGCAGCCTCCTCTGTCTTTGCCAGATTGGGGTCCTGGCAACTACACACCGTGGCCCTGATCTGGCCTTTCTGTGAAGCAAAAAGGAGCCACAAAAAGCCTGTCCAGCTTTACACTGAATGTTTGGTAGCCTGGTCCCTAATGGAAATCTCTCAAAGATGTCTTTTTATATGTATATCTCTACACAGATGCATTGTTCTCTGTGATTTTTCATAGCTACATAGAGATGTTTTAATGTGTTGTCGAGTTAGCTGTCATATGTGGATTTATTTATTTCATTTTTAGCCCACCTTTCCCCCATAGGGAACCCAAGGTGGCCCACACATATGTTAAAACAATATAGCTAAAACAGTCTGAAATCAGCTTTAAACACAATACACTTAGAACTTTAATGTAAGATAGTTAAAAGCACATTAAAACCTACACATTGCACCACCTCAACCAGGTAAAAATTAAGGAAAATCTTTTCCTGCTAGTTAAAAAATAGAGCAGGGAGGGAGCCAAGCAGGCCTCCTTTGACAGAGAGTTCCACAGCCTGGGAGCAGCCACCAAGAATACTCTATCCCAGGTCCTCACCAGTTGTATCTGTAATGATGATGGGACCAAAAGAAAGCCCTCCCCCAAAGATCTGAAGACTCAAGTAGGCTCATATAGGGAGATACAGTAATTCAATTAGCCTGGACGTAAACTGATTCATTTTTATGAATGACATCACTGGCATAGACATATTCTATATGAATATTTTCCACAATTCTCTGATTTCCTCTGGAGTGCAAATTAAATCCATCATTACAAGTGTAGCTGGGCTAATAGTAACTGAAGTGGTAGTAGCTGAAAAGCTAGTCATACCAATCCATTGCAAGCTGAAGTGGTTGGGGGATAGATCAGAAAACCCTGCAAGAGAAGAAAGGGAAGATAGTGAGAGACACATCTCAGCTCTAAGATGAGACTTACATAACCTGACAGCCAGACTACTGAAACAATCAGCTTGTAAATGAAGGCAATGGTCCTCTTTTCATGTTCTTGTGGAACCCACTCCCCCGCCCCCAAGTATTACTTTTCTCATAACTATAGATTAGATGTATTTCCTAATGAAAACAGCACTCCTCAAAATCTGTTTCTTCTCCACAGTGGAAGGATATTGGAACTCCGTATCTTTTTCCTTAAAGGTATATAAAAGCATTTGACAAGATCCATGCTGATTGGAAAAATGGGCTATTGGGAAAAGGGTTAAATATGCCCTGCATCAACCCAATTGCAGACAGAGAGACTAACCATGTCTCTCTCACATCACATTCAGTTTGACCCTGCAAGTGTAAAATGATTCAGTTGAAGAGCATTTGATGGTTGAGGAGTATTTGATGGCGTTTGACACCTTCCCCCTCCTTCCCACATCACCATCAGAGGGAGCCTGGCCTTAAAAGGTTGTCCTCTTAAATATCATCTGATGGGGGTTGTTTTCTTTGCTGCTTTGTAGATTCCTCCCCCACCCCTTCAGAGCCTCCATTTGTTTTCTTTCTTTTTTCTTTTTTTGACCTTCTCTTTAATTACTTTTTCAGATTAAAAGAAAGAACGAAAAGGCCTGTAAAGAAAAGTGGCTAAGAGGCTGGCTGATATTCAGTGTGAAGTGAAAGTGTGGTGTAAGCAAAACCCGGAGGGACTCAAATGTTGACCTTGCTTCATCTTTGCTTGCATTCCTTTAAGCTTAGTTAATGTGGGCTCTTTATTGAACTAGCCACACAGAAAACCACTGGTGAAAATGTCAGCTTGAGCTTGATATTGCTGTATATATGTCATATGCATATATGGTATCTGTTCTGTCTTGCCCTCTGAAAGGGTCCATAGCACACTAATAATAATAATAATAATAATAATAATAATGATAATCCCCAGATGAAAACAGGCAGCACAGTCCTTTGCTTGCCTAATCTGTGATTTTTTTTTCTCTCCAGGATAATGATCTGGCTGTGGAGAAGGGCAGGGGGGAAAGAAAGAAAAGAAAAAGAGGATTTTCCTAGGAAAAAATGAACTATTGGGTGGGGTAGTGTTTTAAACCAGGACGTCAACTAGAAGTGAACTCCCAGTTCATCTCTTCATTTACGAAAGGCTATGCTGTGGCTAAAACAGCTGGGAGGTGCATGATGAAACTGTCCCTGCATAGCCCCTAGGAAAACACTTATAAATAAAATGGGACACATATCTGGTTAAAAATGAATTTTTAATTAACATTTCGTTGTTGTTGTCGTCGTCGTCATCATCAATTGAATAAGGCTCAGGAGCCATTGAGCACCTCAAAAACAGCTTTGGCATGTTATAAGTTTTCCACCCATTTTGAAGCTTCATTTCATCCTATGGTAGCAGGTTCTGCAAGGTAATTGTACAGTGTGTGAAGAAGAACCTCCTTCTGCCTGTTCTGAATCTTCTACCATTCATCTTCACTGGATGATCCTTGGTTTTAGTGCAAAAGTGCAAGGGGAATCCATGCCATGCACAATGCTGTAAACCTTTCTGTTCCCGATTCCTGAGTCATCTTTTTCTGCTTTATAAAATGATGGTTGCTATCACAACCTGAAACTATGGCCTTGCAGAATCACAGGCACATCTGAGCTGAGTGAGTTAGCCAGCCTGCCCCTGCAGATGTTTGTTCTTTGGAGTTCCTAAGGCGTTTTGCAGAACTGCAACTTCCATGCCTCTTCCTGGAGAAGCTGTGTTGAGAAGCACTGAGAACTGCCATTTAAGATGAGAGTTTACAGAGAAGTGCAGAAAGCACATGAAACTGAAAGACTGCTCTTATACAAGCCATACACCAGTCCAGCCAGGTTGGAAACTGCATGTTAAAAGCAACATCACTGGCAGTGGCTGCATCACCACCACACCCCATTTTCCCCCTTCTTCCCCCCGCCTCTTGGCTCTTCTGGCAACATTGTTAATTTTAAGCATTTTAACGAGAGTGAAATAAATCTTATTTTTTGCATAATATAAACTTCAATATACTGCTGAGGATTTTGCCCCTTTGGCCCTTTTTATATAGCCAAAAGTGATTTTAGGTGTTAAATAAGTGATGGTAATGAGTAATTAACCTGTTATTAACTATTAATATTACTCATTACTTCCAAGGTCAGTATTATTTCCAAGCTCTGATGTGTATCATCTAGATGTAACACTCACACCATCGCTGCTGATCCTTGCATCTGGCATGTCCCTGCATGTGTCATTTGATAAACAGTTGGCCCTCCTTATCCACAGATTTGAGCATACACGGTTTGAAAATATTCCCAAAAAGTATAAATTCCAAACAGCAAACCTTGATTTTCCATTTAATATATGGGACACCATTTTGTTGTGCCATTATATTTAATGGGACTTGAGCATCAATGGATTTTGTTATTCATGGAGGGTCCTGGAATCAAACCCCAGCGTCTAACAAGGGCCCACTGTAGATGAAAGTTATTTGTGAGGAGAAGGTCACATCATTACTCCATCACACTATCCTGCATTGCCTTTAGATGAATGTATGACCTAGAAAAGAGAGAACCAAACTGACTTCTTTTTGTGTAGACATGCATTAGAGAGCAATACAACATGTGATAAAGATACAGAACCTAGGAATACCTGCATCTAATTCAGCTAATGAACAATCAGAATATATTTGGTGAGAAATGTGAGATAAATAAATATGCAAGTAGAAGGTCTGTTTTGCTTTTGCTCTTTAGCCCTTCATTTCTCCTTAGTACCCAGAATATGTATGCTTTGCAGTCATGAGAATGGGATGCCTTGTGTTCATTAACAGGAGGCAGTTTTGCAAGTAATCCATTGTTTGATAAATGTCATTTAATGTGCATTGATCTAAGGTACTCTCATAACCATCAGCATGTAATTTATGGCAGGTTCCATCCTGGTTTATTGTCCAATAATCTGCATCACTGATTTTGATCTGATAAAGTTGCAGCCTGTGCTTCCTCAGAATTCCTTACCAGGATTTCCAGCCCTCACCGTCTGACCATTCACTGTGTCACTACTGATGTTCATCATTATGAAGCATGGATTCCTTGCCTTTGAAGTTATGTCGGCAAGCAGAATATCGATTCTTCAGACTGGTATCTTCTAATTCACTTAGACAGTCTCTTATTTTGTTGTTCTTGCCATCTGTGGTTGTTTGTAAAAACAAAATCATCTCCATTTTTTAAAAAGAAAATATACTGCATTACAGTTCCTTTTGGACAGAAATATCTCAGTATATAAGGAATGATAGTGGTCCTTGTATATTCAAGCCTGTGATGGCTATTATGGTCCTTGTATATTCAAGCCTGTGATGGAATTTTATAAACATGTAATTCACATTCAGCACCAAGACAAGCTGAATTTTGTATAAATGCCCATATTTTTCTACTGAGAAAGGTACTTAGAGATCACTGAAAGGCACAAAATGTTATAGAGGACAATACAACCCCCACTCCATTTTCTACACATGACTGGGCATTTCCAAACATGTATGGATAGAATTTTTTTAAATTTTTTAAAAAGATCTGTAGTTGTCAGGAGGCCATGCTGACATTCTCAGACTTGTGGATAGGATTCAATTCTGGAAATGAAATTGGATCTTTATTCAAAAATAATCCTACTATGTTCAGTGGGGTTTGTGTGTTACTCCCAGATAAGTGTGCATCAAATTGAAGCCTTATATTTTACTATGTAAAAGAGCCCCAAAAGCTACTGCTACAAATGCTGCCACCCAACAACACATTTACTCCATCTAGAAGTGTCTTTAGACTAACAGATAATAATAATAATAATAATAATAATAATAATAATAATTAATAATAATAATAATAATGTTTTATTTCTTACCTGCCCCTCTGTCCAGGCAATCGGGGCGGGGTACAGCAAAGTTTAAAACAGTCACAATTAAAAACAATTCCTACAACCCCATCCCTGACCTCCCACTCCTTAAAATTGAATTAAACTAGCATGAATTAAAATAAAGCAAGCAGAAATTTACAAAATGGTATAAATTTAATAAAACCACATTTCTTTGGGCAGCATCAGGAGTATAATGCTGGGGACAAGCTGGAAAAACCTAGAGCTTAGTTTCGGAGCCAGGGGAGATTAAATAGTCTCCGGGAAGGCTGCTGGAAGAGATGCATCTTTACAGCTTTTTAAAACCAATCAAGGGTTGTAATAAGACGGATCTCATCCGGCAGGCCATTCCATAGTTCACTTTTATTGATAGCAGTCAGTTAGAAATGGGGCCCTAAATACCCAAAGGCACCTTATCCTATATGATCTTGGAAGCCAGGCTAGGTCAACTCTGGTTAATATTTGGATGGGAGACTGACAACTAATACCAAAGCCACCTCTGAGTATCTGTTGTCTTAGAAAACAAGAAATTCATGCGGCCTCCATAAGTGTGGACAGGTGACTTTGAAGTCATATATATTCACAGCCAGTAGTATTACTAGGGGAATGCAAACCACACTGGCTGACACCCCTTTTCTAGCATCATTACCTTTTCTAATAAGTCATGTCTTCTCAGGATGTGGCCAAAGTACAACAGCCTCAATTCAGGGACGAAGCAGATGAGCAGGAAGGAGTGGCTAGAAGCCACTCCCAGCCCAATTGCCTTGTGGCTGTGGCAAACACCAGAGGGTGCCTCTTCCCATTGCCACAAATAGGAGCAGGAAAGATCTGCTGCTTCTGGGGCTGGTTTTTGGCCACCCTAGGCAGCCTTGGTGCGGACCCAGGGAGGCTCCAGGGTGCTCCAGGGGTCTGTGTCATGTAAACACCATGCCCCCAGAGTGGCTAGAAGCTGTCCCTGTCTGTCTATCTGTTTCAGGCCTCAGTCATCCTGGCTTCCAGTGACACTTCAGGCTTAATCTGTTCTAGGAACCATTTGTTTGTCTTCTTGCCCATGAATGGTATCATTAGCATTCTTCTCCAGCACACATCTCAAATGAGTTGATTTTCTTTCTCTTAGCTATCTTCACTATATAAATCTCAGATCCACATATTGTGATGGGGAATACAATGGTTTGTATGATCCTAATTTAGTATTCAGCATTCTTTTTTGCACTTTAGGATCTTGTATAGTTCGTTCATAGCTGTTCCTCCAAATTCTAGTTTTCTTCTGATTTCTTGACTGCAGTCTCTGTTATGAACAATGTTTGGTCCAAGGTATGGGAACTCTTTGACTGTTTCTAGTTTGTTGTCATCTGGGATTACAGGTGGTCATTATTTTTGTTTTCTTAATAGTCTTAATATTCAGCATTGAATATTGGATACTAGATAAATTGGATATCTCAGTTTATTTTCCTATGATGATGATGTCTATATACTTGAACTGGGCATTGTTTTTGTCAAAAGAAATATAGCCAGTGCTCTATATCACCTAACTGTATGCACCACACTTTGAACACTTTGCTAAACTGTATTCTATGTCAATAAGCACTTAATTTTTTTTCTTCTAGAATGTTGGATGCTTCCATGTGTAATTTATCCACTAGATGTCACTAACTCTGGAGTTTAGAATCAATTTAGCGAAGAATGGAGTTTTCTTATCAAGTTGTGGCACTGAGTGCAGAATCCTGATTTGCCGAAAATCTCTGTACTCTAAAAAGAGACATTGATTTCGATTGATTACACTAGAGAGGAATTTGGTAAACCAACCGTGAGAGTAAGAAACATATAATTATGTGGAATAAATCTCAGCTGGAAAAATGAGATTGCTTAATTTGGCGAGATATAAAAAAGATAATAGATGGAAGGAATATAGTGTATGTGAAACAGTCTATGCTTTTTCTAACATTGATTAAACAATTTGTTTTCCTTTTAATTTTTTAAAAATGGCTTGAATAAGAATGCGGAATGAATGGAATTAGTTTGGATGCTCCAAGGATTGACAATATGCCTAAACTGATTTATCAGTTTTCATCTGAAACCAGATGACATCAGAATAATAATGAATTTTATGAAGGACATTCACAGAAGCAGCTTAATCTGAAATATAGAAATGGTGGAAAATGCAGGACAACTAATATGGAGGAATAACATGGATCTGCAGTTCAGCGCAGAAGGTATTTTCCGGATGTGTTAAAAGCAACTCAAAGTCTCTTACTCTTCTAAAGGATTCTGCACCTCATTATTGGAACTCCCTCCCAAAAGCTGCCTTCTCCTCTCTCTTCATTCCTGCCGCTTATGTGTTTAAATGCTTGTTCCCCAACCAAAACAAAGCTGAAGGATGTATAATGTCAATTTGCTCGCATTCATCCCTCATTACCCTTGACTCTCTTCACTTTTTGTTGTTGTCTTCCCTAATGTTAAAATTTCTTTGTAAACACCTCAAGATAGAAGGCTAGCCCAAGACATTTTGTTGCCTAAAATAATGGACAAAACCATTTTCCACCATAGGCAGAAAAATGGGATCCAATTTAGCTTCTCTCTGTGTCACTCCCATATATCAAGTATATGATCATATATCAGTGCTGGCAGTGGGAGAACCCTTCACCCTATGTGATGGCAATAAAGTGGTTCTTACCTTTGTCCGCGAACATAGAATGATAGAATAATAGAGTTGGAAGAAACCACAAGGGCCATCCAGTCCAACCCCCTGCCATGCAGGAACTCCAAATCAAAGCATCCCTGACAGATGGCCGTCCAGCCTCTGCTTAAAGACCTCTATGGAAGAACATCTTCCCATTGCTCCCTGCTTCCCCGCACCTGCCCCCAGAGGTGGGCATCCCACTTTGTCTAATGAAAGAGCTGGTTTTTCAGGACAGGTACTCCCCTCTCTGCTTGTGAAACTTCCATTCACAATGGTAGTCTTATTACTAAGCAGGGTTTAGCAGGGCCTGGGATACCCTTACCTGACAACCCCAATTTATCCTTGACTATCATGTTTATAGTGGAGATGGCTTCCCATCTTCAGCCCACTCAGGAGGTTTCTGTGTAGAGACAGATCTAGGGGAGGGGGGGAATAGTTGGCTTTGGAGAGCTGCACAGAGCAGTAAAGGAATTCCTGAATGTTAGGATCCCTTGGGGAAAATGCAAAAAATAACAAATTTACTTTTAACCATGCTCTGCCACCTACATGACCACGTAATTCCACATAATGATAAAGCTGGCTCTGAAATAGCTAGCTGTCATTATTTGTTTATACTTCTTTGGAAGACATTGTTAAGGGGACAATGAAATGCAATGACCAAAATGACTCACGCATAGAAAATGTGTTAATCTTTAAGGTGCCAAAAGATTCATCAATGTTGTTTCTACGACAACAGATTAACATAGCAACCCATTGGACACTGAGACCTAGGAGACTGAGGTAGAATAAAAAAAATGCCCAAGTTTCAATTCTAGGAAGATGCAAAATTAAATTGTCTTGAAGATTAAAAATGAGTGCGCATACTCAGTACATCGTTTTAAATTTCAAGTTAAAATATGAAATTGATCTTTATACTTGTTTTTTTTTCTCTAAAAGTTAGGAAAAATATAAAAACCTATTGCAATTAAATACCTTACTAGAACAGAAGGCTGCCACAATACAAATTTTGTATTTATATGTATGATGTTCAGAAACACCCTCAACTGTTTTAAAGGGAGAGAAGGAAAGATGGAAAATGCATAGGAAGGTGCTATCAGAAATGTGACTTTGAATTGTTGGATCAGATGTAGGTTCCCAGGGTGTTAATCCCTGTTCTAGGAAAGAAGAAGACTGACTCAATTAAGACTGAGCCTTGTTTAGCAAAGTTCACAAGTAGAAGTGCTGAATCTCTCAGATCCCTCCGAGACAGGTTTTAGTAAAATAAGGTAAACAAGCAGTATACAACTTTCATAGCTTAAAAACCTTTTATTAATTACATTTAAAGATGCATTCAAACATATATACATGCAATGCCAAGGCTCTGGCTAACTACAGACAAGTTTCAAGACTACAGGCAAGTGTCTTTTATGTACTTGCAAACACACCTGGGAGGTCCTCTGGTTACATGGTGTGTTTGCCCAGATACATCTCCACAATAGGTGACTGAGCCAAGGGGAAATGTTTTAGAGACAGCATGTATAAAGTAGAGGCATATGGAAAACCCTTACTGTCTAAAGCCCCATTGCTGTAATTGGCAGTGGGTAAAGGGGGTTAAAACAAATGCTTGGCTGGGAAGCATTTTGCAACATGAGTATTTGGGCATCATAATAAATGATAAGAAAGCCAAGAAACAAAGACTGATGGAGACTCCCCACACACCCACACAAAAGGAAAAAGGTATTTAGAAAATATCCCAGGAAGATAAATAATCTTTTAACAGTGGCAAAGGGGATTTTCATTTCCTTAATAAAGTAGACAGAAATCTAGGAGAACCAGAATGCTTCAACGTGTCACTACTAGTGTATGACCAAGGACCTTCGAATGGTGAGGCATTCATGTGTGAAGAGGGAAAAGCAATTAACAGGCAGACAGGACATTAGGTATAGCCTATTCAGTGGAAAAAGAAGCAGGTCTTCATCATAAACCTCAGCACAGAACAAAGATGGCTGTAATACTTCAAGGACAATTCTAATTGCTCTTTAATTTCTTTACGCATTATCTCCATTGACATATTTCTTCCTCTCGGTATCTACCCATTTAATTTAATCTTTACTAATGTTGCTGTTTTCTGTCTCATCGTGTCATTGTTCTCTTTCCTTCCCAATCCATTTTTTTTGTTCTAATTATAATTGATAAGTCAAGTTCAACGCTAGTATAAAGGCACTTTGAAATAAAGAGCTCCATTTGGAATTCACTTAACATTGTGGAGGTAGCAGTGGTGATGGCAGCAACGCTTAAGATCCTTGCCGTTTCAAAGAGAGGGGAAGCTGTGGCATTTTCTGACATCTTGCAAATGAACGGGAAAGTGGTGTCTGGGGGAACTGGGGCTTGGTCCAGACACAACAGAAGTAGTTTAAGAAAAAGTGTCTTCTAAAAGTATTGTGAAGCAGACCTGGTTTGTCTGTCCATAAAGGATTTAGTCTAGGGGAATTCAAGGGGAGTGCTGGGGAGTAAATGGATGGAGGAGTTCACCGTCTTGGATTCCTGCACGCCCCTTGCCTTTTGTTTTACTGCCTGTCCAGACATCAAACTTGGAAGCATTTCCTCCGATTCTTAAGGGATGTCCCCTCCCTTCCTGAACTCAAGTGCCTCATTAGGCAAAAGTTTCTCTGCCTTTCACCCCTTGGCTCAAGTGGCGGGTGCTCTCCAGAGCACCATCCACAATGCAAGCATTTATAACCTTAAGAGTGGAGCAGCAGGAAGCTGGATTCCGTTATTGTGTGCTAAATGAAAACAAGAGACAGAAAATAGCCTCATTCAAGTAGTACACCTGCTTCGTGCCTCTTCTGAACATAGCTGAATTTTACAGCTTCCTTTTGGTTTCTTTCTTTCTTTTTCTTTTTTTAAAGCATAAGCTGGAGAGGGAATTGGGGAAATTGTCATTACTGAAGTCTCCAAACTGGCCACTTCAGGGTGGTTGCATAGCGTTTTTTTTAAGGTTATCCTTTCCCAAGAGCCATAGGCTTAACTATCCATTGTTTCTTTTTTTAAAGAGAAACTGTCTTTGCTTCAAAGGGTTTTCCACAGCTCTTAACACAAAGTATGTCATCTGGTGTTCAAAACAGATCTGTTGTGTTCTGACTGATTTGGTGGAAAGGAAGATAGCTCCCCACTGCCCCGGCTACCCTGCTCTGTACATTTAATAGTTATATAGAGCTGGGAATTTCTTGGGATAAGTTAATTTCTTCCCTCTTCTATTCATTTCCTATCTTATGGCTTTGATCTTCCCTAAATTCTCCTCCTCCCGAATGAAAGTTTCAATAGGAGAATTTCTCAAATTAAGTCTATTCACTGCTGCTACTTGTCTTCCAGTTTCCTCTGTTTCTTCTGCATCTTCCATCCCTGACAATTGCAACACAGTTATCATAGAACTAGCTTATTGTTTGTCATATGAGGCAAATGGCAAAATGTAACCCTTTCTGCATGCCAAAGTACCAATTACAGCCAAAGTAGCTGGCCACCTGAAGCAGAAAATTTTACAAGTTGTTCCCTATGTCTGTCTGTGTCTATGTGTGTATATAAAATAATAAACAACCAACAATTTGATACCCTTTCATGACACCCCAGCTCCCCTGCCCAAGGTGCCTGTCTCATTTTCCCTAATAGTAGACTACTAATAGTAGACCCACCCTGTGGATAAACAACTAAAATAAACACATTACTCTTTTTAAATATATCTGTTGATTTTATTAGATACTAAATTTGAAGTCCTATAAGAACCACTGCCAAATAGGTAGTAATTAATACAGTATAACAGTTACTGGATAGACTCAATCAGGGCGGCCATGGGCCTGGATCGATGGGATCTAAGCAGAGTGGTGGAGGATAGGGGTTCTTAGAGATGTCTCATCAACAGGGTTGCCATGACCTGGGGATGGCACAAGGGCAATTAGCAACAATATAAGTTACAAACTACAGGTAAGTAGGGCCATTAAGAGTGCATTCAGGCCCTGCTTTTTAAAAAGCAGGCCCATCTCTGTTCAACAGCAGCAGCAGCAGCAGATCTACACAACAGATGGGGGGGGGGCTCTGGTGGGTGATCATAGGCTAGCTGGGTAAGTGTCTTTAGGCCAGGTGGTTTAGAGCCAAGTGGGGAAATGGCTTGTGGTTGTGAATGAAAGGGAAGGGTCCAGTGATGGGGGGTCTTTTCCTGTTCCCCCTCGTCCCTGGCTTCCTGCAGACCAGAAAGAGACCCCAGAGGGGCCCCACTAGTGGGTATGCCCAAAGCATTCCCATTTGCAAGGAAGACAAGCAGGCAGGCTTGCAGACAGGCAGGTTAGGAGGAGAGAGAGTAAGCTGGCCATTTGGTGCAGCAGTGGGGAACAGGGAGCATCTCCAACACCTGGAGCAACTTGGAGCCTGGCTCAGCTGGAGGCAGGAAGACTGTCCTCTTTTGCTTCCATAGACAAGTTGCTTTGCTTGGAGCATGCTGGGCTGCCCAGCAGCAGTTCTGAGCCCTTGGCAGAACAGGTAATAAACCTATACACTTAATTTCAAATTCTGTACAGTCAGGTCCTGAGCTCCCTTCTGAACTACTGGATCCTGGTAATTTGTACTGGTTCCCCATCCACCATGCCTGCAATTAAATACTGCAAAGAATCAAATGGCAACAATCTAAGGTGGGTACGTGTTGACAACCAGCTCATGAAATTAAGTATGAGCAATCAGATACAGATATCAAATGTACATGTATTTAAAAGAATGTCAGAATAATATTCACAATCAACATTCGCTAGGATTGGCCTGAGACATTTTGCTGCCTGAAGCGGAACAGCAAATAATGCCTTCCTCCACCCTGATAATTAATCATCTACAGAATCCAAAGTCAATGGGAAGAAGAAAATCCCACATGCTGTCTCCTTCTATGGCAGTACAAAAAACAACCAACCCACCCCAATATAATATAAAATTAAATAAAATGCTGGCATAATTCAGTGTCGACAAAGCCTGTGACAAAGAAGCTCTTTCTTATAAAGTCTTTTTATGGCTGCGCAGCCATCTTTTCCTCTTTGTCATCTGTCCAATTAAATATTTTAAATATCATCGGCATTAGGAGGATGGCGAAGGGGTGGGGCCATTTAGAAGAAGCTTTCAAGTGGTTTCTAAAGCTTCAAAATGTATATGTTTACTTAAAGTAAATCTGGTTGGTTCATTTCATATGAGCATATTAGTTTTGAATAAAAGGCATGTTGAAATGTGTTGAATTGCTCTTCATGTTTTTACAGAACCTCGCCATATTCTTCCCATGTTACTTCTGCCTCCAATACCAACGTTTCCCTTAAAGAAGTCATGCCCAGAAACACATTTACTATGTTAAATGAGATGTGTGTACCTTCAAATCACCTGTAAATTTACAGTGACCTCATGAATTTCATGGAGTTTATTTTTAGGCAAGGAAGTGGTTTTACCAGTTCTTTCCTCTGAAATATAACCTACAGCACCTGATAGTACCTATCCAAGTATTAACCAGGACTGACCCTGGTATATTTGTAAAATAAAACTACATGAGTACCATTTGTTTTCTCTACATGATACTCAGACTCTATCATCTGAGACAATGGCCACCACTTACACCTAAATGCAGAATCTGTCCTTACAATTACTTTTAAGCATGTACATGAATTTAACTCATGCTAAGCTTGTTAAAACTTTTTCAACCTGTTTGTTATATTTTAGCATGCTTTTATCTTGTTTAAATTGCTTATTGATTTAAAATTGGAATTGTTTTAACTCTTTGTATTGTTCCATCCGTTTGCCATCCTGAGAGCTCATGATAAAGGGATAATAATATTTCAATAAAAATATTGAAATAAATAAATAAACAACAAAGAAATTAGAATAGCAAAATAAATTCTGGTTATATTGTATGCCATTTTGAGTAAGAAAAAAGAGAGAATGAATATACATATATGTGCACATGTGCGCACGAGCGCGCGCACACACACACACCAACTTGCCAATCCTCAAAGGGTTTGTTTCTTCAGAAACAAAGGGGGAAATTATCGCATGGTGGTGCACAGCATGAGTTAAAAATATTGAATAGCTGTGCAATTTTTAATCCTCTTTGGGACAAATATGACCCCCGAACACTGGAGGGTTAAACTGTGGCCTGTTTCTTTGATCATTTCTTTTGATCATAGCTGAATCATTTTTATGATTCCTTGCCACTCCTGTCAATGTAGTTGCCTGCTTTGTGGCAGCCGATGTCTAAGCAGATTTTAAATGCATGCATTTTATCCTCATTTTAATGATTGCTAGGATGTGCTACCAGTAAGATTCTCTCTAGTCACATAAGGAGTGGGTGAATGTGGGTTTTATTCAACTTACTTGCCTTAATATGAATGTAGTAATCAGCTATTTTGTTGGAATGTCTAAGTTATCAACATCTGGTTGCAGTTGTAGTAAGTTTGATGGACATTGGGCTGGTTCACTGTCCATTTCTGATGGCAGTTTTGGCATGGCTGGATCCACTGTGGAGGCAAATGGGGATTCTATTCCTATGAGTGTTTCCCATTTTGGAGATTTCATTAAGGGAGGACTGAGCAACATTTGGCCCACAGGCGACATGAGGGATAGCTACTGCAGTCTATGAGATACTCCAGAAGCCCCTCAGTTTCCAGATTCCCCCATTAAAAAAATAAAATAAATTCAGGCTTATTTTAGGGCAGTTTTTGCCTCCCCCACCCAAGTCTCCTACAACCTCTTAAAAAGGCATGTTCGCTCCCCTGATGCCTTGCCCACTAAACCTTCCCAAAACAGACCAAAAAAGAAGAAAATAAATCAGCTGAAAATCAGTGAAAATGATAGAATCATAGAGTTGGAAGAGACCACAAGGGCCATCCAGACCAACCCCCTGCCATGCAGGAACTCCCAATCAAAGCATCCCCAACAGATGGCCATCCAGCCACTGTTTAAAGACCTCTAAGGAAGGAGACTCCACCACACTCCAAGGCAGTGTGTTCCACTGTCGAACAGCCCTTACTGTCAGGAAGTTCCTCCTAATGTAGAGTTGGAATCTCTTTTCCTGGAGCTTGCATCCATTGTTCTGGGTCCTGTTCTCTGGAGCAGCAGAAAACAAGCTTGCTCCCTCCTCAAATGTGACATCCCTTCAGATACTTAAACAGGGTTATCATATTACCTCTTAACCTTCTCTTCTCCAGGCTAAACATCCCCAGCTCCCTAAGTCAGCTGATGGCCAGAAGTGAAAAAATGGCACCCAGAAGTTAGCTCAGGCACACTGAAACATGTTGCTGTGGCTCACCAGTCAGGTGCAGGAATGAAAAATGGCCCCTGTCCTGTTTGTAGTTGTCCACCTCTTCCTTATTGGAAGGTGGACCTAAGAAGCATCATGCCCATCTTGGAAGCAACAAATAGTGGCTTCTGCCACGGTGCATTCCCATTTTGTCTCATTCTATGTATGTTGTTGTTTGCCCAACATCTCCATCCATTACCCTAAGCTACAAGGCCATAACCAATAATAATTTGTGGTCATTTGTTCTCTAGTAATGTGGTTTTGTGTGTGTCTTTTTATTTCAGTACCACCTGGTAGGTGGTACTCTCCATTGGAGCCAGATTATCAATGATTTAGTTGGAGTAATTGCTCCAGTCTCTTCACAGACCAGGAGACACAGTGCTGAAAGGGAAAAAAAGTGTACTTCACATGCTCTTCCTTTTCAGTCGTTTCTTGCTTGTCCCAATGTGTTTGATATTATCAATATTTTTAGTGTTATTTAAGTAAAATTGCAGGGGATCAGGCTACAAATCTCACTGAAGCTCCAGGGCTGAGAATAGATTCACACATGACGATTTTGCTGCTTCTGTCTATTGCACACTGTTTTTCATTTCATTTCATTTCACCAAGGTCCTAGTTTTGGGATTGTTGCAGAGCTCCAATCCAGCATTGCTATCCACCTGTCCATTCGTCATTCAGGATTGCAAAACTGAAGCATATGTTATCAACATGTAGTTCAAATTTCTCGGATTGTGACACTTTTGGCTACAGAGGATGGTTACATGTTTCAGTAATTCTTTACGAAATGTACCTTCTATCTTCCAATATTTCACTGATGAAAACCAGGAGACATATGGCCATATCAGAATGTTAAAACTGTTTCACTAACTGAAGTGATTTGGTCCAAGAGAACCTTTATGAATTGATTCTTGTGCTCATATAAATTTACCAAAAGGGTGCAAAGACAACTGGACAACATAATGTTTGCTAGTAGGCCCTTGGAAAGAAGTAATAGTGAGAATATAACTTCTGATTAGCTTAGAATAAACTATCTGAAGTCTGAGTTCCTCAGAACTTGGGACTGAACCTTTGAATGTTCACCCTTCACTAATTTAAACAAGTCTCCATTTGTATTAACCACCTATCCTTCCTCTCTGTCCAGTCAGACAACATCACAGAGCATTTGTGCCTGATGGATGGAATTGCTTATGGCATATCATAACATGATATAAACTGACATGTTGTGTTAAAATGTTGGTCAAAAACTCAGTATGGTAAAATGTTCATGACACATGAAGATGTCTGGAAGCAAATAATTCATTCACTGCATGCATTATCCTTGGCCTATGTATCATATAAACATAGCCTCATTTTTCCAGGGTATTTGGGGCATATAATACTTTCTTTTCCCTAGAACAATAAATAGATTTTATCTGATTGTAGGTGTCAACAGAACGGGTCAGTGGGCAGATGATGTCTGAAGCTCCCTGGTGGGAGAGCTAAAATTGCTGGTGCAGCAAAACCATTTCATAGAAGCACGAAATTAACTTGAGCCTCCCTACATTTTGTATCTTTGGCACAATTTTTCCAGCACTGGATTTCAGTAGAAGCCATTTTCTGTAGGAGTTGTTACTCATTTAAATATACTGTGAGAAGTGTTGTGGCTAGTTTGTTGAATGTACTTTGGAAGAGGACAATCTTTATTTGCACACACACACAGATGTGGACACTCAGAAGGAGTTTTCCTTTCTAGCCTGTTTAATATGCAGGCCAAAATGACCTAGAAAAGCATGTGATGGGACATGCAAGGGAAATAGTAGTCTAGTCTCAGACCATGGTTTATGTGTATGTGTGCGAGAGAGCAATGCTAAAACTTTACATATTCTTTTTGTTGTTATTGCATCATTATTTTGGTTTACAGAATTGTATTTGTGCTTTGGAGGTTAAGAATAATACTCAATGCATTTGCTTATTGTGTTTGTATGAGTTACGGGTCAGGGTTACTGTCGACATTAGACAATCCCCATCCCCTCCCTTGCTTAACATTTAGATAAGACCTAAATGTTACAGCCAACATCTGACTGCCACTGAAAACTGGACATGTCACCACCATCTTTTCTATGTAATATGGAATGAAGCAAATGAACTCTATTTCTCTTCATCAGCTGCTTGAGTATTCTGGAAGGAACGTGCCCTTGCTCTTTTAATGTTTGGGCTGGATGTTTCATGATTGTCAAACAATCCACTCCTTCTCTTCCTTGACATACTAGGCCATTTATATAATCCTCTCCTTCTCCTTTGTGCTTTCAGGATACTAAACCAAGTAGAGGAGATGGAAATATATGTCTAAATATGAACTACATACATTCAACCTAGGAAAGAGGAAATCAAAATAGTTCAAAATTTCCAGTACCTTGGATCAAACATTGATCAGAAAGGAGACTGCACTCAAGAACTAAGAACAAGACTAGAAATAGGAAGAGCAGTGATGAAAGTACTAGACAAGATCCTAAAGTGTAAAGATATACAACTGAGCACTAAAGTTAGAATCATCCAATCCATTGTGTTCCTCATCACCATGTATGGATGTGATCGCTGGACAGCAAAGATAGCAGATAAAAAGAAAATCAAATAATTTGAGATGTTGTACTAGAAAAGAGTGGTGAGCCAGCTAAAAAGACAAACAAATGGCTCCTTGGACAGATCAAGCCTGAACATTCTCTGGAAGCCATACTTCCAGAGATGCTGTCATACTTTGTTCACATCATGAGAAGATGTGACTCATTAGAAAAGACAATAACGGGGCAGTACAGATGGGTGCTTTGTGGTGCCCTGGGGCCAAAATTAGGGCTAGATAGGGCTGGGCATCCAGACGCACTCAGCCCTACTATTGGTGCAGCGTACAGAACCTCTCAACAGAAGCAGCATTATAGGGCTGCATTGCAGCCTTTATGACACCACAAAAAAGGAATCAGCTAGAGCAGATCCTTTTTAAGTGTGCATCTGTGCAGCAGCATGAGGATGCCGCTGCACACATGTGAAAATTACAGTGGTGGCTTTGAGCTGCTCATCTGTACTGCCCCAATGCTAGGAAAGGTACAAGACAACAGAAAGAGAGCCAGACCACACTCCAAATGGGTAGATTCAATTAGGGAGACCATGAGCCTGAATCTACAAGACCTAAATAAAGCAGTGGAGGGGAGGGGTTCTTGGAGATATCTCATCCGCAAGGGCAACTCAAGGGCAGCTAACAACAACAAATATGAACTGAAAAAATTCCTTTTTGAATTCTTTTAATGATTTGTTGGTTCCACCTTGTCAAATTCCTATAATAAGCACAATTTTAGCAATTATTGCAGTGTACAGGTATTGAATGAATATAATGTAGTCACTGGAGGCAGCTGAGAGACATAAATTGGGAAAGGGAAGCAAAAGTCATGCAGTGCTATATGCTCTGGTCCTCCTCCAATCAGTGAAATTGTATAATGCCAGGCCATTAATCAGAACTGGGAAGACTACAGGTTCTAATTTAGTACCCTGGAAAGAAACCTCCCTACATTGCTTACCAAGTGGAAGAGACACAGTTGGGTCTACCTTATTGCCTGCAGTCCATAGGAAAAGCTGTGACCCATTAAACCAGGCTTGACTGTGTTCCATAACCTTTCAAGCTGTATCACAAAATGTCAGGTTATGTCAAAGACTTTATTTAGTCAACCATGATGGGAAATCCCTCCATTTCATATCACCAGGTTATTGTTTTATGTCCACTTTTCCCCTGAAGACTCCAAACTGTGTTCTGTTCTCAAGGAACTTGATTTAGCATGGGATGACCAACTCTGGACAAGCTCATCTAGTCTCTGTCAGCCCCATTAAATTTTAATCAACTCTTAAACTCTAAAAGTTTGCCCACAGTTTCACTTAAAAGGAAGTAAAAATGTTTCCACATGTTAAGAAACAAACATGCTCCATGTCTTTGTACTGTATTTCTTCATTGTCTTTCCGGTGTACACATGTATGTAATGGCTACAGTGTTAGGCAAGATTCAACTCTTTGATACCAGCATACTAAAGTATTACATAAAGTACAAGAAAATGCACTTTTCTGCATGCAGCCAGAGTATAAAATGTTACTACTATAAAAATCCTAATTCATTAAGATTTTAATTTGAGCCCCCCCTCCAACCCAACCCAAATTACATATTAACAGAAGGAGTATTTTTAACAAATCAAGTTTAGCACTAAGTTAAACATTAAGTTAGTATTTTGGAGAGAAAGCCTAGCAGATGGCATGTGTTAGAAGGATTTAACACTTTTTCCACCCATGGTACAGATTGTTGTTTGCTCCTTTAAACTGCTTGTTTTTCATTTTAAGTGGCCTTCTTCATCCTGGCAGTTTCTAGATGCCTCAGACAGTTATTATTTGCCATCATGTTGGCTTCAATTTCTGGAGACCACACAAAAGAAAACCTCTGAGTGTCCTGATCACCAACATTTCTGCTCAGATGTTGCAATCTCAGGGCAACCATTGCTTCCTTAATTAATCTTTTCCTACTGAATCCCATTTGACTAAGCATTATTATCCTTTTCAGTTATTCATTTTGTTTCATGATGGGTCCAAAGTACAATAGTTTAGCTGTTTTGGCTTCAAGTTTGATTTGATCTAGAACATATTTATCTGCTTTTTATTCATTTGCTACAACTCTCTCTCTCTCTGGCTTTTCTTCGCTAACGAAGATTCAGGAAGGACTCATCCCATGTTTACTACAAGCGAGTTGATGACTATAAAGGCTGATCCGAGATAAACAAGTCCGGTTACAGAAAGCACAGCAGAAAGTCTCCTTAGGTGGTGTTTGTAAGTTGTGGTTCTTTCTGCATTGTTGTTTCTCTTCAAGACTCGTTCGGCGTGAGTTCTCAAACGAGGCTGCAGCATTGTGGATAGTGCATCTCCATGCCTCCCGATGTGAGGCCAGGGCAGACCATTGTTGGTGATCAGTTTGGCCAAGCTTGAGATGTTGTTTCAGGGAGTCCTTGTATCTCTTCTTTGGGGTGCCCCTCTTACGCTGATCCGTGGCAAGTTCACCTTAGAGTACAATTTTGGGGAGGAGGTGGGCCTCCATCCTAGAAACATGACCTGCCCAGCGCAGCTGCGTTTTCAGTAGCATGGCCTCAGTGCTGGTGATCCCTGCTTGCTCAAGGACAGCAACATTCGTCACATAGTCAGTCCAGTGTATATTTAGGATTGTGCGTAGACAGCACTGATGAAAGCATTCGAGGAGTCGTAGATGTTGGCGATAGGTGACCCATGTTTCAGACCCATAGAAGAGAATGGACAATACAATGGCTCTGTACACACTGATTTTTGTGCTTTGCCTCAGGTTTTTGTTACTCCAGACTACAAATGCCACAATTCGCTTGTTGGCTGAAAACTGGGAGACTGGCGAAAACTACCCTAAAGCATGATATAAATTCAATTACATTTTATAACTTTTCTCTTTCATTTTCCTGTCTCCCCCCACCCCTGACAAGTTCACTAACGTGTCATGCAAGAAACATAATGGGTGATTTGTCTGGATTAGACAATGGAGATTATCACATGGGAAAACAGGTGTGGGTTACATGTGGCTTGTATCTGTCTCTGACGGATCTTACTGCACTGACCTAAGCCTGGGCAGAAGGAAGCCCATTTCCAACCTGGGCTTCTCCAGCAGCTTTTAAAGAACAAGAAATTCCCATTCTTCAAATTCTGCTGGAGAAGCCCATATTGCATATGTGCTCCCTACTACCTGGGCACAGGGTAGTACGATAAGATCCATCAGAGTCTGAAACATGTAACCTATGGAAGACTTGCATGTAACCTATGCAAGACTTGTTTTCCCATGTGATAATCTCCAGTGTTAAGTAAACAAATGTTAAATCCAATGAAGGCTAAATCCCAACTAGAAACAGACTCAATGAAACAAATGGGACCTGGAAAGTCAACACCTTAGTATAAATCCCATTGATTAAATAAGTCTATCCAGGCTGGGGACTAGCAGTGGACTGTAGCCCAGGGTGGAAACTATGTAGCCCTTTTGGGGCTGCCTTGGAAAGAACATCACTGGTATTTCTCTGTGTCCTTATAGGGTATTGGGGAAGCCACACATGTGCTGAAGGACTTGGAGTTTAAGAGGAAGGAAGAGATAAGGAAGTTACTCTCAAGACAGAGGAAAAAAAAGAGGAAGGGAACAGACTAAAGTGATGTGTGCATGTGCACGTCTGTGTGCACATGTGTGACCTGCAACATATAATATGAAACTCCCCATTCTTGTTGCAGGGGAAAAGAACATTTGCCTCATACAAAGAATGGAATCCAGCAGTTGTAAGTGTCTCATAGGTAACAAAATACACCAAAAGTAACTCTCTATAGGTTACACCACCTGCATCTACACTGCAGAGTTAATGCAGTTTGACACTGCTTTAACTGCCATGGCTCAATGTTATGGAATTTTGGGACTGGTAGTTTTGTGAGATATTTAGCTTTGACTGACAGCAACTGCTTGTGCCACTGCAAACTACAAATCCCAGGATTCTGTAGCATTGAACCATGGCAGTTAAAGCAATGTCAAACTTCACGAGTTCTGCAGTGTGAGAGCAGCCCACTCTAACTCATTATTTCCAAGCTCAGAAAGCAGCAATAAGATTCTCCCCCCAGCCCCCACCCCCCCACTTCAAAACTGAATGTCCCAAGCTGAAGAGTGAACACTGAAAAAATTAAGGTCAGCTGGAATCATTTATGAACAATCTGAATTTTGATCTGAGCCGTATTTGGCTCAGCTAAGTGTTGGGTTACATTGTGCTTACAGCACGTGTTGCTTTCTCTTCTACACATGCCAGACTTGCTTTTCAAACATGCCACAATTTAGGCTGGCTTGGCTTGAGATGATACTTTATGTGTCTTTCTCTAACAGGTGCTTAAACACTCTGTGCGTATGGTGCAGTGCATCTTATTGGGGGCTATTAAATTTATTACCTAAAATTAAACATGAGAGGTTTGGCATTTATTTTGGTAATGGTGTTTCTAAATAGTGCCAGTATACCCAGTGGAGTTGTACTAAAAGTGACTAATAACATTAAAGGGGGAAAAAAGCTAACCCAAACCTATTGGAGCTAATGAGTGTGTAGAATATTTTATTATGGCTGGTGGGAAGTCTGACAAGCATGAATGATTGACTGACGATCAAAATTATCATCGTTTATAATCATTACAATGTGAAAAAGTAATTATGAATAGGGCATATCTGTTACATTAATTAACTGTAATAGATGCTCATAGCCAGTGAAATGAACAGGAACAATTTAAGGTAATAAGATACAATTAGCATTCTGGACTTTTTCAAATCATCTTCTCATTAGGAAAGCTGTTATAGATACCCCTTATTAAGCTGACTACAAGTGTTCCAAGGTTTCATTCACAATTCTAGGTTTGCCTATTGTGGGTTTTTTTTAAACAATTTTTTTTGCTTTCATTTGATGAATTGTCAGTTATTATCTATTTAAATCTGCTGGCGATGATGAATATTTCAGTTCCCTGCCTCTCATTACTAAGGAATTTGGCATGGTGTGGTTGTTTTTCTGGCACCATCCCTATGCTGAGGTCAGTTCATCCCAGGTCTGCACATTTTATGACCAACCAAGCTAAACAGTGTAAGTACCCCCTCAATAAACAATGTTTTATAGTATAATGTTTTTTCTAAATGCTTTGGACATTGTAAGAGTATGAGAAAGTCTGTTCTGGATTAAAACTAAGGGTGTATATGATCCATACTATCATTAACACTAGAGTTAATCCATGTTAAAGGTTAGGACAAGAAGTCTGTACTGAGGACAAGAGGCCACTGTTAGAACAGAATATGGAGAAACAGAATGGTTCTCAATTGGAAAGAGGGTCAGGAAAGTCTGCATATTATTGCCCTACTTGTTCAACTTGTATGCAGAAAATATCATACAAAGAGCAGGTTTAGACTCAGAAGAAGGAGAAGTAAAGGTAGGAGGGAGGAACATCTCTAAGATTATCTAAGATAAACAGATAATGTCATACTACTAGTGCAAAAGGCCATGGACTTAGAACAATTACTAAGAAAGATCAAAGAAGAAAGTGCAAAGACAGGCTTGTAGCTGAACATATTGAAAACAAAAATAATGACCATGGAGGAACTACGTAAAATTCAACCTAGACATTGAGGAAATTGAAATAGTTAAAGAGTTCCCATACCTTGGATCAAACATTGATCAGAATGGAGACTGCAGTCAAAAAATAAGAATACTAGGAATGGGAAAGGAGGCTATGAAAGAACTAGACAATATCCTAAAGAGTAAAGATATCCAACTGAGCAGTAAAGTTAGACTTTTCCAATCCATTGTTTTCCCCATCACCATGTACAGATGCAAGAGCGGTACAATGAAGATGGTGGATAAAAAGAAAATCAACTCATTTGAGATACGGTGCTGAAGAAGCATGCTGAGGCTACTGCAGACAGCTAAATAGACATCAAATGTGTCATTGAACAGATCAAAACTGAACTCTCCCTGGAAGCTTAGATTTTAAACTGAGGCTGTCGTACTTTGGCCACATAATGAGAAGGGATGGCTCATCAGAAAAGACAACAATGAAAGGTAGAAGGCAATAGAAGGACAGGAAGACTGCACACCAGATGATTAGACTCAATTAGGGAAGTCACAGACTACAAGACCTAGCAGAACAGTAAAGGATAGGGGGTCTTGGAAATGTCTCATTGACAGAAGTACCATGAGTCAAGGTCAAGTCAAGGGTAGCGAACAACAAACAAAGGTGTATCTAATCCATCATGCTAGAGTTGGGATATAATCACAACAGCATGGTTTAGTGGTTTTAGAGTTGTCATGTCAACTGGCTGTGTCCTATTTGTGGGCTTCCCAAAGCAGCTTATTGGCCACTAAGCCCACAAGTAGGACAAGAAGGCAACAGCACTCTCCTGCTCATATTCTTCAGAAACTGGATATTCAGAGCCATATCCACCTTCATGCTAGGGTTTATAGCCACAATACTACAGTGTAGTAGTTTTAGTGTTGGACTTGAACTGCAGAAGACAAGGAATCAAATCCCTGCCCAGCCACAGAAATTCAGTGCTTGATCTTGGTCAAGTAACTGCTACCTAATATTATTTTTCTGGGTGGGATAAGAACTCCAAATTCAGATTGGAGTTTTGTCCCTATTCACAAGTATGGAATCTTTATGCTTTTGTCCAAGTGGCAAGTGATTCATCCATTCAGAGACCAACACTGTGATTAAAATGAAATAAAAACATTTTACTATAAAACAATAGAACAGATCATAAAAGGGTAAAACAATAACCAGAGTATAGCTTATTCTAAGGCTTTAACAAATCCAATTGAGGGGAGCAGAAAAGAAAAGGTGTGAGTGTAGAGGTTTGGGATGGATGGGCAAAATGTCAGAGCAAGACAAGAGGGTTCAGCAGGTTGTTTGCCATAAGACAAGGGGGAAAGATTCAAGGGATTGCTAGAATTTGAACGGAAAAGAGTAAAGTTGATGGAATGAGTCTAGCTTTCCAGAGTTGGGAGATGGACAGTGAGGGGAGAGACTGGCAGGGAATGCTTTGGATCAGGATCCGCTTTCCTGGAAATCCATTCATTATTTATCATGTAAACACAAATTCTCTCATGTACATACACCATCTGGCTTAGGAGGGAGTGAAAGGACAGGCCTAGCTTCAAGTTGATGCGCCCTCCCTCCATGACAACACCATCTGGACTAGGAAGGGAGTGAAAGGGCAGGCCAAACTCCATTGGGCCTGTCCTAGATTAAGAAGCAGAGCCCTCCCTCCATGCCATCTGCCATGGTCCAGGCATCAGAGGGAGAGAAGAACTGCTGGACCTGATCCCCTTCCCCACCACCATTCCCTTCTCCTTTTGTGTCGTGCCTTTTTAGATTGTAAGCCTGAGGTCAGGGAACCGTCTAATTAAAATAATAATTGTAAGCTGCTCTGATAGCCTTTAGGGCTGAAAAGCAGGGTATAAATAAATGAATAAATAAATAAAATGGCACATGGAAGGGAGGGAAGGGGCATGCCCTTTGGCTCCATCTCTGCAAGCCCTGTCCCCTACACCTGGTGAAACCCAGTTGAGGAACATCACTGTGCAATGGCAAACCTTTCCAAATAAATCTTGCCAAAAAAACCTTAGGATAGCTTTGCCATAAATCAGTCAACTTGAAAGCACATAACATTAACCATAGAAATATTTCTTCATATGCCTTTGTCTAATGTCCTTTAAAGGCATCCAAGTTGGTGGCTGTCACCAGAATGTGTGGTAGAGTTTCCATAAGTAACTTTTGTGGAGTGTAAAGCACTACTTCCTTTTGACTATCCTGATTTTCTCTTTGTCTAGTTTCATTAAATTATCCCAAATTCTTGTTCTAGTTCTAAAACTAAAGGTGCCAGTATAATTGGGTCGGGGTGGTCTATAGCCACTTTCTACTTTGCATTATTTTAGACACTGCAGTCATGTCCCCATGTAATTCAACATGTTACAATGTTTTGCTTTTTTATTGCACCTCAGACACTGGGGCAGATTAATCTCCTTTGATCTGATTGTCTATGGATTTGTTTACCCATCATTCCATTCCATTCTTTTCCAAAGGAAATCAAATTATTTTCAAAAGCAACCTTCCCAAAATCATATTGTTTTCAAGAGAATTATTATGCAGAATCTGTATCTTTAATTTATTTCAACATAATTTATACAGGCATATCTGATAAACTGACAATATTCCATTTCCTTCTTCCTCTTGATCTTTTAAAGCATCACAGGGTTCTTCTTTTAGTATGAGAAGTGCAATTCATTCTGTTCTCCATTCACTTTCAAATGTGCCAGCAGCACCGTGCTCTGTACTGCTCACCATGGCAGTAACTCTTCCATCCATACAGTGATTCTTTTCATACCTAACCTGTGTATAGTACACCATCTACTCCATCTGGGCAAATCTATTAATGCTTTATTTTCAGTCCCTACACCTGCCAATTCTTTGTTCTTTTTCTGAAGCCATGTGCATCTCACATCTTCTGCCACACACTAACTATAGTGAATTGTGTTCACCGAAGATTTGGAAAGAGTTTAGTAACTGAGCTTCTCTTCTGTCCATACACACTAGTTATAAGTAAATACAATATACTGTAAGTAAAACTATTTTGCTTTAAAGCTCATATTTAATGGTTTCTTAGCTTCATTATACTATTCTTGAAGTTTCTGTACTTTGTTAGTTTTGCCTTAAATATAACTATCATCAGTGATGCAGTACATGTGAGATAAGGTGCTGCTAAGAGTCTCTCAGTCTCAGGGGAAAAAAAGAAAGACATGAGCAGCATTTTGGTGGCTTCTAGAGGACTTGTTCTGTTAAGCTAAACAGGTATTACCCTCATCTGAGAGCGATTTCCTTTGTCTTGGTATTGGTAAAGAGAAGTGCTGGTGCCTTGTCCAAGAACATGAAGGCTCCTCTTGAGCTTGAAAGATAATGTAATGTCCAGTAGTGCAGACATGGGGACTATCTGCACATGAGGCAATGGCTGGCATCCAGTTGGGAGTATGCACATGCATAAATCATATTATGCTTGCAGAGTAGAAAGTCATCAGTGTACAATGGATGTATTTTGCTGATAGTGTTGTGTAGTGAACACTTTCTTGTTCACTCACCCCCTAACTCCTACTGAGGCACTGTTATCTTTGGTAGCGTGTTTCAATAGTTTAACAGAGGCCAAGCAGTACTTCAAAACATGAATGAAGTTTATTTATAAAATAAAGAAACAAATATTGAAATATACTTAAAGCTTTTTTTTTTGTCTTATTCCTTAGTTACAAAAGTTCCTTAAAAATAATACCACAGCCACTCGCGCAACCTTCTCCAATATTAAAGCCAAAAGCTTCCTTAACCTCCAGGCTTATTCTGAGCCTCTCTTTCTCAGATTCCCTCAAGCCTCTCTAGTCCCTACTGGACTTCTCAGACCCTTCCCTGGCCTATAACTATCCTATAAATGTTTTCACAGGAACCCCAAGAGCACACCCTCCCTCCGAAGATGTCTCTTCCCTCAAAACTTCAACAAAATAAAACCCCTTTCGCTCCCTGCCAAGGCTCTTTTATAGCCCTGCCCAGCCAGCTTCTCATTGGCTGGACTCTTGGAACTCTGTGATTGGCTGTTTCCACAGCCTACTCACTACATGGTGAAAGCAGAGATGACCACCTATTTGTCATCAGTGAAGTTGAAATTTGTACTCTCCATGGCTTAGTTTTATTTCAGGTTGTTGTAATTTGGCCACATTATGAGGAGGCATGAATCACTAGAAAAGACAATAATCCTAGGAAAGGTAGAAGGTATCAGTAGAGAGGAAGACCACATTCCATATGGATAGATTCAATCAAGGAGATCATGGGTGTGAATTTACAGAACCTAAGCAGAGCAGTGGAAAACGGGATTTTAGAGATGTCTCATACATTGATTTGCCAGAGTTGTCATTGACTCAACATCATAGAATCATAGTATCAGAGATTTGGAAGAGACTACAAGGGTCATCCAGTCCAAACCCCTACCTTGAAGGAAAGCATCCCTGAAAGATGGCCATCCAGCCTCTGCTTAAAGATCTACAAGAAAGGAGATTCCACCACACTTCGAGGGAGTGTATTCCACTGTTGAACAGCTCTTACTGTCAGGAAGTTCCTTCTAATGCTGAGTTGGAATCTCTTTTCCTGTAGCTTGCATCCATTGTTTCCCTCTTTCCCTCCTTTCCAACATCTGCCAGTGAAGACCGGCTGAGAGAGTGTTTGTTTAACCTCCTTCCATCTGGGCTCCTCCCATGCCTTGGCTCCTGGACTTAAGGAGGAGGAATGGCCCTCTTTCCCTCCTTTCCAACATCTGCCAGTGAAGACTGGCTGAGAGAGTGTTTGTTTAGCCTCCTTCCATCTGGGCTACTCCCATGCCTTGGCTCCTGGACTTAAGGAGGAGTCTTGTCTCCTCCCCCTTTTTTTCCTAAGATTGTGTACAGTTCACATTGTTTCTAGGATTGGGATGGGGGTTGAGAATGGGGATTATTTTCTCCTTACTTGTTTTTGTATGTTAATTGTTATGTACCTTGCTTTGTTAATTTTATTTTTTGTTATAATTACTATGTATTTTTGTTGTTGCTATAACTGTTATATATTTTTGCTTTGTTAATTGTTATGTATTTTGCTTTGCTAATTTTACTGTTACAAAAATTACTATGTATTTTTGTTGCTATAATTATGTATTTTGTTAAGTATTGTTATTAATTGTTATCTGATTTTATTGTTATTGCTTAATGTATTGCCATTTGTTTTTTAATTCATATATATTACTATTGTGTGTATAATCCCCTCTGTTGTAAGACGCCCAGATTCCCAGTTGATTGGGCGGCATATAAATAAAATTATTATTATTATTATTATTATTATTATTATTATTCCATGTTCTAGTCTCTGGAGGAGCACAAAACAAGCTTGTTCATACTCAAGGTAACATCCCTTCAAATGCTTAAACAGGGCTTTCATATCACCCCTTAACCATCTCTTTTGCAGGCTAAACTTACTCAGCTCTCTAAGTCTTTCCTCATAAGATATGGTTTCCAGACCCTTCACCATTTTGGTCACCCTCCTCTGGACACGTTCCAGCTTATCAACATCCTTTTTGAATTGTGATGCCCAGAAATGGACACAGTATTCCAGATGAGGCCTGACTGAAGCAGAATAGAGTGGCACAATTACTCCTCTTTTTCTAGACACTATACTTCTATTGATACAGCTTAAAATTGCATTGGCCTTTTTAGCTGCCACATCACACTGTTCACCCATGTTCAACTTGATGTCTAGTAGGACTCCAAGATCCCAGTTAAAGACAACAGTCCTTTGACCTAAACTGAACAGCACCTGAGTGGATCAGATCACTATATGACCCCCAGGCCTACTCTCAGGAAATGGCATCTTTAAACACTTGTTCATGGCCCAAGCACTACAGAGCTATAGCAGACGATTTCTTCTCTGTGATTTCATGACACCGGTTGCTTTAGGATGACCCCATGAATTTCATAGGGTTTTTTTCTAGGGCTACACAGAGATGGTTTACCATTGCCCTCCTCTGAAATCTAGCCTATATCACCTGCTCTTCATTGACTGTGCTAGGAATATGCATCCCTAAAGCAGTGGTAGAGTAGGGGAGCCAGTCATGACACCAGCAACTTCTGCTCTTGCCATTTGATCCTTGTTCCCATTCCTAGAGTTCCAATAAAGTTTTGTTTTAATGATTTTTTGTTGGGATAGGCAGCAGCAACATTGTGGGGGAATTAGAATGGTGGACAAGGGGGCTTTATCTCATTCTATATCTTCCCCACTACCACCTACTCAGCCTACTCCCCAACTTTGGCCTGGGGAAGGGCTGTTGACTAGTGCACAAAACCTAGTGCCAACCCTGTTCTTCACATAACAATTCTTTTTTTTCATTTTTCCCCATCTCCTGAGAGAAATGCTTCTTTGATTTTGCAACCTAGGCAGTTTTCAGCTGTCCCAGCACTTGAATTGGCAAAATTATTCCCTGAATTGTTTTGGTCATTTAAGATGAGGAAAATCGCTTGTTACTTTGTTACATAGGTCCTTGTTACTGCTTGCAGAGAATTGTAGAAGCCAGCAGGCAGTGACCTTTCAATCTGCGGGCCAAACTACAGATGGGCTTAATCATGTGGTTTACCCATGAGTGCAGGGTTTTTCTTTTGCCAGTAGCCAGCATGGGGGGGGGGGGGAGATGGGCCAAATGCCTTAATATTAAATGCAAATTAGATGCCTTTGATTTGGCTTTAATAACAAAAGCATGGAATTTGCATTTAACACTGAGTCTTTGGGAAGGAACACTTTTGGCATCTCCATCAGGTAAAAAAGTCAGGAAAACAGAGGTGAAATGGAGTGCTTATAGGCAGGCCATACAGCACAGCAACAAAGCTCATGTTCAGTGTTGACTGGGGCCCTTATGAATATATGTGTACACAACACACACACACACAGAGAGAGAGGTAATTCAGGATTGCTGTTCTGAGATGGGTTTTAGCTTCTCCTTCATTTCAGTGATCCTGCTCAGGATGGCTAGGCTGGGGATGGTAGTTTCAGAGTAAGGGCTCATGCTAAACCTTCTTTTGCACCAGTTAGCCTTACTGGTTCTGTATAAGCACTGTGAGAACAGACAATGCAATCCTGGCTGCTGTAGAGATTATCCAAGGAGATGCATCAGTCTCCTAGAATCCCTGATTGGGATTGTGGCAATTGGGATTCTATTGAACCAGTGATTCTGGTACTTGTTGGTCCTGATGCAATGAACATGGCTACTGAAGGGGAGGAATTCAGGAGTCGCACTGTTGGGTACTGTAGGTGATATAACAGGCCTCTGGGGAAAGGTTGAGTATGGTCCTTAAATGTTTTCTGGGGAGGGGAATCCTGAAAACAAATTAAACTAAAACAGAACTGCACAAACATGACCTCACATATATATATATATAAAACTTTATTCGGTCGTTGACCAGCAGGATAGATACAAATATAGTACAGATGGTATTCGTTCAGCAGAGTGCAAATACAATGTTCGTGCACCGCTGAGCATATCATAGAAAAAAGAATACGATAAAATAAAATAGAATAGAATAAAATAGAATAAAATAGTTACAAGGTTAAAATATGTATGTATATATATACATGCTACCATGGCAGCGAGGGTTGTATAATACAGTATACAGTATACATCTAGCGCTGAGGTTTTCCAAATATTGGCCTATGTTAATATACTATTCTGTTGACATTTCAAGGTTTGTCTCATCATAAGAGGACATATTTTGCATAAGATATAACAAAATTTAGCCACATTGTATACAATACTAGGTGACTGACTGTTCAAAAGATTATAAACAACTGAAGTGTCTGAGCCTCCCGAGAATTTTTCCAAAAGTGGGGTAATCAGTTGGTATCGAATATCTTTAAAGAAAGAGCAAGACCTCACATATTATTTTTAAAACATTCTTAGGAACTATGACAAATCCAGCAATGCTTGCAAGCTTCAGGCAACATTGAGTTGTGCAGTTCCAGGTTTCTGCAGTCCATACGATCATACGATTGTATGATCAAGTCTGAGAAGCTCCTCACTCAAGAAACAAAACAAAATAAATCCTTAAATTAAAAGCAACAAGACACTCTCAGGTTTTGTTTGATTTACCAGCTTGACAGTGGACATGGTTTTATACATATATGTTAAAATCTGATCAACCTGAATGTGTGTGTTGTGTGCCTTCAAGTCTTTTCTGATTTATGGCACTCTAAGGTGAACCTATCACAGGGTTTTCTTGGCAAGTTTCATCTGAAGGGGTTTGCCATTGTCATCCTCTGAAGCAGTGGGTTTCATGGCCAAGTGAGAATTTGAATACTGACTACTATGTGCAGATGCTGTTTTTACATTCCAAGGCATACAAGAACTTGAAAAAAAATAACATTCAGTTTGAAAGCTTGCATAATGTATTTTGTGCATTTTGGCTGGCCTGTTTTGTGCATTTTGGATGTTATTGTAGTTTGGACTGTAGTAACTCAACACATTATAAGCCAGGCAAATTCATATTCTGAAGCTGGTCATTACAAACTTATATTTATATTTAATTATGCCACAAATAAAAAGGTTTGTGCAGGAAAGGAGTTATTTGTAACACATAAAAATTACTGCTTTCTGTTTGCTAATCACTACTGGAAAATGTTTAGTATACTTTTCTAAAATATCCATGTAATTATAGAAGGTTTTAGTAAACTAATTTCTGCAAATGAGCCAGCAGTCTTCAATGCCTTAATGTCCCAAATTATAGTTCTGTGTCATTGTAATGAAAGTTCATGAGAATCTGCTATGGAAGACTGCAAAAGGAACTGCTTCCCAGTTTTCACTTGTGTGTCCTTCAACTTATTTCCAGCAGGGATCTATGAATGCTTAGGATGATGAGGTTACAGAGAGAATGACTCTCACAGCTGGAATAAAATAGTCACTCCTGGCTAGACTGTCATCGCTATTGTTCAAGGTCACTCCTTTTTATTATTACAAACCTTTATAAAGAGCTACAATTCATCATTATTTAGAAGTGTGATGCATCATTTTCTGTAGAATGCTTCTGAGTTATTTGAAAGTGCTGGCCCCTCGATTTCTCTTGTACTACCAGTATATTAAAGGAAGAACACATCTATCTGCTTTCTAGAGTATTTTTTTCCCTCTTGTCAGAGCTTATGAACAGGAAACACTTGGTCCTTCAAGCTTACAGTACAGCTTTGATCCCACTTCTTCATAGATTCTGCAAAATATTGTTATATTTCTGCACCAGCCTACTTTCTCCAGCTTCCTTTAACATATTGTTTCATCTATCTCAGTTTTTTTCTGAGTGAAAATTCCAGTTTTATGGCATATCTTTTTAATAGCAATAAAGAAGAAAATATTTTAGTGAAGAGAAGGTCAAAATTAACATTTTAAAACATTATTATATTCAATGTTGGGACAACTCGTATTCAAGATCAGCAACTTGCTTAAAGAAATATAAAACACTTTATCTATGAAAGAGAATATTACTTTATACCGAATTAACATTAAGGTTTTTTTTCTTCCCCCTCTAATAGCATTTTAATAAACAGCTTTGAAATAAGTATTGTACTTCTACCACACATTTCTTCAGTAAGGCAATATGCACATAAAAGTTCTGTGAGGAAAGTGTGTATTAGTATATATGTGTGTGTCCGTGTGTGTGCGTGTGCATGTGCAGTTAAAAACTGTATATGTTTTTACTGGCAGAGTGACAATTAGGATTTTTGTATTAATGTGGTAAAGGTGACTATATGAGAAGTTGTTGTCAGAATCTCTAAATGAAGAAATCCTAACTGATAAATTCTGATTAGTTTCACGATGATTATTCCATGATCGTCTATTGGTACTTTGTTTAGAAGAGGGTTGGACAGCTGTTGCCCTCCAGACATTTTGACCTACAATTCCCATCAGTCCTAGAAAGCATATCCAATGGTAAGAGATTATGGGACTTTCAGTCCAATAGCAACAGCTGCCATCTATGGTTTAGAGTATAGCAGACTGATGGAACTTTACCAACACAGTAAAGCTGAAGTTTTCTGGCTGAAGCATACAGGCCTCAAGGTCAGTTCCAGTCAATCAGGGGGAATACTTGCTGAAGGCAGAAGACCAGAAGAAGCAAGCAGAAGATGTATAGAAGGGCCTAAAGGGCTTATTCACACTAACACCAGAAACTGAAGGCTTTGGAAAGATTGCATGGGAAGGCTGCAATCCCTGCAACATCTGGATAGAAAAAGGAACCTGGAGGCAGCCTTAAAGAGAGAGCGGTGGCCACAAGCTTCAAGGAGAAGGTGAATATGAAGACAACAGCAGGTGCTGAACCAAAGGGAAGGTTGGAGAAGTCATCTGGAACAAAGTTGCGTATGTATTCAAGCATACAGTAACCCAAACAGAAAGAGATCTTTCTTCTAAGAACTCCCAGACAGTCAGTAGTTAACTGGGAGAAGTGGGTGAGGGAGGGATGTAATTTACAGAATATTTGGGTAAAAGCTGGTTTGAAATAGGAACCAGTTCTTTGAGTCAGTTTATCAAAAGCTATGATAACATATACTGTGTTTAAAGGAAAAGATAGATGATAGATAGACAGATGATAGATAGAACAGTTTAGGCATTTTAGGATTATAATAAATCAGATATTAGCTAGTGAACAGGTTTATAAGCATAATTTTAACTAAATTGTTTTTAGCACTCAAAAGAGTTTTGTTCTATGCCAAAATCCAGCTAAGAGATCAGAGGCAGGTGTGATCCTCCAGATATTTCTGGCCAACAGCTCCCACCAGTGTTGTAGCCAACCTTGTCAATGGTGCTGGATGCTGGGAGTGGCACACAGTTGCCTGTCCCTGCATTAGAAGACCAAACAAGGGGAAGAAAAGAGTTAATGTTTTCTCTTGGCCATGGTATTGGAATAAAGGATTTTTAAACTAAGGAGTATCAACCTCTTAAATTACAGGCTCCCAAGGAGAAGGGAGAAGGCCTTGTGTATTATACTGGGAGACATGTGGAATATCAACTGAATGAATGAGGGGGGGGGATCACAATGTGGAAGCAGTGTCAGGATGTGTTCCTTGGTCAGGCACTAGAATTTTCTGGTTGACAATTCTAACTGCACCTCCCTAAACTACACATCTCAGGATTCCAGAGGATGTTGACATGGCAAAGTGGAACCATAGTGGTATGAAAGGACCTTTAATCTGAACAAGCTGCAGCCTTGTAGTATGGATGGAGCAGCTGCAGCTTTGCATGTAGAACCTCTTTTTAAAAGCTGAAATGCTCTGATGTCCACTGTACTTTGAGGAATTGAAAAGGGAGTGGATTTGGCCACTCTGGTGCTCTTCGGACAAATGGATAGCATGATTTATACACTTAAAATGTGTCAGCATTTTAACTCTGTAAGTCATGTCTGATTTCTACCACTGCTTCCCTCTCAAGGAAACAGGCAGGCTACAAGTTTGTAGAATAAATATGGTCAAATGGCACTATAGCTCACCCCTCCACACACCTGACATAAGATGCTGGGACTTCCAGAGTCTCAGTACATACTTAGACATTCAATGACAGCAGACATGGCCAGATATCTTTTTAAAAATGAGCACCTGTCAGAACATTGTCAGCTTAGCATGCATGATCAGATCCAGTCACTCTGAGAAAGGCACTCTTGAGTCTAGACCAGATGATTTTGAACTCTTTTAAAAACTGCCAGGAGAAATAATCCGACATGTTGAAGGGACTTTATCATTCTGCATTCTGAAGATTTAGTCAACAAACTAGATTAGTCACACAAGAAAGATGTCCTAGGATGGGGAAAAAAGAGAAGAAAAGAGTTCCTAGGAACTAGAAGGGATGGTTATGATTTATAAGTCCTGTATAGCTTGGTCCCAGACTATTTGAAAGATCATTATTTTCCTATATGAGCCTGCCCATGTTGTAAGATCCTCAGGGGATGGCTGTCTCTTGGTCCCACCACCATCACAGGCACACTGAGTGAGGACACATTAAAGACCCTTCTTGGTAACTACTCCCAGAGCGTGGAACTTCCTGAAACAGGAAACTAGGTTGCCCCCCCTCCTTTTGTAGCAGCAAACAAATACCTTTCTGTTCGCTCCGACTTTTGAGTGTAGACTGTTTGATGAAGAAATCTTTTTAATTGGATGTGTTGTATTTGTTAATTATTTAATAGCCTTTTAAAGCTGTTTGAAATGAATATTTTAAATATGATTGTTAGTTTAATTCCGTTTACCTTTTGTATTAACCATTGCTGTAATTATATTTTGTTTTCTCTCAACCACCTTGGGTCTCCTGTTGGGAGAAAGTTGGAATATAAATAAATAAATCCATCAATCTTAATTCTAGATGTATTTGCTTATCTATACTCATGTCCACATGTGCATCCCCTTACATTTTGGCTGCTTTTTGGGAGCATAATTGTCCATTCAGCCCATGTGACATCAGTGGTGACATCTGGGTAGGACCTTGGGGCCAAACTGCAGGGCCCTCATGAGTAAAGTAGATAGCAGGGCCTTCAAATGCCACTGAGCTTTTTGAACTAAAGTACATTTTAAAAGTAACATAAGTTCCAGTAAATGAATAATAAGTATGGGAAGTGCTCTAGAGGTAGTGGCTAGTATTTGAGCACAAAGTTGGAGTGGTGGAGAAGGGTGTATTATTATATTATATGAAATGCTAGAAATCAAAAGCTACTGTCTGCTTGTACTCATAATGAACTATAAAATTTACAGGCATACCTCATTAACAAAGCCTCTGATAGTGAAGCTCCCTTTTTACAATGTCTTTTAAACACTTGGTTGGCTCCCCCCTTTTCCCCCTCATCCTCTATCTAGCTGGAGAGGTTATTTATAGCAGCATTAGTAATGGGAAGGTAGTGATAAAGGGTGGAAACACAGATTTTTGGTGCAACATTTCTATAGTAAACAATCAAATAAACAAAGCTTGTACTGGGCAAGAGTGGGATTCTTCTATAGCTGATCCTATTGTAGCCGTGTGTACCTGCCTACAGCAGGAAAGATAAATAAAATTTTAAAAAAAATTAAAAATAAAGATAAACAGCAGTTGCCTCCAGAATCCCTTATTGAGCATGCATGAACAACCAACTGGAGAGGAAAGGGAACAGCAGATAAGTCTGCCTCTCCAACCCCTTTCAGTATTTTAACAAATAGATCTATAAGATTAGCCACCAAAATGGAAATCATAAGAAAAGGGGAGATTGATGGGAGGCTGGTTGCAATTTGGAAAAAGCCTTTAAATAATCTTCAAAAGTTTGAATGTTTTTGTGGTACTTATCCATCTCTTACAGGGCTGTATCAGATACTTCAAAGCTGGACAGCTACTTCTAAAAAGTTGTGTGTGTGTAATCTTAGTATACCCTGCATACCTAGTGCTATATTTGAGGTCTCCATATTTTCATATCTGGGACCAGGAATGTTCTCAAGGGGTCACAGTGACCTTTGGAACCCCAGGGGGATTTCCCATGGGAAGAACACAGAGACCGAAAGACGTGTGGAATGACCCAAGACAAAAGTTGAATGGGTTTGCTGATCACTCTATCCTCTCCAGCAGGCTCTCCAGATACCACAGAGAAAGGCAATTGCGAGTAAGCCAACACTTTCTCCTGACCTCCTGCCATGTTCCCAGGCAATTTATCTATTTGTCTAGCCTGGGGTTGTCCAAAATCCAATACTGCTCATGTAACTATAAAGTTAAAACCATCAACCACTTTGGAATCCCACTGTTGCTTCCTAGGAAAACCATCAGGTCTTTGTTACAGTGAAATATATCATCCCTTAAAGCTAAGATCTCAGGTATGAATATCAGTCCCAAACCTAGCTTCCTTGCACACAGCTGGCATCCCTCTCTTGCACACATTTGGGCCCCAATCTGTGCTCAGTGTGTACAGAAAGATTCCTTCATTGGAAAATAACCAATTTATGGGAGTAAGCATGTCGCCAGGGAACATTCCTTTTGTATTATAATTTGAATAATTTTTTCTGTAAAAATAAGAATGATTATAAAACGGTTAATCATAGCTGGTTAATATTTGAATGGTATGTTAAGGCCAATCAAGTTAAGCTGGAAGATTGTTTAAAGGGACCAGGTATAATGATGTGCTAAAGCAAAATAGTAAAATATTTTTTTTAGAATATGGGGAAATCTACAGGGTGTTTGAACACAATATGAGGAACTGGGAATTATTGCTTCTCCTTGCAGCCAAGAGACAGATTTAATATCCCATTCTTTTATCGCAATGCCACCCCAAAGTATTAGGTTCTTTGCCACCCTAATGGAAAACCAGAGTCATTACGTTGTACAGCACACTAGAAAACAATTATTATGAATATTGTATGAAACACAAACAAACAAACAAACAAACAAAGATTCTTTCACTCACTGTGTCATCCTCAGACCCTAGTCTGAGCCACTTCCCACTTTCTGTAATCTACTTTTTAGGACAGGTAAATATTGCCTTCTCTACACCCCTCAAATTTCACTATTCAATTTTCATACCTCCTTTTCGGTTATCTCTGTGTGGTGTGCCTGTCTGGATTACTATCATGTGTTTGATTACAATTCTTGTATCTTTCTCTATAAAAACATTCTAAGTTCACCCAAACTTGAAGTTCTTCTTGGTTAGTACTGGTATACACATGTGGAAACAATCCTCAAGTTACTCAGTCTTTCATAAGGTTCCTTGAGCTAAACAAATTCCCCAACTTTTAAAAGAGAAACCATCACAGTGGGTGGGGATTCTCTATCCCCCCCCCTTTCTTTGGATAACAGTAACATGTTACAAAGCACTCCAGTGCAATCCAAAGTTGAAAAAACAGTGGCATGTTATATTACTCTCTGTTACGTTTCTGTTCATTTTTTAAAATGTCAAAATAAGTACCTAAACAGTGTTGCAATCCAATACTCAAACCATTACATTATGTTGGCTGTATGACTTGGAGTTCCTGCATGGCAGGGGGTTGGACTGGATGGCCCTTGTGGTCTCTTCCAACTCTATGATTCTATGATTCTACTGTTATTTCTCCAAATAAGGTTCTATAGGCAATACCATTATTTGTAATGCATTACCCCAGACCTCTGACTTATTATATATATTTCATCTGGAAAGTAGTTCAATTGATCATGTGGTCCTTCTTCACCTACAATCAAAAGTGGTAAAAATCCAAACACAAGTTGAACCAAATAGTAGTTATCACTGGACTTCTGTTGAGTCAGGATTCTGTCATTGCCATTGTCCTCTCTGCCCACCTTGAAACTGAGCCTGCAAGGGAAAGAAAGGCTAAAATGAAATGAGGAACTCCATGGATCAATACAGGGAATACAGAAGAACAATGAAATGTATTAAGAAAACATGACATGTTAATATGATACCAAGAGATGTAGATGTCTTCTACTAGAAGATTTAAGACTACAAAAGAGTTTTTCAGTCATAAGAACATTCCCCTGTACAATTCTAAGCATAACATATCCACAAATAAACATGCAGGAATTAGCACATCTGAACAAGCAATACAAATCCTGTGCAAATGTATAAAGGACAGTGAGGTGTAGCAAGGTGCCACAGATAGCAAAAGGAACAACAAGACATAATACAAAATGTGAATGTTAATGGTTGCAGTAGTGACAAATGACAAGAATGACAAATGACAAGACCAAGAATGAGAGGATACCACACGCAGCAAGAAATTAATGGCTGGTCTTGCAAGACATTATGCACAGCAACAAGAATGACAGCATGCTGCACATTGAACTTCATTTTATTCCCTCCTCCTCCTCCTGCTCAACATTTTGTATCCATTTCATACAACCTTCTTTTTCATAGCATTGTGAGCTTGTTAATTAGAGGAATGCTATGGGGAGCAATGTAACCTGACTTCAGCAAGGCTGATGTTGTTGCAGACAAGTTGGTAGAGTGCAGAATCATAGAATCATAGAATTAGAAAGGACCCTATAGGGTACAGCCAGTTCACTTAATGCTGGAAATCCAGTGAAAGCATCTCCGTTTTGTCCAGACTCTTTTTGAAATCATCCACAGAAAGGGACCCTAACAATTCTCTAGTTTCCATTGTGGAATGCCTCTTACTGTCAAGAAATACTTTCTACTGTTCAAATCAAATCTATTATCTTCTAACTTTAAACTATTACAACTGGTCCTACCCTCTGGGGCAGCAGAACACAGGGCTGCCCTCTCCTCTCTGTGACATCCCTTGCGGTATTTAAAGAGTGCAATTGTGTCGCCTCTCAGTCTTCTGTTTACCAAGCTGAATATGCCCAGCTCCTTCAACCTTTCTTCATATATTCTGTTTTCCATACCCTTTTTCATCTTTGTTACTCTTCTCTGAACCTCCTCCCACTTGTCAATATCCTTCCTAAAATAAGATGCTCACAACTGAATGCAGTATACCAGATGATGCCTGATTAATGAAGAATATGGTGAGACTATTAGTTGGCTAGCTTGACTACTGCAAAATATAGTGGGACTATAGAAACTACAGAGAGCCAATGTGGTGCAGTGGTTTGACTATGATGCTGAAGACCTTGATTCACAGCTAGGCCATGAAACCCTGGGAGACCTTGGGCATGTCACACTCTCTCAGCCTCAGGGGAAGGCAATGGCAACTTGAAGGCACATAACAACAACAACGGCAACAGAAACTATTGTTCTATTAATGCAGGATAAAATATTGTTTATCTTCTTTCAAGTATCACCCTGCTAGATCATGTTCAGTAATAACGCCAAGGTCCTTTTCACATATACTGCTGCTAAGCCAAGTCCTTTAAGTGTATATTTGGGTTTTGTAGTGTAAATGCAGAATTTTGCACTTGTCTCTGTTGAATTTTATTCTATTAGTTTCTGCACAATTTTCTAGTTTATCTAGGTTCTTTTAATTCCTATTCCTAACTTCCAAGTTGTTAGTTACCCCTCCCACTTTTGTGTCATCTGCAAACTTCATAAATATTCCCAATAATAATAATAATAATAATAATATTTATTTCTAGTCCGCCCCTCTGAACAAGCAATCGGGGCGGATTACAACAAGGATTAAAACAATATCATGTAAAATATCCCATCCTTTCCCTTACCACCCCCCCTTAAAAAGAGATTAAATCACAATTGAATTAAAACAGTAACTAGCTAAAAAAGTAATAAAAACAAGATTAGAGAAAAATGGACCTAGCCAAGGTTATGTAGAAGTAGAAACAAAGAAGGAAGGCTGGGAGAAAAGGCCACTCTAAGCCTAGATTTGGAGCCGGGGGATGTTTACATTCTCTGGGAAGGCCTGCCGGAAGAGATGTGTCTTTAGGGCTTTTTAAAAGCCTTCTAAAGATGAAATAAGACGCATTTCATCCGGCAGGTCATTCCACAACCTGGGGGCAACAGCCGAAAAGGCCCTCTGTGAGGTCTGCACCAACCTGGTCTTCATGGGTTGCAGCAAGTTCCTCCCAGAGGACTGAAGTGTGCCGGGGGGGGGGGGTTCATATGGGAAGAGGTGGTCCCTTAGTTAAGATGGACCCAAGCCATGTAGGGCTTTAAAGGTTAAAACCAACACCTTGTACTGTGCCCGGAAACTGGTCGGCAGGCAGTGGAGAGCTTTAAGCACAGGAGTGATGTGCTCTCTCCTAGATGTTCCAGTGAGAAGTCTGGCTGCCATATTTTGGACCAGTTGTAGTTTCCGGGTTAGGCAAAAGGGTAGCCCCATGTAGAGTGCGTTACAGTAGTCCAAACGTGAGGTTACCAGTGTGTGTATAACAGTTTCCAGATCCCTCATCTCCAGGAAAGGGCGCAGCTGGCGTATCAGCCGAAGCTGACAGCAGGCACTCCTAACCGTCGCATTCACCTGACTGTGAAGCGACGGGTCAAGGAGTACCCCCAGACTGCGAACAGAGTCCTTTGAGGAGTGTGACTCCGTCCAGGACTGGAAGTTGTATTCCCAGGCCTGGTTTTGGGCCTGTGACTGTGAGCACCTCCGTTTTGTCTGGATTGAGCTTCAATCGGTTTTTCCTCATCCAATCCATTATGGCCGCAAGGCAGTCATTGAGAGGGGAGACACCATTGGAGGTCTGAGCAGACGATCTGGTCACGGAGAAGTATATCTGGGTGTCATCAGCATACTGGTGACACTGAGCTCCGTGCCTCCGGATGATCTCACCCAACGGCTTCATATAGATGTTAAATAACATCGGGGACAGAATGGCGCCCTGGGGGACGCCACAGCTAAGCTCGATCTTAGAGGAGCAACTGTCCCCGAGTCTCACCCTTTGAGATCTGCCAGAGAGGAAGGATCGGAACCATCGGAGTGCGGTGCCACCGATCCCCAACTGTCTCAGCCGATCCAAAAGGATGGAGTGATTGATAGTATCAAAAGCTGCGGAGAGATCCAAGAGCACCAACAGGGTCACACTACCCCTGTCGATGCTCAAGCGGAGGTCGTCAGTCAGAGCAACCATGGCAGTCTGAACTCCATATCCTGCCCTGAAGCCGGTCTGGAACGGATCGAGATAATCGGTTTGATCCAAGACAGCTTGGAGTTGGGAGGCGACGGCTCTCTCGATCACCTTGCTGAGAAAAGGCAGTAAGGAAACTGGTTTGTAGTTGTTTCTGTCCAGGGGATCAAGGGAAGGCTTCTTCAGGAGAGGCCTAACGGCCGCCTCCTTCAGACAGGATGGAACACTGCCTTCCCTGAGAGATGCATTGATCACCTCCCAAAGGAATGTTCTCAATGCGTCTCCTCCCTGGACGACCAGCCAGGATGGACCTGGATCGAGGGAGCAAGTCGTCTTCCTCACACATCCAAGGAGCTTGTCCACGTCATCGGTACTCACCGATTGGAACTCATCCAGTAAACTGACAGCAACAGAGTTACTGGATACCTCACTCATGGACACTGGACAATGATTGGCATCCAAGTCGGCTCTTATCCGAGAGATTTTATCTGCAAAGTGGATGTTAAACGCCTCACAGCAGGCTGCTGTAGGCTCTAGTGGGGGTTTGGTGCAGGGGGAACCTGCGTCAACTCCCCCACCACCTTAAACAGCTCTTCTGGGTGGGACTCTGCAGATGCAATGCGTGCAGAGCAGCGGGATCTCCGCGCTGCACCCAAAGCCTCTCCATAGATGCGAAGATGCAGTCTATAGAAAGTTCTGTCGGATAAGAGGGGAGTCCTCCGTCATTTGCACTCTAGTCATTGTCCAGCCCGCTTCATCTCCCTGAGCTTTTCTGTGTTATTGATTAAAATACTGAAGAGTATCAGTTCCAGGACAGAACCATGTGGTACTCCACTTGAAACTTCCCTCCAGTCTGAAGGGCAAATGTTGAGGATAACTCTTTGGTCATAGTTCTCCATCTAATTATAGATCCATCTGACAGTATTCCCATCTGTTTCATGTTTTATGTAGTTGAGTGATGTTGCTGTTAGGTGGATTTTTAGCTGATTGATGGATTACACCTAAAGAATGATCACCATTGTCATCCTGAAAGGTGACAAGTGGTATACTGCAGGGTCCACTCCTGAAAACAGTGTTGTTCAAAATCATTATAAATCAAGGAATGGAGAGGATGCTCATCAAATTTTTCATATAGCACAAAACTGGCAATGGTGGCTAATTCTTCAGAAGACAGAATCAGGATTCAAGATAACCTCAGCAGGCTCGATAACTGACCCTAAACTAGCAAAATGAATGTCAACAGGAAGAAATATAAGGTATGACATTTAGGAAGGAGAAATGAAATGTATAAATACAGGAGGGGGTCTGGCTTAACAACAGCACATGTGAAAATGACCTAGTGATCTTAATAGAGTACAAGCTAAACACAAGGCAACAGAATGAACGACCTGCAAAAAATCCCACTAATGCAATTCTAAGCTACTTTAATAGAATTATAGTGTGCAGGTCAAGGAAAGTAATGATACCATTGTATTCTGCTTTGGTCAGAATTTATCTGAAATACTTTTCCCACTTCTGGGCACAGTATTTTAAGAAGGATATTAACTAGCTGGACAATCCATAGGAAGTTGGCATGTTGGTACAGGGTATAGAAACCAACCCGTGAGAACTGGGCCAGTAGAACAGAAGATATAAAAGCTATCTTCAAATATCTGTAGTACCTCCATGTATACTTGTTTGTTGCTGCTTCAAAAAATAAGAGCTGAACCAATGGTTCAAATGACAAGAAAGGAGATGATCTCAGGAAATATGATCTTTACTATAAGAGGTGTTTGACAGTGAAATGGAATACTTCAGTAGATTTTCCTTCCCTGGAAATTTTGAACATGGTAGAATTGCCATCTGTAGATATTCACCATGTTGCCATAAGGTGTTTAACTAAGGGGCTAAACATACTGCCCCTTTGAACCGATGTCCCACCGCCCCTTTCCTCACCAGATCAGGGCTGTTGCAACTACATGCTGTGTCCCCGAACCAACTTTTTTCCAGCCCTAAAAAGAATGGCAAAACACCACTCCTTTTGGAGCTGGAAAAAGGGTGACTTTGCCGCAGCAGTGGCACTTTCCGGTGCTTCTTTTGGCTTGTGTCATTTGAATGCCATGCCAGAAGAGTGCTCTAACATGACTTGGGGTGAAGTTGGGGCATGAGTTGTTCAGACCTAACACCCCCACTCTGCCTCGAGGATTTTATGATTATGTGTGAAATTTCTATGATCTCATAGGAATAAAGCAGTCCTTGTTACTCACATACATGAGCCTCCTTAGGTCCCTCCTAGGAGAAAATGGCATATGCATGAAATAAATAAATAAATAAATAAATAAATAAATAATTTCTTTATCTTGCTTCAGGACTTTTCTCTGGGTGCAAAAGGGATATTGATGAAAATAATAATTAACTAGTTAAAACCAATTAATTTGGAAATTTCTTTTAAAAAGAGGAAACTTATGTTTATTTTTTTAATGAAAGTGATTGTCTTGAGTTGCAATTTAAGCATTAGTCTACTTTCAGAATTGTTATTAATTAATTAAATAATAGACAGTGCTAAAGAGCCAAGCAATGTTATGATAGTTTATTTAAAAGCTTTTAAGCCAAAGAATACTAAGAGCAGTTTGGAAAGGGAAACAATATTATTGTCAACCAAGTGGTCCTCCAATGTTCTATTGCATAGAGGCTCTTGAACAGTCCCAGGAAATGGAATTTTGAAAATCATAACCCTAGAACATTTAGTGGGATACAGTCATATAGTAATAAATTAGTAATAATCATGTATGTCATTTTCCAGCTTCATCTTGGTAATGCTTTTAGTGCAGGCATTTAGCTTGAATTCAAATGGCAATTTAATATAAGCCTCATTGTTAGATTTTTCTCTTTCTAATGCAAATGCAATTAGATTTCCACTTGAATTAATTTTTTAAAGCTTATTGCTGATTAGCTAAACACATTAACTTTTTCCTACCAACTTTCCTTTTTCCTGAGTTTGGCTTTTCCACATAAGGCTGTACTGTGTTAGGAGATACTGTGGTGTTGTGAGAGGGGGAATGAGAGCAGGGGTGTAGTGGAGGGTGGAAATGAGACCACTGACCACCCAAGAAAGAATTCTGCCCCCCTGATTGAATAAATTCCTGCTTTCCCAATCTTTCCGGCATTGCAGTAACTTAAAACATCAGCTGACCATTTAGAAATAGAGTTTAAGCATCCAAAGAAAAGAAGCAGGCATGAGACCCAGAGTAGTAGAGTGCTTTGAGTGTTGGATTATGACTCCAGATAACAGGGTTTAAATCCCCGCTTGGCTATGGGAACCCAACTGGGTGACGCAGGGCAAGTCATACTCTCTCAGCATCAAAGAAGAGCAAAGGCAAACCCTCTTTAAAACAAATTTTGCTTGGAAAACCCAATGATAGGCTCACCTTAGAGTCAGCATAAATCAAAAACAACTTGAAGGCACACAACAAACAGTTGCCAAGGGAATGGAAGCATATTCCAGATGTGAACTATTTTCAATTTATCATTCACTGTAATGCTAGAAATTTGGGGACAGACAGAAATTTAATAAGGCTCTGTCTTCCCACCTGTAGTTACACTGTTGGGGCTGGGATTGCTTAATTTCAATCATCTGGAAAACCCTGAAGACTGAATGCTGTTTTGTGTATGTGTATTACTTGGAGATGATGGTTAAATTGGAATCACTTTGGAAAAGGAAACCTGTCTGGGAACCCATTGATTCTCAGAACACATATATTCAAAGTGCTGAAGTGCTTTAGCAATATTACAATAGGATAATTGTGTTTTAGTGCTAGCGTTCCTTTATTTGTGCTAGTGTTCCTTTACCCTCACTTGATCTCTGTTGAATCTGTGTCCTGGAAGCAATAGCTGTGTTTGCTGAGGGTTGCCACCTTAGCTAGTTCCATAATGCAGACAGTCAGTCAAGCAGAGATTAGATTTCATTTTGGAAAATACAGGGTTAATTTAAACTGACTTGGAAGTAGGAATGAAAAGTCCTTGCTATTCCCAGGAAATACCTTGGCATGAATAAAACACAATGTGTATCTCCAAAAGAAGTTCTGTTTACACAGGAACAAAGGTTGGGTCTATCAGAATTTTTTTTTCTCATCTGGAGGAGCTCTCACTGAAGCAGACGTGTTGACATGGAACTTTATTAAAGATAGTTCCAATGATTCCATTGAACTTCTCCCAATACGTTTTCTCAATCACTTTGAGCAAAATAATAGTAATAATAATAATAATAATAATAATAATAATATAATAGATTTATTTCTAGCCCGCCCAATCACGAAGAATCCGGGCGGGTTACAACAATAAAATACACTGAAGTTACAGTAAAATCAAACCCTGAACCTCCCCTGCCCCCCAAAATGAATTGGGAAGGGTAGGGAAAGCAGCAAGGAAACCCAAGTTAAAAACTTGTTTAGATTCTTTTGATATTTAAGGCACATTTTAAATCACCGAGTAGGTGATATTTCTTTCATGCTTTTCTTAAAGCTCTTAGGATTCTTAATAATCTTGCAGTTTTAAAAGAATTTCTCATTTATCATGTTCTTAAAAAATATACATTGATGAACAGAGGGGAAAAATGTAAAGGTTGTTAGGAGCTATTTCTGTCATCACAATATGTTTCAGCCACATTCATTTCATATGACTTATCCCCCCTGTCAAATGAATGCATCTTGATGGTGTTAACTTTGTTTAGCCTTTGTAATTATATTAATATTTGTACACAGTCTCTCCAGCACACGGGGCATCAAGCTAATGTTGCTCATATTCTGTTTTGTGTTCTTGGCTTACACAATACAAAGGCTCCTAAGCCTTTGTTTAGATGGCATGACTTGCAGTCACAGACATGTACTTGGTAGGATGACAAAAAACAGTCGAAAAGCTTTGCTATTGGTATCATTGTGCAAGTTTATAAATATTTATAAATATTTTCTTTTCCATCTGCACATGATTTGGAATTTTGCCCATAAGAGAACAGAAGGTTTGGAAAAGGAACTACTTTTGAGCATAATTCTTTCTGAGCCCATTTTCTACCATCCCTCATTTTGAGTTCTAAAGCCCTTAGGGCTATGGGAGGTCACGGAATTGGCTCCAGCACCTGGCTGAGCTGCTGAGCGCCAACCTTGGCTGGACCTCAGATACATTGTTTCTCAGATCTATCGGTACCTCCTACAAGGGGAGAGACAGCAAATGTTAGACCCCAGGAATTGATTTGGAACCAGGAGTTGATGCTTTGCAGCTGCGTTTTTTCCTTGCAAGCCACTACGATTTAAGGAATTATTTTTTTTTCCTTCAAAATTTCACACAGAAATTTGAAGACCAGCCACTTTGAGGTCTAAAGAGGATTATCCCTCTCCCTCTTTTCCTTTCCACATTTCTGGAACAAGCAAAATTAATCCACTTAGTGCTAATGCTGGGCCTCTCAGCAGGCTTGTTTATCAAGAGAACTCTTACTACTTATGCAGAGTGGGGATGGGACTTTGATTCTTGGATGACTTTATGATGCAAATGTCAGACAGGAACTGTATCCTTTTTGTTTCCAAGCCAACACCCATTATTTTTCCAACATGGGAATTACTTTGCAGACAAGTTTGAGAGAATATTAATATTGTCTTCATATAAAATTCAGCATGGGAATAGAAAACTGATTATAAGTCACGAGAGCCATCCTGCAGCTCATGTGGTAAGACGTCTGTTACTAAATCAATACATGTTTGTCACTGACTTCTTTTATAGAGAGCTTTCCTGGAGGAGATCACTTCTATCTATTAAAAACATATGGTGAATCCCCAACACTGTAAGATGGACAGTTTTATCTATTGGCAGCATTACATGTAATGGACAAAGAAAATGATCTTGAGCATCTGCTAAGTGAGAATCAGTTCATTGGTAAATATGATAGCTTCAAGCAGTGTCAACCCTGCTATTGAGTAGGATGAAAAATCTACTTCAGACAAGATCCTGAGATACATGGTGACAGGAACTAATATCTGAATGGTGCAGCCAGACTTTTTCATGGAAGATCATCCATTGTATTTACTTTGCTAAGGAACTAATGATTAACTTCCTGAGATTTATAGGAAGAGGTTTCAAAACCAGGTGGTCAATTGTGGCCTTCTAAATGTATTTTGGATTGAAAGTATTGTAAGGAGAGGGCTTTCTTGGTGCCTGCCTCCAGGCTCTGGAATTCCCTTCCCAGAAAACCTAGGCCCGGTACAGACCGCCTGGGGCCAAAATTAGGGCTAGGGAGAGTGGAGCATCCACATGCTCCACACTCTTCCAGAGCCATTTTGGGGTACATGCATCCAAATGGAATACACGCCAATGACGTGTCTTGTGCGCTGTGTCCAAATGGTGCACCACACGAGACATCACAGTGCCACTCCAGGGCGCTAATGGCACCTTGGCAGTGGCACAGAAAGGAGCTGCATTTCACAGCTTCTTTTTAGAGTGGATCATTGCTATGCCTTTCTTTTCATCTGTATAGTCCCTTAGTCTGGTACCCTTACTATTTTCTTTTTGCAGACAAAGACTTTTTTTGTGTGTGTTTAGACAGGCATTTCATGACTGATGATATGGTGGAGCCTGCTAATTAATGTGCTGATGTGTGTGTGCATATTTAATAGTATATATTTTAATCTGATGTTAATTTATTTGACTGTTTAATCCCCTTTTAACTTTTGTACTTTGTAAAATTTTAACCACATTTTTAATATGTTGTAAGCCACTTTGCTTTACACAAGATTTCAAACTAATCATTGGAGACTTGAATGCTAAAGTTGGCAACAAAGAAGAATCAAAAACAGTAGGAAGATTTGAGTTAGGAACAAGAAACAAAGCAGGAGAGCGTGTGATAGAATTATGTGAGGCCAACAATCTATTCATTGTAAATGCCTATACAGTGGTCCCCCGGGTTACGAAGGTAATCCGTTCTGGATTACCTTTCGTAACCCGGAAGCATTCGTTTCCCGGGGGACCGCTATTTTCAACGGACCGCACGGCCCATTTAAAGGGGCCGCGCAGTTTTTTTTGGGATCCCGGGGGATCTTTCGGATCCCGGGGGATACTTTAGCGGTCCCGCCGGTTTCGTACCCCGGGGTTTTTGTACCCCGGGGGATTCGTAAACTGGGGGACCACTGTACACCTATAGAGTGTAGAGACTATACACCTGAACATCACCAGATGGTAAACACATAAACCGATAGATGGAGAAGTTCTATCCTTGTGGCCAAATCCAGACCAGTAACTTACTGTGGCACAGAGTTAAGATGGAGAAGAAATCATCATTATACCAAAATATGTTCGGAATAACATTTCAGATGAATTCAAGGACAATGTAAGAAACAGATTTGAACTATTGAGTATAATCGACTGAAAACCTGAAAAACTGTGGACAGAAGTCAGACATAATTAAGGATTAATGCAAAAAAAACCAACCCCCCCCCCAAAAAAACCCACTAGCAGTGGCCAAAAAGAAAGATAAGAAACAATAGATGACAGATGAGACACTACATGCAATAAAAGAAAGAAGAAAAGCAAAAACAAAGGGAGATAGGAACAAAGCCAAAAGTATGAACACAACAGTCCGACATATGACATGCAGGGATAAGGATAAGGAGAAATACTACAATGATCAATGCAAAGAAATAGAAGAAAACAACAAAAAGGGAAGAATGAGAGACCTGTATCAAAAGAGTTGAGAAATTGAGGCCAAGTTCAAATAAAGGGCTGGGATTCTCTATGGAGAGAAAAAAAAGAACATTATACAGGAACAAGAAGGAAAAAAAAGATGGTAGAGGCAAGTTATACAAAAGAGATGAAGGATTGAATGATATTTGGAATGGGGAGACATATGAAGATGAATTCCAAATTCTAAGAAGTGAAATGGAATCTGCAATAAAAGAAATGGGAAAAAAAATAAATCACTGGGAACAAATGATATCCCAATTGAACTGCTACAGTGCCTATGGGCAACTTTAGTGTTAACTGAAACATGCCAACAAATATGGAAAACAAAGAGGTGGCCAACAGACTGGAAACACTTGATATATATATATATATATATATATATATATATATATATACCAATCCACAAGAAAGGAAATACAAAAGACTGCAGCAACTATAGGACAATAGCACTAATCTCACATGCAAGCAAAATTATGCTCAAAATTCTGCAGTATAGACTCCAACCATACACGGAGAAAGAAATTGCAGAGGTACAAGCAGGAATCAAAAAAGGAAGGGGCAATAGGGACCACATTGCAAACATGCAATGGGTAATGGAGCAAACCAAAGAATTCCAATAAATAAATAAATAAATAAATAATAAAATAAAAATTATTTAAAAAATTATTTAAAAAATCAGCATGTGTTTTATAGACTACAGCAAAGCATTTGATTGTATAGATCACAAAAAGCTATGGAATGCACTCAAAGACATGGGTATGCCATTATATCTGATAGCCCTGATGAGGAATCTGTACCAAGGACAAGAGACCACTGTCAGAACAGAACTTGGGGAAACAGAGTGGTTCCCAATAGCAAAGGAGTCAGGCAAGGCTGCATCCTATCACTTTATTTGTTTAACTTATATCCTGAAAACATCATAAGAAAAGCAGAATTAGAATCAGAAAAAGGAGGAGAGAAAATAGGAAGAAAGCAACATTAACAACCTAAGATTTGCAGATTACACCATAATATTAGCAGAAGATATTCAGGAATTGGAACAATTAATAAGGGAGGTCAAAGATGAAAGTGCAAAGGCAGCTCTGATGCTGAACATAAAGAAAACAAAAATAATGACCACAGAAAGAACACACAAATTCAATCTAGACAATGAGGAAATTGAAATAGTTAAAGAATTCCCATATCTAGGATCAAACATTGACCAGAATGAAGACTGCAGTCTAGAAATAAGAAAAAAAACTAGGAATGGAAAGAGAAGCTATGAAAGAACTAGAAAAGATACTGAAGAGCAAAGACATACAACTGAGCACTAAAGTCAGAATTGTTCAGGCCATTGTATTCCCAGTTACCATCTATAGATGTGAGAGCTGGATAGTGAAGGAAGCAGACAGAAAGAAAATCAACTCATTTGAAATGTGGTGCTAGAGAAGAGTACTTAGGATACTATGGGCAGCCAAGAAGACAAATAAATGGGTTCGTGAACAGATCAGACCAGGACGCTCCTTGGAAGCAAAGATGATCAAGTTGAGACTATCATGCTTTGTCTACATATTGAGAAGGCATGGATCACTAGAAAAAACAATAATGCCAGGAAAGGTAGAGGATAGAAGAAAGAGAGGAAGACCACAAACCAGAAGGATAGACTCAATCAGGGTTTTGTGGGCAAGGGCTTGCAGGATCTGGACAGGGCAGTTGGAAGACAGGGATTCTTAGAGATGTCTCATCCATGGGGAGGCCATCAGTTGGAACCAACTCGAGGGCAGCTAACAACAAAAGCCACTTTGAGTCCTGAATGAAGAAATAATAATAATACTAGTAAGAGTGATGATGATGATGATGATGATGCTTTTAAAATGTCCCAGCTTCTTTCTCCTCCTCCCACTGTCTTCCTTCGTCTTCACCTTTGTGCTGAGAAACTTAGGTAGATGAATAGCAGGATGTCAGATTTTTAGGGCTTCACAAGGCCACTGTTAATGGCTTTCAGCAGCTCATTGGGTGTTTAAATTTGCTTATAGGGTTGTAGCTCTGGCAAGGCATTTTTACAGTGTCTCTGTGACATTATTTCTGGAGTGCATAAACTTCACCATAGAATTTGACTTGACTGGGGAATCAGAGAGGATTTAAAGGTTTAGCAGGATTTTCTGGCCTCTTTCAGTGGAATTTTTGAAGGATTATTTGTGCCTTCATGATGCATTAAAGGTGGTTTCTGATGAGATAATAGGTTTTGGAGTTTATTTCTGTGGACATTGGTGTACCCACCTATGGCCTGAGAAGTGGGCTCAGGAAGGTTTGTTAACAGACCAGAACTTTATGGAATTCTTTCCAATAATAGTGGATTTGGACAGAGGAGTTAGAACTCATTTTTGGTGTGTTGACATGGCAGCAAACCAGGTTATTAACTCTATGTCTTTTAGGTCCCCATGGGTTATGCATTTAGTTAAGGCTTTTGTTATTCATAGCCTTCGCTGTAATATATTGTTTATGGCTCTCCATATGACTGGTGTAGAAAATGTGATAGCTGACTCTTTTTCCCACTTACAGATGGAGTGCTCCAGACAACTGGTTCCAGAAGCAGATCCTTGTCCAGTCCCAATGCCTGTAGACTTGTAGAGTCTTGGAGGGGTGAGGTTCTCTGTGACATTGTTTTCTCACTAGCTGCCAGCACTAGAACTATAGAAAGGCAGTCAGGGAGTTTGAATGTTTTAGATCAAAAAATGCACTTAAGGCAGGGGGTCCAGATACCCTCCTTTTCCCTGAAATGGACTGCATTTCAGCCATATGCCTAGGCATCCATGAGGAATTGCAAAACATCCTCTATTTCAATCCATAAAACCTGTCCTTGTGTCATCTGGTGCCTTTAGATCAACAAATTTATAACTTCCCCAGCTGCTGCAACAGGCTGTATAGAAGACTGTCACTGACCATGTGGTGGTTTTGTTGTTTTTTCAAAAGAGGTGTGGAAAGGAAAGGAACATGTGATTTGTTGAAGCAGATCAGTGGCACCAAGGGGAAGGTGAGGAAGTGTACAATTTGGGTTGAGAAAGAAGCAGGAGGGATGAGAAAGCAATTGGGAACAGAAATGAAAGTAATAATTTAAACATAGATTTGGTCAAGGGTTTGTTGTTAGTAAAGTACACTTTTAAGCATCTTTTTTACTCTGATTTCTATAAGTGGGTTGCAAACCAACAAGTTATTTTAATGAAGATATGTTTATCAAAATTATGGCTGAATACATAATAGAAGACAGTATATGTCATATAGCTGTACATAATCCATATGAAATTAATTGATACGTATAGTTAGTAATTTTAGTTTTTACTTGGTGATGTCCTACATATTTCTTGAATGCCCTACAGTTTGCAGTGTTCTGGCCTTTGGGGACATAACTTGTTCAGATCATCAGGTAGTTTTGATGATTGGGATTTTCAACACTGACCAAATAGAAGTGGGGGTGAATGTTGCATAAGGTCAGTACTCCAACCTGGCTATATGCCCAGTCTGTGCCCCGCAATATTAAACACATTTCAGTGGAGCTAGACTGGGGTTCTTTTCTATTCTGCTGACATTTTGCCTCTTACCAGGTATTAGTTTTGGACTGTCACTTCAAAGGCACTGCAGCAAGCAGGCCTTCAAGACAGTAAGTTTGGCACTTATTACTTTAGAACTGGGAATATCTCCACAACCTCTGCTATGGGCTTTGGCTCTCAGCCCATACAATGCATGGAGTATTAGGAATCATCTGCCTTCAAGAGGTATGTTCATCCGCTGACATTTTGAATGCCTTGCCTGATTAATGTTGTTGTTTTTCTGTTAGTTTCCAGGTGCTGTTTGGTGTGGTGAAAGGTTCTCATCTTTAGCCATAGTATGGTTTGCTGGGCAATGTGCCAGGCCCAAAGTTGCATTTTGGTGCTCAACTAGGTTTGAGTGATTTGGTCACTGTGGAATAGTTTGGGAGAAGAGGTCTCCATTGGAACAATTTGCTGGTTTTTGTTTGTTTGCTTGCTTGTTTGAGAAGCCCTCCTCTTCATGTGTTAGTCATTCACTTGACAGAAATAACTTGGGCTTACTAAAGGGTAAGGACTCGATTTTATAGGATCTATATTATTTCTGCTTTATTCAGAGCAGATGGTCTGAGGTTGCCATAGTCATAGTGGGTGAGTGGAAAAGTAGAGAACGCTTTGAATAAGAGGCTGCACCACTTTCTCTTGCACCTCAAGATAATTTCTTGATGGCCAGAGGTCTATAGGGCTAATTATTCATTTATTGGAGGAGGGTAACATGTTGTTCTTGGGCAATTTTCAAGAGGAAGTGAGGGCCAGGTTGGCTGGCCTATTTGGGGGAAAGGGTCTAAATAGATGCTTATCCATTGTGGCATGTAGCACAAGAGAATATAAGAGTTTAATATACCCCTTGGCACCCGTTTGGTGAAATGTAGTGCTCTGGAATGGCCTCTTTTGGTCCTGGGAACTAGGAAGTGACGAAGGAGTCTGCCCTTCAGCTTTCTATATTGCACCAACAGGCCATGCTCTGTGCCAGAGGATAAATGGAGATAAATCAGAAATTAGGAATAGAAATAAACAAAAACATGTTGCAGAACACTTCAGTCTTCCTGGCCATTCTCTCTTTGACCCCAGGACAGTGGTCCTTGAATGAGGACGATGACAGCAACAACAACTACAACCTACAAAGGAAGTTTGGAAGAAGAAACAGCTGAATCGGAATATATTCACAAATGCCAATCCATCAATAGTAGGTTGAACAGAGACAATAGCTTCCTGGCACACTACACATATTACAGTGATCCCCCGGGTTACGAATGTAATCCGTTCCGGATTACTTTTCGTAACCCAGAAATTTTTGTTTCCCGGGGGACCGCTTTAGTGGACGGACCGCGCTGCAAATTTAAAGGGGCCGCGTGGTTTTTTTCTTCGGATCCCGGGGTTTATTTCGGATCCCGGGGCCGTTTTTGCGGCCCCGGCTCTTTCGTTCCTCAGGGTTTTCGTACCCCGGGGGATTCGTAACCCGGGGGACCACTGTATAACACTAGTTGGCACCACAGTCTCATAAGGACACTCTTGGCCCATTTATTGTATCTCCCTTCTGGTTCTTAGCCTGCACACATGACATTCCAAAATTCCCTCCACCATTATATGGTCATCCACCAACCCTGGCCTTATGCAGCATCTTTTCTTCTGCATTTCACCCTCAAAGGCTATAGTTAAATCTAGTCTTATTTTGAATTGGGTTCAGTTTAGAGGTTGGCTAAGTCAGGGTTTTCCAAATCACATGCATTTTACTTCATCTTGAAATAAATTTCTTTAATTTTTTTCTTTAATTTTATTAATAAATTTTATTTGCATCTTAAAAATTACAAGATTACAAAAATAAACAAAGAAAAAGAGAAAGAAAAAAGAAAAAAACATGTAAAAATATACAAAACTATCATAGTCATTTGATAACAAATCTTTTCTCAGTAGACGTTCTATTCTTAAATATATTTATGCTTAATTCATGGAACATGCTGAATTGTATATAAAGAAAAAATAAAGGATAAGCCAATAGTCAACAAACAAGGATACATTTGTTCTAACTGTACCTTCAGCCGCATAATATACAACATTACTTTCCCAATATTTAGCTGTCAGCTTTGCTAGTATCTAAATCATTAAGTTCTTTTTAATTCTCCATTCCTCTTCTTAGTATTGTAGAATTGGAAGCCAGTCCTCAAACTGTTTATCTTTTGATTTGTTATTGATTTGACAAGTTAATTTGTTCATTTCCTTTAACTCTTGAATGAAAAAAAGCATTGGAGACTACTCTTATGTCTTGTAACAGCAGCTAGATTAGTGGTAGCAAGGATCTGGAAGAAGGAAAAAATACCATCCGTTGAGGAATGGATACTTAATTTTTTTTTCAAAAGTCACCATAACTAATGACAATTACAGCCAGTGCAGAATGCTGACATAGAGATGGATGAACATGTAATCTTCTCATTCCCGTGATTTAGATTTTTCTTTTTGTGAGGAGAGGAATTTGCTGTTATAATTTGTTAACAGCAAAGAGAGAAACAAGTAAAGCAACTATGCATTCTTATCTAGAGCATGACACTCAGGAGTTTATCACATGGGAGGCATTTCTCTCAATTGCGAATGGAGCCAATTCGCAATTACATAAATTCGCTAGTTTAGCAAATTTATGTGAAATCTGATTTCGTTCAGAATGCGTTCAGAATGACTTCCCATTTCCTGAAAATGACCCTCCATTGCCCGAAATTGCATGAGATACTCTAATACGCAATTACGTGAAACCCCATGATTGCGTTGGGAATGACTTCCCATTGCCCGAAATTGCATGAGATACACTCATTCACAATAACATGAAACCCCATGATTGCATTCAGATTGCCATTGCATTATGCCCCCAAATTCCGTATGATAAACTTCTCAGTCTCAGATTATCTTGCAAAGATTTGTTTTCACCAGCCCTTTGAGTCATCTGAAATAGCATCTGGATGATCAATACATCATCTCTTGAAGTAATAATGCATTTGGTGAGCATTGCATTAAGAATGTAATGTCTGAAGTCCTTGGATTTGCAATGGATTGCTTGTCTGGTAACTGTATGAAATCTCCTAGTTAACAATGAAGGAAAGGTGCTGCCTGCATATGCATCTTTAGTGATCTGCCCCTTCATACAGTACCAGGAGTCTGCCATCCAAAAGAGTTAATTCAGAGAGAGATATGATAGTTTAGTGGCATTAAGTGAGGTGTATAAAAGTGAGGTCCTGGGGAGAATGTACTGATAGCAGCAATTATTTTATGCATTTTATGAAGGTCACTCTTGTCTGTAAAAGCTTATGTCATAATAAAGCTGGGTCATCTTCATGTTGTCACCCGGCTATGTGTTGTTTTGGGAAGAGAGATAAATACAGCTACTCCTCATGATAAAGTGTGGAATTGTCCTTAGACTAAAAAGGGAGAGAGGTGGGGGAACACATTCTTATATTATACGATGATAATATAAACCTTCACTTTCCAGGTCATTTAATTGCATGCTGAGTCAGCAGTGTTCAAGCCTGGGAATGGCAGGCAGTGGACATATTGTGTTTATGGCTTATCATTTGTTGGGGCACAGACAGAAAGGTGTCAGACAGCCTTCTTGTTAGAATCCTTGCTTCATATCCTATCCTAAAATACAGATGAACAATGTGTGAAACTTTTCTGTACAAAAACCCTTGAAGACTAAATGTACAAGAATGAAAGCTGTAATATCTTTGAGCATCACTGTGTCCCCTTTTGTATTTCACAAATAATTTTAAAAGGCTTTCTTTTTCGTTTGCTTTTCTCAAATAATTTTTCCCATGAGCTGAATCATTTTCAGTGTCCTTTTCTGAACCCCGTCCCCACTCAGAAGTATATATAGCTTGTGATTTTGCTTAACACCTACAGATCTGTGGAGGGAGCAGGACTTATATCTGCCAAGGCTGTGAATAAAGGCATGACTGGAATTTGGTGGCTAGGATGATAAAAACAGCAGTGCAATTATATTCCCTTATTTTAGTATAAGGGTCAAAAATAGGTTATGTTTCCCTTTTGCCTATCCACTGTTTCCATATGCTAGCATATTATTTTTCTCTCAAATCTGGTCTGCAGCAATCTATAACTAAGAAAATGAAAGTTGATGTGAAAGATTTAAAATAGATTTAAGTTGCCCCTGGATCTTAGACAAAGGGGCTTCATAATCAAAGGATGAAGGATATTTTTGGATTAGGGTTTCATAGCACTAGGGATATGCTGTACCAGTATCATACTTGGACATTAGCTGCATCCGGATAATGCAGTCTTGCAGATTAGTATAGCAGCTGCACACAGGGAGCTGGTGAGAATGTGGCATGTAGCACACACACTATGCCTGCTAAGTTGAATCCTGCTGTCTCAGCAGACAGTCAAATGACCCAGGGAGGCAATAGAACTTCACCGCCTGTTGTGAAATTCCAGAACCTCTCCCCACAGTAGCATTGCCACTCAAATCCTTGCCACTCAAATTGCAAGTTTCTACTACTGGAAGAAATGGAATTGTCCACACAGTAAGCATTTAACATTGCAATTCTGAATGCTGTATCTAGGGTGGTTGTAGAAGCTTTATTTAATAGTTAGTTTTATAGCCTATCCTTTATAACCTATCCTCCCCACGAAAAATGGGATACAAAATTCAATAAGATTCTAACACAATTAAAACACCATTAAGTTAATCTATCAAGTCATAATTTAAAATAATCAAAACACACACTTTAAAGCACAATGACAGAAAGAATAAAAAACCCATATAAGTCTCTCCATCGGTCATTTCTTTTTTTACTAAAAGCCTGCCTGAACAAAAAGGAATTCACTTGTTAGCAAAAGGGCAACAAAGAGTGAGTCAATTGAGCCTATCTTAGTAGGGAGTTTTTATTTATTGATATTTGTTTATTTCATTTATATGCCTCCAAATCTATGAGCAGCCACTGAGAAAGCCCTCTTTTACATTCCCACCAGAAGTACCTCTGAAGGTGAAGGAAACAAGAGACTTCTTCCTTTAAAGATTTCCAAGCCTGGGCATGTTGCTATGGGGGAAATACAGTCAGACCCAAGTTGTAGAGGGCTTTATATGACATTATCATTGCTTTAATTTAAGCCTGCAGATACGACTGCTAAACTCATGGGTACCTTTGGTTGTTGACTATGACATCACTGTAAGGACAGTGTCAAGATTAGTAAACTGACACATGGGAAACAAGTACATCCAGTACAAAGTTTATGTGATTTTTGGTACACCAATGACACCCCAACCACTTCGAAACAAGAGAGCCTGGAAATAAGAGAGCTTGGTAATGCATAAAGGGGTTGTGCAGACAGTCCCAAAGGGGCGGCCTCCAGACACCCCTTTTACAGCCAGATCAGGGCCATGGCAATCTCACATTGTGACTCCAATCCGGCATTTGAAGGGTGAAAAAGAATGTCCTTTTTGCACCCTGCAAAGGGAGTGATAGCTGCAAACGCAGCACCAGAGGAGTGGTGTGACACCACACACCATGTGGAGTGGTGTGCGGTGCCACGATGCCCTGCGGGTGGAGTCTGGGTGTGCGTCATGCAGATGGTATGCCCCAACTCCGCCCCCAAGTTGGCCTTTAAGGCTGGTCTGCACAGGGACAAAGTCATTAACTCATTAGATTTTTCTGCTAAATTACCTGACTAATGTTAACAAATTACTTGTTAAATTACCTGACTAATGTTAAAAATGCTAAGTTCTAGTTAGTTAGTTAACTTTAGAATTCATTAGAGTGGATGGTTCTTTCTCTTGTCAGTTTCAGTAGTACAAGAAGGCCAAAGAAAGATTAAGAATGGAGGAAGTGCATCACATTACCGGTAGAAGAACAGCTGGCAAGCAAATGAAGAACTGCAAATGAAGAAATTGAAGAACAATTGGGAAATAGTTGAGGAAGAGACAAAAGAAAGGAAAAATGAGTCCTAGGATGAAATGGAATGGGTGGAAGACGAATTTGTTTGCTAATTACTCATAGTTGTGTGTTGTTGTGTGTTGAGACTCTCCATAATTCTCTTCCCATGATTTCATTCAGATTTCTACTGTATATTATTGCGTAATAATATATTGCCTTGCATGCTATGCAACTTGTCTTTCAATATGTACACAGTTCACTTGCATTTGGAGCTGGTGATGATACTATTAGTCTGGAGCCCAAAATTTCATTTGCCTAAACCCACACATGTCTCAGAAGTAAATCCCATTGAACTAATTTGCAATCCTTCACCTGTTTATTGTTGCTTGCATATCATTGGGTATTTGAATAATTATCACCCCATTTTCCTTGTGAGTAGATATGGGTGGGGCATGGATTTAGATAAATGAATCTTTTGGCTTCAGATTAATAGGTTTAAACTCTCTCATACCACTTATATTTTCCTATTCTCTGGTCTTTTTCTTCTTTCCCCCTCTCCATCCCCTTCTGCTTTTCATTCATCTCCTGCTTCAGTAGATCACATAATTTTATACATCTGGTAAGGTTGTAGCTTGGAGCCAAAAGCTAGACATAGCTACATTCAAATTTTACCCAATTCACTTTCTTTTTAGAAATGTGCTTAGAAGTAAAGTTAACATTGACTTAAATGAGCAAAACATGTGCTTTAGCACTGATCTTTGTAAACTGTGTTTCTTGAAATGATATGGAGAGGTAGAGAGCATTCAGAGATATTCAGTTGTGCAGATAAACACTAAAAACACTTTTGATTTAAGACATCACTAAACTAATTTTTTTAGCCAGCCACACTTTCTGCACTTGGACAATGGATCAATGTCTTCTAGCTGAAATTAATACATCATCCCATACTAATCTTTAGCACCATTCTTTATTAACCTTTAATAAACTAGTCACCTGAACTGTGTACATGTTGGCATGAATGAAATGGGTAGACAAAAGAAGAAAGCTACAGATTAGTGATAAAACTGAGCTGAATGGTTATGAGATCCCATAATTCAGGTCAGATTTCTCCAATTTGACAGTTTCCAAATGTGTTGGACTCCCACAATCCCCAGACAATAATTGTACTATGGACTTTGTAGTCTATCTGGGGGGAAAAAATCAATGTGAAGTCGAAGGCTTTCATGGCCAGCATCCATAGATTTTTGTGGGGTTTTTTTGGTGGCTATGTGGCCATGTTCTCAAAGAGTATTCCTGATGTTTCGCCAGCCTCTGAAGATGCCAGCCACAGATGCTGGTGAAACGTCAGGAATAAACTCTTCTAGAACATGGCCACATAACCCGAAAAACTAATAAAAATCTATTTTAAAAAATCAGGCTGGGGGAAGAGTATTCTTAGCTAATATCATGGTCTGTCCTGGAGACTAATTCTTTCAGTAATGAATTAATTAATGATAACATAACTAACCAAATGATTTCAGTTATTACTTCTAATGGCAATAAATTAATTTCCTAATTTGTAACCTTTAATATGATAAAATTAATTTACCGACCTAACATTTCAAGCTCTGGGAAGCAGCAATGGCACTGTATCTATAGTAAGCCTATGCTAACTTTATGAAAGAGTTAACCTCTTGAGAAGGTTCATGTTTCTGGGTATGAAGCCAAGCTCACTAAGATCAAAATAGTAAAAGGAGATCAACAACAACAAAGCCTGATCAAAAGTATGGACATAATTAGTTCATTGTTTAATCCAGCTTTGGTGCCTAGTCTTGGCACTTCCACAGGTTATTTAAACATCTTGAATGGGCAATGACTAATCTGTGTTAATTACATTTTTGAGCATACAACTGTGGTTGCCACTCTGCCCCCAAGTAATAAGTTTTAAACCTATTAAAGTCTTGGATGCAGAATTTCTGCCTGTGGTTATAATCCCTCGCATGCATATTTGGAGCAAGACACATTAAATTCAGTGAACCTTACTTTTGAGTAAACAAACAAAAGATTGGTTTCTCTGACTTGCATTTTAAAAACTGTGGCTTATACATTTAAATTGTCCAGAACTAACATCACATCAATAATGTCTAATTTATTCTCCCGATAAGGAAGATGCAGACCTGCTGAACTCAATAGGTTTTTTTTTTTTTACTGCTCATACTCTTAAAAAAATCAAAGCTGCCATTCAGTCTGACTAAATTGTTCTGATTTCCAGTTTCTCTTGTTGCCTTCTTCCGTCTTCTTTCATCATATAAGGCTGAGGAAAATTAAAACAAATTATGTCCTGTTTTATAGGCTAGAGATTAAAAAAAAGCTTTCAGAACTGCTGTAAGGAGTGCCTAACATATTGGAAATGCTTTTTTAACCACTTTAATTTCACAAGGACTGGTTGCTCTGTGTGAGTCTTGCAATTTCCCTAGCGTTGATTGATAGGTGGGTCAAAAGTGACAATTATGACCAAAGCCTGATTCAGAATTTCAAAGTCTGTTTTTTTCTAATAACTGAGAAAAGGAATCAGCAGGATAAGGCTTCACTGTGGCCAAAGAGCAAAGGTCCTTTAAAAAAAGAAAGAAAGAAAGAGAAACAGACTTTAAATAATATGAGAACTCTCAGGAAGCTTAGGAATCAAAATTATGTGTGTAAAAGGAAAAAGTTAAGTTACTGACCCTGGAAACATTTGTTTATTTAGTAATCAAACACTGGTTTTACAGAGATGGACCATTAAAGTATACATTAAGGAAACACTGTATTATGGGCAAACTTAGCACAATAAACCTACCAAGGTCACCAAGCGATAGCTAAGAAATTCTTGAATTACTTGCTGAATTGAGTGACTTGTAAATATGAACTCCTGTTGAGAATGAGACATGACAGTCAAGCAAAAGGAGCCAACACATTTATTTCCAGATGCTACCCTCTTCACAAGCTATCTAACTGTCACTGTGTTGTCACAGTTGAGGCACTTGGGTTGTTATAACTGTTATTTGTGACCACTTAAACAGCTTCCAGTCCCAAGATATAATGGGATGAGGCCATCAATGACTAGTAGTCATGATGGCTATATTTTACTTCCAGTATCTGAAGCACTTTGCAACTCCATATCAGCTGCCAGGGAACATGATCCAAAGGTTCTATACCAGAAATGATTTCAAGAGCTATAATTATGCAGTTTGAAATTAATATTTTGAAAGAAAAATAAAATCTATGTAGATATGTAATTAAAACCCATTCTTCACACATATTTAATAAATAAATAAATTCCAGATGATTATAAAAATAAGATGGAAAGGACATAAACTGGGTAGTGTGAAAGTGCTCATGCACTGAAGGGAGCAGAGCTATCCACCTCTTCAACATTACAGACTCTTGCTTGATTACACCAAAGGCGTTGCTCTCATCTGGGCTGACTTGCAGTCAGTGATTGCTGGTGGCTTCCATGTCAGTAGAATAGTGAATCTGGTCTGGGTTTTAGTCTGAAGTTTAAATAAGTTGTGGAAAGTACTGAACCATATCCCCCAAATAGTACTTTGAACAGCACCTTTAAAATTCACACTAAAACACAGCACAGATTGACTGCCTCTGTGGCAAGAAACCTACTAGCTGCCACTGCTTGAAGTATCAGCAAAATTTCAGTGATGAAATTTTTCAGACCCTCCAATCTGGAAGGATTTTTTTTAACCCCTCCAATCAGTGAAGGATTTCGAGAGGTAAAGAATTTTGGAAGGTAATTCTGGAGAATCTTAGAAGAGGCTTCAGTATCTTTCCACAATATAAGTGCGCCTTATGCAGGGAAAAGCCATTTCAAAAAGAAGCAGCTTTTTTCCGCTTCTTCCTGGCTTGAAACCATGTCATGTGGTCATGATACGAACACTCCAGCTGCCTTGGGAGCTGGTGGTGTGCTTGGTGGGGTTTCAATGTGGCTTTAGAAAAGGCAGCTTCAAGCCACTTTTTCCTGCCTACATGTTTCACCCCATTATTAAACAAATGAGCTTATTTTCATTATGTCTGCTTGGGCTGTCATTCACACCCCAAGCACTAGGGGTAGAGCCTGGAGATCTCCATTATGCAGAACCTGGGGATCCCCATAAGGGGATAAATTAGTCTAAGAGCCTTATGACATGAGAAAAGAAAGTGGAAATGGAGCTGAAGAGTAGCGGCTTTCTCTGTGCCTTTCTGCATGACACTGTAGCATTTCTTTTCTCTTCCTAAGGGCAAAGTGTGTCTTTTGTTGAATGCATTTTTCTAGCTAGACAAAGAAATACAGTATGCTTTTACAACCGACTCCTGTGGGAAGAGTACTAAAGTATTATGCCATCATGCAGTAAGTCATGGGGTAACCTGCTACTCTCTGGCTCCTTTTCCACTTTGTTTTCTTGTAAGCTAAAACTTTAAATGAGTAGATTGTGCTTAAATGAGACCTTTTAAAGAAGTTGAGAGGCTGAGGTGTGGAACGTTCATTTGACTCTTCTCCTTCCACTATGTATCAGTTTAATTCTTCCTCTCACTTGGGAACCTTAAAGTAGCATATAATACTTTTAAAAAATCTATCAGAGATGGTGTTTTATGGATTTGCTCTATAAAATCTAAAGTCTTTCTCTCGCTCTCTCTTTCTCTGATTCACCTGAAATGAATAGTTCTCCCTGAGTCCTTTGGTAAATGGGATTCCCTTTTAATGTTTCATCGGCTAACATAAATATCAGTAATTAAATAAAACCTTCCCACATGAACCTAAATTATATTCAGGTTACTGTAGAAGTTATTTCACCTTTCCCCTGCTTTTTTATGATAGCAAATTCAGATTATCAAAAGCAATTTCTCTCAGAACCTCCAGTACTATGGAGCGACCAGATAATGATGGCAGTCCTGGCTGTAGCGATGTTGACTGGGATTTATTTTGAATGAAAGATAATAGAGAATATTCTTTTTCCTTCACAATTTGATACAGGGAGATTCAGATAGACAGAAAGTGAGAAAAGAGAAAAAGGAATAATTAAGTCAATAGCTGAGCGGTTTTTCAAAACTGCATGGAATCTCCACCAAAAAGAAGGAAACAAACAAACAAAAAAGGAAATCATTTAGAAATTATGGATTTAGCTAATTCTTGGTCTATTGTAGTATATGTAGTCACCCAGTGGAGGTGGTAGTATAGAATGATAGAATCAAAGAGTGGAGTTTATCACATGGGAGGAATTTCTCTCAAATGTGAATGGAGCCAATTAGCAATTATGTGAATTAGCTAGTTTAGCGAATTTATGTGAAATCTGATTGTGTTCGGAATGTGTTCAGAATGACTTCCCATTACCCGAAAATGACCCCCCATTGCCCGAAATTGCATGAGATACTTTAATACGCAATTATGTGAAACTCCATGATTGTGTTCGGAATGACTTCCCATTGCCTGAAATTGCGTGAGATACACTCATTTGCAATAACATGAAACCCCATGATTGCGTTCAGATTGCCATTGCATTATACCCCCAAATTCCGTCATATGATAAACTCCATAGGGAAAGTACCAATCCAATCACCTGCTGTGTAAGGAATACACAATCAAAGCACTCCTGACAGGTGGCCATCTAGCCTGTGTTTAAAAACCTTTAAAGGAGACTCCACTGCACTTCAAGACAGTATGTTCTATGCTTGAGCAGCTTTTACATCAAGAAATTCTTGCTACTGCTTTGGTGGAATCTCTTTTTCTGTAGTTTGGTAGTGTAGTAGTAGGTGGCTTCCATGTGATTCTGTCCAGGTTTAAACTCAAGCCTTACAGGAGCTATCCAAGGTACTGAATCTCTAGGAGATGTAGAATGCAAGCCCTTTAACATCTCCTTTAAACTCTGGTCTAAAACTTGGAATCATTACCCCATTTATATCGGAGCCCCTGGCCATTTTGTAAATCTGTTTTCCTTGCATAAATTACCCATGGCCTGCAAAAAAAGATAAATTACCCATGGCCTCCAAAAAAAGATAAATTACCCATGGCCTCCATAAAACAAAACAAAAACAAAACACATAATAATTGAATTCCCATCAGACAAAGCAGAAAGGGAGAAAGCAACGAACTAAGCCAATTCAAGTGGAAGATGGGTGATTGGATTACCCCAGCACCATAAAATAGTATACTTAAAAGATCCAGGTGTTGGATTTTCCCTCCCAATAGTCATAATCAGCATAACCAATGTTAAAGCATGATGGTAGTTGCATCAGCATCAGAAAATCCACAGGTTGCTCATCCCTAGTGTTGTTCATAAAATTGAAGTAGAATTATAATCTATAAGGTTCACATAAATGGGGTGTGAAGTAAATCTTGCACACCCACATGCAAATGCACACACATGCACCACTCATAGCCACACCACTGCGTGTATCAAAGTTCATTCTTGTAAGCCTTCTCTCTTATGAAGGGAAGTGGACTTGACTATATGGGGTAGAGTGGATTTCCAAGGACTTGCCTAAGCATGACTATTAAACTAGTTGCAGGAGCAAATGTAGAGGTAACCCTTTAAATCTTTTAAGCAGCAATCCTTCATAAACCTTTCAAGAATAATCGTTATTGAATGCAGTAGGCTAGGATTTACTTTTGAGCAACCATTCACAAGTTTGCATTGCAAGGAATTATGGTTGCAATCCTATGCAGGTTTATTTCAGAATAAGGCCTGCTAAACTGTGAAGGAACTCAGAAAATCAGTTACTTGAGGCAGCTCCTAGAAAACCTGGCATTTTAGTTCATTTTATTTTGATCTGCCACTTGATTGGCTTATATCAACGTGACACATTCTACTGGTGCCTTTGTGTCAAAAGGGGATACAATATCAGTTACCCTTCAAGTCCACTATTTTCTTTTCCATTTTTGAAATGTTGCCCTGCACTGCTGTTTAGACAGACCTGAGTGGTGAGTGGGTATACTCAGAAGATTAGTCTGGCCACTTCTGGTCAATTTGATGACAAAATTTGGCTATTTCAGTGTTCCTCAGCAAATCCATGCCCTTTTAATTATTTTTCTGGCTGAAAATGGAGTTGAAGAGCTATGTTGGGGGAACAAATGGAGGGATCAATGGTGGAGGCCCTAGGTCACACAATTCTCATCCCTGAGATAGATAGATGACAGACAGACAGCCAGATGAAAATGCTAAGTATATGAATAATGTTTTTACTACAGTTAACCACAAGAGTACAGCAATGGGGTAGGAAGAGGTAGGGTGTAGAGGTTAAATAATTTGCCTGAAGAAATGGTTGCCTCCTTTATCTCCTCCTGGAGCTGACCTTAGGGACACAGACCAATGACCATGCTAGCTGAAGGATTCTGGGATCTTAGTCCAAAAAGTGTAATTCTTGAAAACTCTGAGAACTGCTGTCCCTGTGTAACAGTGGGGACATTACAATAAAAAATGTAAAGACAAAAAAGGAGGGGATATTTAAAAGATAATTATTTTCTGAACAGTGTTTCTCATCGAGCTACATCTCTTTGCTATAAATATAGCCATTTACATCTGTTTACATCTCTTAAATCTATCTTCCAGATAATGTTTAGACCCTGAACACAGTGAGACAATCAGCTTGTTGAACATATGCATTGATTATTTGCTTGCTTTTATCTTGCAATTCAAAGTTGAGGGTTTATTGAATAAGTGAATTATTTTCAAGGCCTTGTTTTCAAGGTCTAGCTTTCTTGACAAAGGGCAGCTGGATTCCAATTTCAAAATAACAGCTTCCAATTTCAAAATAACAGCAAGTTTTAACACAGTGGACGATTCTGGTAGAATATTCATGGCTCAAGGTTTCTGTTTAGAGAAAAAGGGAATAACAGCACCCAACTTTCCATTTCCTTCCTCAGTTTCCAGTCACCTTTTCCAGACCTCCTTGGGATGACTTCCTTCCACCTAACCAGTTGCTATCCATGACCTATTACTTCTTTCCCTAGTTGACAGTGGAGCTGGCATGACTCTGATGTTACCATTCCACTTTGGGGACATCTTATATAAATTTTCATATCCAAACCCAGCTAGCAATCACAGGACTCATTCCACTTACATTTAGACTGGTTTGGAAAAGTGTTGGAAAAGCGATTCCAAAAGGTCTGTTGCTCCCACTATGAAATTCTGTAATTTTCTGTAATTGCTACTTTTTTTTGGTATGATTGTTGTCCCCACTAGTTCACGCCACATCAAAATGAATGTCAATCATCTGTGCATCATCTGTGATGTAAGTGGCAGCCTGGGCACCCCAGCTGTAGTTGGTATTGCAACTGCAAGTAGAAGAGGCATGGCAAGGTGGAGAAAGACCCCCATGGATCCCTTCCAGACCCCTGGCATCCCTGGATCACCTGACGGGGGGGGGGGGGGAAGAAAGACCCTCATGGTTCCATTCTGGACCCCTACCATGCTTGGATCACCCGATCCAGGCTGGTGGGGGGGGGGGTCCCCTCCAGACCCTTGCCATCCCTGAATCACCCGATCAAGGCATGACAGGGGGAAGAAAGACTCCTGCTGGTCTCCTCCAGCCAACTGCCAGACTACTGAGTGATCCAGGCAGGAGTGAGAAAGACCAAGCATGATCCAAACATGGCAGGGGTCTAGAGGAGACCCGTGGGGGTCTTTCTGCCCCCTACCATGTTTGGATCACCCGGTCCAGGCATGATAGGGGTCTGAAGGGGACCTGCAGAGGTCTTTCTCCTCTCTGACATGCCTGGATCAAATATAGATATATTTAAAAAATTAATTCATAGATAATTTGATTAATTGGTTTTGCAACTACTTGACTTTGCAAGTACAGTGGGCCCTCCTTATACACAGACTTGTCAAACGCGGATCTGAGCATACATGGATGGCAACCCCTTGGGGGGTATGTGGTAGGAGAAGAGGAGGAAAACACATGCACAGCATAGCAAAAGAGAGCAAGAGACAGCAGTGGGAGGAGGAGGGAGGAAGAACAGGTGGCAGCAGAAAGGAGGAGGACTGGAGGCCACCCAGGAGACATAGTCCAGAGAAGGGGTTTCTCCCCAACCCAGCCCCCCGAAGCCTACCCTGCCTTCCTCTCCTTCTCTTCAAACTCTTCGTCCTTTCATTGCGAGCCTTCCATTCCTTCCAGCCAAGGGAAACCCAAGCCTGGGACCTCGAAGGAAGGAACCTCGAAGGGCAGCGCTTCAGTCAGAGGGCCGCAGAGCAATAATAATAATAATAATAATAATAATAATAATAAAAATAAAATTTTATTTATAGCCCACTCCTCTGTCAACCAACCAGAGTGGGTTACAACAATTAAATATACAAGGTAAAATTTACAATGACCCATACCCAACCATCCACCCCTTAAAATTAGATTAAACTAACATCAAAGTTAAAAACAACATAATTAAAATTCTCACAACTTAAAACAACAATCGATTGCATGGGTGTCAGGGGTCGAGATGTTAAAAATTGAGGGGAGAGCTTGACCCACTAACAGAGCCAGGAGTTAAGGACTTTCTGGGAAGGCCTGCCGGAAGAGATGAGTCTTTATGGCTTTTTAAAAGCAATCAAGAGATGTAATAAGACGCATTTCATTCGGCAGGCCATTCCATAATCTGGGAGCGATGGCAGAGACGGTCCTCTGGGAGGTCTGCGACAGCCTAGTTTTCATCAGCTGCAGCAGATTCCTCCCAGAGGACCGGAGTGTGTGAGAGGACTCATATGGGAGGAGGCGGTCCCTAAGATAAGATGGACCAAAGCCATGTAGGGCTTTAAAGATTAAAACCAACACCTTGTACTGTGCCTGGAAACTAATCGGCAGCCAGTGGAGAGACCTGAGCACAGGTGTTGCGTGCTCTCTCCTCGAAGTTCCCATGATGAGCCTGGTTGCCATGTTCTGAACTAATTGAAGTTTCTGGGTTAAGCACAAGGGTAGCCCCATGTAGAGCGCATTGCAGATATCCAATCGTGAGATTGCCAAAGCATGTACCACAGACTCCAGGTCCTTCAGATCCAGGAAAGGGCGCAACTGGCGTATCAGCCAAAGCCGATAACAGGCACTCCTGACCGTCACAGTCACCTGACTATTCATGTGAAGCGCCGAGTCTAGGAGTACCCCCAGACTGCAGACAGAGTCCTTCAAGGAGAGTGTGACTCCATCTAGGACTGGGAGATGTATTCCCAAACCTGGCTTCAGTCTTGTAACTGACAGTACCTCTGTTTTGTCTGGATTGAGCTTCAACCTGTTTTCTCTCATCCAATCCATTACTGCCGCAAGACAGTCATTGAGAGGAGAGACGCCATCTGAAGTCTGAGCTGATGATCTTGTCATGGAGAGGTATATCTGAGTGTCGTCAGCGTACTGAAGAAAATGAGCTCCATGCTTCCATGATCTCACCCAGTGACTTCATATAGATATTAAACAGGATCGGTGACAGGATGGCACCCTGAGGGATGCCACAATTAAGCTCGATCTTTGAAGAGCAACTGTCCCCGAGCCTCACCCTTTGGGATCTACCAGAGAGAAAGGACCCGAACCATTGGAGTGCAGTGCCTCCGATCCCCAACTCTCTCAGCCGACCCAAAAGGATGGAATGATCTACAGTGTCAAAGGTCGTGGAGAGATCCAAGAGCACCAGCAGGGTCACACTACCCCTATTGATGCTCAGGTGGAGGTCATCGGTCAGAGCAACCATGGCAGTCTCAACTCCATGTCCTGTCCTGAAGCCCATTTGAAGGCCCCAGGAATGGGCACTCAGGATGAGCGCTACCCTCAGAGGTTCCTTCCTTCCAGGTCTCAGGCTTAGGCTTCCCTTGGCTGGAAAGAAGGGATCTGGAAGAAAGGCATCTTCGAGGACAGTGCTCCTGAGTGCCTGTTCTTGGAGAGGACTCTGGCTGAATGAGCAGGGGAGCCAAAACGGACTGCAAGGTCATCCAGATGGGCCCTAGAGACCCCTCCATGAGCGCTGCCCTTAGAGATGCCTTCCAGCCATGTCCCTTCATTCCAGCAATGGAGGCTGAAGCCTGGTGCATGGAAGGGAGGAATCTCCAAGGGCAGCGCTCCTTCCTGGGGTTGCTCTGGCCCCCACTGACTAAACTGCTGCCCTCAGAGATGCCTTCCTTCCAGGACTCAGGCTTGGGCATCCCTTGCTAGAAGGAAGGGACCTGGCTGGAAGGAAGCTCTGAGGGCAGTGCTACCAAGTGTCCATTCCTGGAGGGGCTCTGGGGCCCAGTCAGTTTTGGCCCTGGCCCCGTTGAGGCTCTTGCATGGTGAGGCCTGGAGGGCGGGAAGTGGAGCCTCAATGGGGCTGGGGCCAAAATGGACCATGAGGTCATCTAGACGGGCCCCAGAGTGCCCTCCAGAAATGGGCACTAGGGAGCGCTGCCCTTGGAGCTTCCTTCCTTCCAGGTCTTCCTTCCAGCCAAGGGATGCCTAAGCCTGGGACCTGGCTGTAAGGAACCTCTGAGGGCAGTGCTTGTCCTGAGTGTCCATTCCTGGAGGGGGCTCTGGGGCCCAGCTGGATGAGCAGTGGAGTCAAAACGGACCGCAAGGTCATCCAGCTGGGCCCCAGAGCCCCTTCAGAAATGGACACTCAGGAGAAGCACCGCTTTCAGAGCTGCCTTCCAGGTCTTCCTTCCAGCCAAGGGGGGCCCAAGCTCTGCGGTTCCTGCTGCCCTGGTGTCAGGCCTGGCTGAGCCTGTGGCCACTGGGACAATCAGAGGGGCAGCAGAAACCACGAGGCTTGGGTCTCCCTTGGCTGGAAGGAAGGGATCTGGATGCTCTGAGGGTGGCACTCTGGAGCGCCCATTCCTGGGGCCTGGCTGGATGAGATTGTGGTCTGTTTCGGCTCTGGACCTGCTGAGGCTCCACCACTCTGCTTCCTGCCCTCCAGCCTCTTGATGGAATGGTGAAGAGGAGGAGGAGGAGGAGACAAGGTAGGCTTTTGGAGGGCTGGGGAGGCAAAGTCCCATTTTCCCCAATGGTGGCGCGGCCATGTGGCTGCACCACCATTGAGGTCAATGGGACTTGAGCATACACGGATTTTGCCATACCAGGCAGATCCCCCACGTATAGCGAGGGGCCACTGTAGCTGCAACATCAATGAATTGAATTTTCTATGATTTTTTTTTAAAAAAACACATGCACCCATAGGTTGCACCACAAGCACAAAGACAGTGCTGGGGGGGGGGGGCGGGGGGATGGTGGATCTACCAAACCTGAGGATGGATGGTAAACACCCCTCTGCCATTTGTCCCTAGCATCCAGAATGATGCAATTCAGATCTGTCATTCCCACTTGTTGAACATTCTTTGGAATAGATTCTTTTCAAAAGAACCGCTAAGAAACAAGTGTCTGGAAAAATCGGGGTTTTTTGTTTGTTTGTTTGTTTGCCTCACTTTATCATGACAGGAATTCATGAAATTCTGACATGACACAGTTTCAAATGGGAACGACAGTCATTTAAACTGATCAGAAATTTGCTTTATTTCATAGTGGGAATGCACCCACACATAACTAAGGAAATGCCTCCATTCATATCTCTGTTGGAGAGGGTTTAGTTCCTTTCTCGCTCCTGCTTTTTGTTACATCAAAATTCTAATTTGCTTTTCTCTTCACATGTGCTAAAGCTGTTTGGGAGATAATTTTGAACCAAAATAGCTGAACCAAGGGAAGAGTAGCCCATGGTGACATAAAGGCTGCCATACCATTCATATAAAGCTATTGAAATATTGTTCACATTTCTCCTAAAGTCAAACTGCACTATGTTGCTGTTGTTTGAAAATCGTTTTGGCAAACTATTATGCCACTATTATGCTAACCAAAATCAGAGATAAGTATTTCATTTTTATTTACATTGAGCCCTCATCTGTTTCTATAGTACCTTTGTCTGCAGAATGAATGGTTCCCACCACCCCTTCAAAATGGGAGATCCAAATTTATTGCTTGAATAACTATAGTGCTACTGTAAGGTACAATATGTAATCTAATTGTTTGCATTTTATGGTAGTGGAAAAGCACCAGATAATGTATAGCATGATTATTGAATCTAACCTTGAATTAAATTACTCTTACATAAAAATCAGAGAAGCATGCCATATGCTCTAAACATCTGACTTCTTTCTGTTTTGCTATAACTACAAAGCTGAAAGATGCCCTTGAAGACAGTATTTGACCTTTCAGGGTAAAAATTTAGCACAGCATACTACAAATTAGTCACCTAAGTGTCAATGGCATTTGCATCCTTGCATTCTTGTTGCAATAGTTATCATGTGTATTCCTCTCTATTATGGAACTAGTGTTCATATATTTTCTGTATATAAATGCAAACTCTGAACTCTTTGAGTCCTTCTCTATGTAAGAAGCTCTTGTGTCACTGTATTTGGAGGAGTGGATGCCAATTAATGGTGGATGGATGGCAGAAAAGGTGGAACAGATCTTGTCCCTTTTCTATATGTCTGATAGTGCATACCTCTCACGAATATGTGCAAGGACTCACATAAGGAACTAAATTTGCTTTAGTTCTAACATCCTAAACAAAAAGGCACAGTCAGAATTACTGGCTGAGATCTTCCCCTAACTAGAATTGGGCACGTAGATAGACCTAGGGTCATTATTTTTCAACATTTTTATTGGTGACTTAGATGACGGGATAAAGAGAATCCTTATCAAGTATGCAGATGATACAAGACTGGGAGAGTTGCCTAAGATGTTGGAAGATAGGGACAGAAATCAAAACAACATAGATAAACTAGAAAATTGGGGAGAAATTAATAAAATGAAATTTAATAGAGAAACTTGCAAAATTCTATATTTGGGTCCCAAAAACCAAATGCATACTTATATTACACATGAAAAGGGCCTTAGGATCATTGTTGATCTTATGTTGAATACAAGCCTGCACTGTGATGCTGCAGCAAAGAAGGTGAATGCTATTTTAGCCTACATGGATAGAAGTGTCCAGGTTTAGGGAAATCATAGTTCCACAATATTATGCACTGGCCAAGTCTTATCTAGGGTACTGTACTCAGTTCTGGACACATCATTTAAGGATATAGACAAATTGGAGCAGGTTCAGAGAAAGGCAGGAAGGATGATTAGAGCTATGCAGAACAAAATATATGAGGAAAAGTTGAAGGAGCTGGGCATATTCATCATGGTGAAGAGACGACTGAGGGGTACAATGTCTGCACTCTTTAAAGACACCAAGAGATGTCACAGAGAGGAGGCACACTTGTTCCCTGCTGCCCCAGAAAGTAGGAACAGTTCTAACAGTCTGAAGTTACAGGAGGGTAGATTTTGAGTGAACATTAGATGGAACTTCTTGACAGTAATAGCAATTTTGCAATGCTGCCCAACCCCAGAAATAATGAGACAAGACAACAAATTGGCATAAAAACAGGGCCATTTATTAATTGATCTATTTATTAATTTCTAAATGGAAGTGCAATTAATTCAGAAGAACATCTGACTGTGGGAGAAGCTGCAGCTGGTATCTTTCACCAGACCACCCTTGCAGCTTATTTGGACAATAACACCTGAGCCCTCAGTGATAACCCAAAAGCTGGGTTATTCATTGGCTGGCCCACATCAGGAAGTCTAACCAGAAAGTCCCCCTCCCAATCTGCAAAGGTTAAAGAGATGGTTTATCTTTCAAGCCAGACCTAAGAGCAATTTCTTTATGCCACCCCCCAGGTTGCAAGGCCTAAAGAGGTGGTTCCAGAAATGTCCTTTCCACCCAAATGGGGCCTAGGTGCTCACCAAAATATAATTCAATGATTTATGCCACAGATATGTCTGCTTGGCCCCTTTATCCCACCTCGGCACTGAGCACCTCTTTAACACCTTGTTGCAGATCTGTTAGGAAATTGTATTACCAGTTTCCAAAAGGTGAACAGCGTCAGCCCTGTAGAGCTCTGGCCTATGAAATATGATCTGGGGATGGAGAAGATCATGGCCTAGGCCAGCCTCAAGGGCCTTTTGAATTTTGCTGTTAGCCCACCTTCGGGCAGTATGAATGGCCCCACACACTTCCACTCCAGCCGTGGAAGCATAGCAGACCAAACAGTCTGAACGAGAGGCCATGACTGTTTAATAAGGCAAAAGCCATGCAGCACCTGCAAAATAAACACCTTACCCTTTAACAAGCCAAGGTAATTACCCCGAAGGTGAACCATGGGGTAGAGGCCCTCGGTGCTCCTTAAGCAATAACAGCAACTGGCCATGTCAATGAAGACCCCGCTTGCATAACCAATGGTAACAGGCCCAAGTGAGTACCAAAGTGGTTTGTTCTTGCTTGCCAGACAGCCCAGGAGATCATGCTGTGGCCACATAGTAGTACTCAAACTTTTGATGACCAAGGGCAGGGATCTGAAAAACAAATGTCAATTAACAAAGCAGTCCTCTAATATGCAGAAGACCTCCAATAACCAATTTGTTTGATAGCATCTGGCTGAAAGCCATGGAAGCAGCTGTTGAAGCAGCTCCAGTTGAAAAAGAATGGGCTGCACAGTGAACATTGGTTAAACCCATAGTGGCCAACCCCCTGGAACTAACCACCCAAAACTGATGATTGGTTAAAGGGGAAAGATCTTGATGAACAAACAGAGGCCCTGGGCTGGATCCTCTGGCTTGTGTATATTCCTGTAAGGCTTACACTGGACAGACCAATGTGTCTGAACAAGGCTAAAGAGAGAGTTGCATACCTTTATTGTGTTGGTCAGTTTTTGACAATCTATTGAATAGGGTTACAGACTGTCTAGACAACTTAAGATCACTATAACACAAGGCCTTATCCAACTTGTCATGTTTAGTAGCCAAAACTAATTCGCTATCTCTCAATGTGGCAAAAATGCAGTTAATGCTGTTGCATGGAATAATAACGCCTTGTATGGCAATATGCAAATATCAGCCCATACGGATCTCAAACCTTTAAGAATGTCAGGAGACAATGGCGTTCTAGTGTCTCTGATCTGACCTCTCTCTCTCTCTAAAGCAGCCTTCCAATACCATTTTAATCAGCAGTACTATCTTGAATGCCTTGTAGCTTCTGTCAAAATTCAGTGGCAGACAAATGGCCCCGAATGGACTGAGGAACCAATCATCTGTCATGGAGAAAAACACAATAGCGCAGGAGCTGATGAATCACGATAGGTAGAACATCTCCCAGCTGGTGCACAACGCGGAACTTGAGGAATTCTTGAACCAATCTAAGATAACTCTTCTTCGTGCTGGCAGTAACCAAGAGACCAAGGGCTTGTGTCACCTCACACTGCCAAGGCTCCAAAAATGTCAGGCCTTGTTTCTGCCAGCCAAGCCACCCCGTGGACCAAATTCCAGAAGCAATCCATTTATGGGAGAGAGCATCTGCAATAGAATTATCAATTACTGCAACATGCAAAGCCTTAAACAAGATATTAAAATGTAAGCATTGTAATGTCAATCCCTGGACAAGGTGCTTGAGCCTCAGGGATTTAGACATCAAAGAGTTGATAACATGTACGGCTGCCAAGTTATTGCACCAAAAGTGCATAGAAGAATTGGCGAACTCTTTAGCCCATATGGTGACTTCTACCAAAATGGGGAAAATCTTGAGAAAAGTCAGATCAGAAGTCAATCCAGCTTGGATCTATTCCTGTGGTAAGAATGGGCATACCATTAGCCATTAAAATAAACCCCCAAACCTACTGAGCCTGCTGCATCAGATGATACCTGAAGTGCATCATAGAGCTAAAGCTCATCATGCCAAAATGAAATCTCATTAAAGTCTGCCAAGAACTGGGACCAGACCAAAAGATCTTCTTTTATAGCTGAGGTAACTCTATGATACAGCTTAACAATCCCACAAATAGTATTGTAAAGATGCCTCAAAAATGCTCACTCAGAGGCAACCACCCTACAGGTGAAATTCAAATATCCAATGTGCTCCGGGAATTCATGGAGTGTAGCCTTGGACCAGCAGAGGAAATCATGTAACCTATCTCGTAAGCTGGCCACCTTGTCATCTGGGAGTTTAGATAACTGACTGACAGTGTCAACAGTTATCTGTAAAAAAATCTAATCTTGTAGCTGGACCTTGTGCCAATGGAAAACCCAGTTCGTCTGCTAGGGCCTGAAACTCCCGGAGTAAAAATGAACACACTCCTGAACCAGATGTCCCAATAAACAAGAAGTTATCCAACTAGTATACAATGCCCTTGCAACCAGTCCTTGTCCTAAGAGCCCGTTCAAGAAAAGTTCTGAATGTCTCAAAGGCTGCACAAGATACAGAGCAACCCATCAGGAGAGCTTGGTCCATGTAGAACTGGTCTTAAAACCTAAATCCTAGGAATTCAAAATCCAGAGGATGAACAGGCAACAAATGAAATGCAGACTTAATGTCGCATTTAGCTAACTCGGCACCCAAACCAAAGCTCCTAACCCATCAAACAGCAGTGTCAAAACAAGTGTAACAAACTGTACACAACTCATGGGGGATGGCATCATTAACTGACTGACCATGAGGGTAAGTCAAATGATGAATAATGTGAAACTCACCTGCCGCTTTTTTCTAAGGAACAACACCTAACAGGGACAACCTCAAATTAGGGGCAGGAGGAGAGGCAAAGGGGCCAAGCACATGACCCTCAGCCATCTCCTTAGCAATCTTTTGCCTAACGATGTTCCAACCTCCTGACAGACTTTAAGTTGTTGGCTAAAAAGGGACTTGGATGTCTTGAAAATAAATATGAAAACCTTCATGGAAGCAACTAAACAAATAATGCACCACCCCTGAATCTGGATAAGATCACAGCAACCACTGAAGAACCTCAAACTTGATTGGGTTGGGGCCCTTTTGAAGATGAGGGAGTACCACCGGACTTTCTATTATTTTGTCCTTCCTTGCTGAATGAACCCTGTCTGAACTCAGCCCTTGCTACAATTCCAAAAGGAATGAGGACCCTTACATACCAAACACCTCTGACTGTATTTGCATGCCTTATGGTTGCAAACACCCTGAAAACTAAACTCCCAACAGAGAAGCTTTTGGTGTTGATCTGAAGAATTCTGAGTCTGAGAAGCCGACAGACCACCCAATTTCTGTACAAGATGACCACTATGGCTACGCTCAGCCTGGATTGGGCAGGCCAGTGTCATAAGCTGCATCCACAATTGAGAATGCAACATATCCCAGCACATAAAGCTGCCCTCATTTAAAAAGCTTCATCATACAGCAGCCAAGCAGGGCCAGCATAATTGACATAAGCCCTGTGAATAATGTCCATATACTAGATCAGGGCAGCAGTACAAGTAGGATGCGCTTTGGCTATGACCTGGCATAAATGTGAAAACCATTAAGCCAATTGGAAAAATCCCACTCTTCCTTTCTTTGATGCAATTTTTCTTTGTCCTTTTCCTTTTCCTTTTCCCCCAGTTCACGATATAACAAAGTGAAAACATCTAAATATTCACCTCCCAGTATCTTATCAATAGTTGACTGTAACAGATGCTCACCCAGAGGGATTGATATCCATCCAAAAGGAATGGCAGAAGGGGACACACCGGCATAATTGGCATACTCCAGCAGAGGTCCAAAGGTGGCCATAAAGGTGGGCAGATGGAAATGAGACTTCCAACCATTGCCCCCAAGTGGGGTGGGACATAGGGCAATCAAAATATAACCTGGGCCTGACTTATCAGATTCCCCCCTGTCCCCATCCTTATCAACATTTACTGTAGCAGCATATGGGTGAAGTTGATCAGGTAACCCCCCAGGGCCAAGAATAACCCAGAGGAGGTTCATTATATTGGGGCACAGGCTCACCTGGTACTGGTGAGACCAATATTGTTTGGGCAGCTTCAACAGGATCTCCCTGTGAAGTGCCTTCTTGACTCGTACATGACTGGACTGGCTGAGATGAGCTTTTATTTTGTAATAAAATGTAGTATGCCCAGAATGATTTAACGATCTCCTTGGAGGTTCAGAAGTGGAAGATTGGGGGGGGGGGGGGGGGAAGAGGGATAGAAGGTCCTTTGTTGTTGTTGTTTTAATACACACACACACACAGAGTGGCTAACCTTATAACAATAGTGTGCAAAGGGATCTTGTAGCACCATCATGGGGGGAAGGGAGATTTCTCATGGGATGGAGAGGAGGCTATTTGTCTCCAATTAAGAATTTTCCTTAACTCCCTGTATTACAGTGAACCTTTTCATAGTAGGAGCTGTATTTTTTTTTAATTTTTATTTAGATTTCCTTTAACAGACATCTCTCCTCTGAAAGAAGGGAAGGAGAGGGGAGCCAGCTGTCTGCTGAGGCTAGCTGACTGAGGTTTCTGTGTTTTATAACAGGAACTTGGACCCCCTTTTTTCCCCTAAAGTGAGGCTTGGCTTGTCACATATAATCCAATATATATCTATCACCCCATTTGAGATGATTTTCTGAAAGATCCTCAAATGCATATAAGCATTTGAATGACCAGTGGAGGGAAATATCTCCTCAAGTGCCCTAATTCTAAAAACAAACAAACAAACAACAACAAAAAACATTTCAGCTATCGAAAAATCCTCAGCCTTATCACTAGATGAGGTAAGGTCAACCATTGGACTTTTAGAGATTTTTGCAGGCCCCTTCCCCTTGGAGCTCCTTTTTCCCTTCTTTGGGGTCATCTTAAAACAACAGGCCAGAGAAAGTAGAGATGATAACAGTGTAAATGTATGTATCACCACAACCTCAATGGCAATGATGATGATGATGGCAATAATGGCAATAAGAACAAGCTATCCCTCACAAAGGGGCTTTCCTCTAAAATAAAGTCCTCATCAAGAGCAACCAGGTATTTAGGTGTGAGAAAGTAAGACAGTCACCCTTTATTTTTTAGGGTCAGAGATGAAAAGAATATTAATGTACGCATTTTAACAACAATGACCTTACCCAAATCCACAACAAATTAACCAAAAAATTAATATCCTGATGGCCTTGGGGGAGAGAGCAAACAGCCAATGAAATGTCACTGACTCAACAGCTAAGCCAGGGATCCGGCCACAACCTACTCTCTAAGCCAAGGAGGGAGGGAACAGTTAGTAGATGCAGCCCCCCTCTCAACAGTGCAACCATGAACCAGGCCTCTATGATTCTATGAATACATCTCTCTTCCTGCCCCCAAACTTTTGTATTTACTTTCCAGAAAATGTGGCAGCTTGTTGCTTGAATTTTGCATTGCAGTTCCTACCGGTAGTTGTAAATATATGACAGTGTATCTTTTGAAGAACTGAGTACATTTCAAAGTCCTCTACACATATTTGGTTTATTGTAAAACCAAAAAATAAGACCTTTCAGCATTTGGGGAACACTGACAGGCACAGGTGGCATGCAGGAAAAATTTTATTTAAGGAAATAGTGGGGGGGAAAAAACCCCACAAAAGGTAATGCAATTACTGGATAAACATGAGAAGGGAAGTGAAAGTATGTGCTACACTATACTTACACTGTTTTGAAAGCTGTTTAAGCTAATGTAATATATTTCTGATATTTAATACCATAGAAATTATATAGAATTTCTGAAGAAGGTGCTTGCTGAAATGATATAGCAAGTAATGAAATTTTAAACAGCTGGCCTCAGATAATTTTATTTTTAATATCACACGATGGTTTTCTCCCTCCCCCCCCCCCCCCCCGGTCCATTTGTATTTGCTGTAAAACACAAAGATTTTTTCTGATAGTGATAGAGAAGCTCCAGGCTGTGTGCAGTTGGCTAATCTTCCCTTATGTTACAGATCACTAAAGAAAAGATTTCAGAATGCTAATGAGTGAGCTACTCTGAACCTAGGGAGGGACAGAGAAAGCAGTCTTGGACAACAGGACTGGAAGAAGCAGTCCGGAGCACAGTAGGGTTGGTCTTCCTCTTCACACCCTGCATGAAATATAAAGTTTCAGACAGTGCTGACTGACTGCTGTTAGAAACAAAATGCAAGATTATTAAGTCTGCTCCAGCTATACAAATCTTAGTTCATATGATTGAAGAAAAGGGTTATATAAAGGTCTTCTTCCCTTGAGGGATATCAGAAGCATGATAAACTTAATGAATCAGATAAGTCTCTCCTGTGTGGTTGACCTTTCTTCCAAATAAGTTGGTTTACCGTGGGGGAAAGCTCAGTGGCTTTCCATGGGTCATTAAAACTGAATAGAGCTTTTGATGATTGGCTAATTTATTCTTTCTCCATGTCTAATGATCTGTGAGGTGAAACATTGATAGTAGATATGAAAATACATAGCATGATTAGATTTCAAATTGAAAAATACTTCCATTAGACTGTAGAAGTCCTGTTAAACAGGGAGCCAATAAACATTCAGTCTTAGCCTGTGGAAAGAAAATATGTTGTTTGACAATCATGTCAAAAGGGTGATATTTTCTTTTATGGGAAGCAATTTTAACCTACCTAAAACCCAGAAGGTGACCATTATAATGGGATAAATAAACTGTATGCAAATGTTTGAATTTTAATATCACATTGGATAAATATGTACATCTTATGATGTATATGGCTCATCCTGGGTTCAAAGTATCTGGAGGGATGCCATCTCACTTCTGAACTTTCTGAAACCTGAAGAAGACCAGAAGATTTCCTGCTCTGACAGCCCTCTTCAAATGGCTGAGATTAGCTGAACTGAGGTATCTCAACTACAGCATGTGTTTCCCAGTTTCCAAGACTAAAGTCTAGTTGGTGAAAATAAGAAAGAGGGCCTTTCTGTTTATGGTGCTTAAGTATGTTCATTCATCTGCCCACACATTGGATCATTTTTAATCTGACTCTCACGACTGTTCTATTCCTGCAGACACTGTTTAGTCACAGCTCTTGGTGATGCTTTTAATCTTGCGCTAGTGATACTAACACCGAAATGGGATAGAACAACCCTATGTATTGACAAATGCAAAAATGAAACAGACTGGACATGCTGCTTTATCACACTAAGGGGCAAACAGGATTTAAACGAGAGTTAAACAAGAGTTAAACAGGACATGTCCTATGATAAACATCAGGCATTTCCTGTTTAACTCTTCTTTAACTCTCGTTTAAATCCTGTTTGCTCCCTACTGTGATAAAGCAGATAGACTGATTTGTCCTTCCCTACAGTAGCTTGAAGATCAGGTGCAAGAGGCTATTCATATGCAGTAAGGAGGAAGTGCCTTACACTGACTAATAATCAATTTATCCTAATATTTGATAGGATAGAACCTATTCTTCTGTATGTGTAAGAAGATATGGCTGTTTCTTAGTTCTAATCTGCACTGCAAAAGTAATCCAGGTTGTCACCATTTTAACTGCAATGCCTCAATGCTATGGAATTCTGGGAACTGTAGTTTTCTTTAGCCATCTCTGTCAGAGAACCCTGGTGCCGCAACAAACTACAAATCCCAGGATTCCATACCATTGAGCCATGTCAGTTAAAGCTGTGTCAAATGGCATTATTTTTGCGGTGCAAATCAAACCTCAGTAGTTCAGCATGAAACATGTTTAGCTTACACAATCCAGAGATGTCCTGTGATTTGTTTGTGTATTAGAAATTGAGAGCTATAATGAAAGTAGGTTTCAATGCTAAACACATTTACTGGGGAGCAGTTGGGATTTGCCTCTAAGTAGACATGCATAGGACTACATGCAAGCAGACTGTATTTCTTACGAATAAGTGATTGCATATTTTATTTTAAAAAACCTTGATTTTTATTCATCCTGTCTCTCCCCCCCCCCCCCCCCCACCTTCTTAAAAGAAGAACTGCAATACAATACTGGGTAACAATATGGGGACAAGAAAAACAGCATTTGTTGGCTCTTGGTTGTTTAGAGGCATGGAGTCTTGGCAAGGAGCCACATTACAAACTCTGTCGGTAAGATATATTTGGTAATGGAAACCATGTGTGAATTCTTTGAACAAGATATTCAAAAGTCAGACCTCCTGTCCTAAAGCTTTGTGATTTGTTAACCTTTCCTGTTAAAAGCATTTAATCATTGTATCAGGACCCACACATATCTCTGGCAGTGAATGGCCACTGATTAATTCATTCATTAACACTGAGATTTGTAACCTTTCTTACGTAAATTACGTTATGGCTTGTCGAAGAACATGTAGCTAGAAAATGTTAAGTTCATGCCAGCAGAAACAATTAGCATGAAAGTGATGGATGCTTAGTTATTTCAGCAAACATTTAGTTATCTAGAGTCATATTGATATCACACTAGATAACTATATGTACATTTGGAGATAACTAAATGTATATTTGGACGACACCTCTCCAGTAATTTAAGGGAACACATCTGTTAGAGTTTCTACCATTTTATATTCTTGGGTGGAATTTATGACTGCAGTTACAAATGCATAACCTAGAGCCCAACCCTTCTTGTTGTTACTAACCAGCTGTATCCCAATTGATTGTGATGCAGGTCTGTTTTCCCGTCAGTTGGAACACATTAGATTGACATTTCCACACACACAACATGGGTAATCTCTGGTGCAAGAAGGAATTATGATAAGGAACCTGCTTCTGTCACACTGAAGATTGCTCACAGGAGGTGTGGGTAGGAATGTCAGTCTGCTGTGTCCCAATCAACAGGAGAAGAGACCAACAATGCTCATAGTGGGTGATGGCCAATAAGTCAGGAGAAGGGCTGGGTTGGATGAGGAGATATTTCTTAGCTACAAAGAAGTGTTGTTGTTAACTGCCTTAGAGATCTTGACTCGTGATGACCCTGTGAATGAGATTTCTCTAAGATAGCCTATCTGCCACCACTCTTACAGGTTCAGATCCATGGCCTCCCTGATTGAGTCTAGCCATCTGGCATGCAGTCTTTCTCTCTTTCTACCTTTCCTAGTATGGTTGTCTTTTCTAATGAGCCATGCCTTCTCATGATGTGGCCAAAGTAGGACAGTGTCAATTTGATCAACTTGACTTCCAAGGAGCATTCAGGCTTGATCTGTTCTAGGACCTTAGGAGCCCTGGTGGTGCAGTGGTTAAATGTCAGTACTGCAGCCATTCATAGCCACAAGGTTGTGAGTTCAGTCCCAGGGACTCCAAGGTCGACTCAGCATTGTATCCTTCCATAGGTCACTAAAATGAATACCCAGCTTGTTGGGGGCAATTAGCTTATGCATTGTAAACCACTTAGGAAGTACTGATAAGAGATATATAAATGTACTTGCTATTGCTACATGCCATTGCTAGGATCCATTTTTTGGGTTTTTTTGTTTGTTTGTTTGTTTGGCCATGCACGGTATCCTAAACACTCTTCTCTAGCACCACATCTCACACAAGTTGATTTTCTTCTTATCCACTTTTTCCATTGTCCAGCTCACATCCATATATGGTGATGGGGAATACAGTGGTTTGGACAATTCTAACTTTAGTGCTCAGTTTTATCTCTTTACTTTTTAGGAATTTGTCTAGTTCTGTCATAGCTAGCCTTACCTTTTCTAATTTTCTTCTGAGTTCTTGATTGCAGTCTCCATTTTGATCAATGTCTGACACACATTAACACATGTTCTTTATCTGTGCAAAATTTACAGACACCTCCTAATTGTATCTAGTTGGAGTTCAGCAGACTTTTTAGGCATCTGTAATCATTAATGTAAGGAGATTATCACATAAAGCTTCCCTCTGATGCTGCTGCAGGTTTTTAAACACCTGAAACAGCAATTATTCTTTTCACCCTACCACACAATTGCGAACTGTCAACAGATTGCTGATGCATCTTATTGTACTACCATCCTGTTTACTCATCAGCTATCCAAAATTCAGTAAATAAAGTAGTCTTGCCTTCATTGGGAGGAGGGTGTGTTCAGAGGATCCTGTTTAAATCTCAGTTTTCTTGCCCAAGATGAAATGACTGCTTCCTCAGGAGTAATAAGGCTTGCCTTCATTGGGAATAGGGTGCGGGTGCAGAGAAACCTGTTTAAATCCCCTTCTCTCTGAATTACCCCTGAATGACTTATGGCACATACTTCAATAATGGGTTAACTGCATGATTGACAACTATTCATGGGATTTTCCCATTCATTGAAAGCAACAGCAGAAGCACAGATTAACCACAGGATACTTACTGCTAGCCATGGTTCCTGCGGAAAGATCTGTTGATTACAGTTACAATCCTGCTTTTGTCCCACTATTTAAGAACAGTGTGATAATTTCATAAAAGAAGAAGTGCAGGAAGCAGCTCTAAGACACAAGGGCCTGCACAGGTTTTACCAGAAGTGAACCAAAAACCTGTAAGTGCTGATAGTAAACTGTGATAAATCACTTCCATTTCACAAGCCATGACATAAGCACTTCTGGCTATATATTTGACTTCTGAAATGGTTTGGAGGAAGAGAAGGAAAATGGATCCATATCTCCTCTTCCAGTCCATGTTTTTAAATTAAACAGTTTTGAAGCTGGTTTGGCAGCAGAGGGGTTTTAGCACAACAGCAGGCATGGTACATGTTTAAGTGCCACCCTTGCACTCTCCCTGAGACAGTCTGAATTGTGGCTGTATTGGGCAGAGCTCTACTGCTGCCATTATACTGCAGAAAAATTGCTAGCTTAAATAAGGTTTGTTTTTTTAAAAAAATCATATTTGCCCTTCTTTCTGTATCCCTTGCTGGATGAGGGGTTTGTGTATTGTTACTCCAGAAGGGGAAACATGTATCTATCTGATTTGGCAAAGATCAGTGAAAAATAATAGATGGAATAGCGCCAAAGGAATGGAACATGTAACACCACTTCATTGGCAATCTTAAAAATTGGGAAACAAGAAACAATCATCCCATTTCTTCTTCCCCTCTTCCACCTGCTAGTACCTATATTGTTTCCCATATGATCATCATCTGGTTTCAGGGGGAGAGAGGTAGGCCAGCTTCATTGGGCCTAGCCCAAAATAAGATGAACAGCCCTCCCTCCATGGCCCTGGTCCTGGAGGGAGAGAAGAACCAATGAACTTGATCCCTTCCCCACCACCATTCCCTTACCATTTTGTGTCATGTCTTTTTAGATTGTAAGCCTGAGGGCAGGGAACTGTCTAACTAAAAAAAAATGTAAGCCTCTCTGAGAGCCTTTGCGGCTGAAGAGCAGGGTATAAATACTCAAAATACATACATACATACATACATACATAATAAAATAATTGTTACAATTTCTGCAGAGGAATTTGGGGACAACATCCATTACTTTCTACAATATTTTGGAAAACTGTCATGTATGCCAGATGTTGTGGAACTGCAACTTCCAGTGTCTCTAACCACTGCTATTCTGCTGAGAGCAGAACATCTGGTGAGCCACACAGTTTCCACCCCTGATATACATGGATGGTACTGTACATGTGTATAACATAATATTTTTAAAAAGAACTATAGTGATTAGTGTATTTTAATCATAACCAACAGCATAAACTGGTGGTTCAGATAATAAGTAGTTTGGTATTACTGTGTCAAAATGGCATTTAAAATATAGATGAGTGAAACCTTAAGTCCTGCCAGACTTCAAAAACTGCTTGCCATCCCTTTCTTTTCTTTCTATAGCCAGCTGTTTGATCTGAATACCTGATTCTTGTATTTATCATCACATTTTTTTTCCTGCTTAAGCCTTCCACAAATTTAATAGGAAGCACCTGTAAAATATTGGAAAGTATTAGGAATAGTCACAATCAAAATTGACAGCTTGGGTTGTTAACAACAGGTGAAATTATTCACAATCATTTCTTGAGAGCAAGCTTGTGATCTAGACTTGGAGATCATAGATCAAATAAGCCAGTACAAATGTGAAAATATCCTGAACTTTATAAGTAGTAAAACCAAATATAATAAATGTTTCCTGCAGATGCAACAAAGCCCTTAACTGGAAAATGTAATAAAATCTATCAACAGCTGCAGTGTATGCTGAACATGTTATATAGCTTTACAAAGAATTAACTCTGTCTCTCCTCCTTTCTGCAGTTTATGGACTCAAAGAATATCATGCTTCGTCTTCTTCCTGCAAATCAAATACTGTGGGACTAAATAATTTCCAATATATATTAAGCTTGACAGCATAGTAATAAAAAAAAATGTGCGGGGTGAAAATGAATTCGTGAATCCAGATGTGCTCCTTAGTCATCTCACAGCAAAAGTTTAAGGATGTGGTATACCGCGAGGGCTTCAAGAGTTTCCTGAATAAGATAAGTTAGGAAGCAGTGGTGACTGTTCATAGTAACTAATCAGTTCCTGTCCTGCTTTACATATACCAACACAACATTTTATTAACTTCTAACTATACATTTACATTCATCGCCTGGAGAGAGGAGAAAAGCTTGCAAGTTGAGCCATTTAGATTTGGGGGCAGATCTGTACATTTCACCATACATGGAGCTGTAGCTGAAAATGGCAGCAATGTGTCAAATTCACATATTTCTCTTTTGTGTGCTGGATCACTTGCTCCATTTCATGACCTCCATTGTGTATATTTCCACATGTGTTAAGACTGGCAGGGACTTGGAAAACACATAACATAGTGTTGTCAAAACATAGATCAATGACAGGATACTCTGCATATTGACTCAGAACTACTTCTGACCAAGTTTAATGGAATTTACACCCAGTTTAGGAATATGACCTTAGAGATCTTACATATTTCCAAAGAGAGAAGAGCTTTGGCCCAGGGTTGTCATTTTCTGTCTGGCAGAAATGCACTTATGATCTGCTTCAGCCAAGAAGTCCAGAGGGTAGCAGAAACAGCAACAACAACAACAACAACAACAACAACACAGATTAATTACTTTTTCTCTTAGGGATCCCTCAATCTGTTGTGGTCCATTAGTCTGTCCACTGATTTAGGGTTCTTTCCTACTTCTGGATTATTATATTGGGTGAAGCAGTTTATGGCTCCTGATAAATAGACCTATTCCAATTGCTAACCTAACTAGGGTAGACCAAATGATCACTGGGATCTATGTGAGAGCTTATTTACAAGCATTGGATTTAGCCTATGATTTCCATCTGTAAATTTCATATCTCAAAGAATTTAAAAACAAAGAGAAAATTGTGTGCCTTCAAGTCATTTCTGACCTATGGTGTCTGTAAGGCAAACCTATCATGTGGGTTTCTTAGCAAGATTTATTCAATTCTTGCTAAGAAGCCTTCCTCTTCCTCTTTCAGGCTGAGAGAGTATGACTTGCCCAAGGTGACCCAATGGATTTCCATGGTTGAGCAGACATTCAAACCTGGTCTTCAGAGTTGCGGCCCAGCACTCAAACCATTTCACCATGGTGGCTCCCACACATGTAGCCATACTCATGCCGTCAAATAAAATTTGTAGCAAGTATTGACAATTAGGAAGAATCTTTTATGCTCCCAACAGACATTGGAGAGACTGCCAGGCACAACTGTTGTTTTGTATGGTGTAACTGTCATGTGAAGCAGTTGTTAGAGTGCATGCTTACATGCTTACTGCAAGAATCAGAGGAATTTGTGCCTTGAGTCATACAACTGTACATGTGAAATGCACTATGTCAGATTTATATGATACGGCACTGGAACATACACAAAATGCCAAAAGGTTTGAAAATACTTTAATAGGAGATGGCAACTGTTCAAGCAATTAGTAGTTCATAATGGCAAACGTTGGCAGGGAATCTGACACTTCCCACCTTTGATAGTGTGAAGGTTTATAACTTTTACCTCTCCAGATGTTCTGATCAACAGACACTCATCTATGGTCTGGTTGCAGTCCTGCCAGATCTGAGGAAAAGCTGGATCTCCTGTTCCTGCTGATAAATTTAGTTTGAGTAAATAACCTACTAAACTGCTATAACAGAAGAGAAGCTGCAGAGTGGCAGGAGGAGGTGAGGAGGGCAGTCAAGAGGTGGGTGGACCCAAGACAGACTTGTAAAATTACCATAACTGTGAATAAAAGAACTTGAAAAGACTGGGACCTAGGGAAGCTGGGACTTAGGATGTTCTAAAGTACAACTATGGCTACAACTCTGCTTATTAGTTTGGACTAAAGCTATCAAAATCCTTGACCAATTGGTGTTATGGAGACTGCAGACCAAAACTTCCAGAGGGCACCAAGTTGGTGAAGTTGCCAAGGCACTAGAATTGTTGGACTCCATGGAACACAAAGATCCACTTTAAATTCAAAATTTGAACACCTTTTGTTACTGTTATAGAAAGCAAACCCATTTGGGGCAGTTGTCTCATCCCCAGGTGTTTGGTCCCTCTACAAATAAATAGAAAAAGCCATTCTTTTCATGATGGGTAGCTGACAAATACCTTTCATCCAGCAACTGTCATTACTATCTCTGGTGTTTCTCTAAAGCTTGTAACTTAACTTTTATTCTAATTGTTATTTATTCTTCTGAACCTGCATTTCAAGGTCATATTTATAAGGTCCACATTCCCTTGCAGTTTCCATCGATTTTAAGAAGAGACTGTAAACATCCCATAAAATATGATTTATAGTAAAATAAATGAGATTCTATATCTTACATCCAGTACTTCCTGTTGAGTTTATGGGGTTGGAGTGGCAGGAGAGAATTATCACAAAGTCACTTTGCACATGACCTTCATCTACCTGATACTATTTCTAACGCTATTAATCCATTTGGATTTGTGTTCCATTGTCTTTTATCACTTTAGTTTTAAGAGGTCATTGGGTTAAACAAATAATAGCTTTAGCAGAAGAAAATATAAAAGATCTTTTTCTTTTACACTTGTACTTCTTTCAGGATTTCCTTAAACATTCTCTTCATCAATTTTTCTTTGATTTTTGGACTCCAAATCATTTTATTTGCTTTTGAAGGAGGATAAACACAGTAAAAATCTACCATATTTCTATTTTTAATATCTGGGCTTGGTTTAGATTTTTGTTCATGTGTTATCTCAGTCATAATTTTCAGTTCATGGCTTTTTTTTCTTCTTACACATAAGAGAAGTCCAAGTGACCTATATGAACCTGAAAATATATAGAAATGGGTGTCATTAGCATATTGTTATCAACCAAAGATGAAGCAAATTATGATCCCACAAGTCTAAATGAGATCAAGGAATTCAGCAGCTAAAACACATACTAACACAAGATAATAATATATAATAATGTAATGATATATAACATATAGAGATTTAACATTTAATGTTTTTAGTAAACTTTCTATAAAGGGTGCCCTGGTGGCGCAGTGGTTAAATGCCATTACTGCAGCCACTCAGCCACAGCCACAAGGTTGTGAGTTCGATTCCAGCCAGGAGCTAAGGGTTGACTCAGCCTAGCATCCTTCCGAGGTCGCTAAAATTAGTACCCAGCTTATTGGGCTTACACACTGTGAATTGCTTAAAGACTGCTTAGTTCAGTATGAAGTGGTATAGAAATGTAGCTGCTTCCTAGATCCAGATTATGAACCAGTGGGACACCAATCAATGTCATCAATTTTGATGACAATATTAGGGTAGTTGTTGAGACTGTGTATGGCATCTTGTTCCTTGTGACTGAGATTCTGTTGTAAATTGTGCTTCTTATTAATTATTTCTGTCTGGGCACGGCAGCGGAAACTTTCTATGCAGAAGTCTAGTTGCCTCGCAGGTCAGGCGCCAAATAAGCACAAACACGTGGCTGGAGGGAACATGGTCACAACTTTATTGAAAACAAGCCAAAACAAACAATAGGGTTGGCCCAAAGCATAAGGTCTGGATCTGGACATCAGCCAAACCCCGGTTGCAACTGTGCTGCTACCATTCGATTTGCAAGGCACTCTAGTCACCGGGTGTTAATTGACTGTGGCCCCCGCACCAGCCACATCAGCACGTTCCATACACCCGGGTCGTGAGGACTCCCAATCCAGAGCCATCGAGCCCTGGAAACCCCTCACTCCAGATCCAGGCCTATGCTGCTGCCCCCAAGCCACTTGTGACGATCAACCCCCAGGGAGGGAGGTTGGGAGAGCCAAACGAGGCAATGGCGCCCAGCTAAGCCTCTGGCCGGCCTGCATAGGCCCACAGGCCAATAGGAGGCTGCGAAAGTGGCAAAGTCCCGCCCCTTTCACTCCTCCAGCCAATCGGGTGAGAGGCGGGCTGCCGAGAGCCAATCAGGCTGCCCGCCTCTGACCCAAGGCAGCCTGGGACTTGAAGTCCAGCCTGGGTTTTTGGCGGGCTGGCTTCCCGCGGTCTCCCTCTCGGCAGCCAATGAGGAGGGAGCCCGCCCTCGCACTGGCTGCCAGGAGGGAGACCGCGGCGGGAGCGCTATCTGGCGCTTCCCGTGCGCGGCAACAGCGCCAGCCTGGTGAGTCGGGCGGCGCTATTTCTGTGTGCTAACCATCAGGAGGAGTCATTGATATCTTCATAATTTGGACTCCTGGAGAGGACTCAAGACTTTCCACCAGAATTTCAACAACTTCCACCCCACCTCAGCCTGAAACTATCTACTGAACAAGTTCACTTTCTGGACACCACAGTACAGCTATAAAATGGACATCTAAGCACCACACTATATCACAGACCCACAGACTGCTACATGTACTTACGTGCCTCCAGCTTCCACCCTGAACACACCACTAGATCCATAGTCTACGGACAAACCCTCCGATACAATTGCATCTGTTCAGACCCACATGTCAGGGATACCAAACTCAAGGAATTACAAGAAGCATTCCTCAAACTACAGTACCCACCACATGAAATGAAAACAACAACAACAAAACAAATAAACAAGGCAAGATGTGTACCCAGAACTGATCTATTACAGAACAAAATGAATAGGGAAAATGACAGAACCTCACTAGTGGTCACATGCAGCTCCTAACAGGGACCACTCAGGCACATCATCAATTAACTACAACCTATTCTGGAGAATAATGCCACTCTTGCAAGATCCCTTGATGGCAGACCTTTACTTGCTTACTGACAGCCACCAAACCTCAAACAAGTACTCACAGGATGACACATGACACAGATGGTGACACAGATACTAAGCCTTGCTACAAACCAGGATGCCAACTCTGCCCATACATTTATCCAGGAAATGTCATCACAAGACCTAATGCTATCACCCACAGCATTAGAGGAGCCTTCACATGCTCATCCTTCCATGTGATCTATGCTACATTGTGTCAGCAATGCCTTCAGCACTCTACCTTGAGCAAACAGGCCAGTCCCTTTGCCAGAGGATAAATGGACATAAATGAGTTGCCTCACAGGTCAGGCGCCAATAAGCACAGGAGAAAACATGGCTGGAGGAAAATGGCCACAACTTTATTGAACAAGGCACATAACTGGAGCACAGAATATAACATATATGTGTATAGCTATAGGATTGGCTCAAAGCATAAGGTCTGGATCTGGACATCAACAACACCAATGGTTGCTTGATTTATGGTTGCTTGGAAGCCCAAGCATTAGGATGACATAGGTGCCAAGTTCTGCCCTATGGTGCAGTTACGCAACTGTGCTACAACATATCGAAATGCAAGGCACTCTAGTCACTGGGTGTACAACGACTGTGGCCCCCTCACTGGCCAGTCGTTCCGCTCCTACCACCCGGGTCACGAGGACTCCTGATCCAGTGCCAGAGAGCCCTGGAAAACCCCTCACCCCAGATCCAGGCCTATGCTGCCACCCCCCCAAAGGGAGGGAGGGTGGGAGAGCCGAGGCTAACAATGGGCCTGTGAGCACCCGGCACGGCCTTAAATAGGCCTGGCAACCAATCCGGGGCCGAGGAGGACAGGAGCACTGTCCTTCTGCAGGCCTCCAGCCAATCTGGAGGCGAGGCAGGCCACCAACAGCCAATCCAAGGGCACCACCTCGCCCCGGTGGGCTCATGAGACATGTAGTCCCACTCAAATGGTGGACTCCCTTCCCGCCCAACCCAGCAGCCAATGGGAAACGAGCCCGCTCTCCCACAGGCCACCGAGAAGGGAAGCATGGCAGGGAGCCCAGGATTGGTGCCCTGTACCGTGTGGCAACCGCGCTGGCCCGGTAAGTCGGGCGGCGCCAAATATTAGGAATGGGAATACACAAAAACCAGTGGCAGTACATTTCAATTTCCCTGGGCATTTCATTTCAGACCTCAGAACAGCGGTCATTGAACAAAAAACTATAAAGGTAGATTGGAAAGAGAAATAGCAAAACTGGGATTCATCCACAAACTACAGTCTCTCAGCGATTGATTGAACAAAGACAATGGTTTTCTGACACACTACACACACTTCAACACTATGGCCTGATCTAGATTGGCAAAAAGAAGTGTGTTCATGGCTGCATGAAACTCTAGCCTTTAGATGAGACATGAAAACACTTTTTTTGCGTTTTAGCGGAGAAGAAGCGCCTTTAAAAGGGTGCTTGTTTTCCTAGCTTCTTTTTTAAAAACTGCGGAACAGCGCAGCTCCATCTAGAGGCTGTGGTGCAGCTGCTAAGCATTAAGGAAAAGGCAACTTCATGTCACACTTTCCTGCCAATCTAGAAAGCCCCTATCTGACCCCATCCTCATGGGGGCACCCTACATTCATCTATTTCCCTCACCACAGGCTAAGTCCCATTGCAAAACGGGACCTGCCAGTTCATCTCCATGCACAAATACCAGTTTCCTATGTCTTTGTGCACTAATGACCATCGTTAAAACTAGACCAGGAACTTCATTTCGATAAACAAAGAATTAGTAATTTGAATCGACATCCTCACATACTAATGGCATATATATGTCTGTACCTGGTGTCCACTCCACCAAATGCATCTAAGGATGTGAACTGAAGTCTATGAAACCTTATGCTGCCAATTTCTTTCTTTCAATTAGTCTCTATTTACTGTTTGTTGTCATGTTTTATTTGTAAATAAAATTTTAAAAACAGAAAATATTTCCAAGCTCTAATAGCAGGGTCAGAATATGTTTTTGAGTAATTATAAAGAGAGTTAGAGACATTTTAATAAAAGTTCAAGATATGATCTCTATCACTTTAATAAAACCTCAGCCCCAATATGAACCATCATGAACTTTCTGTGTGCTATCGTGCCCGGGCTATATATTTTTGAGGGAATGTGGACATGGTGATTCTCTTCCCGGGGGATTGCTTCTTGCCCTTCTCTAGAAAGTTTGGGTTTCCCAAGAACCAAACCGAACAGCTACTTTAGCAAAGGGGGTTTCTTCTCTTTATTAAACAAACAACAGAAAGCTTACTTTAGAGTCATAGAATCATAGAATCATAGAATCATAGAGTTGGAAGAGACCACAAGGGCCATCCAGTCCAACCCCCTGCCATGCAGGAACTCCCAGTCAAAGCATCCCCGACAGATGGCTATCCAGCCTCTGCTTAAAGACCTCCAAGGATGGAGACTCCACCACACTCCGAGGGAGTGTGTTCCACCGTCGAACAGCCCTTACTGTCAGGAAGTTCCTCCTAATGTTGAGGTGGAATCTCTTTTCCTGCAGCTTGCATCCATTGCTCCGCGTTCTGGTCTCTGGAGCAGCAGAAAACAAGCCTGCTCCCTCCTCAATATGACATCCCTTCAAATATTTGAACAGGGCTATCATATCACCTCTTAACCTTCTCTTCTCCAGGCTAAACATCCCCAGCTCTCTAAGTCGTTCCTCATAGGGCATGGTTTCCAGACCCTTCACCATCTTAGTTGCCCTCCTTTGGACCCGCTCCAGTTTCTCCACATCCTTTTGAATTGTGGTGCCCAGAACTGGACACAGTATTCCAGGTGGGGCCTCACCAAAGCAGAATAGAGAGGCACTATTACTTCCTTTGATCTAGACACTATACTTCTATTGATGCAACCTAAAATAGCATTGGCCTTTTTAGCTGCTGCATCACACTGCTGACTCATGTTCAACTTATGGTCTACTTGGACTCCTAGATCCCTTTCACACATAGTTTCATTCAGCCAGATGTCCCCCATCCTATATCTGTGCATTTCATTTTCCCTCCCTAGGTGCAGAACCTTACATTTCTCCGCATTGAATTTCATTTTGTTAGCGTTGGCCCAGCTTTCTAGTCTATTCAGGTCATTCTGAATTTCAATCCTGTCTTCTGGAGTATTGGCTACTCCTCCTAATTTGGTGTCATCTGCAAATTTGATAAGTATGCCCCCAATTCTGTCATCCAAGTCATTAATAAAGATATTGAATAGCACTGGGCCCAGGACAGAACCCTGTGGGACCCCACTGGTCACTTCTTTCCAGGATGAAAGGGAGCCATTGTTGAGCACCCTTTGAGTTCGGTCAGTCAACCAGTTACAAATCCATGTAATGGTTACCTTGTCTAGCCCACATTTTACGAGCTTGTTTGCAAGAATGTCATGGGGAACCTTGTCAAAGGCCTTACTGAAATCAAGATATACTATATCCACAGCATTCCCTTCATCTACCAAACTGGTAATTTTATCAAAAAAAGAGATCAGATTTGTCTGGCAAGACTTGTTTCTCTGAAACCCATGTTGGCTTTTTGTGATTATGGCATTGGCCTCTAAATGTTCACAGACTCTCTGCTTAATGATCTGCTCTAGAATCTTTCCTGGAATTGATGTCAGACTAACTGGACGATAATTGTTGGGATCCTCTTTTTTCCCCTTTTTGAAGATGGGCACAACGTTTGCCCTCCTCCAGTCTGCTGGGACTTCTCCTGTTCTCCAGGAGTTCTCAAAGATTATTGCCAATGGTTCCGATATTACATTCGCCAGTTCTTTTAATACTCTAGGATGTAGTTCATCTGGTCCTGGAGATTTATATTCATTTAGGTTAACCAGGTATTCCTGTACTATCTCTTTACTTATTCTGTGCTGAGATTCCCCTGTTCTGTCTTCTGCTCCATTATCCTTAGGTTGACCACCCTTTGCCTTTTCTGAGAAGACTGAAGCAAAGAAGGTGTTGAGTAATTCTGCCTTTTCTCTGTCCCCTGTTAGCATTTTGCCATCTTCTGCACGCAGTGGCCCTACTGTTTCCTTCTTCTTCCTTTTGCTTCGGACATACCCAAAAAAGCCCTTTTTGTTGTTCTTAACCTCTCTAGCCAGCCTGAGTTCATTCTGTGCTTTAGCTTTTCTGACTTTACCCCTACATGTGCTGGCTATTTGTTTGAATTCCTCTTTCGTGATTTCCCCATTTTTCCATTTCTTATACATGTTCTGTTTAAGGCTTATCTCAGTTGAAAGTTCCTTAGTCATCCATCCTGGCTTCTTGAGACACCTCCCATTTTTCTTCCTCATTGGAACTGTTTGAAATTGCGCCTTCAGTATCTCCTTTTTGAGAAACTCCCATCCGTCTTGAACTCCCTTCTCTTTTAGTTTTCTTGACCATGGGATCTCCCCCAGTATTTCTCTAAGTTTATTGAAATCAGCTCTCCTAAAGTCTAGAATGCGTGTCTGACTATGCCTGGCTTCCCCTTTCCGCTGTATAACAAACTCCAGGAGAACATGGTCGCTTCCCCCTAAGGATCCAACCACTTGCACCCCATTGACTAGGTCATCCCTGTTGGTTAAGATCAGATCTAAAATAGTTGATCCCCTTGTTGTCTCTTCCACCTTTTGGACAATGAAATTGTCTTCCAGGCAAGTGAGGAATTTGCTAGACCTTGAGGATTTGGCTGAGTTTGACTTCCAGCAAATATCCGGATAGTTGAAGTCCCCCATCACTACTACATCTCTCCTTTCTGAGTGTGTGCTCATCTGTTCTAGAAAGGCATCATCCAATTCCTCTGCCTGAGTCGGGGGTCTGTAGTAGACTCCCACAGTAACATCCCTGTTGTTTCCCTCTCCTTTAATGTTTATCCAGATGCTCTCCACCTGGCTTCCAGTATTGACTTCCTGGATCTCTTCACTGGTGTAAATATCCCTGACATATAATGCTATTCCTCCTCCTTTCCTGTTTGGCCTGTTTCTCTTAAAAAGGTTATATCCCTCTATTTCTACATTCCAGTCATGAGACTCATCCCACCAGGTTTCAGTGATGCCTATTATATCATATTTGCTCTGTTGTGCTAGGAGTTCGAGTTCATCCTGTTTATTTCCCATACTCTGTGCATTAGTGTAGAGACATCTAAGAACATGTGTTCCCTTTACTTGCTGCCTGTGCAAATTTTTTTGCTTCCCACTGTTGGGTCCTTGCACTGTTTGCCTTGTTCCCTCTATGTCAGTTTGATTATTTTCTCCAGCCCTTTTGCCTTCCAAAATAATGTCTCCCTCCCCCATATAACTCAGTTTAAAGCCCTCCTGATCAGATTTTTGAGACTTTTGGCAAAAATGTTTTTGCCAACTGGTGTGAGATGCAGCCCATCCCTTGCCAGAAGTCCCTCCTCATGGAACCGCAGCCCATGATCCAAGAATCCAAACTGTTCTTGGCGGCACCATCTACGGAGCCAGTTATTCACCTCTGCTATTTTCTTCTCCCTTCCTGGACCATGCCTTTCTACTGGGAGAAGAGATGATATGACAACCTGTGCATCCATCTCTTTCAGCTTCCTTCCTAGAGCCTCATAATCCCTTATGATATTCTGAAGGCTGTGCCTTGCAGTATCATTGGTTCCCACATGAACCAGAAGAAAGGGGTGTTGATCAGTAGGCTTGACAAGTCTTGTCAGCCTCTCAGTTACATGATGGATCTTTGCCCCAGGGAGACAACACACCTCCCGAGACATCTTGTCAGGCCCACAAACCACTGCTTCTGTACCCCTCAGCAAGGAGTCCCCCACAACCACCACACGCCTTCTCCGAGGCTTAGCAGCGGCTGTTCCCTTTCGTGGTACTCTCAGTCTCCCCTGCTCTGTCCCTGATGTCTGTCCCTGCTGCTTTTCCTCATCATCTCTGATAACAGAGAGAGATTCAAAGTGATTCTGTAGCTGCAAGCTCACAGAACGAACCGTGGTTTCCCTACTTCTGTGTGTAACTTTCCTCCAACCATCTCCTTCTTTTGTGTGTGAAGTGACCTCTTCTTCCTCAGCAACTTTCTCTGTGTGTTTCCTGTCCAGGACCATCTGGTCCTTTCTGTTCAAGAGAACCTCCTGCTCTCTGTGATGCTGAAGTGTTGACACCTGGGCCTCCAACTGCTGAACTCTTCCTTCTAAGAGGGCTACCAACTTGCACTTGGTGCAGGTGAAGCTCCCCACATCTATAGGCAAGAAGACAAACATCCCACAGGTGTTGCAGGTGACTGCTGCAGGTCCCTCAGTGTCCATAGTGAGAAGTCTTAAGGAGGCAATGAAACAAGACTGTGGGCTTCTCCTGTAAAACACCAGTGTAAAAAAATCCCTGTGTGGCTAGCCTTTGTCCCCAAGCTCTGTTAGTGAGCTCAATCAACTGGGCCTATAGGTATCTAGAAAGTTCCTGGCTGCTAGCTCCTTCTAGAGGCAAGTTCCTGATTCACTTCCTCTGAATCCCCACAGCCCCTTAAGGGAATAGTGGGAAGAAAAGTATAAATATTGAATGAGTTTGTCCTCACTGTGTTCAGGCTACCTTCTCCTCTGTACTTCCCCCCTGCCTTGGCTATCAAATATAAAAATGAGTATGAAAAGAAAAAATTCGCGCGCCGTTAGGCGCGCGCCTCTCCTAAAATGAGATTTCTCTTTCCTCCTCCCCAATGAAATGGCTCACAAATTCAAATTTTAAGGTCTTACCCAATCAAAAGGCACACAGAGAAGCACAGGTTTACCTTGAGGAAGGTATGGCCAGAAGCCTCTCCTAGCAGTTATATAAAATGAGATTTCTCTTTCCTCCTCCCCAATGAACCAATGAAATGGCTCACAAATTCAAATTTTAAGGTCTTACCCAATCAAAAGGCACACAGAGAAGCACAGGTTTACCTTGAGGAAGGTATGGCCAGAAGCCTCTCCTAGCAGTTATATAAAATGAGATTTCTCTTTCCTCCTCCCCAATGAACCAATGAAATGGCTCACAAATTCAAATTTTAAGGTCTTACCCAATCAAAAGGCACACAGAGAAGCACAGGTTTACCTTGAGGAAGGTATGGCCAGAAGCCTCTCCTAGCAGTTATATAAAATGAGATTTCTCTTTCCTCCTCCCCAATGAACCAATGAAATGGCTCACAAATTCAAAATTTTTTTTGTCCCTAAGTAACTATGGTCCTGGGAACTCAGCCGGATGGCTCACCAAAGTCTCTCTCTCTATTCGACTTTGAGGCAAGGGTGCTCAAAGTCTCAGCCAGATGACCTCTATGAAGGCAGGGAATCTTCCTCTGTTGTCAAATGGCTGTTTGAAGGCTGAAGAATTACGTTCTGGAAGATGGCTTGACCAAGGCCTGGCTAGCACACCCTCCAACACGTCCACTCTGTTAGAGTCTCTGTCAGTCTAAAGAGAGGAAAGATGGCTTTCCCTTTCCAGGTCCCCAGGAAAAGGGGAGGAGCAAACTTGCATAGTAACACACAAACAATAAGTGGCAGGTGCCAAGAACCAATAAATGCACTCAAACCTTTAACAAGTTATAAAACACATCAAAACAGTGCAAAAAGGGCTTTTGGAACTTAAACTCTTTGCAAACTAAGCAGGCTGCAGCATGTCACAAATGCAAACCTCAAACTCAAAGTTTTAAAAGCAGAAGGTGCTTGCTGCGCCGTCACATTCTGATTTCAGACCTAGCTCAGATTAGGGATGACGGGGGAGGGAGAAATCCTTTCTCATTGCAAACCTATTTAATTTTTAAATTAAGATATGAACTGAAACAGGAATTTTTGAATCAAGATGTGAATTGAAACAGATATGAACTCCTGTGGCACTGTGGCACTGCAAGCGGCAGGCCCCGATCCATCTACTTCCATGGTCCTGAACTGACCACTGAAAAGGAGTGGTTTTTCCTCACTCCTTTTACAGCCAGGTTTGGGACCCCTTAGGCAGCCATAGTTCAACTGTGGCTCAGTCTGGGGGCATGCATCATGTGGATGTTACGCCCCCAAATCAGGCTGAAGCTGGCATTTTTGACCAGTCTGTTTTGGTCCTAAATATAAGACTGGCAAAATAAGGAACTGAGAGAAAGAGAAAAGACAGGTTCTCTCCCCACCCATTCCTATTAATAATAGGGTTTGTTCCATGGAGCCAGCATGGTGTGTTGGACTATGACTCTGGAGACCAGGGTTTGAATTCTGTCTCAGACATGAAACTCATTGGGTCACACACTCAGCCTCAACCACAACATTTGTTAGGAAGCTGGCAAATGTAGTAGGAGTGTTAAATGTTTGCATTGCATTGTATTCCTCAGTATATAGACTCTTTGGGGCTTTCCAGACCACCTAAAACGGTCAGTCTGTACTCGCCCCAAGAAGCGGCAAGATGGATGCTGAGTGAAGAAAGGGGCCTCCACCATTTGAAGGCCGTGTCAAACACCCGGCGCAAAAAAGGAGCTCTGTTTTGGAGCTCCTTTTTTGCACCATGGGAAGGGTGCGCTTGGCGCCCTCCTGCAGTGTGAAGTTGTCATGGCGCGTGCAGTGTTTCTAAACATCATGGCGCGTCCATATGGATGCCACCATTTTTAAATGGTGGCACCCATACGCATTAAGGTTAGGGAGGTGTGGACGCTGCACCCTCCCTAACCCTAAAGGCACCCCAAAGAGCCCTTATCACGGCTCTTTTTGCTCATCTAGATCAGGCCATAGACTCATAGAATTGGAAGGGACTACAGTGGCTAATCCCTGCCACACAAGAAAGCATGAGAGTATTTCTGAATTTGAAACTGGATTAAATTAAAAATTAGCATTTTCCAACAAGTTCAAAAAACACTTTTCAGCAAACCTAGTTTTGTATTGGGAAGAATTTACCACTCCCTGTTTAGGAGAGAGCTACTAGTAAAATATTGCACAGCTAGTGATGTTGTTGAAATGTGTAAAGTGTATTCAGTATGCAGCTTTGTTCAACTCGTAATACAAGAATACTGTTAAAAACGGAATGGCAGCACTCCCAGAATTTTTCCTCCTTCTTGGAATCTTAAACAAGATTAAGTGCAGGTGTAGTCAGTGTTCAGTAGACTACTCTGTAGGTAGAAATGCAGATGTTCTTTATTCCCTTGCTTTTTAACCTTTTACTTTCAATGCATTTGAATTTCAGGAAAATTGCATTAAGTTTTAAAGGAATATGCAAGAGTCTCTTTAAACTACTCATCTGGTGAAATGTCCAAGGTAGGCAAGCCAAAATGTAATTCCTAGGGAGTAATGCAAGAATGTACATGTGCACAGTACTATCACAACAGATATGCCAAGAGTGTGAACAAGGCAAAAATATTGGGAAAACAAATGAGTTTTTTGTTTTGTTTTGTTTTTAGCACTCACTAAGAAAATGTGTAAATACCAAACTGATACTAAACTGAGCTGAGAAGGGCTGATCCATCACTAGTACTATATTCCACAATTCAAGCAAACTGTATACAAAGCAGCTGTAAAATTCAACATTTCTTTTCAAATATGTGATGTTCTGTATGCAGATCGACCTAACTGGCTTTTTGTCCCCAAGGAACATAGAGAGGAAACAATCTCTGTGTTCTGAAGGTCATTATATTGATAGCTACACTCTACAAATGTGGATTTAAGTTTGTATTTTTTAACAAATGAAAATATTGAAATCATTATCGGTAACCTCAAGGCTCCTTCATCCATTCTGTTCAGAAAAAGGCATGTAGACTGTGCTGAAGTAAAATGTACAGAAAATATGTAAGGTCTGGTGATCTTTGGAAGTAAATCATCCCCTACCAGTTTTTTTCCTTAATTCAGAAGGAACACAGGACACACACACGCAAGTATGCTAGAGATGCAGTTCTTTGAATATTTTATTCTCTAAGGAAGCAATGAATATTTTTTAGCAATGTTCTTTCTACTGAAAATTCTGTTTTGTGAAAGAAAAAATAGCCACATACTAATTTTGGGCAAAAAAAAAAGTCTTGAACTCTGATGTTACAAGTCAGTCCAGGATTCTCTTCATTGGGGTTACTTGACACTTGAGAAACATGTTTTGGGATGATTTTTGGGCATATTTTTGAATATTCTTTCAATTCCTAATGTGCATAATAATAATAATATGAGCACACACACACCATACCTTATCCCAAATATTATTCTTAGTAATACCTAATTGCATTCTGCATCATGCTCCTTTCAGTCCTTTTTTCAGCATGAGATCTTAGGGAATTTCTCTATTGGTATATACAATGGGGCCTTCCTTTACATGGGAGATCCGTTCTGGACCCCCCTGTGTAAGGGGGGAAATGCATATGCTTGATCCTCATTAAAAACAATGGGGCTCATGCATGTGGTGTGGCACAGCATGTGCGCCATGGGCGTGCACACCATGTTTCCTCTTGGCCATGGCTTCAGGTTAAGGTGAAAGCGCAGGTGCACTGTATATTGATAGAGAGCCAGAGTGTATAGTGGTTTGAGTGCTGGACTAAGATTCTGGAGGCCAGGGTTTGAATTTCCACTTGGCCATAGAAACCCACTTAGTAACCTTGAGCAAGCCACACTCACTGAGCCTCAGAGTAAGGGAAAGGCAGACCTTCTCTGAACAATTCTTGCCAAGAAACCCCTGTAGTAGATTAGCCTTAGAGTCTCCATAAACTGGAAACAAATAGAAGTCACACATCAATAAAAACAATATTATTGTATATTGTTCATTGTTCTTTATTTGAAGAATTGTTATGCTTCTCTTAAATGAAAAAGGTTCCCAGAGTTTAGAAGATCAAGAATAAGATTTTCTTCTTACACACTCACAATTAATAAGATATGACATAAATAGGAAAAGGACTGGAAGTTAACAGAGATGCAGCTGATGATGTTGATTACAGTAAACCCCCTCTGAATAAATCTTGCCAAGAAACACTTCTTTCTTGGGCATGAGAATGTAATAAGTGAAGATTTACAAACCTGTGATGTAAGCTGCATCTGCACTGCAGAAATAATGCAGTTTGACACCACTTTAACTGCCATGTCTCAATGCTATAGAATTCTAGGATTTGTAGTCTGGTGGGGCACCAAAGCTCTCTGACAGAGAAGGTTAATATTTCTCAAAACTACAAATGCCTAAATTCCATAGCATTGAACCATGGCAGATAAAGTGATGTCAGACTGCTTTATTTCTGCAGTGCAGACAAGGCCATACCTGTAGAATGTTGGCTTGCAAGCTTCAACTATCAAGTCTATTGACAGAAAAGCTGAAAGTCAAATGAAAATTTGTTAATTTTTGGAGGCTGATTGAATCAGGCATGCTACTGTAACTGGGAAGGGAAAGTATAGTGAAGTAATATTTCCAATGAATACAAAGACATTACCGGGTTAGTCTGGAAAACCACTATTTTGGATTTTGGAGCACCTTTGAGACTAACTGAAAGAGAGAATTTGGTAGCATGAGATTTGTAGACTTGAGCCTACTTCCTCAGATGCATTGGGTGGAGTGGAATGTCTAGGGACAGTAGCTTTTGAAAGGTTACAAATAATCTTGCAGATGAGACTTACAAATAAGTCTCAAGAAAGCATTGATACTGAACTTTAAGTAATATCCTTAAACTTCAATTAATTGTTAAATAGTTAAATGGCAAAATGTTAAGTATTAACCAAATAAAATCCATGCATTGCCTTATGATTCCTTGCATTTCAAATATATAATGAAGTATTACACCTCATATAATCTTATAGATCCCATGTTGCAGTTGTTAGTTATTTAGTTTTAGTATACATGTGAAGATGTTTTATCTGTTTAACCCAATATTGCTCATCCCTAGCGCTTCCAGGTGAGACACTTTAATAGAGATTTCTTTTAAAAGTAATAATAATTAAAAATGGTTCAGTTTTTCCTTCAGAAAGCAATTATGCAATGATAATTGGAAACTGTTTCTGTCTGGCTTTTACTGCTATTTGGTTCTCCCCTTATACAAAGGAAGGGACTAATGTGCTCATTGCAAGAGCAAGAGCTAACCGGACTTTTTCAGGCAAATGATGAGAAAGAAAGAAATAGGGGCAGGATTATCTAGCATATGAGAACAGAAACAGTACCTGAAGAGTTTTTTTGTGGTTTTTTTTGGGCTATGTGGCCATGTTCTAGAAGAGTTTATTCCTGACGTTTTGCCAGCATCTGTGGCTGGGATCTTCAGAGATGGTGACACCACTTTAACTGTACTTCACTTGCAGGTCAGCAAGAATTTCAGTGGAGAGAAAATCTTCCTACTGAATTTTGAGATTAAAAAAAAAAACAAAACAGAAGCAAAATGAAGGAAGCCACTTACAGACATAGTCATATTGCTACTGCAAATTGATGAGACTAGGTCTAGGCCTAATCTAACATGGTTTATGACATTGAAATATAATGGCTGGGCTTGCCTTTGTTTTCAAAAAAATGTCTCCTCTCCCCTTTGTAGGTGTCTGTGCCGGTGTCTGTGTGTAGGGTTGTTAGAGAGAAAGCAAGCAAGCAGATTTACCTGCCCTGACAGAGGTTCTTCTCAGCAAGTGATTATGAATTAAACATAATATGCTGTCTGTGTTTTGGAAGGTCAGGTACTCCTTTCTGCTCTGTCATCCACAGAATACTTTGTTTGCGTTTTTTCCCCACCCTCACAGATTTTGAGTGGGAAAATAATACACAAAAGAATATGCATTTTTCTACAAGACACACTAACACAAAAACCCATCACTCATTTGTACCTGCAAAATGTGCTTCACCTCTCTTCTCTTCCTGCAGTCTCTGGTATCTCTTTCTGCATTATTTTCAACAGACATATAAGGAAATATTGGGCTGGAGGAGACAGGCAGAAAGGAGTGGCCTGAGTCCGCTCTGGCCAGAACTGGGTCGGGACCACACTGACTGCAAAGTGGGCCTCAGATGCTAGCCCCAACCCGTGGCACCAAGAGCTGGATTATCCTGGCCTTTTTTTGCTCTGGTCCAAAGGACTGGAGTGCAGCATCAAAGCAGTTTTGAACCACTTTGGGGGCATGCATTGTTTGAATGCCATGCCTCCAAAGTGGCTGGAAGCCACTTCGTTTGGCCCGTCTGTTCAGGGCCCCAGTCACAGATTTGGAATGCAACAGAACCTTCACATCCAGGCACAGATTCTGTTGAGATAAGGTAATTCAGGATCAGGCCAATGTCTCCCCTGTCTCCCATTCAGAACAGGAAAACTTTGGCATCACTGGACAGCAAATTTAATCTTCATTCCTATTATCAGCTAAAGACAAAAGGGGGCAGTAACCCTTGTTCACTTTCCCTTCCTTCATGATATAGAAATTCTGTTAAAATTTGCTGCCCGAATACAGCCCGGGTCCACTCTTGCTTCCAAATTTTCTCAAGCCAGAAAACTCCCAGATCTGAAAAGAGCTGGGATGAGTGGCTTTGGAAGTGGGGATGGACCCAGGATGTATTCAGGCGACAAACTAGGCAGCAAAAACCATATCATAAAATCAGGATGCTGCCTGATATAAGATTTAATCTGGATAGAGGTAAAATGAATTAAAACACCATGGGATATGCTCCCTCTGGTTGCCTGTGCTCCCAATTCATGAACATCAGTATAGTCCAAACAAGCAGCGTTAGCATTTAAACTCCACTTAAGTACTCTTTAAGTATTGGAAAGTCATGACATTTAGCAAGGGAGAATGAGCAAGCTTTCTATTATTCTCCTATGCTATTTTATTTATACAGCAGGCACTACACATTTGCTGGGGTTATGGGTGCAGGATCCCCATGAAAGTGAAGAACTGCAAATAAAAAACAAAACTATTTTTTTTTACCACAGAGAACACCTTTTCTAGCAATCTCTGTGTTCTCCAGATCACTTCTCTGGCTAACATCTGCCAGATGTGGACCATAGAATCATGTTGGAAGACCTACAAATTCCTAGAGAGGTGTTTTCTTTAGGAATCTCTACATTCTCCACTGCAAATCTATGGTCAACCGCCAGCTGAGTTGTGCTGGAGGACCTAGAGATTCCTAGAGAGAACTCAGATCTACAAAAATCAAAGCTGTAAATGTGGAGGGTGGACTGATTACAGTAAAAGATTTATAAATATACACTCTCCTCATGGAGGGATGTAGGCATTCATTACATTTCATTGCGTTCATTACATTACATTGCAGGTAAAGCACCATACATCTTACACAATATTAAGGTATCCTAACTCATATACCATCTGTGGTGGGAACACACATGCATCTATGTAGTATAATAATCTTTTTTGGGCATTGCAACCTGCTTAATGTAGCATCTTTGCTCATCTATCTATCCCCAATGGACATATATTATTATTATGGCTTATATCTTACCAGCATTGTCTGGCTCTTTATCAGCTAGGAACAGCAAAACTACCCGACATGCTTATGTTGACCAGACTTCTGTCCCTCCTGGATTAGATTTATAGTATCCCCAACTCTATCCATCAAATTAGAAACTTTTATTTACTAGTCTCTACTCATGTAAACAATGTTAACTTGTTTGTATAAAAAATAATTTCTATCTGATCAGATCAATGACCTTATTGGTCTTTACTCTGCAACATATCACTTGGAGACTAGTGGTTCTTGGCTGCCTTCCATTTGATTACACCAGCCATATGACACTAGTAACTTTTCATATTAATGAAGTACCTTTCTTGTGTTCATTAGAACTCAATCATTTGTTTACGTTTTCTTTCAGGCCATTTCTCCATTTATAAGATTGTTTACAGTTAGGTTGTTTTCCTGTTTGGAGTTGGACAGTGCCTATGTTGGGAAGGGTTCGCCACAGGTTGACAGGCAACCTGAAAGTACATACACAGACTCACACATGTCTTTGGTATTACACAAACATCCATATTTTATATTTCACACACACTTCATTTCCTCATTATTCAGGCTTCATGGGCTTACATTTTGAAAAATACAATCGAAATCAGTGTTCAGCCTGTAGCATGCCTTATCACCACCGTTATGTCTTCTTCATTGCCACTGAAGAATTTGTACAAGAATCTTGAGATATTGGATTTCCTGAATTTCCTTTATCTCTCCCCTTTCTGTCATTTTAATGAATCAATGCAAAAGGAACAATTCTCAATTGTAGCCAGTTCTATTCACACAAAGTAGTGAATACAGCTGATCTGAACATTACTGATACTATAGTCACTGCATCCAACAGGAGAGGATATTTCAACTGTCAAGAAAATGTCAAAGTGGTTTTAAGAACATCATATTTCATGTAGAACTAACAATATTGCATTCCTTATTTATGGTGAGCTGTGTAATGGAGCGATACAACTAAACATGCAATATGGAGTAATACAATAAAGATACAATATGAAATTTAGGAGAAAGCACTCTTGGGGATGGTGGGGAATTGAGCATGTGGTCTTCTGCATCTCAAGAATGTGTTCTGTTGCTAAGCTAAGTTTCTCCACAATATTGCCCCATTTGATACCTCAAGTGGTAAATCCAGTTACTTAACACAATTGATTTCAAATTAGTTGTATGAAAATCCAGAGGAGCACACAAACTGAACTTTGAAGTGTTGACACTGGATTGTGGCTTATGCTTCCTACCCTCACAGCTGTATCTTAAATTGAACTTTGGAGGGATCAGGTCTAGTCTGCACTTTTAAACATCATATGTGGATTTTTTTCCCAGCCTGGGAATCTTGCCAACAGCAAGGAGAAAACAGCTTTTCACTCCTTAATTTAAAAGGTAAAGTTCAATTCCATTGGAACTCTGGAGTCCTGACACTTGACACTGATTTAACATTGTTATCAATCCTGTACCTGTGGAAAGGCCAATCACAGTGAAGAAACAGTGAATTGTGGAGAGGGCAGAGGCAATATGCTAAATAAATTTGTTTCGTTTCCTTTTATTTTCTTTCTTTCTTTCTCAGTGGTTGAAGAATATTGGTTTTATATTACACATTTTTTTTTAGTGAGGGAGAAAAGCGATAGCCTATCCAGCATTTCAACCCATGAATGTAAAATAACCAGATGGAGAAAAAAATGCAGTCTTCTCCATGTTCTTATGTCATACAGACTTGTGATGAACAAATATCTAGTGCTAAATGTGTGACTATTGCCAATTTCAGTAATGTGATTCTAAATTTTCAACTCTTTTTATTATCTTGCCATCTGATTTGTATAAAAATTTTATTTAACCCTCTGAAGTAGACAAATGATAGTAATGATGAAAATGATCAGCATATATATAAGCTGTATTGCAGGATTGTGCTGAATACTCCTGATGTCATTTTAGAGACTGAAGGGAGATCCTCAAATTCTATAAACTTATCACATGTTTTCTTACTCCTGTTTGCTGCCATTTCCTCCTCCTTTTTGCCATTGCTCTGGCATATTTCTTCCTGGATTATCTTTATACTACAAAGTGTTTCATCGATGATAGCAAATTAGAAAGCACACAGCGAATGAAATGATGTCAAATTGATGTACAGATAGTAAAGTTTGGTTGTTGAAAGAGTGTCTCTTTAAGCAAATTGTTTTTTTTATAGTTTTTAAAATAATGTTTCTATGCCTGCCTAGCTAGAAGGGAGTCTTACTAAATTCAGTGAAACGTACACCTAGGTAAATGTGTTTTGAGACCCAGCATGGTGTATAGTAGTTGGAGCATCAATTCTAGAGTCCAGAATTCAATTTCCTGCTTGGCCATGAAACCCACCGAGTGAACTTGGGCAAGTCACATGCTCTCAGCTTCAGGGGAAGGCAATGGCAAACCTCATCTGGACAAATTTCACAAGAAACCCCCATTATAGGGTCGCATTAGCATCACCATAACATAAGTTGGAAATGATTTGAAGGCACACAACAAGTGTGATTGTTGTTAGTTAATGATGTTAGATGCTGTTGAAAATATTTTAAGCATATGTAATGGCTATGTAAATCTGGGCAAAAAGAAGTTGAGCGTATTAAGAAGATCAATAGCCATGATATTCTACAGTGCCTGATATAATTCTACTCTGCATCACTTGCAGCTGCAAGTGTAAATGTATGTGTTCAGGAATGTCATGTTCTTGAATGATCAAGCATGAAGAAATTTATTTCAGAAACAGCACAAGTCTCCCTGCTTTGGATTACTACATATATCAAGCTTGTTTTACCATGGTGGGACACAAACAAGTATCACCCTCTACTTGCAGTTTGCCATAGGAGAGAATCCAGAAATTTATTGCTGAACTAAGTATGGTTCCTTCACCTTTATTGAGGGATTTGTAAGTCCATTGCCATTTGTCAGCTGGAAGTTCCCTAGAACCCAGTGACTTGGTCCCATAAGTTTTCATGCTCGTGGACAACAGAACTGTCCCAACAAGCAGGCATAACATCTCTGTTAACTGCCTTCAGGTTGACCTTGATTTATAGCAAGCCTATGAATGAGACATTTCCAAGTCCCACTACCCTCAACTGTTTAGGTGCTGCAGACTTAGGCCATGGAAGATTATCACACATGGACTTACTGTCAGAGAATCACTGGGGAAATGTTAGGGAAGCGCATGTGTGTAACTCTGAAGCACTTCTCCAGCATCAAGCAATTGTGACCTCCCTCTAGTGGAATTTTTTCATTAATAGGAAAGTCACTCTCCCTGAAAAATTTCCAGGACATTAGAGGGGATGCTGGGGATGCACTTCAGGGTCACACAAACACACACTTCCTAACATTTCCCCAGTGATTCCCTGACGGTAAGTCCATGTGTGATAATCTTCATGGTTTCCTGTATCACATGTTGTGTGGCCTTCCTTTTTCCCTGCTGTCTTCTACTTTACTTAGCATTATTGTCTTTTCTAGTGAGTCATGCCTTCTCATGTGTGTCCAAAATACAACAGCCCCAAATTTAGTCAACCTAAGCTACAGGAGAAATTCAGGCTTGATTTGTTCTAGGACCCATTGGAAGTCCATGATATCCTCAAAAGTCAAAACTCTTCTCCAGCACCACATCAAAAATGGTTTGATTTTTTTCCTATCAGCTTGCTTTACTGTACAGCTCTCACATCCATACATAGTGATGAGAAAGACAATGGCATGTGTGATCCTAACTTTTGTGTACAGTGAGATGTCTTTGCACTTGAAGATCTTGTGTAGTTCTTTCATAGCTTCTCTTCAAAGTCCTAGACTTCTTCTGACTGCATTCTCCATTCTGGTTAATGGCTGACCTAAGTATGGAAAATCTTTAACTGTTTCAATTTTTAGTTAGCAACATTGAAGTTATGTAAATCTTTCATGATTTGCTTTTGGAATCCCCTGGTGCACTCCATTATCCATTGTGCGTTTGCAATATGATCCCTAGTGCCACTTCCATTTCTGAACCCAGTGTGCACCTGTGGAATTTCTCCATCTATGGTAGGAGTCTTTGCTGTAGGATTTTAATCATGACTTTGCTTGCATTGGAGATTAATGTAATGGTCCTGCAATCTTTTGTGTATCCTTTTTTCAGACTGGAATTTATATCAAACAATTCCAATCTGTGGAATTTTCCATATTTGTTGGCAGATTTTAGTTAAAACTAAAGTTGATTTTGTCTCTTTGGATTGTAGTTCTATTGACAGTGGGACATTTTAACCCCTTCCACCAATCTCCACCAGTCACAGAATAGTTGTAGGGTGTGCAATGTGGGGGTGGGGCTTTGATAATCGCAGAGGGGACACATATTTGTTAACTAATTTTGACCAAACATGCCTGCCCCTTTTATTTGGATGCCATATCTAAATTCCCAACTGAAGTATTAAATTAGTGCAATACTAGAAATTTGGGAACTGAAAGAAAATATGATTTTTAGGAGTCAGAATTCTTATTGGGAGGTATACCTTCATTTCTTCCTCCCAGTACTACACCTCTGGTACTCCCCATAAGCAACCACTCGGATGGCTCAAATGATTTTCAAGTTCAACCATGAACAACTAATGCCTGTGTATGACATCAGTTATGGGTGACTCCAGCTGAACCCAGCCCTCAAACATGAAAGAAGACAGGGGATGGTACACAAAGCCTAGGCAACCCTTCACACACAAACAAACTCTACTTAGTTGTCATAGTGTATGGGTAACCAATTTACATCTTATCTACATCCAACACATCAAATGGTATATTAGAATCATCACACTGTGTATGAGAAGCTCAAATATAAATCCAATGTTGATCTAGAGTACAATATGCATGTTTGTTGTATCATCTGAAAACCTAGAAAGTTCTAGTGGTATTTAGGATATCCTGATGAAGCTGGAAGTTTCTAGTAACCCTATTTTCTGTAGGGCAATTGAAGTCATATAAACCTCTAAGACTAATACCATCCAACCTCCCTATTGTTTAATTTTTTAATGTTAGATAACCCCCTTTTAAGGCAATCATAAAGGCTTTTGTTGTAGAAATGACATTTTATCCTTCCACAGAGGAATCTAGAGATCATCTGCATGGAGAATGACTGAGGTCAATGTTTTTGTCTTTTAAATTTAATGATTTGGCTCTTGCAGGCATTGGTGTGATATTGTATAAACACAAGCCTATTAAAAAACCCCAAAGAGATCCAAAGAAAAAGATGCTCATAGCAGAAAGCCTCATAGGAAGATAATTTAAAGCACAAATCAATAACAGTGGGGGAGATTTTGTCCCTTAAGACAAAAACATAGCATGGTACAAATCTTGAAAGCAGGGTTTGTATAATATGATGAAGTGCATCATGAAAAAACCACACCTTTACTATAGAGACTGATAAATGTATACAGTATCTTTCCTGTTGCATAATTTTAAACAACTGTGAAGATTCTGATGCTCAATATATTTTAAAAAACACAGAAACATATTGGTAAACTCACTTTGCTACAATCCAGATATTATAAAACTACAGGAAACTGAAGTTACATACCCTGCTAAATATATTTAAATATGTTATTAAAATGCTACTGATGGTATTCACTACATGAGAAAAAAAATCTAGATTGGCTTCCCATCTTGACAACAACAACTCCTCCTCCTCCTCCTCCTCCTCCTCCTCCTCACATACAGATAACATTTTGTCTCCCCCAATATATACTTTTTGTGTGTGCTTTTTAAAAAAAAAAATTACAGGTTTTTGGTGTGTAAACTGCACCACAATTTTTTGAAAATGAACAGATTTTGACACCAAATCATTCTATTTGTGCTTAAGTTTGGAGTATGTTTGGTGAATTTGGTAAGTCTGAATGAGCATACAACCCAAACCTATTTCTCATGCATCTTTAACTGGGGCAATACAAGAACCTTCCCTCAGTACATTCTGAATAGGGGCATGTACTGGGGGAAGTACAGTTGTTGTTGTTGTTGTTGTTGTTGTTGTTGTTATTGTTGTTGTGTGCCTTCAAGTCATTTCTGACTTATGGTGACCATAAGGCAAATCTATCATGTTTAGCTTGTTTGATTGGTTTAGCAAGATTTATCTTCCTCTGAGGCTATGACTTGCCCAAGGTCACCTGGTGGGTTGCTGTGGCCGAGCATGGATTCGAATCCTGGTCTCCACAGTGGTATAGTGACAAATTAAAATTATGTTAATTCATTGAATATTCTCTTGTCAGCTTGTACTGATTCTATGCATGTCTGATCAGAACTAAATTGTACTGAATTTATTTTGAATTACTCCTTGGTAGAGCCAGTGTGGCGTTGTAGTTTGAGTGATGGACTACACCTCTGGAGACCAGGATTTGATTCCCAGCTTGGCCATAAACCCATTGGGTGACCTTGGGCAAGTCACACTCTTTGAGCCTAAGGGGAAGGCAAGGGCAAACTTCCTTTGAACAAATATTACCAAGAAAACCCCATGGTTTGCCTTAGGGTTGCTTTAAGTTGGAAATGACTTGAAGGCACACAACAACAAACAACAACAACAACAACAAAATATGTATTTTCAAGATGGATTATGGAAAACTACCTATCTGTCCCATCATTGATGTCAAGCCCTCCTACATCTTTTGTATGAGAATTCAGAGGATTTCTCATCTCTATATTTAATCACATAACCATTAGGAGCAGAACCATTAGGAGCTGGGCCTAAAATTAGGAAGAGCTATATGCTTAGAAGCAGCAATGGCTTGTGGGTTCCATTTCAGTGGGTTGGAGAATCTGCTCTGTGTCCAAACATTAAAGGAATTAGAAAAGCTTCTGAATCTTGTCCCCCCCCCCCCCCCACTAATATGGTATCCATCAGCTGCCAGTGATCAGGAGCCAGTCCTTGGACTCATCACTCTAAACGTAAACTCATGAATTCTGGATACCTTATTACCTATATAGACATAAACGATGGGCCATGCTAGTAGCTGTACAATGTGAATGTCCAGGACAAAATTTGACTGACCACAGCAATGCCCAATAGGTAGCTTTGGGCTGCTGTGATCGTAATTTCTCCTTCACCAAAGACACAAAATGAATTGCGAAGCCAGCTACAAATGAGTGCAATGCTTTTCGTGACTGGTATTGTCTGTGTCATAGCTTCATTATTCATAAAGCAACATGGTTTTTACCTATTCACAAAACTTAACACTAAAATGAGAAAGGGGAACATAAATTTTGAAATGCAGACTGAACAATAAAAAAAAGAAAACAACCGCTGTCTTTCCAATTATTGATGGTTGGTGGCAATAGCGTTCTCACCAATGATTGATGTCACAGGTGCAGCTAGGACTTGGAAGCCCTCCTACATCTTTTGTATGAGAATTCAGAGGATTTCTCATCTCTATATTTAATCGCATAACAATGACTAGGAAAGAGAAAACGCCAACAGTTAAGACAAGTGCCTTAAGGAATGGATGGTTATATTTACTTAAAAGGACTGCTTGCCAGGAAATACACTGGAAGATAAGAGAGAGACTGACTTTTCACAAAATGGTATTTTGCCATTCAAAAATATCTACTTTGTGGAAACAACAAAATACTAGATAGACTACTCCATTGTGTATTGAACAAGATATTGTTCCATGCTCATAAACACAGCTATAAATATGCAAAATCTAATCCAAGACAAGGTCCAATGCAAATCTAAGGCAAGGTTATAGACTAGACAATCCTTTGGCCCTACCAAGCCAGTGACCAATGTTTACCAGCCCAGCATCTGGATAACGTAGGGTCCTACAGACTTCCCTCACTAAAAAAAGAAGGACAAAAACCTTTGAAAAACAAACACAGAGAGAATGTAGCAACAATGAATGCCCCTCGCTGAGTCTCCTTGACAACACTGTCAGCACAAATCAATCATGCAGATTGGCAGAGAGAGACCATTTACCTTTAGCAGCTAGGCACAGAAGGAGCCCATAGGTACACAATGGTGGGGAAAACATCCCTTGACATCCAACCACTGAAACAGGGTAGGAACCAGCCCTAAACACAGGAATTTCCATTTTCAACATTGTGATGATGACCGTTACTCCTACAGTGTGACTAACACTACTATGTTACCATCCAATATTGAGGGAAGGAAATGTAAGTGGTTCAAAGAGGAGAGCAGGAGGAAGAGATGTGTCAGGGAGACATCAGATTCACTGTGAAAGGGGCAGTGGTTCAGCCTTCTGGGAGAGCTAGGAACAGGAGAGCTAGGGGATCAGGATGGCTCTCCAGAGGACATGCTGAGGAATGGGATTGCATAGGCCAGCAAATACTGCAGTGGTTAAGGAGAAAAGAAGGAGAGGAAATGGGTGAAAAATGCCTCCTTTACTCCCCAGAGAAGCCCCTGAGTGTGTAGCTCAACAGGGTCCGAAGCACAGCATAGCAATCTGGAAGGAAACTGTATATTTTTGAACCACAGCTCCCAGAATCCCAGTAGAGAATACCAGCCCAAAAAGTAATGTTCTCACGCTCAGCTTCACTCATAAGAGATATATACTGTTTCCTTCCAGATTGCTATGCTGTGCTTCAGACCCTGTAAAGGTACACAGTCAGGATCTTCTCTGAAAACTAAAGGAGGCATTTTTCTTCCTTTTCCTCTCCTTCTTTTCTCCTTAACCATTGTCATATGCAATGGATTGTTTTTCCTTTCCTCAGCATGTCCTTTGGGGAGGCTTGAGCCCAGACCTCCTGTTTCCTTATTTCCTCCTCTTTTTTGTTTATCTATTTTTCTATTCATGTTCTTTTTTTTTCTATCTTAATTTGATGACCCCATTGTATTAGTTAACCTCTTATGTATGCTTTTCCTACATCCTGTATTGTCTTTTTTAATGTCACATTTTTGTTGATAAGTGTAATCTCAGCCTTTCCTCCTGTAAAATTAAGAATCCCATGCTTGAAGTGGAGTGCACTATGTTGGGAACAGTTATACAAACTAACAAAATATGTAATGTTTGTACACCTGCACATGCCCTCAAGCTTATCAGAAAACCAAGGACTGTGGTTTTCTCCTGCTTAGTGCTCCTTCACCATCAGAACTACATCTGTCTCAACATTGTTGGGATTTTAAAGTGAAATTGTTTTTGTTGTTGTGTGCCTTCAAATTGTTTCTGACTTATGGAGACCCTATTATGGGGTTTTCTTGGCTGGTGTCTTCAGATAAGGGTTGCCATTGACATCCTCTGAGGTTGAGAGATTGTTCCTTGCCCATGATCACTCAGTGGGTTTCCATGGTTGACCTGGGAACTGAACCCTGTCTCCAAAAGTCCTAGTCCAATGCTCAAACCACTACCCTACATTGACTCAAAATGTCTGAAGTGGCTTGAATGATGGTGAAATACGTTTTTCCCTCCCAGCCAGAGTAACCAGGAGTAAGGCTACTCCTAATGTGGTAAATGGAAGTGAAATAGGCAGGCAGGGAAATGATAGATAGATAGATAGATAGATAGATAGATGGGGTAGGCAGTAGTCATGGTTCCAGGCACCAGTTTTACTCGCCATTGACTGCCAGAAATAATTTTTAAAAATTTTCCTAGAAGTGTCCAGGAGTCTACTTCTGGTTTTGATAAACAAGTATTTTTTGATGACATACAGTGCAGCCTACTTAAAAGGCTTCCAGGAGAGGCAATTGACTCTTTTTTCTATCAGAAAAAGGGCATTCCCAGGAGTCTGGAGAGACTGAGTGTTTGGGAGGGCGGCCCCAGGCATCACTTTGTCCACCCCTGATGTCTCGTCTTGAAATAGTCTCAGCATTTGCAGAGATATAATGATGGAAAGAAAGACTCGAGCATCTCCCCCTTCCTCCACTTCCAGATGAATGACTGGCAGTCTCTAAGGGCGAAGAATGTATTTTAGTCCTCAGCTTGTAACTTAACTTCTCCTCGTGTCATTCTGCATACTTGCCATCACCCAGGTAAAGCTAGGCTACGTCTTCCATGGCACATTCTCCCCCCATCCTGGGCTGCCTGGCCTTTTGACCTCTGGGGGAAAGTAAGCAGCAGGGTTCTCCATTTCTTGGTTTAACTGTGGGAAAATAACTCCTTGAAGAGGAAGTGCTGTGAGAGCAGACCAAGTTGAAAAATGTTATGTCATCACAAATGGAAGGGGGTTTGGAAAAATAAAACCTTGATCTAGCTGGCAGTCCCTAGAAATTGGTATTCAGTGAGATGGGTGATGCAAGTGTGATACATTTCAAATGTGGGGAGAGGGAATATGTGTACAGACCGAATAATTCAAAGTCCTTTGTGGAAAGATGATAATGAAGATGCCTTTCTAAAAAAATTACCTTGTTTTGCTACATATTGATGTGAGTCACTTCTGTTCCATGGATGGCATGATTCTTGACCATAGGCATGCAACCTCATTTGTACATTCCTGGCTCAGCCTCTTGGCTCCATTCCCCAGACATTCTTTACACGGGTCCACACTTGCATTGTGGTGACTTAGAAACATCTAAGCCATTTGAAGGGGACAATGGAAAAAGCCACAATTTCATATTTTGGTGGGGTGGGGTGAAGAATGCAGGAAATATCACTGTTTAATGGCCTTCTCTTTTTTATTCCATCACAATTTAAATGATAAAACAAGCAAACATTTATTTAAAAATCACATTCCTCTCTCCATCCCACCTTCCAGTATCCTGGCCCCTGGGGGAGAGAAGAAGAGGCAGTATCTGCTATCCCCTTTTCCTTTTATGTCATGTCTTATTTAGATTGTAAACCTGAGGGCAGGGAACTGTCAAATTAATAATCTGTAAGCCATTCTGATAGCCTTTAGGGCTGAAGAGCAGGGTATAAATACTCAAAATAAATCAATAAATAATACTCCATTATTCCCCCCCCCCCCAGTGATTTATCGGGGAGTGAAGAACAAATTTTGAATGTGTTCTCAACCTACTTCTGATGCAATTATGGCAATCCTTGTAAATTTGCTGTGATTTAAAAACAACACTGGTAGCTTCACTGTACCAATGAGAAAATGGTGACTGCTTGTCATGTGGGAAAGAAACTTTACCTTAATGGAGGCTGTTGGAAATACAACAATGCTGAAGATTTAAAATAGTTCTGGAGAGAGCAACAGTGAGACTTTTTAAGTAGTTTGAGATGAGCCAAAGTCTCATCATTTATTCACCTGTTCTAACCACTGCAAAATGCAAACCTATATTCTAAAGAATCTTTCCACCTCTTCTCTCCCCATTATTGTATTGTCTCACTACTGCCAAAGGGAAACTAGTTTAGATCAATGCTAACTTATCACCCTTGGAGAGCGTGCCTATATTTAATGGAGTTCTTAGAATAAGGCCTTAGCTTTTGATTTAAAGCCGTTGCTGTCTTTATTTCTTACTCAGAATTGCCAGCTGTTACATGAAGGCAGTCTCCATTAACAAGGTTTTAGGGCACGGAAAGAAAGTTGACATTGAAAGTCTGGGTTGGTTATTTCCAGGGAGGATTTAGGCACAATTGTGCATGTCACAGCTGTATGGCAAGCAGGGTGACATTTTTCCTCACCATTGCATCTACATGGGGATGGGGAAGAGGAGATTTTCACATGGTAAATTTCTGCTTGTGTCTGTGATAGTGGAGAGAATTGCATGAGAACTATCCCCCCACATCTTTGAATTTGCTGTTGTGTGCCTTCAAGTACAAGAATACAAATTTTATTGCTTTTGACCAAAGGTCATTGCACAGTACAACAACACAACAATACATATAACAATTCATATAAAATATATCTATAATATAAGCATCTCATCTCATATTTAATACAAAATTTCTAAACTTGATATTTAAAATAATGATTGTTATTATACCCAGTAAAAGTTTATCACATGAAATCATCACCTTTGCAGCTTTTGGCTATCTCTGCTATATACTTTTTCCTGATTTTTATTTTATTTTATTTTTTTTGGCTGCTAGGGCAAACAAAGCTACTTTCCAGGTCACATATTTATTCAAGTCCACTAGAAGGTAAAAAACCACATCCTGTGGGTTCTGACCAGGACTAGTTTCTATTAAAGGTGTGACTAACTTTTCTCTTGGTTCTTTATAGAGGGGGCAAAATAACATGTAATGAACAAAGTCCTCTACTTCTTGGCAACCGTATATACATACACATTCCTTTGTTGGAATACCTCTATGTCTTCCATCTCTGTATGCTGTGTCCATCATATCTAATCTTAGTTTAGTAAAAGCTTTCCATAATTTGACAAATGTTAGAGTATTAAAATAGCCTGCATGATTACAGGACTCCTATAGAGGGGAACATCAGAGAAATAAGCAGTACACAGGTGCTCTTATTGTTTTCTTGATGGATTTTATCTGCATTTCTAGTTGAAGTTCTTTAATTTTAGCTAAATAAATTCCATATTTGATAACCAGTTGTGCAGCATGGTGCACCCAGTTTTTATTGGGCATGTCGTTGTTTAGCTCTATCAAACATTTTTTTGGAAATCGGTCATCCATTCACTGAACTTTAAGCTAGTAGCATAAAATTCTCTTTATCTATTTGGCTCTCTATAATAAGCATGCCAGTTTCCAGTCTAAGCATGGCAGTAGGTGTATCTCTAGGGAGACCCAACAACGACCTCAAGAAGTAGTTCTGAGAGGGTTCCAGTTTTATGATACTTGATTTACCTGTAGTATCCCAGATCTCAGTCCCATTGGTTTGGCTTTGAATACTATCATGGCAAGGTTTACTAAGTTTCCCGCTCTAGTTACAGAAAACTTTAATGTAGCTTTTGCTGATCTATAAGATTGTACTTTTATATTTAACAGTTGTTCTTTACAAGATGTAGTATCTGAGTATACTCGGCCTAAATATCTAAATGATTTCACTTGCCTTATGATGTTTCCATCTAAATGCCAGAAATGTTTTTTGGGGCATTTTCCAAAAACCATAACTGGATTTTATCATTTGTTATTTTTGCAGTATGAAGAAAGTTTTGCAAGGAGTTCTCTTAGACCCACCTCAGTTCTAGATATCAGTACTAAATCATCCGCATACATTAACAAAATGTATTTTGGCATCAAAAATTGAAACAGGGGCATATTGCAAACCCTCCAGATCTTTTACAATGTCGTTGATAAAAAAAAAGGAAAGGTGCTAATATGCATCCTTGCTTAACTCCTACAGATGCATCAATCTTTGGGGTAAGATGTCCTACCAGGTCTACTTTAACCTATAACGATATGTCAGTATACAGTGATTTTATAAAGAATAATAAACAGTGGTCAATATTTGTTTTCTCCAATTTCTGCCACAACCAAAATCTAGAAATCGAATCAAATGCAGATTTCAAATTTCCAAAGACTACATAAAATTTTGTCTTCAGGTTGTGAACATATTTGCAAGTAGGGAAGTTCAACACAAAACACAGATCAATTGTTAACTTCCCCTTTTGGAAACCGGCTTGTACTTCTGCCAATAAATTATGGGTATCTGTCCAGTCTTTTATTTTTTCCAGGAGGTACCTAGTATATAAGTTAGAAGCAATATCCAAAAGGCTAATAGGCCTATAGTTAGAAGGATCTTTCTTTCCACCTTTTTTATATATAGGAGCAATAATAGTTTCCACCCTTCTGGAATACATCCAGAGCGATTTATATGAGTGAACAATTTTGTGAGAATCGGGGACTAATATTCCAGTTTTGACTTGTACAGTTCTACCGGTATCATATCCTCACCGGCTTTGTTAGTAGATTGTCTAGCAATTATTCCTTTGATTTGGTTCGGAATGACATCAGGCCATTCAGGGGTATCTAATGGTTTGGCGAGATGTGTTGGGTGTAAAAGGTTGTGTTGAGACTTGTAAATATTGGAGAAGTAGTTCTCCTAATCTTTTCCTTGCACTACAGCCTCTAATGCATAATTTGTTGTTCTTGTGCCATAGGCTATTAAACGCCAGAATTTCTGGGAGTCTTTTTGGATGGCTGCCTCTCCTAATTCTTTCTATTGTTTTTCATAATATTTTTGTTTCTTTTCTTTAAGTATGTTTTATAATTTTGCCGTAACTGGGCTATCTGGTTTGAGGTGTTTCCTTCGATACCCTTTGTCTTCAGTTTTCTAATTTCTTTAACTAGGCTTTTTTTTTTTTTTTTTTTAAAAAAACAAAAAACCTCTAAGCAGTCCTGGTTGAATCATGTCCTGAGTTTGATTCTGGTGTTTTGGGGCACATAAGATAAACTCAATAAAGGTTTTATTTGTGATATTAGAGCCTGATATGCACCAGTGACATCATTTGATTCTTGAAGGATGTTTTCCCTAAGTTTCACAAACTTAGGAGAATCAAGAGTCTTGCAAATCTTCTCCTAAAGCTGAGCATTCCATTTTAACCTCCTATTACCCAAAATCTCATGTTGAGTTTGATCTATTGCTCTTGATACTTCCTTCAATGATATTTGTGGGAGCGACAGTTCAAGAGGAAATGGCCGCTCTCGGCTCTTATTGTGCCTTCAAGTAATTTCCAACTTATGTTGACCCTAAGGCAAACATATCATGTTGGTTTTCCCCCCTGCAAGTTTTATTCAGATGGGCTATAATGCAACTGATGTCATCAGATGCCTTCCTGTTTCATTAATATCCAGCTTCATGATGTGATGAACCAATGATTTTTTCTTTTCTAGTCCTTTTCCTTTTATCTCATGTCTTTTACCTTGTGAGCATCACCTATGCAGCCAATTGTTCTTGTGTGTCTTCGAGTCCTTTCTGACTTACAGTGACCTTAAGATGAACCCATCATGGGGTTTTCTTGCAAGATTTGTTGAAAGAGGTGATTGTCCAAGAATTTGAATGTGAGAATGTGACTTGTCCAAGGTTACCCAATGGTTTCCAAGTGAGAATTTGAACCCTGTAGTCCAATGTTCAAACTACTGCACCATGCTGGCTTTCATCTATCTTTTACTGGTAATACAAAAAGTCAAAGTCTTATGGTGATTAATAAGAAGTTCCACATTTGATTATGTGAAATGCTTTTTCACATAATGTACCGAAAGAGTTCAACACACAAGATATTGTAACAGCAGAGAAAAGAAAATTAGTAAAAAGAAAAAAGAGTGTGTTTTGCTATTGCCAATAAGCTAAAAAAACCAACAACTCCCTAATTCAATTACATTTACATTATCAGGTCAGAAAATAAAAGGCTATTAAGTTTATGAAAAATTTGAAAGTTTTATCAAAATAAAGCTGAAAAAAGTAATCTGTGATTTTTTTTTCCTCCTGTGCCTCCTTCTGCCTGTTTTGAGAAACATATAGTTGAATAATTTTTGAAAATCCCATTTTATACTCACTGTTAGTCCCAACTACAATAGACACATTGAATTCATGGTCTTTGCATAGCCATTGGCCTATTCAGTCAGTTTACACCACTTGGAACTAATAACTGGTTTCATGGCTAAAATTCATTTAAAGTTAAAGTGCAGAAATAATTAAGCCAATAAGTTATTAACTGTTCTGTTACAACTGCAATATACAGGTTGAGTCTCCCTTATCAGGAATTCCAAAATCTGAAATATTCTAAAGTCCAAAATTGTCTACAAGAGTGGCTGAGAATGTGACATCTTTGCTTTCTAATGGTTCAATATACACAAACTTTGTTTCATGTACAAAATTATTAATGTTATGTACCTTTAGGCTATGTTTATAACATAAATGAATTTTCTATTTAGACTTGGGTCCTGTCTCCAAGATGTTAAGTATATGCAAATATTCCAAAATAAATTTGAAAATGTCCCAAGCATTTTGGATAAGGGAGACTCAATCTGTACCTTGGTTCTGCATTAGTAATTTAAAAGATATAGTGCTTATAAAGATGAATTAATTAGAGTAACACTATTTATAACCCTCCTATTTGTTACCTTTAGGCTTTGCATCTCAGGCCCTTGACTATTGAACACTTTCTTAATTTCTTCATCAGGAGGGATGGAAGAAGAAAAAGAAACTGACCACCAGTGTTTGATTTTTTGGTCAGTTCAGTTGCAAAGATGGCTTTTCAGTGTGGGAGAAGATGTGGAATAGCATTTTATTTTTTGTTTCATCCTTGTTTAGCTTCTTAGGTTCAGATACCTGGTGACAGACTGAAGGAGGATTGCCTTCACTTACTTCCAGGTGAATTTGTAAGGAAAAAGACAGACCTTTGAGATGTTCTGGCAGGGTCTGCACTGTAGAATAAAAGTTCACAGCCCCAGCTTTAGGGGTGTATATTCTGTATTTAAAAAAGAGAGAGATGAAGCTTTGGAAAGGGAAAAGACAGAGATAAGTCTTGGGATCAAAGGATCTGTTGTCAGTTTACAGATGATCATGTAAGATTTCATGCCTCACAGCTTCATCGTGAGCTGTTTAGAAAGACACATGTTAACTCTAGGGGAAAAAAAGTAAAAATTATCAATGTACTGGCTTGTCTCTCAAAAGCAGAACAGCATAACTTGTAATTTCCATTTTAATATTTAAATTAAGACAAAATTAGATTTAAAAAAAATACAAAAACTTTTCTTTCTTTCTTTTTGTCACAAAGGCTTTCCAGTTTTGAATGCATTTTCCAGCCAGCTAATGAGACTGGTGGCTTTAGTAAGCAGGGCTGACAAATACTGATTAAGGACTATTTCATGCATTATGTGTCAAGCACATATTAGGAGTCAGATTAAGGGTCTAGCTAGCAATTGTTGTTGGGGGAACTCTTTTTACAATTTGTTAGAGAGGTCAGTTTTTATTGTTTCTTTCCTTTCTGAATAGGGAAGGGAGTTTGAATAATCTTCAGTTGGAATTTTATGGATAATAACATTCATATGATTCTGAAATTAAAGCAGGGGGGAGATGTCATTGGAATCAGTGGGATCTCCCCACCCCCCAAAGCCCCGTAGCAGCTTAGGGATGGGTTCACTATCAGTAAAATTGTAAGTAGGAAGAGATTTTTTAAAGCTGTAGTCCTTACACTGCACATAAGCAACCTTTAGCTATGTTTAACATAATGTACAGCTATCATCTGGGTGTACATGTCCCAAAGCACTATTAACCATAACTTTCTGATAGTACAGTGGTCCCTTCTCTTATGCGGGGGATCCATTTTGCCCCACCACATAAGGGAAATTCTGCGGATGCTCAAGCCCTCATTAAAGATAATGGGGCTCATGCCCATGGCGGTACGTGGCAGCATAGTGCGTCACGTGTGCCACGTGCCGCCATGGGCACACGGCACCACTTCTTTCAGCACAGCTTCCAGTGTATGCTGGAAGCTGCCTAGGTGTGCTCGTGCATGATGCAGGCACACTGTAGTACATATTCATTTTATTTATTTATTGCATTTTGTACCACAACTGAGTGTGGGGTTAGTGATTCAGCCCACTGGGCTTTAATGTGCCAAGTGTGCTATGTAAGACAGAAAGAGTTTTAAGTCTAGTTAAAGGGCAGCTTCTGCATTAAAAAGAAATAGGAAACAAAACTGGCACAGTGGTCAATTCACATTTCAAATACATAGGTTATTGTCCCAGATCTTCTTGAAAATTTTCATTGAACATAGAGTCTCGACCTTTAGCTTCTCTTGAAATTCTTTACATTTTTTTGCCCTTAGTGTCCTTTCCAGCCCTATTATTTGATTGCTTTAAATGAATATCTAGGACTATTTCAGAATATGTTTCACACTCTGGGGAAAAAAAAACCCTTTTCATCTTACTAAACCCTTTTGGTGGTGGGACTTTTCTAGAAATTCCTCAGAAGTTTTACCTGACGAGCAACTCCTCCAAATAGCTTTGAACTTAACTTCAGGCATAATTTCGGTGGCAATGTTCGGTTGTTCTGAAGAGCTCATTGAGGCCATGTGTAGTCACCTTCATTCAGGCACTGTTTATGGACTACTCAAAGCCATAGATCAAACAGGGCATTTGTTCAGTTCACTTCCCTGCTTTGTGAAGTATGATATAAATATGAGATGGAGTGTTTTCCTTTGATCTGTCTCACCTTTCAAGAGCTCTGCTCAGTGAAAGGAACCTAGTCAAACCAATGAAACCTGAGTGGTTAACTGACTGGGCTCATTACTGTGGACCTTCTGCCCGAAGGGTACTCTGTTAAAGCCTCCTTTGAAAGACTGAGTTATTGCAAGGAGTGTCAGTGTTGGAGGGGAACAATTAACTCAGGCTATCAGTTGGTTGTACCTTTTTTCATGGCTTAGATTTACAAGCTGCAAGGGTCAAATACTTCACACTCTTTTCTCAACAGACTTCTGGGGGAAAAAAAGCCCAGTGGTCTAACATTCAGAACACAAACCTACAATGATTTATCTGTCAGAGGCTTTCAGAGCTAACTCAGTGTTACAGCTCCCTGGAGTGAGAGTCTGTGCCTGTCCATCTGATTTTCCTGAGCAGGAGCCTGAAATATTCTCTGCAGGGAAAACACTTGCTGTGTTGCACAACACTAAAGCAAAAGAGTGTGAAACCATTTGGAATTCTTCTTTCCTGTTGTCACCTATAATCACTGTATTCATGGACAAGCTTTATTGCTTGCCCCAGGGCTAATGCAGTACACTGGCTGCTATCTTGTGCAGATGCTGGATTTGTTAAATATTGAGTTCAATGTCAGATGTGATGGGACAGTCACACTAAACTAAATATATAGTTGTAACCTAGCTGAAGTCAGTAGATTTACACTGCCAGATTGCTTAAGTGAGATAATAAACTATAGCTGACAAAAGCAGGTACTCGGAGAGAACTGGTGTTTGGAAATATTTTTTTTAAAATACTGCTTTATCACTAACATCTGAGATTCAGAGAGCCTGTCCTGGTTGGGAACCACATCAGCACACAAAGGCCACTATAGGTTCAATCCCTGGTATCCTTGTGTGTGTGTGTGTTTTAAAGGATCAGATAGCATGTGACATGGAAGACCTCTGCTTGGGAGCATACATTGCTACTGGCAGTTATAGTAAACAGTACTGGGTCAAGTGATATGATCTGGGATAAAGTCACTTCCCATGTTTACTATAGGATGGGCAAAGTGTGGTCCTACAAATGTTGAATGGCAATTTTCCACATTCCAAATCACTGGTCACACTGGCTAGGGTTGATGGAAACTGCAGTTTAACAATATCAGAAGGGTTGCATCATTCCCACCCCTTGTTGTTGTTGTTGTTGTTGTTATTATTATTATTATTATTTATCATACCACTCCAAAAAAGAACCTCTACTTACAGAAGTTGATTAATGCTTTGTAATATCAGGGATTTCCATCCTTCCCAAATGTCATGTGTTCTTCCATGGTCATGGTAATAGGTTTGGGCCCATATGTTTGTTTTATATAATTCTGTGCTTGAGTTAATATAGAACTGGAGAACTACAACTGGCTTTATTCTCTTCTGATTGTTCAACATTATCACTCATGGATATAAAATAATAGATAAGTTTATCACATTCCTGGCCCCTGGAACATTCTGAGAACGGAATGCAAGGGGCCAGAAATGAGTGAGGGACGAGTGGGGGACACATTTTACTGCACACACCGTCCCTCACTCAATGCGTTCCGTTCCCATTCTGTCCCAAAATCCATCCCAGGGAGGCGATTTTTGAGAACTGTGTTTCAGTCCCATTCCAGCCCCATCCTGGTCCCTTTTGAGCCATTCTCGCACTGGGCTATAGCTATAAACTTAAGAATCATAGAGCTGTAAGAGACCTCAATGGCCATTCAGTTCAATCCTGCGGGATAACAAAGTTAAAGCACTCCCAAGAAATGGCCAACATTTGTTTATAAACCTCTATAGAAAGAGAGTCCAGGATCTGAGGCAGTCCATTCAATGCTCAAACAGCACTTACCATCAGAAAGTTCTTCCTATTATTTAGGTGGACTCTCTTTTCTTTTTGTTTGAATCCATTGGCTCATGCTCAACTCCTTAGAGCAACTGAAAATAGGTTCACAAAATCTTCTCTCTGATATCAAGTCAAATGTTTAAAGAGGGCTATCATATCTTCTCTTCTCTTCAAGCTTAATATATTCAGTCCTCTTAGTCATTCCTCATAGGACATGGTTTCCAGATTATTGTTGTTGTTGTTGTTGTTGTTATTATTATTATTATTATTATTATTATTTTACTATTTTGGTTGTCCTTCTATGGACACATTCTATTTTGTCAATATCCTTGAAGTGTGGTGCCCAGAACTGTGCACAGTATTCCAGGTGATGTCTCACCATAGCTGAGTAGAGCTACATTATTACTTCCTTCAATCATTGTACAGTGGTCCCCCGCCTTACGAATCCCCCGGGTTACGAAAACCCCGGGATCCGAAAGGCGGCGGACCGGCATTGTATCCCCCGGGATCTGAAAGATCACCCAGGATACGAAAGGAAAAAAGCAGCGCGGCCCCTTTAAATGGCCGTGCGGTCCATTGAAAAAAGCGGTCCCCCGGGAAACGAAAGCTTCCGGGTTACGAAAGGTAATCCGGAACGGATTACCTTCATAACCCGGGGGACCACTGCACTTCTATTGATGCAGCCTAGAATTGTTTTGGCCATGGCATTACACTGTTGTCTCATCTTTACTAAGACCCCAGACCATTTTCACATATACTGTTGTCAAGCCAGGTGTCAACCATCCTCTATTTCTGCATTTTATTTTCCTGCCGAAAAGTAGTACTTTACATGTATTCCTGTTGAATTTTATTTTGTTAGTAATGGCCCAACTATCCAATCTGTTAAAGGATTTTTTAAATCCTATTCTGTCCTTTGGGCTATTAGCAACTCCTCCTATTTTGATATAATCTGCAAATTTGATGGGTATACCCTCTATTCCAGTGGCTGAGTGCCCAAACAAAAAGGCCTTCTGGCCTTCATAAGGATATAGCATTGTTCAAAGTAGAAAAAAGTTTTATTTAAATAAATTCAATGTTTGTGTAAAGTTTACACACACACTGGACTGAGCAGGGGAGCTGGTTGAGGCTGAAGCAGTGTCTCATCGTGTGGAGGGGAAAGAAACTGGCGTCACTAGAATTGCACTTTATTTTATTATTTTAATAGTTTTTAACTGATGTCAATTTTAACCAGTTCTGATTTAATCAAGTCTTAAGGGGGGGGGGGGAGGTTGGGAAGGGATTTGACTGTTGTTTTATCCTTGTATTTTTTAATCTGCTGTACCCCGCTCCAAGTATTCCATTAGAGGAGCGGGTTATAAAGAAATATTATTATTATTATTATTATTATTATTATTATTATTCCCTGCTCTCCTCCTCCTCCCCCCACTCCTTAGGCAGAGACAGCTGTTCCAAATGGCATCCTCACCTTTTTCTTCCCTTCCAGGACAGGAAAGTTTGGGTAGAGGAAGAGGACTGGGGATTAGGAGGGGCCCTCCATCTTGCACCCCCTCTTGAGCAACTCTTGCATCCCTGAGCGGTCCAACCCCACCATTTCAGAACTATGGTCTTACTGCATCATTTGTTTTGTTTTCACTAGATTGGCTACAATTTTCCTTATGGGAGAAAAAGTGAGGCAAAATAGCTGTTGATCAATTCTGCCTTCTCTCTATTCCATCTTAGCGCTTCTTCATCTTCTTCATGCAGTGGTCCTACTTCTTCCTTTTAGTTCAAAGCTAGCCAACCACCCCTTTAGCAAACTTCAGATCATTACGTTGTTTAGATTTTTTGACTTGCTACATACAAACATTAGTACATTTTTTTTAAAAAAAACAACAACTAAGGTTCCTGTGTGGTGTGGTATGGGAGGAGGCCAATGGGAGGGGAGTGACACCATGAGTTATCACACTGGGTGACACCAACCCTAGTGACACCATTGACTGTAATGACAGTAGGGTCAGTTTGAAAACTAGACACAGACCACACTTTATGTTTAGAAGAAAATGGGGGTAATATTCCCTCGAGAGGAAGTAGCTTTAGTAAGAAACATATGTAATGGCACCATGTTGAGTTTATCCTTGAGAGAATGAAGCAGAGATACAGTGTTACATCTAGTAACTATATGTGTTGTGTATTACTTTGTGTGAATATAAGTGCTTTTGTCCAGAATGAGTAAAAGACTGTTACCTTTCCAGTAAGAACTAAGAAGTAACCTATTTAAACTATTGAATTCCTTTCTCCGACAATGAAGGTACAATTGTAATGCACTGAGGATATCTCCTGACTAGTGATGTAAAGAATATTCATCAAAATTCAATAAACAGAAGAAATGTCTGTTATTCAAAGATTTCAAAAGCTTTTTAAAGAGAAGAAATTATGAGCACTTCTTGATGAACGAGTAAGAATTTTGGTTTTTAATTCAATGGCCAGGATTTGAGTATTTTGCATAAGCAAAGCTACCATTTATATTGGGTTTTTCTAGCTGAGGAATGTTCTTTAAACCTCTGCCAAACTTCCTTTTGACATGCTAATTGAGTTTGAAATGCCAGGTAATTAGTGTAAATGTTCGCTTCCCTTGTTTTTTATTTTCATTTGAGAAATCTTTGAAAAATACTTCTTGACAGGGAGAGAAAAATAACCTTTTGAAAGTGGGACTTTTGAAAATAATATATTTTTTTAAAAAATTGCATCTAGTTCTTGATGGACAAGAAGAAAAATGGTTTGTCACAACACTACGCACCCTTTAAGGTATTTTATAGTTAATGAGGTGTGCCCTCAGTAAATTATAGAGGACAGATATCTTATGTATCCAGTGCTGGATTCCTCATGCTGTTGCATCTAAATGAGTCATTTAAAGTAACCAAATAACTATTTTAATTATTATGAGAAGCATCCAAGTAAAACATTACCTTTTAAAATTGCAGGTGTAGTTTTGGAATCCTTGGAACTATAATTTTAGGCAAATTGTTTTTAAAAGGTATTTCCCAAGCTTTGTCTAACACTATATTATACATAAAAGATGTCATTATTAAATACAATTTCAGAACAGAACCTTCCTAGCAAATATTCAGAACTAAATAAATATTTTGTAAAAAACCAAAACAAAAACACCCCATATTGTTTAGCATGAAAAGATAGATTCAGTCAATGTTTTGTAAGTCAGGTTTCCAGATAAGCTGTTTGCCCAACTGACACTTCTGCCATTTTGTACAGGGCTATAGATGGGGAGAAAAAGAGAAGACTTTAAAACTTTAAAAAAAACCCCAAAAACCTTGTTTTGTTTGTTTTAGGCAAACAGCCACAGGCTTTCCCAACATGACTGCCAACATGGGGTCCCTATTATTCATTAATCTTTGAATGGTAATGGGAGGATGGGAGGCGTGGAAGGGTGATCAATGCCAGTAGCTCCCCAACTGAGCCAAACATTTCTCCAAGTACTTGTGAGACGAAGGTGACATTCTTGCTGTCAATAAATCAGCAGCTTAATCCTTAGCAACATGCTTTAATGAATTTGATCGGATTTTCACCAGGACAGGAGGAAAAAACACCACTACATTGATGCAAAGAGTTGCTTAATAACATTACCTCTTAAATCAACATTAATTAAATTGAAATTTGGGCAATAATATCTCTTGTGTAAACATTGTCTACTTTTGAGGTTGGAAATGAAACAGTAGGATCATCAATTGGAGGGTTCACAGTGGCACTAAAATGAATTGCTGTCCAAAAGAGGATATAATTTGGGGCAACTTTTCTCATTGGCATATCAGATTAGTGGAGAATTGTTGTTCATAACCATGTATAAAAAACCCGAAACTAAAAAACACCAGCAGGAGTTGGTTAAGGAGTGGATGAATAATTGCTCCCACAAAAGCAAAAAAAGGTAAGGAAATAAGATAAAAAATAAAACAAAACCTGATTGTTAGCATAGCACTGATAATTGTGGTTTCCGAATCCTTTTCTTGTGGTTAGAAATATTTATTCATACCAATTCTGTTCACCAATAAAAAATGGAGATGGGTCATTAGGACAAAAAAACAGAGTATATAGTTCTATTCTCAGTCTCCTAGGCTGTCATTCAATCATATTAAGGATTTTTTAAAAAAATGTTTTCCCTGAAGAGATATTCAACTCAGCTGTTCAGGTCTTCACTGAGTGGCTCCAAAGACCTGACTTTAGGAGTAATAATAATAATAATAATAATAATTTCTTACCTGCCCCTCTGTAAAACAATCGAGGCGGGGTAGATATTCCTGCAGCTATTCCTACATGCCCCAAAGCCAAGGAGTTATTTATTTAGAAGCTATATCTCCCATCTTCCCAAGAAAATATTCCTCACAATAGCTAACAATTATGTTTGCCAGATCTCTGGGCACCTTCCAGTACATGGCCTGCAGATGAAGTTAGGAAAATCCAGATGGGGGAGCTGTGCCCTCTTAAAGGCTTCCCAAAACAAAACAACCCCCACAACCTTTTAACTGGGTATGATTTAGCAAGCTATGCTACCAAAAAGTCTGGCTGATTGCTGTCAGAGACTGTCCAGGATTTCTCAGCAGGAAAGTGATCAGGACACTTTGATGGTGTCATTTAGTTTGGCAGTGCAATGCAGCATGCAGAGAGCAAACAACTCCCAGGGCTGGACTGTTGGTGTGCTGAATTCACAAGTCATGGAGAACTGTGAAAGCTGCAGGGTTTATGCATTCCCCCCCCCCCCTCCAGTTTAAAATGGATGAAGGGAGGGAGAGGAAAAAGTGTGACAGCATCTTTAAGACTGATCTGTTTTAATTTTCTCATGAGCTTGCCTGGATATAAACCCATTTCTTCAGATGCAGTACCAAGTAGTATTGCGGCTTAGGTACAAAACATACTTATACAGTTGTGGGAGTGAGATAGAATGCCATAGGATCCAGAAAGATTCAAATCATGATCTTTTCCCTAAATTTTAAAAGGGCTGGGTGAGGTAATATAGATGCTTCACATCTCTACATTGGTCAATTAGTGTTCATGCAAGAAAGAAGTTCCTGTTTGGGAGGTACTCCTGGATTCAGCCCTGTGTCTGGAAGCCCAGGTTTCAGCAGAGACCAGAAGTGTTTTTTGCATGGTTACAGTTAGTGTGCCAACTATGCCTTTTCCAGGAGAAGATGAATAAAGCCAGGGTAACATACGCTGTGGTTTAGGTCCATTAGCCACTGCATGTTTGCAATGTGGTCTCTAGTGCCTCTACCTTTTCTGAACTTCAATTGCACCTCTGGTTTTCTCTCTCCATATGCAATTGGAGTTTGTGTTGCAAAATCTTAAGCATAATTTTGGTTGCATGTGAAGTTAATGCTATGATCCTGTAGTTGCTGCAGTCTTTTGTGTCCTTTTCTGTGTATAATTGATCAATTCCAGTTGGCTGGCCACCATTTTGTTTTCCATATTTGTTGGCACATTTTAGTTATCAGTAGAGTTGATTCTGTCTGTTTGTACCTGCCTTGAATCCCATCTTGGGAGAGAGGTGGATTGTAAATTCAAGAAGCAAGAAAGGAAGGGAGGGAGGAAAGAAGGAAGGCAGACAGACTGACAACAGGGCTCTTGCATTGTTAACAGCTGTGAGTAAGAAAGGAATCTCAGCTGTTTGAGTTGGTTATATTGAAATTCTCTGTTCTACACAACTATTAAATATTCTAAAGCAAGAATAAGGTGAGATATTAATATAGAATAAATAAATAAATAAAATCTAGATTCTGGGGAGATACCATAGGAAAGGTCATTGTATTCTGGCCGTGACTGTAAGCTCCCCATAAGCATTTTAAAAATAAAATAAAATATTGTGCTAGATGAGCAGGTAGTTGGATGATCATCCTTTTTTTAAAATCTACATTCCAAGCAGAAGAAACATATGTTCTGTGCTTCCCCTCCTCTTTCCCCTTTTCTGAAGACCTATAGGGAGATGGTGAAACAAGTTGCCAGTAAATTGCTAAAGATTCTAGGCTTTAAAATTGAAAGTTAATGCTTGCTGGGAAAATCTCTGTGTTGAACTAATGGCTCAGCTGGCTTGATGATAAGGCATAGCTGATTCTTACAGGGTAATGGGTAGGTATTGGTTGAGGCTTAGAGGGAGATTAGGACACCTGGGGAAGTGAAGCCATCTTAAATATGCATGCTTTGAAAATGTACCTGTTTCTCTGCACTCTGGTGCAATGCTAAGATCATAAAAAGGATCTAAGTGAATTAGACCAAATTCCCATCTAGTTGAACATTCTGTTTCCAGTGCCCAGCTAGATGCCACTTGAAAGCCCATAGGCAGATCATGAGGACAGTAGCATACCAGTGGTATAGGTATGTGGGAGAAAAATGGGAGCATTGCTTTTCTGCCCACCCAAATTTCCTTCTGTCCCCAAATTTCGAACATTGCAGTGACTTAAAAGCTCACCTGAGCATTTAGAGAAACAGTGTATGCATCAAAAGTAAAGGGGAAAGCACAGTTTTCAAAGGAATGGGAACACAGCAAATACAACAATTCCATGTGTGAATGACACCCAATGCCTCATGCTATGCAATGCTAGAAATATGAGGACAGAAGGAAATCATCATCATCATCATCATCATCATCCTCCTTCATTTATATAGCACTGTAAATTTACACAGCATTGTACATACAATCATTTAATTAGACGGTTCCCTGCTCTAAGGCTTACAATCTAAAGAGACACGACACAAAAGGAGAAGGGAATAGTGGTGGGGAAGGGGATCAAGTTCAGCAGTTCTTCACTCCCTCTGAGGCCTGGACCAAGGCAGATGGACTGGAGGGAAAGCTTGGTTTCTTAACACATAATATCGTGTGGGGGGGGGATTTTTATTCGGAGGGGCAGTGCCTTCATTTTGTCCCTCCATGCTACTTCCTTATGTCACCCATATTTCATGTGGTCAATGTGGTTTAGCATTGGATACTGTAGTGGGCAACTTTGGAAGGCATGTGCAGGAGGGGAAATCTATGGCCCCATTGTCCACTGCTACTTGAAGAATGCCTGCAACTTCTAACAAAGGAAAATACTGACCTGCATGCCCACTTCTGGTTTGATACGTTTTAGAAGATAGGAGGAAGCAACATTAACAACCTCAGATATGTTGACAGCACCACAATATTAGCAGAAGACATTCAGGAATTGGAAGAGTTAATAAGGAAGATCAAAGATGAAATTGCAAAGGAGGTCTGATGCTGAACTTAAAGAAAACAAAATAATGGCCGCAGGAGAAATGCACCACTTCAATCTAGACAATGGGGGAATCGAAACAGTTAAAGAATTCCCATATCTAGGATCAAACATTGACCAGAATGGAGACTTCAATCAAGAAATAAGGAGACTAGGAATAGGAAGGGCAGCTATGAAAGAACTGGAAAAGATACTGAAGAGCAAAGATATACAACTGAGCACTAAAGTCAGAATTGTTCAAGCCATTGTATTCCCAGTTACCATGTGCAGATGTGAGAGCTGGATAGTGAAGGAAGCAGACAGAAAGAAAATTAACTCATTTGAAATGGGGTGCTGGAGAAGAGTACTTAGGATACCATGGACCACCAAGAAGACAAACAAATGGGTTCTTGAACAGAGCAGACCAGGACTCTCCTTTGAAGCAAAGATGATCAAGTTGAAACTATCGTACTTTGGCCACATAATGATAAGACACATATCACTAAAAAAACAATAACGCTAGGAAAGGTAGAGGGTAGATGAAAGAGAGGAAGACCACAAACCAGATGGATGGACTCAATCAAGGGGTTTGTGGGCAAGGGCTTGCAGGATCTGGACAGGGCAGTGGAGGATAGAGATTCTTGGAGATCTCTCATCTATGGGGTCACTGTGAGCTGCAACCAACTTGAGGGCAGCTAACAACAACAACAGAATGGCTAAATTCTAAATTGCCTCTCCATTACAAAAACCACCACTCCCAGAGGCCTCAGAACTCCCCTTTTATGCTCATTTTTCTCTTCTGGGTGTTCATGTGCATCCTACATGTCACTCTTTGCTCACCTCTAAGTGCAGTGATTGGCATTTGCAATTTTGGTTGCTATATGTTTATAGTTGTGAATGTAATAGACTCTGGTTTTATATAAAATGTTGGCAGCATTAGAAGTAATAAAGCTTAAAAAGAATTATTAAGAGAATAAATAACTAGTTTTGAAAACATATGAAGAAATGAAGTTTCCTTTGCACATTCCCTAACATTTTACAAATACAAACAGGAAAAGCATTTGCTCATGTATGTCCACATACAATCGCGTCTTACTATCTTCAGTATATGATGATGATGGTGATGATGATGATGTTCACTTATATTTGCTTATATCCTGCCCTTTTTACAAAGGCTGGGACTTGGGACTCAAGGTGGCTTACATGAATTAAAACAAATGCACATAAAAGCATATCCAAAGACATAAAGAATAAACACATTGAACTCCATTAAAAAGACAAGAGAAAAATATCTTCAGAGGAGAATACTATTTTTGAAAAAGCACTTGCAGTCAGTTCTTAAAGTATTTTGGAACAGTGACATTTTCACTTGCTTGACAGAAGGAAAGTAGAGGGACCTATCATAACCTCCCTAGGGAATGAGTTTCAAAGCTGGGGAACAACCATTAAGAATGCCCTCTCTGATGCTTTGGTCAGGTGCCCCTGTCAAGGTGGTGGAATGGAGAAAGAAGTGCCTCCTTGATTTTAGTTCATACAGAAAAAGATAGTCCGTCAGACAGCTTGGGTCTAAGCCAAGTATGTGTATTAATTAAACATATTTAAAACTGATTTAACAAATTTAAACAACAAAAATGCAACAATATCATCAGAAGCCACTATAGCACCCTTACTCATGAAATCACCACCACTGCACAAAGACTTTTTGGTTTCCTGAGGGGAAGGGCAAATTGGCACTCCTCCTTGGTAAGATTGAACAGAACTTGTCTGGAATAATAAAGTGAGAAAACTAGTTTAGAAACCCCACAAAGTTTTTGAGGCTTTCCAAACTCTGTCATCCAAACAGATAGAGGCTGGCAGACCATTTCCTCCTTCCATCAAAGGACTCTCCCCAAAGGACTCTGTTCGCAGTCTGGGGGTGCTCCTTGACTCGTTGCTTCACATGACTAGTCAGGTGAATGTGACAGTCAGGAGTGCCTGTTATCAGCTTCGGCTGATATGCCAGATGCACCCTTTCCTGGAAATGAGGGACCTAGAAACTGTGGCACATGCTCTGGTAACCTCTCGCCTGGACTACTGTAATGTACTCTACATGGGGCTACCCTTTTGCCTAACTCGGAAACTACAGTTAGTTGAAAACATGACAGCCAGGTTAATAACCGGAACATCTAGGAGACATCACATAACACCAGTGCTTAAAGCTCTCCACTGGCTGCCAATTAGTTTCCGGGCCCAGTACAAGGTGTTGGTTTTAACCTTTAAAGCCCTCCATGGCTTGGGTCCATCCTATCTCCGGGACTGCCTCTCCCCGTATGATCCCCCCCCCTGCACACTCCAGTCCTCTGGGAGGAATTTGCTACAGCCTTTGAAGACCAGACTGACACAAACCTCCCAGAGGCCCTTTTCAGCCATAGCCCCCCAAGCTGTGGAATGATCAACTGGATGAAATGCGTCTTATTCCATCTTTAGAAGGCTTCAAAAAAGCCCTAAAGATGCATCTCTTCCAACAGGCCATCCCAGAGAATGTGAACACCTCACAGTTCCAAACCTAGGCCCTAGTGTCTTCAAGCCTTCCTTTCCTGTGTTTTTTCCACCCCCTATACAACCTAGGTTCTTCAGGCCCGTTTCCCTGTTGCTTCGTTTTATTGTCTTATTTTGTTTTATTCCATGTTTTTAACTCTACTGTGATTTAATTTTCTTCTTAAGGGGGGTGGTGAGGGAAGGGATGGGATATTTTAACTGACACTGTTTTAACTTTTGCTGTAACCCACCCTGATTGCTTGTTCAGAGGGGTGGGCTAGAAATAAAATTTATTATTATTATTATTATTATTATTATTAGTTCCACTCAAGGCATTTTTCTTCACTCTGCTTAATGTTGAAACCATCCCTTCAGCTCAAGCATCTGTGCCTGATTCTTTGTTCCACAAGGCTGGAGTTTCTGAGAGATGAAGTCCAAAAGCTGACATTTCATCATCCTTGAGCTGGAGACTAAGGGGGGATACAGACAGGTGGCTCCATGTTGCCCATCTTTGCCCCTCATTGGTGCCATGCCAACTGATGCGCTCCCTGAAAGGAAACCACCTAGAGTGGCTTCTTTTTAGGAGTGCCATAATGGCACTCATGTTTCATGACACTGCTGCTTCCGGCAAGCGCTGTTTGGGCACACAGATGCCCATGTGTCATCTTTGCACAGCCCGTGCGGGCAGGGCCATGGTAAGATGGCGCACAGGCACCACTAGTAAAATCGGCCCCAGGCTGCACTTTGCGCCAGTCTGTACTAGGCCTGTATTGCAAAGGAAACAGACATCTGTTCTACCTGTATAATATGTACAGTAAGGCCTTTGAACAATTTTGAAGGCTAATCTTGAAGTGGGTGAAAGCAGTTAGCTGGCAAAAAAAAAAAAAAGTATTTTAAAGAAGTAATGTGGGTTGACATGTGGACAGTATATACCCCCTTTCTGTTCTAAATAGTGGCATTTAGGGGGGTATCTTTCTTGTAAATCTCTGCAGATACTTTGGAAAAGCTGCCATTATGGAAGAACAAAGAAAACATTCATACCATACTGATTTTTAACAGAAGGAAGAAATGGTAACTTTTGTAGGGAAGGACCTCGTACATGTCAGAAAAATTGAAAATAAATGTGTAGGTCAGCACTCTCAATCTTCCTCCTGCTTCCTGCTTTGAGTGAAATCTGATTTTGGAGCTAATTAGCTGGTGGTCAGAATTACACCCATAATGCAAGAAATCTTTAGCACCCACTCTAACCAGTGTGCTAAAAGGGGAAATGAGTCATAGCATTAGAAAAAAGGAAAAGTTGTTTTTAAAAGATAACTGATAATTACGTTGCACAATTTACTGGTACAAAAATGGTGACAGCAGCTGGTTATGATTGCTTTAATGGGTGATTATTAGACATTCTCTTGAAGGAACAGTCTACTGATAGCTCTTCATTATGGTAGATGGAATATTAAAATTCAGATGCAGTTTTCTAGAGTTAAACAATTGGGAAAGGCATTTGCCATCATGCCCGTTTCATAAACTTCATGGTAATATCCTGAGTGAGTGTTGGAAAGAAGAGGCTGGACTGGACTATCTCTTCTTTTGCTCTTGACCAATAGGAAATTGTTCTTCCCTACTAGAGTAAGAAAAAGTGTGATGTAGTGGTTTGAGCATTGGACTACAACCCTGGAAGCCAGAGTTCAGTTCCATGCTCAGCCATGAAGACGTACTGGGTGAATTTAGGTGAGTCATACTCTTAGCCCTAGAAAAACTTGTGATAGGTTCACCTTAGAGTTGGCATAAATAAAAAATGGCTTGAAGGCACGTAACAACAGCAAACTAGAGTAAATCCTGACAGTAAGGGCTGTTCGACAGTGGAACACACTCCCTCGGAGGGTGGTGGAGTCTCCTTCCTTAGAGGTCTTTAAGCAGAGGCTGGATGGCCATCTGTCGGGGATGCTTTGATGGAGAGTTCCTGCATGGCAGGGGGTTGGACTGGATGGCCCTTGTGGTCTCTTCCAACTCTGTGATTCTATGATTCTATGAAATCAGCCGATTCAATGGAATTTATTTATTAAGTTTCCAATGATTTAGTGGGTATACTGTAATTGGGATCAACCACTGGATTTAGCCCCCGAAAACAGACGTATGTCTACTTGACTCCACAAAAATATCTTAGCCTACTTACAACTCTGGGATTTTTCCTCTAAATTCTTCTTGAATTTTGCCTTAGGAAGACCTCCATCCCTCCCCATGTCATTTTCATGTATTTAAAGTCCATAGGACTTTGGTTGTAGTGCTAAATTTTAGATACTTGTTAAATGAAATGCACAGTAAGTCAGGTGACATGATGATTAAATGCCTGCCTGCTCAAAACATATATATTTTCTGTAAGGCACTGCAGTGGCTTCACTTTTGGAAAGGATTGTTTGGGCCATAGATCAGGGTATTCTGTTAGTCCAATAATAATTTCAAAAGGGTATCATTTTATTTGCTGCTTGAAGAGTCCATGCCACTCTGAATTCATCCAAACTTGTCTGATGTCAACTTTGTGCTTGGGTGGGTGACTCCCAGGTATCCAGATGGAGCAAGGGAAAAATACTGTTTGAATTCTGATCTATTCTTACCTCACTTCTGAAGTCTGGGTACTTCAGACAGAAGGTTCCTAGTAATACTTGTCATATGCACTACATTATTTAAAAAAATCTGAAATCTTAGTAGGAGGTGGCAGCATGGCTTACAAATGGGAGGTCAGTAGTGTCTCAGCATATTTCATGAATGAGGTCAGGTGTTTGCATAATAAAATACATCTTTGGGAGTACCTTTGTCATCCAAAGCTCTGCCAAGGATCTTGAAATGACCTGAGTAGTGTTTTCGTGTTTTATCCCTTAACCTAATCTGTTTCACAAAGCTTATTGGGAGGACAGGCCAGGTCAGGCCCAAAATCAACCAGTAAAGTATTATGATTAAGGGAGAATTTGTATGACAGTTACTGATAACCCTGATATCTCATGCAAAAGTTCCTGCAACAATGACATCCCCTCGAAGTTGGGGCATCAGTGGTGGCTAAGGACTCCCATGCTAATGGAGCAATAAATCTTCTCCTTTTGGATAACAACAAGGGGTACTCTCGAAGGTGCTGAACCCATTTGGGAAATAAATTCAGTATGTTGGCTAACTCCCTTAAAGTCTGAACCAATCCCAGGAATGTATTCACTTGGTGGATAACATGCCATGCCTCCCCAAGCTGACAAAAAGATGTATTTGTTCTGGACTCATTTGTTCTGAAGGCTGACATACCAATCTAGAAAAGAAATAATAACTTCTTCAATTTTTTCCCAGCCTTTTTCCAAACCTTTAGGTGAGCCCATTACAGAGTTTTTGTGGCAAGATTTGTTCAGAAGGAGTTTGCCATTGCCTTCCTCTAAAACTGAGAGTGAGTGACTCGCCGAAGATCAGCCAGTGAGTTGCCATGATCAAGTGGGGATTCGAATCCTGGCCTCCCAGGGTCCTAGTCCAACACTCAACACTACACTGCACTGGCTCCTAAAACAAATAAAAATGAGCTGGTTTCTCAAGGTGACAACTATATTACAAATGGAACTAATATTAAAAAGACTGTGACTTTTAATAGAGAAAGTTCTGATTACAAATTTAGTAATGGACACTTTTGAGGCCTTGCTTTTTAAACTTTCTTTTCAAAATATATATCTCATAGCTTTATCTTAAGCTTTCTATAGCATCTTTTTCTCTGAGGGAACAAAGTACAGTGAGATATTGCTATTTCTGGCTGGCACCGCAAGGAATAGAAAGGTAGAGAGATGAAGAGGATTTAGAATTCACTTACATAGAATTTACTTATTTACTCACTACGATAACTCTGCAGTCTAGCTTAAATTTCAGCATGAAATAGTGAGGGGTGGTTGAAAGACTGATGCTTTTTTCATACTGCCTGGATTTTCTAAAGATATCCTGCATACTGCTGGAGAAAATGGAGACCAAATATGGCCAAAGAAAACTAGAAGCTGTTTCATACTTCAAAGATTGCACTGCTTCAGCGTATGTGACCGAGGGTTCATTTCTTTCCTTATACATTTTGAAATCCCATTCAAAGTATTCATACTAAAGAATACACCTTTTTAATAATTTGCATGAATATAAAAATCCTCTGCCTTTACTGCTGCATGTCCCAGAGGACCTGTGAAATCACTGCCTATTGCTGTAAATTATAAAATGAGTTAGTGAAGTCTCTCTTGGTACCTTTATAAATTTCTGTTATACTGGCAGAAACACGGGTTAACAGAGAACTTTCCTTCCTGTCATAAAGTACCAACCCAATTAGCTCTTTATGGGACAATTTACCTTATGACCATGCTACTCAAACTCTGTGAGAGGGGTATCAAATCTCTAAGTAGATCTCACATTAGAACCATTTTATATTTTCCTTCTCATTTTGAAAATGGGTGCTGGGAGAATTTCAAGCTGGTGTTCAAAGGGAAAAGTTGTACTGTGTTCTAGGCTCACACTTCAGTGTTCAATGGGTAGTGCTGTATAATAAAAAGAGATTGTCACACCTGTAAGTCAAACCAGAGCTTTTACTTTGCTGACCAATTTTCCTCCAGTTAAGTCCTTGGGAGGTTTGATTTGGTAGCTTTGTACCTAATGGATTTTTTTCCAGGTGACGTTAAAAACTGAGATTGAGATAATGTAGACTAAAAGTACCCCTTCCACCATGCCCTCCCCTGGTGATGGCTGTGATCATGAGACTGACCCACCCAACTTCTTTTCTGTGATGGCAGCCCAATGGGTCTTTTTGATCCCACCATTGCCTCCAATTATGTGAAGATGATGTCTAGTATCCCACAAATTTGTCACAGTGCTACTCAAACTCTCTTAAGTGTCTCCTACACTATAACTCTTTTTAGATGCCAGCACTCTGGGTTTCAATTCCCCCCTGCCCAACTTGGCACCAACTATTCGTTGACAGCCATGCACCCACTATCTAATGTTTCTCAAACCTAAAAGACTTTTATCAATGGGGCGAAACAGATGGGCAGAAAAAAGTGGCTTGAAGCTGCCTTTTCTGAATAAAATAAATATAATAAATATTTATTTGCATCCTGCCTCTCCGTGAAGCCACATTGAAACCCCACCAACCGCACTGTTGGCTCCCAAGGCAGCTGGAGTGCTCATGTCATGACCACATGACATGGCTTCAAGCCAGCAAAAAGTGGGAAAAGCTGCTTCTTTTTAAAATGGCTTTTCTCTGCATAAGAACACTTTTCTGCTGGCTTCAAGGCATGTGTCATCTAAACGCCACACCTTCAAGCCAGCCTGAAAGCACCTCTTTTTGCCTGTCTGTTTAGCCCCTACATTGGTATTATTTTTAATGTGTTTCTGAAATCACTTCAGACAGCTGCTTGTTGAAAAAAGTAACACATTAATTACAAGCCAGAGTATCTCTTTTAGTGGATGGTGGATGAGTGCCCTCCCCAAGCCCTGGACCAACTCAGCATGGGTGTTGGCCCATAAAGCCTGGGGCTCCTCATTCCCACCCATGGACTCGCCAGGAGGAGAATGGAGGACGAGGACGAGTGAGGGAGGCCCTTTAACATCTTTGGCCCTCCCCCTCCAGCCCCCGACCAACTCAGTGCAGGCAGTGGCCCATAAAGCCTCGGGCAAAACTAAAAACATTGCTTTGTTGCTAATTTTAGTCTCCCCCCTTTTCAGGGTGTTAGATTGTAATCTTTTAATTGTAACTTCTTAATTGTAATCTTGTAACTTGCTATGCTGTATTTGTTTTATTATTTCATTGTTTATTGGCATTTGCTTTGTTTATTTTTTGAATGAGGGGTTGGAAATGGGGATTTCCTTTTGATAATTATTGCTTCAAATGTAATCTTTTGTGTTATCCTTTTGTCATTATTGAAATAATAATAATAATAATAATAATAATAATTATGTATTGCTATGTTATATTTGTTTTAATATTTTCATGTTTATTGTTATTGCTTTGCATTATCTCCACTGTTGTAAGCTGCCCGGATTCCCAGTGATTGGGTGGGATATAAACAAATCCCATTATTATTATTATTATTATTGATATGGTGTGTAAATACTTTATTTGCTACACAATTTAACAGTTTCTTTAGCTTATCTTTGTCATTGTTTCTTTATAGCTTTACACATATCTTCCCTTACAGACTAAGGCCCGGTACAGACTCTGTACCGTGCTTTGTACTGGCCTGGGGCCAAAATTAGGGCTTGGTAAGGCAGACCATTTGCAAGCTCCCAAACCCTACTGTGACATGAGTGCCATCTTGGCACACCACCATTTACACAAGGCGCACCATGATGACGTGCCTTGTACGACATGTCCAAATGGCGCAGCGCATGAGGGACATCATAGCACCATGCCAGGGCACTTATGGCTTCTCTGTAGTGACACACAGAGGAGCGGTGTTTCGCAGCTCCTTTTTTGAGTGTATTGTTGCCACACCGTGCAGTTGCCATTGCATTGATCTGGGGGAGAAAGGGGCATCCTCTGGCCGTCCCATTCTCCCAATCTGTATAGCCCCTAATTTCTCATTTAACCTTTATTAAGCTTTTGTATGTTATAACCCTTCTGGTTACCTGTGAACCCACTGTTCATCAAACACTATGTCTTCCACAGGACACTACAACAATTTAATTAAGGACACTATTTGTCCCTTTCTTGGGTACCTAAAACCATTTCTAACTGCCCTCACAGCAGCCTAACCTAGCCTTCAATAGCTGTTCACCCCTCAGGACACACTAAACATCAACCACTTTCAAACCTGCTCCTCCTTCTTGTATATTCACTCCTGGGAGCAGCCTACACCTTTCCCTGGCTTTGCTCCCATTTGCTAGTGCCAAGGTTCTAATCTGCCTATTGTCTCCACAAAGAGGAACACCTGATGAGAGACAAGATAATTTTTTAAAAGTTAACTTGTTGAACCACAGCTCCCAGAATCCCCCAGCCAATTATAATCTTAAAAAGTAATGTTTTTAAGTTGATTAAAACGATATTGAGATAAATATAGTTACACTCCTCTGCACGCTGACAAATTTTGCAATTGAGATATTTGGTCATATTGAGTTCCTGAACACATGGAACACTGTAGGGAGCTCAACCAGATATGAAGCCAGCTTCTTTGTACGTCTTCCAATTCAGTCTGAGGTCAATGAAGAAGAGGGGGCAGCATTTACATTTTCATGTCCCTTCCTCACTTACACATTTGTAATCACATTCCTCTCATCAATCATCACCATATTGGCTGGGGATTATGGAAGTTGCAGTTTTAAAACATCTGGTGGTCTGCACTTTGACTATTCCCTTCCTGTGTCTCAAGAATGAATGATATTTCTATTGAAATTTTTCAGATGTGTTGGGAAAAATATGTTCTTGTTGCCCAGAGGTCCACCTTTTATATCTTTTTCAATAACTGCTGACCCATAATGACTCCTGACTTAAGAGCAGCATGAATAGATGCTGAAGCATGCCTGGCGTAGTTAAAATCACCAATTTACAGTTAATTAAGAGGCTGGCAGCTGCTTTTTCCTCTGGGGTTTCTCTGCTCTTAACTTCTGGTTAAATATTCATTTGGCTTTGGCTTGACAGGTCATGTTCTACCATAGATTTTATAGCCTTGTTATTAAATGGCAACCCAGCTATCAAAAGCTTCTGCACTGCACCCTACAGTGTTTAGAGCAGCAGGTAATAAATTGTTAATAAATGTGGCCCATTGTATAGGTTTATGATGCTGTCAGGCTTACTGGGGAGCCTGAAGGGAATCTGTTATCAGTAAAATATTTCAAGTGTAGGATAAAATGTGAAACAAGGCAAAACTTAGTCCCCTTCCCTTGCAATAGATCATCACACAGACACCAGCGAGGCATATAAAATATTTTTACAATGCAGCGAAAAGTGTGACACTTCCCCTGTAAAATAAGAACATTGTTATAGATTGCTCTTTAATAATATATCTTTCGTTTAGGTTTCTAAAAGAATACTATCAGCCTCTTTCCCCCTACTGTGCTCCTGCTGAGATCAATACTAAATAAATAGCTGATTTTTTTTTCTGTTCCAGAGATAAGCAGATGGTGGCAATCCCAAGATTCAAGCACTTATCTTTAAATGAATAAAAAGATTCAGAAACAATAATGACTTCTTTGGATTTATCTCAAAATATGTCCTCTTTTGGGCTGGTCTCTCTTAATAGAAATGCTCAGCCTTAAAATACTGTGAATTCTCATCTGAAAGTCTACACATTCTCTCCTTTTTCTTTGGTGCTTCCCCTTTGTACTTGGGAGTCTTCACAGTCAAATGTCCAAGCAAGTATCCTCAGAAGGCCTGCAGGAAGAAGGAAAACATTTCCAATAAATTAACAGTCTATCATTGTCTCCTCCTCCTCCTCCTCCTCCTCCTCCTCCTCCTCCTCCTCCTCCTCCTCCTCCTCCTCCATACTCAGCAGAATAACAACAAAAATATTTGTGGTCAATGATCCAAGAACATTCTGAAAATTGCTCAGGAATATATTCTTTTACTCTTAACAGTTCCTTTGGTTGTAATATCTATGTTACTTCAATATTCTTTTGCTTATTTTTTTTCTATGCGTTCTCACCTAAAAAGTTAGAAATTAAGTTTAATCATGTTTCAAGGACTACAATAGAGTCTCAGTTAACAGACCTTCGGTTAACCGACCTTCTGGATTATCCGACGTCACGTTTCTTTGTGAGTGCGCTTCATGGGTGCGGAGCTCACAAAGAAGCATGGGACATCGGATAAGCCATTGGGGATTGGCTTATCCAACACCTCCTGTCCCTCCCTTTCTCCCTCCCTCCCTACCTCCATTCCCTCCTTCCTCCCCCCCTTCTCCTTCTCCTCCTCCTCGCTGCCCAACCTCGGCAGCAGCCCTGGAAGATGTTGGAGGATGCCACTTGCCTCCATCTTTCCTGTGGTGGCAGCGGCAGCAGCGGCAGAGGAGAAGGCTGCCGGCTGGGGCTCCTTGGACATGCCTCCGTCTGGCATGCCTCAATCCTCCAACGGAGGCTCATCCAGGATGGAAGCACATCTACGAAGCCCTGCCTGGCAGCCTGGAAGACAGAGGCAGCAGTGGTGGCTCACTGCACGTTCCTCATTGGATGGACCTGGAGGACTGAGGCATGCCAGATGGAGGCAAGTCCAAGGAGCCCTGGCCAGCAGCCTTCTCTGCCACCACTGCCATCATGAGAAGGACAGAGGCAAGCAGCGTCCTCCAACATCTCCAGGGCTGCTGCCGAGGCCAGGCAGCGAGGAGGAGGAGAGGAAGGAAGGAAGGAGGGAATGGAGGAAGGAGGGGGAGGAGGAGAGGAAGCTGCAGAGAAGAGGTCTGGGGCTAGGCTTGGCTCAGTTCTCTCCTCCAATGCCGTGGAGGAGAGAACTGGGCTGAGGACCCAGGCCTCTTCTTGGCAGCTTCGTGGTCAGCCCAGGCCTCTTCTGGCAGCTTCGAAGTTGCCGAGAAGAGGCATCGGCCGAAGCTGCCAAGAAGAAGAGGCCTGTGGCTTGGCTCAGCCCAGTTCTCTCCTCCAACCCCCCCCCCCCCGGCAGCCAAGCCAGGAGATAAGCAGTGAACGAGGGAGGGAAGGAGATGGGGAGAGAACAAGGGAGGAAGGGAAGAAAGGAAGAAGGAGGGAAAGAAGAGGGGAGGGGAGTCAATTATCCGACATATACGCGTTCGGCTGATAGTCGGATAATCCCTCCGTATTATCCGACATATTCGGTTATTTTACTATCAGCCTGTCCCGTTGAGACTCTACTGTATATTCTTCTTAACAACTCTACTTTTCCTTACAATATTTTAGAACAAAACTCCAGTCTTTTCCATCATAGTATATCCCATCTTTTGCTAATGATAGCTTGTCCATTTCTTTGACTTTTAGCTACTTAATCAGCCATTCTTCAATAGTAGGTACTTCAATTGTTTTCCATTTTTTCAGGATTCTCATGAACAAAGTCATGTAAAGAATAGGTTTCCAATATTTATTTCTAATGTTTGTTGGGATTTTGTTAACTGAAGATTTTATTCTAGACAAGCAGTTCCAGACTAATCAATGTCAGTCACTGTTTTATTAATGTATTTTATCTGTAACTTTTCTAAGATATTGTATAACAATCCAAAATTTTTTATATACAGAGAAATAAGCAAAAGTAAAATAAAAATGTACAGTATGTCATATTCACATTTTGCCACTTTAAACTATCCTAACTATCACAATAGAATTCTATGATTTTGAAGGAAATCTGATTTGATTATAAATTATCTTCTGTTGAATACTTTTGAAATGATCTGAAGTGAAATCTATGCATCTGCTTTTTGACAAAGATGTCATTAGCATTCAAGGTTGTAGTACCATTTCTTGGTGAAAAAAAAAAATACAGAACAAACAAGACAGCTGTTTTTCTCATTTAAAGACAGCACCACTTGATTTTGCTTCCCCTGTGATTACTGATGTCAAAATAACTAATTAGGTGCCAACACCAACAGGATTCATGTGTGCTAGGTACCTAACCTAGAATTTGCTTTGAACAAATAAAGTTCCACATCATTTATTAAAAACATAAAGGAAAAGGGCACACCAGTAGATGTAATTTACTCATGGTGTTCTTTGTTTCTGAGCATTTGAAACAAATCAACCACTTGCTCACTGAGCATAAGACAAAGTCATGTGCTGAGCACTTTTTAAAAAAGAAAAGAAAAGAAAATTCACTCTGAACAGTACAATTAGCCCCACTGACCTGTAACATGAGTGCTACAGTATTTATATAGTATCTAGGGGATGATGGATGTGATTTCTCACCTGGTTTATCTTTCTGTCTTTCAAGAGCCAATGGGGTAATGGCTATGCTTAGAGGCAAAGAAGCTCTCCTAAAACAAACAAACAAACAAACAGCTTCATTTATAAACCGCTTCATACCGCCTAAGCAGTGTCTAAGCCGTTTACAACTGCAAGCTACTTGCCCCCAACAATCTGGGTATTCATTTTAGCGACCTCGGAAGGAAGCAAACCTGAGTCGAGCTTGAGCCCTTTTGCTGGTCTTGAACTCGCAACCTTATGGTTTTGAGTGAGTTGTTGCAGTACAGGCATTTAACCACTTAACCACCAGGGCTCCTACACTGTCCAATGTGAACTGGATTTATTGTATTGCCCACTCTTATTTCTTGTACTGTATTGAGATTAAGTTTTTTTAGTTTCTAGTACAAACAGTCTAATTTACAGTTAAAACAACATAAAAAATTAATAAAATGGAAGGAAAAAAAGAGAAAATAAATAAATAAATAAATAAATACAACTAATACACGGTAAGGTTCTGACTCCCCACCATCCTGATGGTAATAAAAGAAAAAAGAAAAAAAGATATTACTCTACCATTACAGACGCAGCTAAATAATCCTACTAAAATCACTAATAACCATAGCCACATTTTATTACATCATTAGATTTCTTTGAACAAAAAATCCACAGACAGTTTCCAATTTCTTAAAGTTTTAAACTGGCTTATCCTTTAGAAACCATGTTAATTTGGTCCTTTGGGCTAACCCAACAACCTTACCAAACCATTCTTCCATCATCAGTGCTTCAGTCCTTTCCCAATCTTGAGCAAACAATATTCTTGCTCCTGTCATCATGAATCGAAGATCTATATTTAATATCCAGCTTTTTATCCATAAGGCCCGACAGAAACATTTCTGGCAACATTACAAAATCTATTTTAAGAATTAACATATAAATCTTAGATTAGTAACTTTTCACCTTCTTACAAGTCCACCAGCTATGAGAAAAGGAGCCCTCCTTATCTTGACATCACCAATGGGGGAGAAGATTATTTTAATATGGCACATATAAGCTCGGACATAACTTGACTATCAAATACCAAGGAAACAAACTGAGACAAGAAGTGAATATGTCAGGAACAAAAGCCACAGAATACAGTTGGGAATATATTCCTTTCACTAGCCACTCCTCCTACCCCCAGGAGCCTTCACATTTCTGGCACAGCCTGTTTTGTATTGGCTATAGCTTTAGAATAGCATTGGTTCATGTATTTGGTTTAAATTTATATTCCCACTATCTGGGTTCCTAGAGCTGGTTGCAGCTGTAAGCTGTGGTAAGCTCAATAACATCAAAATGCCACATTAAAAAAAAACCCCATCAACTAAAGCTATAAGGAAGTCCTCTTTGGAAACATTATCTCACTATTTTGGGAATAAATCCAATTTACTTGAATTTTTCCAAATCTTTTACAAGGAAAAAAAAAAAGGAATGTATGGTAATATATACTCCGGGGAAAACAGAGACTTTTACTTCAGTTTGTGAAATTTGATACAAAAAAGCCCAGTAGTAAAATCTCACTTCTCTGAGAAAAAGTTGTAATCTTATTTCCTTCTGTGGGTCGAGTTCTGAGCACTGTGGTTTTGGCTAGTCAGCTTTGAGACATAAGAGTAAACTGTCTAGTTTCTTGGATGTTGCTTTGTAAAGAACAAGGGAAGGAGAACAAAGGTGAGAAATCCTATGGGTTTCTCAATTATTGAAACCATAGACCATTGGCTGTCAGTATTGCCCTAGTGACTTCTTTTGTTCAGTCATGGATGAACAAGGCTTCCCAAAGTTTACAAAGGAAAATAAATATGAACAGCTTAGTCTGGGAACAGATTCAATGGGTTAAAATAGTGTGCAGAGAATGTCTCACAGACTGTCAGCTCTCAACAGAAAACAACCAAGTGTACGAGGAGTTAATGCACAAGTCACAGCAGAGATGGGACTTGCCCTACATGGAATGCTGCAGCATCTCCATGACAGGGTCTGTTTTGGAATGAGAATCTATGGAAGTTGGGAGATCAGAGTTGAAAAGCCCATGGTGGTAGATATGGAAATGAGGAAGAGGAAAACTGACAGGGCAGGAGAAACATGCTGGCCAGGAGATAAAAGTACAAGGAGGCTGCAAAAGTGTTGAACACCATGCAGGCAAAGTCAAGACAGAAAGTGATATGGGAAAACAATACTACTTTCTCAAGCTTATCAAAAGGGATGCCAATGTACAGAAAGAAAACTCATAGCTATGATTCTGGCTGATCCAGATAGACTCATGATACAAAAAAAGATCTGCAAGTAACACAAAGAAGTCCAAAATCCAACCACAGGAGGATATCATTCTCCAGTGATTCGGTGTTGCCACTGCCATCTAAATGACATTTAATATATGCAGTGTTTGGGATAATTCTACCACTATGCAGCAGTGGTGGCCACTGGCTCCCATGTCAGTGGTGCTGTCAATCCTCTCCAGGTTTTGGTACCTTCAAAGGTGCTGTCCAGGATGCTGAACTTGTTTTTGAGGAAAGGATTCAACTCCTTTAAAGCCTAGGTTAAAAACTGCAGTGCATTTTTTATAGTAGGGGCACCCAATCACTACTGCTAAGCAAGACAGTGCTGCCGCTGCCTTTGTTGAAGTTTGCAGGCAATAAAACAGTAATGATAGCACTGTCAGCCATTCCTTCTACAATCCCACCTGATCCTTTCTGTCGGAGAACCGGATAGTTCCCAAAGATGCTTTGTTGTTCTCATTTACAGTGGAAGAAACCATCTGGTCGCCAGTACTGAGGTAAGATTCATCTATGAGTCTGGCTATCTTCTGTATGTGGACTAATGGAGGTGGTATCCATTCTTTTGTCCTACTCAAGCAAAAAAAAATAAATAAATAAAATAAATAAAATAAAATAAAATAACTGGAGCTGGCCCTGGAACCTCTGAGCCTGAGTGAGTTGCTGCAGACGACTCCCCATGGGCAGTATTGCCTCCTTCTCTTGTTTTAGAGAAGTAAGCCTTATTTTTATGATAACAATTTAGAACCTTTTTGAAGTATACTGTACCTGGATGAGTTTTAATGCTATTATTTTCACCTTTGTACATTTTGCTGCATGCTATGCTGTTTTTATGATACAGAACCTTGTCGATTATAAGCAGAATCAGATGAGTCAGGTGAATGTGACGGTCAGGAGTGCCTGATACGCCAACTGCGTCCTTTCCTGGAGATGAGGGACCTGAAAATCGTGGTACATGCTCTGGTAACCTCTTGCCTGGACTACTGAAATGTACTCTACATGGGGCTACCCTTGTGCCTATCTCAGAAACTGCAATTAGTTACTGCAACATCTAGGAGAGAGCACATAACACCGGTGCTTAAATCTCTCCACTGGCTGCCAATTAGTTTCCAGGCTCAGTACAAGGTGTTGTTTTTAACCTTTAAAGCCCTGCATGGCTTGGGTCCATCCTTTCTCTGGGACCGCCTCTTCCTGTATGACCCCCCCCCCCTGCACACTCCACTCCTCTGGGAGGAATCTGCTACAGCCCAAGAAGACCAGGCTGACACAAACCTCCCAGAGGGCCTTTTCAGCTATAGCCCCCAAGCTGTGGAATGACCTGCTGGATGAGATGCGTCTTATTACATCTGTTGATGGCTTTTGAAAAGCCTTAAAGATGCATCTCTTCCAGCAGGCCTTCCCAGATAATATCTAATTTCCCGGCTCCATATCTACTCCCGACTCTTTCTCTTAGCTCCTTTTCTCCCCTTCGAAATTGTTTTATGCAGCTTCTGGCAGTTACTTTTAAATGTTTTATTTGTATTATGTTTTTAATTCTTAGCTATTTAATTCTATTTTAAGGGGTTGGTAAGGGGGATGGGGTTGTTGTATTTTAACCTGTGATGCTTTTACTATGTTGTACCCCGCCTCGATTGCCAGTTCAGAGGGGTGGGCTATAAATAAAATTATTATTATTATTATTATTATTAGAATAAAATTATTTTATCTTTTAAAGTAATCTTGCCATTTTGAAGGGTTATGTTTGGGGGGCAGGAAGAGAGCTGCCTCTAGGTTCTAAACTTTAGGACCCCATTGAAACTATGAAGTCTGTGATTAGAAATAAATATAAGCATTTCTATTTCCACCTTCTCTGAAGCCTGAAATCCTACAAGGAGGGACTAGTGGTGACATTTTTTTTTAAAAAAAAGAGGCAACTGGAGAAGCACATATACATAAGGGAATAACAATGTGGAGGGAGCTCTAGAAAGAATGACTCAAGAGATATAAGAAACGGCAACAAGCCAAAAGACGCGGTTGGCAGACAGCTTGGGGGGAAAGGCTTGTTGGGTGCTTTGAGCTGAAAGAAAGCAGGGAATAATAGGATGATGCAAAAAGTACAAGTGATATTTAGTCACAAAGGTTGAAGTATATGGTACAAGCAGGAACTACAGAAGGAATCTGTGGGAAGTGGAAGAGAATGGAAATTAGAATGTAAAAATCTTGAGGGAAAGCAGAATATCCAGGGTTATCATCAGAGGAGGAACTTGGGTAGCCTTCTGACATTTTTTAAAAGTGTAATCCTCTGGAGCTTTTACATAGTAAGAATTCTTGCTGGGTTTTATTGGTTTAAGGGGGGGGGGCATCACTCAACTGATGTGCCAGAGTGAAATGTGCACAAGAAACTGTAAGAATTCTTTTATCTATCATCTGTGGATTTTTAAAAATAAATTAAGCTCTTCACTCTCCGGGGATGGCTGATGTTTCTCTTGTTGCTTTTTCGACAGTTTTCTCTTGTTTAAACATATCACTTTTTCATCACTTTTGATGAAAATTATCATAATATTGAATGTCATCCCTGTGGTGGCTAGTAGAATATAGACAGGGCACACAGCTGCAAAGTTTGAGCAAGGGCACTATTTAGGCAGTGCACAAAGAGCTTTGATTATTGATAACAAACACCTATAGGTCTGGTTATTGGTTATATGAAAAACAAAAAGTAACCACAAATAGTCTTTAAAAATAAGCTGCCACTCCTTTTAATTTTTTTTTTAAATTGTAACACACACACACACACAAATACAGTGGGTCCTTGGTATCCACTGGGGGTTGATTTGTCTCCCTCTGGATAATGAAATCTGTAGATGATGAAGTCCCATTAAAAACCATGGCATAGCAAAATGGTATCCTTTGTATAAAATGGCTAAATCAAGGCTTGCTTTTTGGTATATATCTATCTCTGCCTCTATACATTCATGCTGTAAATGGTTGAATCCATGGATAAGGAATCCATGGATGTGGAAAGATTACTCTCTCTCTTTGTCTCTCTCTCTCTCTCTCTCTCTCTCTCTCTCTGATGTACGGTATCAGTTTCTTGTGTTAGCATATCCTATACACCTCTCACTGGATAGGCAATTTCATAATTAATATCTAGAGTTGCATGTTTCAGAGTTGTGATGAACTGGAGAAATTAGAAGTTATACATGTGTAGGAATCATGCTGACTTGATATAGATAAAACTAGGTTTCTTGATCACCTCACTTCCCCCCCCCCCCCCGGCTGTTTCAATTTCAGATTATAATGGAAGCAACGGGAGATGTATCAGAAAGCAATCCGTGATCATATCCTTTACCCCACCTTATCACGATGTTCTTAAACACCCCTCCTGCCTGGTAATTAAGGAATTGTCTCACATGTAACCAATGTATTATCATTCCAGAACTAAAGCCATCAGTCATCCTGGACCCTTTTGTCAAACCCCTGGGAAAACTATTAAGGCCTTTTTCTTACTGAATATGATACAATGCAACCCTTGAGGTTATAAAATGGAGGAGAAATCTGCCCCAGCTTTAGCCACATTATTCACATGCCATGCATTCCTCTGTGTAACCCTCAGATGTGGTCTGAGTCACTCTGCATTTTCCATGGACCTTTCTTTAGGACTGATATTTATCACCCTCTTTAACTTCTCTTTAACTTCTGTTTAACTTTAACTTTAACTTCTTTTACTTTAACTTTAACTTTCTTTTACTTTAATTTCTAACTTTAACTCTTTAACTTCTCTTTAACTTTTTTCTAGATTCAAAAGGTTGCCTCAGTTTTTGTATGTCTGCATACATACTTGCACATCCTTTATTTGTGGCAGCTGGAGAACTCTCTGCAGTTATCATTAGTATACATAGATAAAAAGATCCCCGTAATTCCCTCCTCTTGCAGGCCTCCTTTGAACTATAATTTCCCCAAATTTCAAGGAGATACTTTGTGGCATTGTGGATGGGGATCCCCAATGTATCCCCAATGTTAGGGTAACAACTGCCAGGGATTCAGAACCTGGTAGTTCCCAAGTCCCAGTGTGTATCAAGTTTCAATCTGTGACTACTGATGACATGGACAAGATTCTTGGAAACATGAGGAAGGTGACTTGCCTTCTTGATCCCCGTCCATCTTGGCTGGTCATCCGGGGGGGGGGATGCATTGAGGGTGTCCCTTCGAGACACAATCAATTCATCCCTTAGGGAGGGTTTTTTACCACCCTGTCTGAAGGAGGCAGTTGTTAAGCCCCTCCTAAAGAAACTTTCCCTTGACCCCCCGGAGAGGAACAACTATAGACTAGTATCCCTGCTTTCATTTTTGAGCAAGGTGATTGAGAGAGCAGTCACCTCCCAACTCCCGGTTGTCTTGGATGAAACCGATTATCTCAATCCATTTCAAACCGGCTTCAGGACAGGACATGGAGTTGAGATTGCCATGGTTGCTCTGGCCGACGACCTCTGCCTGAGTATTTTCAGGGGTAGTGTGAGCCTGCTGGTACTCTTGGATCTCTCAGTGGCTTTTTACACTGTAGATCACTCCATCCTTTTGGATCGGCTGAGGGAGACGGGGATCGGAGGCACTGCTCTTCAGTGGTTCCGGTCCTTTCTCCCGGCAGATCCCAAAGGGTGAGGCTCGGGGACAGTTGTTCCTCCAAGATCAAGCTTAATTGTGGTGTCCCTCAGGGCGCCATCCTGTCCCCGATGCTATTTAATATCTACATGAAGCCTCTGGGCAAGATCATTTGGAGGCATGGAGCTCAGTGTCTTCAATACACTGATGACACTCAGCTATACCTCTCCATGTTCAGATTGTCGGCACAGACTTTAGATGGCATCTCTCCTCTCAATGACTGTCTTGTGGCGGTAATGGATTGGATGAGGGAAAACAGATTGAAACTGAATCCAGACAAAACGGAGGTAATGACAGTTACTGGCCCGAAACCAGGCTTGAGAATACAGTCTCAAGTCCTGGATGGAGGAGAGTTCCTCAAAGGACTCTGTTCGAGTCTGGGGGTACTTCTAGACTCATCGCTCCACATGACTAGTCAGGTGAATGCGACGGTCAGGAGTGCCTGTTATCAGCTTCGGCTCATACGCCAGCTGGACCCTTTCCTGGACATGAAGGACCTGGAATCTGTCGTACATGCTTTGGTATCCTCATGCCTTGATTTCTGCACACGCTCTACATGGGGCTACCCTTGTATTTGACCTGGAAACTTCAGTTGGTGCAAAATATGGCAGCCAGGCTTGTCACTGGAACATCTTGGAGACAGCACATAACACCTGTGCTCAAGGCTCTCCACTGGCTGCCGACTAGTTTCCGGGCGCAGTACAAGGTGTTGGTTTTAACCTTTAAAGCCCTACATGGTTTGGGTCCATCTTATCTAAGGGACTACCTCTCCCCGTATGAACTCCCCCCCCTCACACTCCAGTCCTCTTGGAGGAACTTGCTGCAGCCTACGAAGACCAGGCTGTCGCAGACCTCTCAGAGGACTTTTTCCGCTACAGCGCCCAAGTTTTGGAATGACCTGCCGGATGAGATGCATCTTATAACATCTCTTGATTGCTTTAAAAAAGCTCTAAAGACACATCTCTGCTAGCAGGACTTCCCTGAAATCTCATAGTTCCCGGCTCCAAAAATTGAAAAATTGATTTTTAATTTTCCACTAGCTCCCTACATTTCCAACCCTGTTGCTGTCTCCCACCTCGCTCAGGAATGATGCTCATGAGAATGCACTTTATTTTGTTTTTTTAATTGCTGTTGGTTTTAACTCATTCTTAGTTTAATTTAATTTTAAAGGATGGGAGGCAGGGGAATGGGCTGTTGTACTGTTTTAACTTGTATGTTTTAATTCGTGCTGTAACCCGCTCTGATTGTTTTCCACAGAGGAGTGGGCTATAAATAAATATTTATTATTATTATTATCATCATCATTATTATTATTAACCACTTTGACACCACAGCTGCATCCACACTGCAGAAATAATCCAGTATGACATCACTTTGAGCCTGTATAGACTAGCTGGTAAAGCCGGCTTCTAGGTGGCTTGGGGGTGTGGTGTTGAGACGCCACCCCCCCCCCCCAAAGACATCTGGAAGATTCCCTGGCCAATGGTTTTCAGCTGCTCTGAGGGCATGGTGTTTACATGCCACATGCCTCCAGAGCACTCAGGAGCTGCCCTGGGGCTACGATCGGGCCACCAAAGGCAGTCCTTTACCAGCCCAAATATGAGTGGAACTTTTCTGCTCCTATTTGAGCTGGCATCATGGCAGATTGGGACCACAGCATGTGTTTGCACACAGCACCGGAGGAGCACCATGACACCATGTGGAGTGGTGTGCAATGTCAGGGCACCCAGGGGGTAGAGTTGGGAGCGTGTTGTGAGAACACCTACTTGACTGTGCCCCCATGCTGGCCTTAGTGACTGATGTGTACAGGGCCTCAACCTTCTCTGTCAGAGAGCTCTGACATGCCAGCAAACTTCAATTCCCAGAATTCCATAGTTTAAAGCCACATCAGTTAAAGTGGTGTGAAACAGGATTACTTCCACAGTGTGGATGCAGCCCACTTTAACAGCCATGACTCTATCCTACCAAATTCTGAGATTTGACATTTACTGAGGTATTTAGCCTGATCTATCACAGAGCTCTGGTGCCTCATCAAATCCCAGGATTCAGTAGGAAAGAATCATGGCAGTTAAAGTGGTGTTAAACTGCTTTAATTCTGCAGTGTGGATCCTCCCCCAGTGCCTGATGAGAAAATATTTTGGAATGCCCCCTGGTGCCTCAGTCATCCTCTGACCCCAGAGAAATTCATTTGCCTTGAAGTTGTAGAAAGTAGTAGGAAGCCACATCAATCAAACACAGAATTTGAATATCATGTCCATGTGCTGATTGTTATATAGATGCAAATTTGACATTTTTACACCTCAGTTAATAAAGCACGCAACGGCTTCCTTTTATATATATATAGGTTTTTTTACACCCATCCTGTTCCCCCTCTTTTCCTCCTCAAGTAGTTGGTGTGTGCTCTTTTTCTTTTTTCTAGCAACATTGGTATTGTGAGATAGATGAACAAGGGCTAGAGAAACACATACTTTTCATGTTGGGTTGCAGCTGCATGTCTACAGTAAACAATACAATAATCAAAGCTTTTGCTGGGAAAGGAAAAACAGGATTCTGTTCCATCTGATTCTTCTGAAGCTGTGTGCCTGCAATACGTAAGGTGTATCCAGAATCCCTTAACAAGTGTGGGTGAAGAGCATAACACAGACGAAAGCCTGCCTCATCAGCTATTCCCAGCATGTTAAAAAAGCAAGGAAACATGTACCTGAAAGTTTGACCACCAATGGACTATACTAGACAATGCCACAATATTAATGTTAGACGGTCTTAATAGCTGATTCAGCGGGCATGAGTATCTTTGGTATGGAAGAGTGAAAGACAAATAAGGAATTTGATGCTCACTATATTAGGAAATCCTTGCTAACAAATTGGATAGCTCAAATAAAGAAATTTTATAGGAAAATACCACAATGGATTTCACTTCAAGAAGCATTCCATGGAAGATGGAAATTATTTTACATTTGCTTTATGACATTTTAACTAAGGACCAACATAACTGTTACAAAATGAAATCATTAGAAGAACTGGGGAAGCTGGAGCCCAAAATACAGTGGTTACTGTATATACAACTAAAAGAAAGATATGGAATGGACTTAAATTTAGAAGGTTTTGAAGATGAGAGTAATGTGCTAGAGAAAATTCTTGTTAACAAAGAAGTTTGACCATCAAAATAGAAATCTTAGAAAAGTGGAGGCTGGTGAAAGAAACAGTTATGTTTGGGTACATTTATGAAAAAAGCTTTCAGGGGTTCTCTTGAAATTGTAAAATGTTGTTTAGTTCTGCAAGCATACTTGATCTGATTGTTTAGTTTCACATGAATATACTGTAAGTTTGGAATAAAAAATTTGCTGAAACATGTTGGACTGCTCTTCTTTGTTGTGGTGCAGAACATCTCCCTCTTCTTCCCATGTTATTCTGCCTCTGCTACCAAATTTTCCATTAAAGATGTAATCCCTAGGAACATTAAGGCTGGCCTGGGGGTAGAGTCGGGGTGTTGCATCCACATGACGGATGCCCAGACTCCACCCCCATGGCACCGTGACACTGTGCACCACTCCACATGGCATGTGGCACCACAGCACTCCTCCAACATTGTGTCTGTACAACATAGTGCTGTATAGCCACAGTGCTGCAGCTATGGCATGCTTTCCAGGGCGCAAAAAGGAACCACTTTTTGCAGCTCCTTTTTGCACCCTGGAAATGCTGGATTGGGGGCATGGCATGCAGTTGCTGTGGCCCTGATCTGGCTAGGAAAGGGGTGGCATTGCGTCATCCCTTCGGGGTTGTCTGTACTGCCCTGTAGCAAACTGGGGTATACCTGTACTATGTATATAACTGCAAATAATCTGATATACATGCAAATAATCTGGACATATTGGGAAGACTAAGACCAGGAGACATTGTACCTATTTACTCTGTGATTCTGGTAATAACTGTTGCTGGACAACTTGACAACCCATGCTCTTTCTTTTTTTATAGTTATTTATCTTTTCATTGGATTTGGACAGGACAGCAGCCTTTCATATTGAGGACGGCTTCAAGCAGACAATTCTCCTTTGACAGCCTTTCAAAGTGAGGGCTATCATCTGTAAAATTGAATACATGAGCTTTCTAGAAGGAGAGGTGTGGTGCATAGACCTGCCTATCAGCCAATCATGATGCAGGTGTGACCAGCCAATGGGAAGCTGGCTGGGCAGGGCTATAAAAGGGCCTTGCAGGGAGTGAAAGGGAGGTTAGTTTTGGGGGAAAGAGTTACATCAAAGGGAGGGTGTGCTCTTGAAGTTCCTGAGGGAACATTTTAGTTTTGTTTGGAGACCACAAAAAGGTCTTAAGAGTCCAAAGAGGGACTGTGTAGGCTTGAGGAGTCTAGTAGGGAGAGGCTCAGAACAAGCCAGTTGTTGAAAGAAAGATTTTGGTCTTTGTACCTGAGGTAGGATTGCCTGTGTGGCTGTATTAATATTAAGATTTTGTCAGAATGTCTAATAACTAAGTAATAAGATGAATATAACAACTTTAAGTCTAATTTATAGCTTATTTTTATATTTTTTTCAATAAATGTTTGTTAGTACAGTGGTCCCCCGGGTTATGAAGGTAATCCGTTCCGGATTACCTTTCATAACCCGGAAATCTTCGTTTCCTGGGGGACCGCTATTTCTGCCGGACCGTGTGGCCGATTTAAAGGGGCCGCACAGTTTTTCTCATTCGCATCCCGGGGGATCCTTCGGATCCCGGGGGATGTTTTTTGGTCCCGGCGGTTTCGGGTCCCAGGGATTTCGTTCCCTGGGGGATTTGTAAACCGGGGGGCCACTGTATTTAACTAACTACTTGGCCTCAGTTTGAATCAAACCATGCTACCTAATATTAGTGACACAGAAATGTTGTGCCACCGTAAAGAGCAGTGTTTAGGTGAAGGTTGGCAGGACTCCTTCACATAATATTTTGGTGGCAGTGGTGAGATTAGAAGTTCCATAGGGTTGCCACAGTGGAGAATAGGTTGTGGGTGGACTGAGAGACTGAGAGTTCACCACGGAGGCAGTTTTGCGTGATCTGTATAACTACAGCCTAGCTTGTAGCGGGCTCAAAGCTTCCCTGTGTTTACATTAATCTTGCCTTGATCTTGTTTTATACTGATCTTATGCAAGATTCTAACCCAAAACATTTATCATAACAGCTTGGAAGAATATGAAGTGGTCCATACACAGACTTTTATTTCTAGGAATAATTGTCAAGGCCTACGGGAAGGAATAGATCACTCACTCTGCTTGAGAACACAGTGCTCCAAACCTAGATGGGAGATTTGATACTGGATCTCCTATTGTGCCTCCTCTCAATCACTGTGGAAGTTCCACAGATGGCTTTTTTACCCTACATCTTACTTCTGGCCTCAGAGAAGTGCCAAAACAGAGGTGCTTGAAAGTGATTATAATGGACAGGAAAGGAATCTTCTTGATCCACAACCTTCTCAGGCAGGTAGTGGAACATTTATTTAAAAGTAATATGTTTATCATCCTAAATACCTTAAAGGTACCAGATCCCATCTGATCTTCAAAGGAAAGCAGGCTCAAACCTGGTTAACACTTGAATGGAAGACTGCAAAATAAATAAATAAATACAAATTAAAAAAAAATAAATACCAAGTGCTGTAGGTATATTCCAGAGGAAGGAATTAGCAAACCATCTCTGAATATTCTTTGACTATGGAAACCTTATGAAAACATAATGGGATTGCAGTAAGTCAATAGATAGCATAACATAATGGGATTGCAGTAAGCCAATAGATAGCTTGAAGGCACATGCACGCATGTGTGTGCGCGCACACACACACACTGTTTGCATTAGTAGTTAGTTTTTCTTTTTAAATGTTTTCCTTATTAGAGTCATACTTCCTTATCCACAGATTTTTTTTTTATCCATGGATTCAAACATCCATAGATTGGAAATATTAAAAAAAAATCCAAAAAGCAAACCTTGATTTTACCATTTTATATAAAGGACGCCACTTTACTGTGCCATTGTATTTAATGGAATTTGAGCATTCATGGGGGTCCTGGAACCAAACCCCAGTGGATCCCAAGGGCCCACTGTACTCAAATTATATTTAAAGTTTATTTGTCTCACAGAAAAATAAGAATTTGGTTGAAAAAGGTGTAAAAATCCTCCTGAATGTTCCCTGAAACCCAGTATTTCAAAAGTAGTAAGTAAGCATTACTTGTTACATATAAAAATTAACAGTTGCAAAGCTCACCAGTTACCTTGCAGAATTACATCTTTATACTCATATCACCCTCAGAACAAGACATTACAAACTCTGCTGTCAGCCATGAGAAGAATTTTTGGTGTGCTTCTGCATGTGTCTACCCTTACTCCCTTTCACATATTTCAAGAGCAGAGATTCCCCCCCCCCCCCCATGAAATGAAACCCAAACTGGCTAAGCTGACACTTCACCCTGTTGACAAAACTTTAGCAGGATGTTAGACATATTGGAGGTCTGATGTTGGGGACACATCTTTCCCTGCAACTCCCCCCCCCCCACTGGTTTTGAGCTTCAGCCTTGTCCGCTGTAAAACCTTAAAGAAGTTTGCATGCACATACAGTATACCATTTCTCAGTGCAGTGCTTACTCTCAAAGCTACTCCAAGGCCTTCAATGAATTAAAATGCATTCATTTAAAATGATCTCACTGAAGAAGCTCTGTTATGTCATCATCATAAAATTTTTCAAATGCTACAACATATCTTGCAAAGGTTAATGCCTTAGACCCAATCTACTGTGAGAAAGCCTGTTGTTCTCAAAGACACATTCTGTGATATCACTACTAACGTTCATGAACAGCCCACATGGGACCATTGCTATCAACACCATGTGAAAGTCTTCATCCCTCAAGAATTTGGCGTTTTTATATGTTCTGGTTCAATTTCACATTAGGAGAAAATGTTGGCACTCCCCACTGTACACCTTGATAATCTCTTAAAGACAAATACTTTAGGCAGACTTCCATATACTTATTGTCTTGAAACTCAAAAAAAAAAAAAAAAAAAAAGCCAAGGAAATTGGTAGAGGCTTTGGAATATTTGCTAACTTTTTACAGTGTGCATAATATATCAGGGTGAAAAACCTAGATTCTTCCCTCTTTGAATTTCTTCTAGAGCATTTGTCACATTCCAAAATACAGCAGGCAAATATACTTTTGAGAGACACTTCTAAACTTTTAAAACATAGTTCAGAAACAGGATATGCAGTATAGCATGGAAAGGCAGCAAAACAGATGAAATGAAATCCTATTGGTAGAATAAAATAGATTTAGGCTGATGGTACTGTAGTGAAAAGACCCCAGAGACAGCGAACCCCGGAGACAGAGATAGCCAATCACCAAGCACCAGGTGACCAGCCAATTAGAAGCTGGCTGGAGACCCCAGAGACAGCAGACCCCGGAGACAGGAACAGCCAATCACAGAACACCAAGTGTCCAGCCAATTAGGAGCTGGCTGGACAGGGCTATATAAGAGCCTGAGCCGTGGGAGACAGGGTTTTTGTTTGGGTTCTGTTTTAATTGGAGTTTTGGCTGGGGAGAGGGATGCCACTGAGGGGGTGCTCTCTAGGTTCCTGATTGGGACAGGTGTAGGCTAGGTTTTAGGCCAGACAGGGTCTATGTATAGTCCAGAAGAAGGGACTGATTAGGCTTTAGGTTATAAGCCAGTTGATTTAAATTGAAAGTACTTGACAGATTGCCTGAGGGCTAAGGTGTTGTGTCTATGTAACTGTAGTAACGTAACTAAGAAAGAAATGCAAAAGCCTTGAAAGTAGTTCACTGATTACCTTGATGTTTTGTTAATAAACTTCAGTATTATTTTTATTACAACTTGGCCTCTATGAAATCTTGTGGCACGCTACTAAAGTTAACAAAGCCTCAGAATAAATAGGCAGTGGTGGAGAAGATCACCATAGAAGTAATTTGGTGGCAGCAGTGGGATGAATAGGCCCAGGATGCTGTCATCATAGAAACGTAGTGGTGGTGGTTCATCACTACAGGTACATATCCAGATGTTGATTGTCTAGGAGTGTCTTACTGTTTGTATGGCAATGATATTAGCTGTTTTAACCAGAGTAATTCCAGAAACAACAGTTCACAGAGCACACAATCACCATTTAGCTCTTACTTGTACCCATGCTGCTCTAAATTAAATTCTGGGAGAAGTGATGGTGGTGTGAGAAAGAGCTGACATACTGTGGACTCCTAGTGTCTGTTCTGTATTACAGATATTATCAGGCATTGTTTTTATGGCGTATGGAGGAATAACACTACAATGTCTTTGCAGAAAGACATAAAATCCTGGTGATCAAAACGCATTTTGTCTCAAGGCAACCTTTACAATTCAGAAGAGGTCACAGACATCGATTTGAAAGTGTCTGGGTAACATAGAATATGGATAATAATATGTGTATGTCTGTGTCATTATGCTGTCAGTCTTATAGTTCAGGGCATTTCATTATGATCACTGGGAATAATCAAATAAATTGAATTAATAAAAGAGTGAGGCATTGCTTAATTGAGATCACATATCAATGCCAGAAAGCAGGGACCTTAAATGCCCTTTATGAAGGAAGCAAGCCAAGTGAAATGTTTAGGAAATGATACAGGAACCTCTATAATCTGCATATCTAATGTGCCACTACCAATATGAAATGGTTATGGAAGCCGTAGACATTAGGATAACCCCTTGAAGTCACTTGTCTCTCTCCACAAAACGTTTGTGCATGCTGCCTAATTTTATCTGTTGCCTCACTATTATCCTGTCCATTTAAACCTAACCATTTTCTAATTACTTAGAACCTGGTTGACATAGTCATACTCTAAAACTAGAATGAATTTCATGGGGAGGTTAACAACATTTAGTCTTCCGCCAGCATCTTTAATCTATATAGCTTCTCTAATCATGAACCCTGAACAAAAGTAGGCGGCGGGGTGGGTGGGGTGGATTCACACGTGTCAAGAAAACAAGGCTAGCAAAGTCTGAGCCCTCCTCAAATCACCTGGCAAAACTAGACCACCAAGAGTCTTATGTTGTTGAACATCATCAGGCATTATCAATCAGAAGTCTACTAAGAAAAAAGAAATATTAAGACAATGGTTCATGCTGAGCTATCGTAGGAATTACAATGGCTTCCTGAAAGCTACCCTTGTGCATCCTTACTTGAGAGTAGGCTACACTAGGCACATGGAAGGTACATCTTAGAGGCAGTACAGACTGGCACTTCGTGCTGGCCTGATTGCAGAGTAGGCTGAAGAAGGGCAGAGCATTCACATGCTCCAAGCCCTTCTTTCTCTGCTGGGGCTTTATCTTGGCACATGCCCATGGTGCACCATGATGATGTCTCTCATGTACTGTGCCCAAACAGTGCTGCGCACAAAGGGCATCAAAACACTGTGTGACGGTTGTCATGGCACCCCTTCTATGGTGCAAAAAAAAAAAAGAGCCCCTTTTCAGGGCTTCTTTTTGCTCCATGCGCAGGCCATGGCGTGTGGTTGCCATGGTCAGCTTCCGGGGCAGAAAGGGGCGGCATCTTTCCACCCGTTCCTGCCAATCTGTAGAGCCCCTTAGTGCCCATAAAAGTAGCAGGCAATAGTAATAACAACTTCCTGGCAATGTTGAGCTCCCCCCACCTTGACAATAGTTTTGGGATCCCTGGCTTATGTTTGTATGCCTTCCAATTTCTAATCTTTTGTTTATTTTTTACTATGGCAGTCTATAGAGCACCCAGCAGATGGCAAGGGCAAAAAACTGCTTCCTGAAACTTTTGTAATTACCCACCTCACCTTAAACCAGCAACTTTAACTGTGCAAGCCACTTCAGAAGAAGCAATCTAGCCATCATTGTCTTTGCCTTTGGGGTAGAGTGCCTCAACTAGGAATTTTATGTTTTCTGTGACAAGCAATTATTCATAGAGCTCCTAATTCTTAAAAGAAATGAAGAAGAAAGAAAGAAGGAAAACACTTGAGAATGTTGATCTGTATTTCTCTTCTTCTAACTAGTTAAATAAAAGGATATGCCATATACAGCAGCACCAGTCTGGAGAGATGCTCTAGTTTTATCAGAATGTCTGGTTTTATTTGCCTTAACATTCTTGAAGAATTTCCCTGCATTCCTCAGAGGGAGAATAAATCAGTTCAAGTGAAATGTGTTAGCAGCAACTCTAATTTTTGGTCTTATTAGCTCTATCCATTAAATTGAGAGTTTTCCCTTTGGCACCCAATGAAACATCAATGTTGGTGAAAAAGAACAGCATGAATTACAAACCTTATCAACATTGTGAAGTCAAAGGCTTTCATGGCCAGGTTCCATAGATTTTTGTAGGTTTTTCGGGCTATGTGGCCATGTTCTAGAAGAGTTTGTTTCTGATGTTTCGCCAGCATCTGTGGCTGGCATCTTCATTTTCTCTGAGGATGCCAGCCACAGATGCTGGTGAAACATCAGAAACAAACTCTTCTAGAACATGACCACTTATCAGAATCCACTATGAGACCCATATAGGTTTATACAGCACACTTCCCTTCCAGTTTTTTCTATCTTATTCAAACCTCACTCAATTTCTTCAGAATTTTGAGTGGATACTTGACATGTTTCACTTTTCACATTAGTCACAATTCAGTGGCAGCTCTACTTAAATGTGAGGATGATATTTCCACGGTGTAATGGACACTACATGAAATATTTGAAGTATTGATGGCGAAAATAAGTTGGATACAACCATGCTGATGAATAACTGAGGAGAGTCTCATCATGACTTGTTCAGCTTGGCATCCGCACGGAATTGTTCATATGGTTTCACTTTTCTCTGAAGTTCTACCTCAAGCTTTTGATACTGTAGTGTTTTGCAAGTGTTGTCAGCATGGCTTGCATTATTATTGGGTTTGTAATGCTCATAAAACCTTTCATAACTAGAGTCATCCTAAGAGCTAGAGTACAGCATCTTTCAGCAGTCTGGAATGTCTCTTTCTCTGGCTCTTTATAGAAGTGGACTACTCCTAGCTTTTAGAATGTTTTTAATAATTTAATAACTTTTAAACTTTTGTCTTTTGTGAATGTTTAACTAGTTTTTTTTAAAAAACTGTTGTAAGATGTATGGAATTCCAAACTAAGATAAAGATGAAATGATGGTGATGATAGTGGTGATGATGACAATGATATGTTGTGAGAAAGAAAACGTTTATATTTCTAAGAACTTATTCCAGGTATTCATGGTAAATTAATATGGTAGGATTCTGCACTGTACTGCACTGTATCAGACTGCAAGGGAGGCTAAATGCTCCTTTGTGTATAAAACTCATTGCATTTAGTACCATGTTTCCTTGAAAATAAGACAGTGTCTTACATTAATTTTTGCTCCCAAAGATGCGCTAGCCAGCATATTACTTATTTTAGGGGATGTCTTATTTTTCCATGAAGAAGAATTCACATTTATTGTTGAACAAAAAAATTGAACATTTATTATCTATTGTATATATATTTATATACAAAAACTTTGCTAGGTCTTACTTTCAGGGGAGGCCTTATATTTAGCAATTCAGCAAAACCTCTACTAGGTCTTATTTTATGGGGATGTCTTATTTTTGGGGAAACAGGGTAAGCTAGCAACTAGGGAGAGAAAGGGAGACAGAGAGATGCACTGTAATTATTTTGTGTTGTTTAGTTTGTTATATACAACAGAGAGCTTTTTATTCATAACACAATCCCTCTCTCTCTCTGTAGTGCTGAAATGCTACACTCCAGAATGTGACTGCTTCAAACCAGTATCTCCTTATGTCTAACATGTAGAACAGCTTCAAAGCACTTTTAATATAAATGATTAAAATCAGATTTTATCTGTTCACCTGGACTAGTGGGAGCAGACTATAGACTTTTTCACATGAGAGGCAGGCATCATTAAATTGTGATTAAATCATGCTAAAAGTACAATCAGGGAAAAGATTATCACACCCTCATGCACTTGTCCCATTCGTGTCCCCTGTGTAAATAGTAATAGACACATAATTGGGTAATAACAGAAATCCATTATTACCCAATGATGTGTCCATTACTGTTTACGGATGAGACACAAATGAGAGAAGCACATGGGGGTGTGATAATCTTCCCCCTGATCGCACTATTAGTACTATTTAATTATGTTTTAATGATGCTTGCCTCCTCCATGTGAAAGCCTATGGGGTCCTGGGGCTTGTAATCTGGGGAGAAACTAGAGCTCTCTGGCTGAGAAATCTAAATGCCCATCCCCAAACTGCAAATCCCAGAATTCCAGAAGATATTGCTGTGGCAGTTAAAGTATAAAATAGCACCATAACAATGTACTCTAAAAGGCCCCCAAGTAATTCAATGTTTTTATGTATGTGTCTGTGTAATATGCTGGCTCAAGGAAGCCTTAAGTAATAGAAGGAAGCAAGCACATGTGCACCAAGTGCTAAATAGCACAAGCTACCTTTTTTTATCCAGGTTTGCATAAAATCATCTCAAAAATGATTTTTAGATTTAAACAACAATGGTGGTTTACAGGTCTTTAGAGACACTGACATGGGCTATATCTCCCATGTCTCCTGGCTCACTGTCACATGCTTTGGGGGCACATCAGAAATGACATAGTTCTGGAGCCCATAACAAATAAATTTCTGGGAGGAGGGAAATAAAGAATATTAATAATGCATTTCATTTTATTTTAGACTGAGTTAACTTTTTTGGCATTTAAAAGGGTGTTCCTTTAAATGTTAAGATGTAACTATCTGCTACACATAAAGCTGAAATCTCAATTCTAATGCTTTTCTAACTGTCTCAACATTTTAATAACCCTGTTAGATGGATTGACATGATATGATGGAACACTTGGTGCTCTCAAGTAGTTAATAGGTGCTTGTAAATTGCCTAAATGTTCCTGTGATAGTTCCTCCCACCTAAAATCCCGCAATGGGAATTGAATCAACCAAGCTATATAGAAAGTAAAAGACAAGTTCTGCTTTGCAGAAGAGGAAGGAGAGAAATATTATTGGACTGTCTCTTGTATATGGGTTTATTTTAGAAGTAAAGCAGCTAGAGGGGGGATCTTGAAGCTATGCATCAAACACTTCTCTGAGAACTGGTTTACTATTAACAAAATCATTTTTTATTTGCAATGATGCTAGATATCTCATTATCTAGCAGGCTAATAAGGATAAATGACTTGGGTTTTGAAATTTAAAAAAGTTATATTTGAAATTCTGCTTACTGTATATACTCATGTATAAGTCTAGAAATTTTAGTCCAAAAATTGGCCCAAAAAACTGAGTCGACTTATCTATGGGTCAGTGTAAGTACTGTACTTTAACTCATATCAAAAAATGAACCATCTCCTGGTGAAAGGCAAAAATATAGTCCTGGAACCACTGACCACCCTCTACTCTCTCTCATTCATTCAGCCTTTAGTGTGACCACAAACAGTTATAATTACTGAGGTTTTATAAGTACTTTGACATTGCTTTCCTTTATTTCATCCTTTATATCTTTTGTTCCATGCCCCTCATTTTTACCCTCGACTTATCTACGGGTGATATCAAAATCTATGATTTTGGCCCCAAAACCTGCCCTCAACTTATACCTGAGGTCGACTTATAGTTGAGTATATACAGTATTTTTGTAGGCTTCTGGATATGACATCTGGTCTGATATCTGCAACTGAAAAATATTGCGATTTTGGAGGTACACTTTCAGTGTCAAGTTTTCCCAATTTAAAGTGACACGTGATATCATGATGTAATGTCATGATTTAATTGGGGGGAGAAGGGTTTTACCTCAGAAAAAAGCTCTTCCAAAGCAAGTAGCAGTATGATCAGATTTCATAGTAAACGCACTTGGAAATATAAATGTGGAACTCTAATAAAGCATACCTGTTCTGTTAAACTTTCCCCTAGGGCCTAGTTTCTTCCCAGTTCAAATTGTAAGCTGAGTCATAGGATCTCACCACTTCCAGCTAGTTTTTTACCACTCTTTCTCAAGTGCTTCAAATTCTTCTATAGAATCATCACAGATACAGAAATTTGGGATGCCCATACTAGAAGCAAAAGCTAGGTTATGCTGGGAGAGAGAGGGAAAACTAAGCAAGCCATCTTCAGCAGGAAATAGCCAGTTTAAACTGCTAGCTTGTAACTTCTATAAATTTTTTAAAAGCTGTCTTTGTACCATGCAAAGGCATGCACCACAGGCTTTTATCTATCTTCATTAGCTTACAGAGAGGTTTTGCTACAGTGCCTATAATGGCTTTTGGAAAGTTCATCAGCAGGATATATTTAGATGGAACCATGTCATGTAGAAGAAAGATGTAATAATTATCCACACAAACTATAATAGTATAATAGTAGTTATTCCCCCTCTCCCATATGGTAGCTGTGGTTCTGCTAATAGAACTGGTCACATACACATTTCAACAATTAATTTGTATTCAACACTCTTTTAAAATTTTTAGAGAAAGAAATTATAAATGAGAGGAATCATGATAAAAGTGAAAAGTGCAGGTAAGTGAAGGATTCTTCTCTGGTATGAAATCTCTTTCTGGCCTTAAAAGCCAAGGTCCTGGTTGAGTACTGGTGGAGTGTAAATCTTCTCTGGTGTATTTCATTTCAATGTCAGTGGATTTTTGGAATATTTAAAATGTCAAGAGTTGGAAACAGGTCTTACCAATGGGAGAATTTCCTCTAAATGATCACTGAATTTTCAGGGTGGTGTGAATATTAGGACATGAGCCTTGCAGCTCTGATTGGTTGCCACATTCCAAATGTATTGAGAGGAGATTGCCACTGAGGACTACCTTTCGTTGTGACAGCTGCCATTTCCCTCCAGAATACATCTCGTGCAGAGAGCTCATTTTATCAAGGTTCCTATAAGTAATAAAAAGATAATGAGAAAAACCATATGGGATTTCTTCTATTCTCTCTTGGTGGAATAATGGTCCTAAACTTCTGGAGAGGGGAAATAGGAGCAAATAGGAATTCTTCTGTAAATAAACAATTTTCCTTAGTATATTTTTGCTATTGTATCTCTTTTTCACCAACTATAATTGAAGATTACAAGCACAATTACAAGACAAGCATATGTATGTATGCATATGTATGTATATTTGATATAAATGCTCTGTTCCAAAAGTTTGAAGCGCCCAACGAGGTCCTGGTGCAAGACTTGATTGTAGGACTTTTATCCGTGTGCTGCTTACTAGTATGCAACAGTTAGATGCAATTTTTGTTGTTGTTAGCTATCCTCAAGTCATGGCAACCTTGTGAATCAGACATCTCCAAGGCCCCCTATCGTCAAACAAAAACAAAACAAACAGCTTCATTTATATACCGCTTCATACTCTTAATAAGTGTCTAAGCGGTTTACAATTGTAAGCTATTTGCCCCCCAACAATCTGGGTACTCATTTTAGCGACCTCGGAAGGATGCAAGCCTGAGTCAAGCTTCAACCCTTTGCTGGTCTTGAACTCACCACCTTATGGTTTTAAGTGAGTGGCTGCAGTACAGGCATTTAACCACTGCGCCACAAGGGCTGACTGCTCTGCTTAGGTCATGTAGTTTCAAGCACATGGCCTCTCTAATTGTGTCCTTCCATCTTGTGTGTGGTCTTCCTCTCTTTCTGCTGCCTTCTACCTTCCCTAGCATTATTGCCTTTTCTAGTGAGTCTAGTGCCTTCCCTTGGTGTGGCCAAAGTACAACAGCTTTAGTTTTATCATCTTGGTGTCCAAGGAGAGTTCAGGTTTAATCTGTTCAAGAATACATGCCATTCTGTTTCTCCGTATTCTGTTATAACAGTAGCTTCTTGTCCTAAGTACATGGTTTCTCATAAGCACTGTCGAATGTAGTGGCACTCCAATGTCTTTAGGAGCATTCCATAACTTTTGTGATCTATGCACTTTGCTGTAGCCTATGAAACACATGTTGATTTTCTTCTGGAATTCCTTGGTTTGCTCCATTAATCATAAAAATACAAAATAGATGCAAATGTTTTATAGAAATTCACAAAGAATTTACCCCTTTTGTTGCCTCCTAAATGCATGACTGAAAATTGTTGTTGACTGCAAACTCAGGGCTGTGGCTTCCTTAATGAGTCCATCCATCTGTAATGTGATTTGCTTCTTTTCCTACTTTACCAAGCATTTATGGGCTGATCTAGACTGGCAAAAAGGGATGTGTTCATGCCTGCATGAAAGTGTAGCCTTTAGATGACCCACACTGAAAGTTTGGCATGAACGCACTTCTTTTGCATTTTAGTGGCAGAAAAGCAGCTTTAAAAAGGATCTGCTTTTCCCAGCTTCTTTTTAAAAAGGGTGTAACAGTGCAGCTGTGTCTAAATGCTGCAGTGCAACTGTGCAGTTTTTTAAAGCTCCCAAACCCTAGCTCCAGCTCTAATCCAAACCTTAGACATGCACAGTAGGGACTCTGGGATGCTGTAACTGTTATGCAACTGTGCATAAAATGTCAATTCATTCATAAAATAAAGAAGTTTATTCATAAACTTAAATTGTAGGGGGGAGGGATGCAGTTTGTTTTATTGATGTAATAGTATTTTAATGTGTAAGCCACCTCAATTGATCTCAAAGGGGTGGGGTATAAATAATAATAATAACAATAATAACTATTATTATAAAATAAAGGGGTTCATTCATGGTGCACTGATGCAACTGCGCACTTAAAAAAGGGAAGCAAAATCACAATGGTAATTTGACAGATCTTCATAACTGCACAGTTCATGTGTGATGTACCTGCACAACTGCACAGTTCGCAGCTGGCAATAAAATTGCCTGTATGATGTACCAGTGCAACTGTGCAGTTCGCAGCCAGCAACAAAAATAAATGAATAAATGAATAAATGAATAAATAAAGGTTCAGTGCGGCCAAAAGCCCCGTTCATTGCCACCCGTGCAGCTGCTCCGCCTGTGTTTCTAGAATCCTGACAGCTTCCAATGTAGTTGCTGACCAACAGAAAAGACTTCAGATAAGTCATCCCCACACCCCGTCAGTGTAGCTGCCCTATGCCTTTTTATTACACACCTGGGGCTTGCAGTGTAGCTTCTAAGCATTAAGGAACAGGCAATTTCATGTCTCCCTTTCCTGCCAATCTAGAAAGCCCCATTGTCTTTTTAGTGAGTCGTGTCTTCTCATGATATGTTCAAAGTATGACGGTTTTCATTTAGTTATCTTAGTTTTAAGGGAGAGTCCAGGATTGATTTGCTCTAGAACCCATTTATTTGACTTTTTTTTTAGCAGCCCACATATCCATAGAACTCTCTCCCAGCACTACATTTCAGATGAATTGATTTCTTCCTCTCAGCTGTCCTCACTGTCCAGTTTTCACAACCACACATATAAAGTGGAAATATGATGGTATGGATAATCCTAACTTTAGCATTCAGTTGTATATCTTTACGCTTCATGGCTGCCTGTTCAAGTCTTACGGACTGTGCACACCAGCCATAAAGGCTGGCCTGGGGGTGGAGTCAGGGCTTGGCATCCACATGATGCATGCCCTGACTATGCCCCCAGGGTGGTGTGATGCCATGTGCTGCTCCACATGGCATGTGGTATCTTGCTGCTCCTCTGGTGCTGCTTCCACACAACACAGTGCCAAAGGAGCACCTTAAAGCTGTGGTGCCATGGCTATCATGCCCTTTCCAGGGCACAAAAAGGAGCTGCTTTTTGCAGCTCCTATTTGTGCCCTGCAAAGTCCAGAGTGAGTCTGTGGCATGCAGTTGCCACAGCCCCAATCCAGCATAGTTGAAGGCGGCCGCAGGCCAGCCCTTATGGGTAGTCTGCACAGCCCCTTAGTCTTCTTCTGATTTCTTGACTGCATTCCTCATTCGGATTAATGATTTAGCCAAGGTATAGAAAACCTGTAACCAGTGATTCCCAAACCTTAGTCCTCCAGGAGTTTTAAACTTCAGCTCCTAGAAGCTTCAACCAACAGTCAGAAATTCTAGTAACCGAAGTCCAAAACAGCTGGAGTACCAAAGTTTGGGAACCCCTGCTTCAATTATTTAAATATCTTCATTTTCTACTTTAAAGTTACATAAATAATCTGTGGTCATTACTTTTGTTTTCTGAAGGTTCTTAATGTCCCTGTAAAACAAGTGCTTTTGCACTTTCTTTCTTGATTTGCTTCAATAATCATTTGAAGTCATTGCTAGTTTTTGCTAGTAGTATAGTATCATCTTCATATCTTAAATTTTTGACATTTCTTTCTCCTATTTCCATGCTTCCTGCCTCTAAATCTAATCTTGAGTCTAATTTATGTATGATATATTCAGTGTATAAGTTAAATAGAGAGGGTGATAAAATGCAAGGTTGCCAGTCTCCCTTGTCAATTGGAAACCATTCCATTTAAACTACCTTACTCAATGTGAAAGGAGCCTATTTCTTAGCCCTGGCAACTCCAACTCCTCTCCAGCTCCAGCAATTCCTCTCTTTCTGAATTCTTTCTGAAAGCCATTTCCTTTGGGTTTCTCTATCCACTAGGCCAAACCAATAACTCATGGGGTTAGGCTATCACTTCCTTTATTTGGTTTAAATGGTACCCCTTTCCCCATGTGAACTGGTATATCTGTTACCTGTGCCACTATAAGAAAGCTTATACAACTAGCTGCAAACTTTATTTATGGTCATGCTAGCACTGTATTCTGGGTGATATAGAGGTCTACCTTTCAGTATTATTTTAAGTCACTGAAACATTTCTTCTCTGGGGGAATTTATTAGGGAAAAAATGTTATTTGCTCTTTTACCCAGCTGTTTAGCAGTGACAAATTAAAGTGTCTTTTTTCGTTACCCTAGAAAGCTTCTATTAAAGGATATGATTTCCCAGAACACCTTCTGGAAACAGATGAATTCATAGTATTGATCAAAGCATGTTGCCATTTATTTTCTATGTGAATACTGTTCTTGGCAATATGGTATTTATCTCATCCAGCCTGACACCACAGTATGATTTTCCAAATTTCCTTCATGTAAATATGGCCACCAATATAGGATACGGACATTTCTTCCTACCACCTGCCCTCCCCACATATCCCCCATATTACTGACCTTATTCTTTTATTTTCCTCCCACCTCACAAAATTTGATTGTCATGGCAGTAACAATTAGCAGACAAGGGTAGGTTGTCAAAGATGAGTCTGGCTGAGAAGACGGCTGTGGATACTTACTTGCTTGTCAGTTGGGCTGCTGTCTCAGACTAAGTACCATCAGGCCTGTGTTTTGCTTTATATTTTTTAAAAAAAATACAGCATAGCTTAAGAATGAATGTAGGGTGAAAGAGGGCTTGTGTAAGAAGTGATCAAAGGAAGTGAAACCCAGGGAGGCTGAACTCTTCAGACACCGAAGAATGAGTCGCTTCTAACAAAATGTCAGTGCAGTCTGATTAAACAAACTGCGGCTGCTGAAGGGAAGCTGATCAGTCTTACAGTACATAACAAAAGTCAACATTGAATCTTGCAGTGGTTCTTAAATATTTTAAGGAGGGAAAGAAATTTGCACGGCTGTGATTTGGATAAAATTGGCAGAAACCTGTAATGTTTGCTAGACCTCAGAGTGTGGGGCTGCTAGGTGTATGTCTAATTTGCAATTCAGTTGACAAAATTTTACAAGCCTCTGGACATGGCATGATGCCCAGACACAATGTGAAAATCCTAGCTATCTTACAAAAGCAGGAGAAATTAGTTTTGCCATGCATACAGTTCCATTCATAAATCTTCACTAGTTAAATTCCAAAATCCTTTCTTATTACTAATTAAGTTTTTTTTAAATAAACCTGTTCGATATGCAGTTACTGAGATGAAACCAACATTTTAGCAAAGTCTCCCTTTTTAAAAGTCTCCCCAAAGCTGATGCTTTCCCAACATGTTTCTGAGTATATGACTTCAAGTTGACTTATGGAGACCCCATGAATGCTGTAAGATTTTCTTTGGCAAGGAATATTCAGAGGTGATTTTGCCAGTCCCTTCCGCAGAAATATAGCCTTCAGCACTTGATATTTGTTGGTGGTCTCCTATACAAGTAGTAACCAGGGCTGGTCTTGCTTAACTACCAACATCAGGTAGGATCTGGGTGCCTTTAGGGTATTTAGGCCATATTATAATGCATTGTTTATCATTCTCAGGAAGAATGGCCACTGGGCATCCTGGAAAAGCATGGGAGTGCAGTCTTGCATGCCCAGAGGACACCAGGTTGCTGTCCTTAGCATATTCTTTGGTTATTATATGTATTCATAGTCTATAAAACATGTCCTTGTTTATCCCAGTTATGATCTGTATTATTGATATTCAGATAGTAGTCTAAATATCATCTCAAATATTATTATCTCAAAGAGATGCAGCCAAATTGGTAACTGGACTTGGCTATAGGAAACATACAATTTCCTTGTTACAGTAGTTCCACTGGGTTGCCAGTCCAGTTCTAGACATAATTCAAAATGCTATTGATGACTATAAAGCCCTTCAAGGCTCAGGTCCATGTTATTTGAAGGATGTTATCTCCCTTTGTAAGCCCATTAGAGCTCTGAGATTTTCTGCGGAGCTCCTTCTACGAAGTGAGTTTTGAGGTTGAGGGCTATCAGTGTGCTGATGACACTTAGCTCTACTTCTCCTTGTTGTTGGAGTCTGATGGGGATGTTCTGATGTTGGAACAGAGAATCTTTCTCTTTATATAAAGGGTTTTAGACTGTTTTAACTTTTTACTAAATTACTGAACTTTTACATTGTTAATTTTTTTAGAATATTTAAATTATTTTAGAATATTAAAAAAATTAAATTATTTAATTGTTTTACATTTTAAATTGCTTGAACTGATTTTATTGTAATCAGTTACAATACTGTGATATTGGGTGATAGGTACATATTTTAATAAACAAACAAACAAACAAACAAACCAAAAATCCAGGTCAGTGAGGTTATAGGAGGAAGTGATGCTTGCATTCATGGTTCTGATTTTGTTCCTCTTTTGTTTCCTTCCCTCTAGTCAGGAGGAAATTTTACTCATCAGCACTGTGTAACAAGTGTGATCATACACGATTAAAGAAAAACTTTGTATCTATAGCCAGAAACCTGTGGAACACTATGCCAGCTTAACATTCATTGCACAAGCACTTGCATTTCTTCAGGAGTTGTGTAAGTGTGATTACCAGTGCAGCCATCATTTCACAATCACACAGTCAGCTAGACTCTCGCTTTTGACATTGAAGGTGGAGAGTGAGACTAGCACTGCACTGTGGGGGAACACTAATATGTCCCTTTCTGCCCTGCACCATTCAGAAATAGGAAGCATATGAATCATGTGATCCTCAGCACCTTCAAAAGGATGGACAATGTGTAAGTCATTTGATCCCCTCTCTCTCTTTCACTTGTTGCACAATGTCTAGCACATTGCAGAATGAAAGAAATCTTCCCCCTCCATTCCACTGAGTACTGTGCTGCAATTGGTGCTGGGTTTGGCTGGAAGGAAAGATGAATCAAATGACTTCAAGCTGAGCTAGGACTGGAATGGATAAGAGTGCAGTGCAGAAATACTTCCCACACAGTTCGCGATGTGTGTAGGGCTGCCTGAGAAATTTGATGTTTGAGTATTTGAAACAAAATTAATGTGATTAGTACTTCTCACAAAATGTCTTATTACAAATGGGATTTATGAAAGCCAAATCAGCTGTGAGGCAGTGTATATTGGACATTGAGATACAAAATCATTATTGTCTAGTTAGAAACATTTCTATGCTGGATAATTTAAGGTTATCATTTGACTGTCCCATATATCTTAATAATTTAATAATCTGTAAATTTAGACATGCTTTTACTATGACATACTTTAATGTGCTGCCATCAACTCTGTTGGAAGATAAATATTAAAAAATTCCATTTGGGAAGTGTACCTGCCCATGTTTAAATCTAGAAATAGAGTCAATATTGCAGATGACTAAACTAGGAGGAGTAGCTAATACCCCAGAGGACAGGATCAAAATTCAAAATGACCTGAATAGACTAGAAAGCTGGGCCAATGCTAACAAAATGAAATTTAATGCAAAGAAATATAAGGTACTGCACTTAGGGCGGAAAAATGAAATGCACAGATATAAAATGGGAGGGGGGGCACCTGGCTGAATGAAACTATGTGTGAAAGGGATCTAGGAGTCCAAGTAGACCATAAGTTGAATATGAGTCAACAGTGTGATGCGGCAACTAAAAAGGCCAATGCAATTTTAGGCTGCATCAATAGAAGTATAGCGTCTAGATCTAGGGAAGTAATCGTGCCACTCTATTCTGCTTTGGTCAGGCCCCACCTGGAATACTGTGTCCAGTTCTGGGCACCACTATTCAAAAAAGATGTGGAGAAACTGGAGCGTGTCCAAAGGAGGGCAACTAAGATGGTGAAGGGTCTGGAAACCATGCCCTTCTCTTCCCTGGAGAAGAGAAGGTTAAGAGGTGATATGATAGCCCTGTTTAAATATTTGAAGGGATGTCATATTGAGGAGGGAGCAAACTTATTTTCTGCTGCTCCAGAGAGTAGAACGCGGAACAATGGATGCAAACTGCAGGAAATGAGATTCCACCTCAACATTAGGAGGAACTTCCTGATAGTGGAACACACTCCATCGGAGGGTGGTGGAGTCTTCTTCCTTAGAGGTCTTTAAGCAGAGGCTGGATGGCCATCTGTCAGGGATGCTTTGATTTGGAGTTCCTGCATGGCAGGGGTTGGACCTTGTGGTCTCTTCCAACTCTATGATACAATTGAATATGTTTTATTGTACTGTCCATTTTACCAAGATATTTGTTTTAGACTAATCACTCCAATTTTACACAAATTTCCAGGGAGAACAGAAAGATTTTACCTCTCCCTCTTTCTTGGGGATTCCAATGCTCAAATTACAGAGTAGGTTGCTAGGTTCTCTGCCTGTGTCATTACTACTCGTAAACAAATTTTAGGGGGAAAATTTTAACAAAGAAACCTTAGTCTTAGCCATGAAATTTTAACATTTTACTTTTCTCAGCAATTAATTTTAGATTTTTAGACAGAAATAGTATCTGTATTTAGAAATTTCACTTCCCGTTGGTAATGGTGTCCGACTAAGAAGTCACTTCGCATTACAGCGAGGGGACTTCTCGGACTACGGGGACAGAGGTGGCTGATCCAGCTGTAAGCAGCCACAAAAACAAAGCTCCACAGGTATGAGGAGTCCTTGCAAGCCTGGAGAGGGTCTTTTCCTGTAACTCTAGCCAGGGGAAGTCTGGATGTCTTTGGATTTAGACTCCCCTGGTAGAAACAGAGGTGACCAAGAAGGTAAAATGGTCCCGTAGTTCTGAATCATCATAGACGAAACGGATGCCACCAATTTTAAATATTTGTCCATATATGAACGTCTCGTATTTAAGTCAAAACTTCAATCTTATCTTGTATCTCCTGACACTTAACCTTTTGAGTAACAAAAATACTTTTGAAACGAATAGAAGAGAAGTTTATAGAGAAGGAGTCTAAATATATCAGTCAGGACAACTGTAATGCTGTATTGCTTATTATTAAAATCTCCCCATTGATTATAAGAAGATTAAATTTTGGACTGACCTAAGTAAAAGAAAGAAAAGTTTCTCAGCCAGAGCATCCGAGCAAAGGTTTGATGTGGAGCTAAGAAGGGTGAAAAAGGTGGTGATAAGCACAGAGTCGAGAAAGGTAAAGGAGGTGACGAGCGGCGGTGGTCAGAGCGAAGGGGAAAGTGCCCGGCGTGGAAGGAAGTAGCCGGTGTAGTGGCGGCCAGTGCGAAGGGGAAAGTGCCCAACGCGGAGTTAAGGAGGAGGCGGTTTGTGCAGCGGCGGCCAGCGCAAGGGAGAAAGCGCCCAGCATAGAGACAAGGAGTGTCAAGGAAGAGGCACCCTGCACAGCGGTGATTTACGCGAAGGGCGAAGTGTCTAATGCAGAGTTAAGAAGGGCGAAGGAGGAGTGAACTGCTCTGTGGCGGCTAATGCGAAAGGGAAAGCGCCTAATGCGGGGCTAGAAGTGAAGGAACAGGCGTCCGGCATAGCGCCCAGCATGGAGATAAGGAGGGTGAAGAAAGAGGCGACCTGCGCAGTTGCTCCAACGCGAAGGAAAAAGAGTTTAGTGGGGAGATAAGGAGAACGAAGGAGGAGGTGATTTGCCCAGCGGCGCTAGTGCGAAGGGGAAAGTGCCTAGCGCAGAGAGAAAGAGGACGAAAAAGGAGACGACCTACCCACCTATGTAACGGCGCCAGCGCAAAGGGAAAAGTGCCCAGTACGGAGATAGGAGGGCGAAGGAAGAGGCGACTTGCACAGCCACGCCAGCGCGAAGGAGAAAGCGTCTAGTATAGAGACAAGGAGAACGAAGGAGGAGGTGACCTACGTGTGGCGCCAACAAGAAGGGGAAAGCACCCACGCAGAGACAGGGAGGACAAAAGAGGAGAAGATCTACCTATCTATATAACGGCGCCAGCGCGAAGGAGAAGTGCCCAGCGTGGAGTGAAGGAGGGTGAAGGAAGTGGCGATGTGCGCAGTAGCGCCAGCGCCAAGGGAAAGCGTCTAGGGTGAAGACAAGGAGAACGAAGGAGGAGGAGATCTACGCGTGGCGCCAACAAGAAGGGGAAAGCTCCCAGCGCAGAGACAGGGAGGACGAAAGAGGAGGTGATCTACCTATCTACACAACGGCGCCAGCGCGAAGGAGAAGTGCCCAGTGCGGAATGAAGAAGGGTGAAGGAAGAGGCAACCTGCGCAGTAGCGCCAGCACGAAGGGAAAACCGTCTTGAGTGAGGACAAGAAGAACGAAATAGGAGGTGATTTACACGCGGCGCCAACACGAAAGGGGAAAGCGCCCAGCACAGAGATAAGGAGGACGAAGGAGGAGGCAATCTACCTATCTATTCAACGGCACCAGCGTGAAGGGAAAGCACCTGGCGCGGAGTCAAGGAAGGTGAACGAAGAGGCGACTTGCGAAGTAGCGCCAGTGCAAAGGGGCAAATACCTAGCACGAAGTTAAGGAGAGTGAAGATAGAGGTGACTAGCGCAAAAGGGTCAATATCTATTGTAGAATTATAAAGAGAGAAAGAGAAATCCATAAATCTACGCAAAATGGCTTCAGGTACACAAAGTGAATATCAAGCCCCTAAATATCAATCACAATTACAATTCACAACAAGGAGAACATCATTGGAACAACAATCCTTAGAACCCTCTAATCAAATCTTACTAGATGAAATAAGAAAATTAAGAACAGAACTCCACCAAGAAATGAAAGACTTTAAAGTAGAAATAAGACACGATATTAGGACTGAACTAAAGGAAATAAATCAAACAGTGGAAAAATTAACAAATGAATTGACAATAGCAAATCAAAAAATCGATATGCTATAAAGGAAAGCGGAAAAAGCAGAAGAATTTTACAACATAAAAGTACGAAATGAAAAAGAGTTAGATGAGAAAGCTATATGGGACCAGAAACTAAGAGAGAAATACATTAAGATTCGTGGCTTCCCAGAATATAGTGATGAGGATCTAATACAAATTTTCTTTTTATTAGACTAGCAGATTTTATGGAAAAGGAAGAAAAATTGTTTGAGTTAGAAATAGATAGAATATTTCGTTTAAATTCGGAAATCGCTAAGAAGAAAACACTTCCACGAGATATCGTGATATACTTTACAAGAAAACAAACAAGGGACGACATTTTGAAACTTCATAATGAAACTCCTTTAAATATAGATGGATATGAGTTACAATTATTTAAAGACATTCCGGCCAGATTATTGAAGAAAATAAAAGATTATATATTTTTAACATCTCTGTTAAAAGATGCCAAAATCCAATACAGATGGATTCAACCAGAAGGCCTTATATTTTGGTTCAATAAGAAGAAAATAATAATAAAATCAATTGAAGAAGCCAGAAGAATTTGGGAATACTGGGCAAGGATAAAGAAATCCGAAAGGAAAGAAAGACAAGATAAACAAGAAAGACAGGAAGGACAAGAAGAACAGACAAGATTAAATCAGAGAGAAAATCGAAAAACACAAAAACACTAAAATTAGCAAAGATAAAGAAATGGAGTCAGAAATGCCTAATCAGGTAACAGCAGAACAAGCAGAAATTCAAAAATTTAGATCTCTCATCTCGGAAGAGTCGAATCGGTTGGAAGTCTCAATGATAATAGCAATAGAGAAAGAGGACTTAATTCAAATGTTGCATGCCACCTGGTTGGGTGGGCGGTGTGACACCAGCTTGGGGGCAGCATTGGGGTGTGTGTTGTGCAAATGCCATGCCCCCACACTCAAGCCGGTTGAAGCTGCCAGTCTGTTTTGCCCCATAGTTATCCACTTCCAGAATATTCTGATGTACTTCTTAGCTCAAAACACAAACTTAAAATCAGGACTGGGAAGTGACACCTGACAGATAACATTAATATGTTAGGTTTTTTCGGTGGTAGTGATAAAGAATTGGGCAACAGTATTCCTCTTGTATGTTAATGACTGGTTACAACTATTTTCCCTTATGAAACAAGTAATATTTAATATTTACAAATATCCACTAATTTGATAGTGGCAAAAAAGATTTGTGTTATATATTACTGATATAATGGTTGGTTCTTGATTTTTTTCAAATATTTGCTTATTGTTTATATGGACCCCATTTTTTTGAAAAAAGTAAGATTTTAAAAGCAACAAAAAACAATGGTCAGATCTAGATGGGCAGGAAGTGGCGCGATTAGGGCTGGAAGGGCCGCACTCTCCCTAACCCTAAAGCGTATGGGCACCGCCATTTAAAAATGGCAGCGTCCATACGGGCGCACCATGATGTTAGAAACACTGTGCGTGCCATGACACAATGACACCGCGGGAGGGCACCAAGCACGCCCTTTCCACAGTGCTAAAAAGAGCTCCTTTAGGGAGCTCTTTTTTTAGGTGGGTCTTTCCCGCGACCTTCCAAAGCAGTGGGATGGGGCTTCTGAGGCTGCCGGTACAGCAGCCTTGGACCCATCCCGCCACTTAAAGGGGCGGCTACAGACACCCCCCCCCCCTTTTTGGGCAGTCTGTACCACCCCAATGTGTTGAAAAAGAAACTTAATAAGGTACATATTTATTATTCATAATAGTAGTTAGGTTTTTTTAAAAAAAAAACTCAGGTGAATAAAATTAAAAATTGCTCTAGGCTGCTTCCAGGAACTAGAGCTTTCTAGCAGACAGTTTTAAGTATTTCATCAAGGTACAGATCCAAGGATTTCATAGGATGATTCTACAGCAGATGAAGTGAGATCAAATTTCTATAATTGTGTAGTCTAGCTCTCAGGCTCTGTGTCAGATCTGAGGCAAAGTTGTCTGAGTCAAATCAACCTGCCATTATCTTGTTCTTTTCTGTTCTGTTGTTACCAGCCTCGATCCATAACAAGGAGAGATGGGATACAAATTAATTTTGTTGTTGTTGTTTGCTTTCAAGTAATTTCTAACTTATGGTGACACTAAGGCAAACCTGTCACAGATCTTTCTGAGGTTGAGACCCTGTGACTTGTCCAAGGTCACCTAGGGGCTAAACAGACAGGCCAGCTTGAAGGCATGACATTTAGATGACACATGCCTTGAAGCCAGGAGGAAAGTGCCCTCTATGCACCTTATGCAGAGAAAAGCCCTTTCAAAAAGAATCAGCTTTTTTCTGCTTCTTCCTGGCTTGAAGCCATGACATGTGGTCATGATATGAGCACTCCAGCTGCCTTGAGAGCTGGCGGTATGGTTGATGAGGTTTCAATGTGGCTTTAGAAAAGGCAGCTTCAGGCCACTTTTTTCCTGCCCATCTGTTTTGCCCCCTAGTGGTTTTTCCTGGCTGAATGGGGATTTCAACCCTGGCCCCTAGAGTCATAGTGCAATGATCAAACCACTGCACCACATTGTCTACAATGCATATATTTATATAACAGAATAGCACAAATAAATAAACACAGATAACCACCCTAAGAATGCAACACTATACGTGTTTACACATATGTAAACTCCAAGCTAATTTGGTAAGATTTACTACCAAGTAACTGTACAGAAAACTGCAGTCTAAGAACATTTTTAGTCTTTTAAAACCTGTTTCCCTCAAAATTTCTTAGACACTCCTGAGCCCAATCTATCAGGCCAAAAGCTACTAGCACATTTATTTACTTGTGCTATATAACAGCAAACAGATGAGTTAAATTTTATGCTTCTGGAATCCTTCAGTTTGCTGAACACCAAATACAACACTGTCCATAATTCATGAAATGAATTTGTTTCCTGCTGGCTTCACAATGGATGTTCACAACAGATTGAGACTGAATCCAGACAAAACGGAGGTACTGACAGTCACCGGCCCAAAACCAGGTCTGGGAATACAACTCCCGGTCCTAGATGGAATCACACTATCCTCGAAGGACCCTGTTCGCAGTCTGGGGGTACTCCTAGACTCGTCACTTCACATGACTAGTCAGGTGAATGCAACGGTCAGGAGTGCCTGTTATCAGCTTCGGCTGATACGCCAGCTGCGCCCTTTCCTGGAGATGAGGGATTTGGAAACTGTGGTACACGCTTTGGTCACCTCACGACTAGACTACTGCAACGCGGTCTACCTGGGGCTGCCCTTGTACCTAACCCGGAAACTTCAATTGGTTCAAAACATGGCAGCCAGATTAGTTACTGGGACATCTAGGAGAGAACATATAACTCCAGTGCTTAAATCTCTCCACTGGCTGCCAATTAGTTTCCGGGCACAGTACAAGGTGCTGGTTTTAACCTTTAAAGCCCTACATGGCTCGGGCCCATCTTATCTCAGGGACCGCCTCTCCCCGTACGATCCTCCCCTCACACTTCGATCCTCTGGGAGGAACCTACTACAGCCTATCAAGACCAGGCTGGCACAGACCTCCCAGAGGGCCTTTTCTGCGACCGCTCCCAAGCTCTGGAATGGTCTGCCGGATGAGATGCGTCTCATGACATCTTTAGATTGCTTCAAAAAAGCCCTAAAGACACATCTCTTCCGGCAGGCCTTCCCCTGAAATTCCCTATGCCCAGCTTCGGTCCCAGACTTTGATTTCCTGCCTACTCCCATGTTTCTGATCCCCACTTATGACGTGGCCGCATAAGGAAGGGTTAGGATGTCGTTATATGTTTTTAAATAATTACTGTTTTAATCACTGCCGGTTTAATCTCTTTTTAAGGGGTGGGAGGTTTGGAAACGGGTCATGGGATTGTTTTCATCTATGTTTTTTTTTACTTGTACCCCGCTCCGAGTGTATGTACAGAGGAGCGGGCTATAAATAAATTATTATTATTATTATTATTATTATTATTATTATTTTATCACACAGGAGGAATTTCCCTCAACTTCAAAAGAAATGAAAGTGGGGCCAGTTTGGAATTGAGTGAATTTGCTAGTTCAGTGAATTTACGTGATCGCATATGGATGCCGCATCACATTCGGAACTGCCCGAAATTGCCTCCCATTGCCCGAAATTGCGTGTGACAGTTTATCACGCAATAATGTGAAACTCCATGATTGCATTCGGAAGGACTTCCCATTGTCCAAAAATGTGTGTGATCAGCTTTCAGCTTTCACCCAATAATGACATTGGATTATACTTCCAATTCCTGTTGTGAGATAAACTCCAATGCTGTACTATTACACCTGTTCTCAAAGAGTTAAATTCTTCCAAGCATACATCAGGTCCTGGTATTGGCAGATGCCACACTTACAGTATTTGCTCATAGACATGTATGAAAGCTTGATATTTTAACAAGGGATGATCCTGCAGTTTAAACATCTACCCTTAGTGTGTAAGGGTGGTGACATTGCCACAACTATGACCTAGAGGGAATTTGTATCAATCACTGCCTTATCTCATTTTTTTCATTTGGCAAGAGCTTGTGCATTGGTGACCATAAATTTATATTGCTGCATTTAAAATTGCAAGTTGTATTGTGAAGAGAGGAAAAATAAATTGGATGTAAGCCCTTCCTTCTCAAAGGCCCATGGTAGATTACCCAGAAAACAAACAATGTAAATGCCTCATCATTTTCTTTTAGGCTGTGGGGAAGAAGAGAAGGAGGAAGAGAAATGGTGGTTGAGTGGCAGGAGGAAGAACACATCCTCCATTAAATGCTGTTACAAAACCTTCTTATTTTAGGTTGTTCAAATAGCATGGAAAAGTCACTTACTGTAATACATAAAATCAGTGGATGCCATTAAGGACTGTCACGAGACTTGACAAGTTAATGAGGCCAAGATTATGAGAATATTATTATTTTAGCAGAACACTATATTCCAGTCACATCCTCCTCATGAGTTTATAGAGAAAATCTTGCTCAGATATCTGTGCCTCAGCCCTATTGTCATTATATTATTTTTATGGGACCCTGCCTAATACAAAGAAGATACTGGAATCTCTCTAGCCCACAAAGATGTTTATGTATGTAAAGGAGACATAAAGCTAAATTCTAAACTACAAATAGAAGACTATGGCTAAAATTTAAAAAATAATAAAAAGAGGAAATTTTAAAAATCTTGATGAATTTTGCTTGATTAGGACATGGTGATGAACTGTGTTTATTCATTTTTTTCACTGTTCAATGTATTTTCCCTATCATAATGTTAAAAGATTTTATGGTGATGCCATAACAGACTCTGATCATGATTGATTGAGCTGCCACAATATCAGAGAAGAATAAGGCACACAGAAGAATATCTGATTGTGTTGGTTGAGTGAAAGCCAGAACCAAAATAAATTTGGGAGAGGGAATAAAGGAGAAATGCACCCAACCTGAAAATCACTCAGGAGAGAAATGATGAAATTCACATGCTGATTTCAACAAAAATGTGGTTTTTTCATGGCTCTAGTGCTTATTTTATTTCCTTTTATGACACACAAACAACTGAGTCAGTGGTTAATGTGTGAAAGAAGACTTCACTAGGGATGGAAATAATATTCCAAAGGAATACTGATTATTCAAAAATATGGGTGTTCAGAAAATGTGATAAGGAGATTCCATAACTGACAAGAATCTTCGCAGTTTTGGGCTTGCTAGAGAGGTTTAAAGCAATAAAAACACTCTTTTTTTTTTTTGGTAACGTCTGCAGCAAAAAGAAGAACAAGAAAATCCTAGGGCTGCTGTTTAGGGAAGATGCTGAAATTGTAATAGGGAACTGAGAAAAGGCAAAACTACTAAACCCCTATTTGGTGCCTGTCTTCTCACAAAAGGAGCTCAATCTAGGGAAAATGAAGCAGATGATGTAGTAGGGGAAATGCAACACAGAACAGATATAAAGGTACTGCAGGAATACCTGGCTACTCTAAATGAATGCAGGTTTCCAGGGCCATATGAACTTAATCCCAGGGGATTAAAAAAACTGGCAGAAGTAATCCCAGAACTACTGGCAATAATCTTTGAGAATTCATGGGGAATAGGAGAAGTCCCAGCAGATTGGAGGAGGGCAAAAGTTATTCCCATCTTCAAAAACAGACAAAAAGAGGAACCAAACATTTATTGCTCAATCAGCTTGACATCAATACCAGACAAAATTCTAGAGCAGATCATGAAACAAACAGTATGTAAGCCCTTAGAAAGCAATGCCATGATCATTAAAAGTCAACATGGATTTCTCAAAAAGATGTCATGCTAAACTAATCTTATGTCTTTTTTTAAATAGAGTTACAAACTTGGTAGATGAAGGGAATACTGTGGTTATAGTATATCTTGATTTCTGAAAGTCCTTTGACAAGGTCTCCCATTAGATCCTTGCAAAAAAAAAACCAGTAGTAAAATATAATAGAGAGCAAAGCAATGTAGGATACTACACTTAGGTAGTAAAAATGAAATGTACAAATATAGGATGAGTGACACCTTGCTTTACAACAGTACATATGACAGGGATCTAGGAGTCTTAGCAGACCACAAACTGAACATGAGTCAACAGTGTGATGCAACAGCTAAAAAACCCAATATGATTATAAAATTATAGTGTCCAGATTGAGGAAAGTAACAATACCACTCTATTCTGCTGTGGTTAGAGCTCACCTGAAATACTTGTGTTTAGTTCTGGGCAGCACTAATCAAGAAGGATGTTGACAAGCTGGATCATGTCCAGAATAGGGTAACCAGAATAGTGAAAGGTCTGGAAACCATGCCCTATGATGAGTGACTTAGGGAACTAGGTTATGTTTAGTCTGGAGAAGAGAAGATTAAAAGATGATATGATAGCTATATTTCAATATTTGAAGCGATATAACATTGAGGATGGAACAAGGTGGTTTTCTGCTGCTCCCGAGGCTAGGAACAATGGATTTAAACTACAGGAAAAGATATTCCATGCAAGAGTAGTTTGGCAGTAAAATACGCTTCCTTCTTTGGAGTTTTTTTTTTAAACAGAGGCTGGATGATGGAATAGAGGGCATGCTTTGTGAGGAGTGCTTTGACTGTATTTTCCTGAATGGCAGAGGGTTTGACTGCCTGATACTTGTAGTCTTTTCCAACTTCATGATTCTATGATTCTACTATTTTACCTTGTTAATATCTGATGGCAGTATGAAAGTAGTACACATGCACAAACTTCAGTCACCATATGTGCTGGGAGATTCGGGGAGGTGAGAGGGAACTATGGTATGGACTTTTATTAAACCACAGTTCCCCTGCACATAGGGTTGCCATAATTCCCTTCCAAAAAAATGGGACAAAAGGTAGGGCAAATGTAGAACCAACTAAAAGCCAAAAACATTAATAAAATAAACAACTATTAATATAAATTCATGTTTCTCTATTATGCTCAGAATGGAGGACATTCTGAAATTCTCCCTGGATAGAGGGTTGGGATGTAGCTTGGTGTGGTTTGTGTGTTGGACTAGGATTCTGTAGACCACAGTTTGATTCCCTGCCTATTGGGTGACCTCAAGCAAGTCACACTCTCAGCGTCCTCAGTGGAAGGGCATGGCAAACCTCTTCTGAACAAATCTTGTCAAGAAAAAACCAGGATAGGTTCACTTTAGGGTCTCCATAAGTCTGAAAACAACCGGAAGGTACACAACATCGAACAACAACCGAGAACTGTACTTTTAAGTACAGTAGAGGGCCCAGTGTGGTGTAGCGGCCTGAATATTGGACTAGGACAAATAGAGACCAGAGTTCAAATCCCAACTCGGCCATGGAAACCCACTGGGTGACCTTGGGCAAGTCACACTCTCTCAGCTTTTCAGGGGAAGATGAAGGCACCCCCCCCCCCCGAAGAAACTTGCCAAGGAAACGCTATAGGGTCAGCATAAGTAGGAAAGGAGTTGAAGGCACACAACAACAAGAACAACAGCAGGAATGAAGAAGAAGAGGTTGGCTAGGTGGTTAGAGATGTATGGTGGAGACAGACTGGCATGAGGCTTCCCCCCCCCCCCACTTCTTCACATTTTCTCTTCTCCCTCAGAAGTAGCCACTGCACAACCATCAAGAGAGAAGCCCAAAAGGAGGGGCAGGAAAGGCAAGGCAAGGCAAGGCAAGGCAAAGCAAAGGTAGTCCCTGATGTGATCCAGTGTGCCTTCCTTTCCCAATGCTGCAGTGTTGAGGTGCTTCATGAGTGACGGGGGGCTGGGGGAGGGTGAGGCAGACTTTAAGAATGGGAGGATGCCACACCACAAAACCCCCACCATCAGTCCTCTTCCTCATCCACCTCCAGCTTGGCTCTCAGAATTGGCTTCAGCCAGTAGCACCACAGCACCCACCATTTTAGCTGCTACCTGAGGTCCTGAGGTCCCAGTTTAGGAGGAGACATGACTCAGGTGGTCATGAGACAAAAGCCGCCAATCCTGCCTTGTTCCAGGTAGGCACATTTTGTCAATTTCCAGTCTGACTGGAGATTGACAAAATGTGGCCTGAACAAAGCGGGAATCTGGGATTGGAGGGTCAAAAATGTCCAGCCGGGCCAGGACATTTTTTGGACCCTTTAATCTGTGAATGTTCTGGGAAAACCCAGGAAATGGCAACCCTACTTGCACACATCACATTTGCCATTACTTGAAGTAGGCAGGAATCACCTCCTTATCTCTCTTTTGCTTGATTTCACCATATAGCTCATTTACATATGGGAGGGGGATTAAGAGTATTGTAATCCATTTTGCTTTCATAAAATATATGAAACATTGGACTTCTCTCCATAGCTAACAATACTTTTTACCTAAAAATCAGCTAAGCAGATGTTTACATACCTTATATAATTATTGCAAGTCAGGAAATATCCCACATTCTGAGATATATTCTTTTTTCTGATATTTATTATTTTTATATTTCACAGGAATTTTATAATATATTTCACCAAGATTGCTTACCATGCAGATGCCACTAAAAATATGGCCAGAAATGATAAGGGGGTGGTTTAGCGACTATATCTCTGGCAACTCAGCAGTTTTATCACGCATATCCATCAGTTTCTCTTCCATACTAAAAGGAAACTTGCATATTATTTTACATTTTTAATATCCATTTGCCTCACTGAAAATCATTCATATCATACTATAAATCTGATACAGATACAGTGAAGTCAGAAGAGCAGCATTTTAAAAAATATATGAACAATATACAGGCAGACACACAATTATTCACAAAAACATGATCTCCAGAGAGACCAATGATGGTTCAACTATTCTTGCTCTTTCCTAGAAACAGGTTCCAAGAAGGATGTTTGTCCATGCTGTCATTTTGCATAACAACAAGGGAACAAAAACCCTGTGCCTCTTGATAATTACAGCTTTTCAAGTGAAAGGGCAAGTTTCTAGCTAATATGGCTGCTTTAAATTGTGGGGTTAGGGACAATGCATAGTGATATTTTATATCTAAATGCTAGAGTTATCTGTCCTGGAGCTTTTAGATACATCTCCTTCACAATAGCAGAAAGAGAGAAAATTGTAAAAAACAGTCAAAACAGCAAAACAAAATGTAGGCTAAGAAAAATAATATATTGTTGACTAGGCTTTGGAGGCAGCAGGAGCAAAAGTTTCCTGTGTCTTAAATAATTCCAGTTTCTTTGCATGAATCATACTGGTAGAAGCTTTGCCAGTGCAAACTCTCCCATTAGGCAGAGTGGGGTTGTTGCTTCAGGAAGTCGATTTACTCCTCTTCCTTCTCCTCTTAACTTCATTTATGCCCCATCTTTCCCGCAAAGCTAGAACTCCAGGCAGCTAACATATTTTAAAAAATGTACAATATAGTTAAAGAAATACAACAAAAACATAACAACATTAAAATGGAATTAAACTATTACCAACACTAAAAACAGACTAAAACATACAATTATAATGTTTAAAAGCATTTTTAAAAACCACCAGTTCAATTAAAACAGTACATCAGGCTCTTTGACTCCCTTCTTTTAAAAACCTTCTGTTCTGTCATTCTTGCCGGCTGATGCAAGGGCAGCAAGGATAAGGCTTTTCCATTATTATTATTATTATTATTATTATTATCCTTTATTTATATAGCGCTGTACGTTTACACAGTGCTGTACATATAAACTTATAATTAGACGGTTCCCTGCCCTCAGGCTTACAATCTAAAAGACACGACACAAGAGGAGAAGGGAAAGGTGATGGGGAAGGGTATCAGGTCCGGTGATTCTTTTCTCCCTCTGAGGCCTGGACCAATGCAGATGGACTAGAGAGAGGGCTCGGCTTCGTAATGCACAGTGAAAACGGGCCAGACAAAGTCATACCTCTGGGAAAGCTTCTCTAAACAATATAGTCTTTAACTCAGTTTTGAACCTGGTTAGGGAAGTGATGAGCGTGCATGTGGGGGAAGAAGGTTCCAGGAGTGAGGGGCAGCAAGTGAGAAAGGACAAATCCGGGACAGGGCAGTGGAAATCCTTGGCTGGGACAGGAGACCCTGACTTCCAGAACGGAGGGTACGAGAAGGAGTGTGAGGAGAAAGAAGGTCAGACAAGTAAGGAGGGGCCAGTCCATGGAGGGCTTTGAAAGTCAGTAACAAAAGCTTGTACTGGATGCGGAAGGGGAAGGGGAGCCAGTGAAGGGAGGACAAGAGGGGAGAAACATGGTCAAAAAAGCGAGCAGATGTGATAATACGTGCAGCTGAGTTCTGGACAGAGATTAAAGGATGGAGGTGATAGAGAGGAAGCCCTGTCAGAAGAAGGTTACAATAATCTAGTTGTGAAACCACTAGGGCATGGACCAGAGTCTTGGCAGTGGAGGCTGAGAGGAATGGATGGATTTTAGCAATATTGTAAAGAGAGAATCTACAGGTCTTGGCGGTGGCCTGAATCTGGGGGATAAACGACAGAGAGGAATCAAAGATGAAAGCAAGACTGTGGGCTTGCTGAACCGGATGGATAGAAGTGCCATCAACAGAAACAGAAAAGGAGTATTGAAGGGTGGGCTTAGGTGGGAAGATGAGGAGCTCTGTCTTAGACATGTTGAGCTTCAAGCGCCGATGCCGCATCCACTGCGAGATGGCAGCCAAACAAGAGGAGACTTGCTGTTCAAGCCCCGGTGAAAGGTCAGGGGTGGAAAGATAGAGCTGAGTGTCATCAGCATACAGATGATAGGAGAAACCAAAAGAACTGATGAGTTTACCAAGGGACAATGTGTATAGAGAGAACAAAAGGGGACCTAGGACAGAGCCCTGGGGAACTCCAACAGATAAGGGAACAGAGGAGGAAGTCTGACCACCTGTGACCACGGCAAAAGATCTGTCTAACAAGTAAGATTTAAACCAGTTGAGAACAGAGTCGGAGAACCCGAGGTCAGAAAGTAAGTCAAGCAAGAGACAGTGGTCCACAGTGTCGAAGGCTGCAGACAAGTCTAGAAGAATGAGAATAGAGTAGAGTCCGTTCGCCTTGGCCTGTAAGAGGTCATTTGAGATCTTGGTGAGGTCTGTCTCTGTAGAGTGCCGAGGGCGGAAACCAGACTGAAAAGGATCCAGGATGGAGTTGGCTTCAAGAAACTCAAGACAGCGAAAATAGACTACCCGTTCTAGAACCTTAGAGAGGAAAGGAAGAAGAGAGATTGGACGATAGCTAGACAAAGAGGAGGGGTCAAGAGAGGGCTTCTTCAGAATTGGGGAAACGAGAGCATGTTTGAGGTCAGAAGGGAAGGAACCCGAAGAGAGAGAGAGATTAAAGATATAGAGGAGCGAGGGCAGAAAAGAAGGGGTTATAGAGATTAGAAGATGGGAGGGGATAGGATCAAGAGAACAAGTTGTAGGTTTGGAAGAATTTAGCAGCGTAGAGAGTTCATCCAGAGAAACAGGTGGAAACACAGAGAGTTTATTAGTAGAAGGTACCAGGCGATTAGTGGTAGGGGGCAAATCAGGAGGAACAATTTCGGATCCAATAGTAGTGACTTTTGTGAGGAAGTAGTTGGCGAAGTCTGTTGGAGAAAATGATGAGAAGATACGGGGAGAGGAAGGTTTTAGCAGTGTATTGAAGCAGGAGAACAATCGCTGCGGGCGCCTCTCGTTAGCGCAGATCAATGATTTATAGTAATTCTGTTTTGCCATAGACAAGGTGCTAGAGAAGCATAAAAGAACAAGTTTATAGTGGATGAAATCAGCCCGGTCCCTGGACTTTTTCCAAAGGCGTTTGGCTGCTCGAGAGCAGGACCGGAGAAACCTAACTGTGGGAGAGAGCCAGGGCTGAGGCCTAGATGTAGAGGAGGCCTTGCGAACAGAAACAGGAGCAAAGCTGTCAAGGGTTGAAGAAAGAGTGGAGTTGAATAAAGACATTGCTGAGTCAGCAGAGTCCCCAAGATTTAGAGAAGAGAGAGAAGAATCCAAGGTCTGACTGAGATGATCAGGATTAACAGAATGAAGATTACGAAAAGTGCGTTGACCAACATGACGAGGAGGTGGGATATAAGTAAGAGTAAAAGAAATTAGATGATGATCTGACAGTGGATAGTCAGATTCCAAGTAGTCGGAAATGACACACTTGGTCGCGAGAACTAGGTCAAGGCAGTGACCAGAAGAATGGGTAGGAGAGGTGGAATGAGGTTGAAGATCAAAAGAAGCTAAGAGGGAGCTAAAGTGAGACATTGAAGGATTCTTAGGATCATCAAGGTGGATATTAAAGTCCCCTAGAATCAGAGAGGGAACTGAGTCTGACAGAAAAAAGGTGAGCCATGACTCAAAGTCCGAAAGGAATTGGTTAGCAGAACCAGGAGGGCGATAAATGACAGCAACCCGAAGCTGCAAAGGAGAAAAGATTCTAATAGAATGAGACTCAAATGAAGAAAAAGAGTAGCTAGGGGGAAGAGAAAGGGGTTGAAACTGGCAAGACTTAGACAATAAGATACCAACCCCACCTCCTCGGCCCTCGGGGCGGCTTGTGTGGGAGAAAGAAAGACCACCAAAAGAGAGGGCAGCGGGGGTAGCAGTATCATGGGCCGGGAGCCAGGTTTCAGTTAGAGCAAGGAGGCTGAGTAATCCAGAAAGAAAAAGATCATGAATTGCTGCTGCTTTTGGAGCAGCAGAGCGACAGTTCCAGAGGGAGCAGAAAAATGGAAGTTAGGAGACAGGGAGAGATCGGATAGGGATCAGATTGGGAAAGATGCGGGGAGCCATGGGAAGGGATGGATGCAGTGCCCAATAAACAACAGGAGAAAAAGTGACAGTGAGAGAAAGAGAAAAATAATAACCAACAGTGCTAGATAACATTGCCTGAATACCACAAAACAAGAAAGGTAATCCCTCTCTCCCCTGAAGGAAAGTTTCTGAGCTTTGGAGTAGCCTCAAGAACTCCCTGTGATACATCCCCACTGACCATGATTATGAAGGTGGTGAGTTTGAAATAAGGGCCTCTCCCATGGATCTCATATAGGGAGATATCCTGAACCAAAGCTGTATAGGTATAGGTTATAAGCAGTATTTTGAATTGTGTCCAGAGACAATTCAAATAGGCAAGTGGAGTTATTGCAGAAAGGAGGCTGTATGTTACCTGCATTTAAATGATTATTTTAATATTTTTATTGCCAGAGATAGGATGAAATATCTATGAGATTTTTTGTCTCATGTACCAAAAGAAACTCAGCTAAATTTGGGTATTATGCAGCTGGACTTGATACTACTGTTCTGCCTCTGGCAGAAAATTAGTTTGGGCAGCCACCAACTTGATACATGTCAAGAACTATCATCACCTCCCCCCACAGTTCATTAAACCAGCCTTCTGTATTTCAAACATCAAGAATTTTATTCCAGTAACTGTAGGTGTTAGTAGGAAGATGTTTGCAGGTAAAACTGCTATCATTCCCAAAACAAACCCAATATTCACATTACCCTGGCCTAAAACTTTGCAGGCTTACTTATGATTAGTCCATAAATCAGAACATATGAATGTACCATCCTTCTTTGGGGGGGGGGGTCATTCACACTCAAGTTTTAGTACAGAGGAGATCCGGGGAGATTTTATGATGCAATACAGAATTCAAGTTCCCACTACGTTTACCATGATTGAATCTTTCCATGGCATTTTAATCCTATTGTTGTTCACATTACCGAAGTATTGATTTAAAATGGAGCCTTCATTTTGAACGCATTTGATAGTTCTCTAATTTTTAAAAAGAATGTCAATGAAAAATTTATTAATTTTTAAAAAGAATATGATGCACTTCTTCATCATATCATTTACATCAGTATTTAAAGGTACATTGGACCCATGGTATCTGTGGGGGATCAGTTCTAGACACCCTCCCGTGCATGCCAAATTCTGCGGTTGCTCAAGTCCCATTTGCAATTTGAAGGAGCTGCTTCCTCTTCCTCCTCCTCCTCCTCCTCCTCCTCCTCCTCCTCCTCCTCCTCCTCCGTCTCTCACCTCCACCGCCTCTTTCTCCTCCCTTCTCCTCCACCTCTTCTCTGTCACTCCTCGTCCTCCTCCCCCCCACCTCATGCCTCCTCCTCCTCCTGTGTCACACTGTGCTGTGCCTTCCTCCTCCTCCTCCTCCTCCTCCTTCTGCTTTGCCTCCCTCCTCCTCCTCTTCCTCCTCCTCCCAACTTGTGCTGTGCCTTCTTCTTCCTCCTCTTCCCCCTGCTGTGCCTTCTTCCTCCTTCTTCTCTTCTTCCTCCTCCTCTTCCTCCTCCTCCTCCTGTGCAGCCCATTTTTCCTCTTTATCCTCTGGCCCCCCACAGGCTTGCCATCTGCGGATGCTCAAATCCACAGATGGCAAGTTCGTGTATAAGAAGGGCCCACTGTACTTTATACTGATAGAGAATGGCAGCCACACACAAGCAAAAGTGTGCATAAGCTGTCATTTTTTTTAAAGGTACACCATCTCATCACATTCCCAGGACAGCCACCTTCCCAGCTTTTATGAGCTCTGGGTATCATCCATCGGTGCAGATAAGGGGACTAATTCACTGGCAGAAAGGTATGGCAAATTTGGTCAGATGCTGACTTCACATGGTGGATCTATGTCCTGCTTATGCATCCCAACTTCAAAATCATGTTGCTTAAATAACTCTGAACAGGATATCTGAGGACATGCCTTCTCCTCTATCATTCAGCCCTGCTGCTGAGGTCCTCTGAGGTTTTAGGTGCTCCTGGTGGTTCCAGATGAGCCTATGATCTGCTTGGCATCCACTGGGAGTTGACTTTTTAGTGTATCCCTTCCCTTCTTGGGAACATCATTCCAGTTGATGCTAGACACCTACTGTTCTCCAAATCATTTGTTCAGACAAGCATGTCCAAACTAATGCATGATGTTCATTGTTTTTCTATATTAATGTATTTTGTTTTTATTGTAACCTTTGTATTTTTTTTTCTATTGTACCTTGCTTCAAAATCTATTGTATATTGTTTTGGTATGGAGTGGTTCATAAATTCAAGGATACTGTGGCCTGGTACAGATGGCCCAAAAGGGCCGTCACCAGGGTGTGATTAGGGCTGGGGAGCACACAGCAACCGCACACTCCACAGCCCTAACATGTATGGATGGTGCCATCTTTACAGCACGTTGTCCATACATGTGCACTGCCATGACATCATGGCGCATACTGTGTTTAGACAGTGTGGCATGTGCATGATGTCATTGTGCCACAGGAGGACACCTATGGCACCCTTTCTGCGGCACAAAAAGGAGCTCCAAAATGGAGTTCCTTCTTTGCATGCATGTCCTTGGTGCAGCCTTCACACAGCCACGCCAAGGAGGCCAAGAGGAAAGGGGCTGCAGCGGTGGCCCCTTTCTCCCCTCGGGAGTGCCGTGATTCTTTGACCCTGTTCCTATTGCCTTAGCTAGTATGTAATATATCAAAAGAGAGAGGAAGAGGCACAGGGAGAAAGAGAGAGGAAGAGACAGAGAACACACTTTTTGGAGGATATAATTTCTGCTAAATTGCTACTGCAATGAAACCCTTCCAGATCAGGAGGTGGGCAGCTGTGGTCCTGCAGATGTTCTGGACTGCATATTCATTCAGCCCAAGTGAGCTTAGTCAATAGGACTATAGGAGTTAAAGTCTCACAGCATCTGCTGGGCCAGTATTGTCCACTCCTGGTTTAAATAAAGAAGCCACTCAGAGCACAGAAGGTGCAACTGAACTGAATCATTATACAGCACATACTATAATGGATAATTAAATGTTGAGGGACATAGCTAGAGTTACTGAAGTTTTACTGCTGAAAATCCGGTGCATTCTCTGTTTTGTTACTGGCATTGCACTTAGAACTCCTTTCTATTGGCTGTGCTGCATTAGTCTTTCCTTTTCATCAGACTCCAGAGAACATTTTCTTTCCTTTCATTTCCTCTATGAAATAGAAATAAAAAAGGAGTATGCCAGTTGTAATGACCTTTTTGGAATATCACACAGGTGCGAGTTGCAGCTGTTATGAGTAAACTGCACTTTGCTTGACAAATTCAACTCCCACCTGAAAAATGCAAGAATTAGGGCATTCTTCTAAAAGTGATGCCTTTATTGTGGAAAACATACTCTTCCCATGGCTGGTATATCTATCCAAAGATGTCTTTAAAAGGCATGAGTCCATGCTGATTTATAAAAGTCCAAGAATAATGGCTAATTTCCATTAACTCTTGCCTTCTACTAGTTACCTTCTCATTAACCAGTGCCAGGTAATATTTTGAGGAATTCCATGAGGTCACAGAACTCCTCCTGGGAATCATTGCATTGAATGAAATGTCCTGTGCAAATCACTTATTTTTGCTGAGTTGTCATGTATTTGCGTAGTGAACTGCACACTTCAGTCAGCTATAAGCAACTTCAAGTGACTGGAAGTCCACATCTTGTTTCAACTCCCTACGGTTTAAAATTATACCAGGATTGTGTGCCTTGTTAGAAAATTGAACCAACATGCTTCCTATTGGCTTTCATATGTGCTCTTCTCCTTGTTTTAAGGGATTAGGGCTTTTTGAAAGGAACAGCTGGGATGCTGCCACCCAATGACATTTGCCACAATGAGATTACCTGAACCTGCGTAATATCAGGGTGATCTTGGCCATCAGGTATCAAGTTTGTGCCACACACTAAACCTGCCAGTTTATCCTGTGTAATGATGTAATACTGCTACCATATCTCCAGCATGGGACAAAAGCATAGTAAAAATAACAAAACTTTGAGATAGCAAGTGACTGGTCCAGCTACTTACTTTGACGAAGGATGGAACAGACAAATGATTACCATTTTTAGTAGCAGCTGCATGCTTGTTGTAATGTCCAGATGGCTTGTGTTCTTCACAGCAGATCCCCCCCCCCCCAAATTAATCTATAAGGTGCTGTGCACAAGTATATATAATTTGAATCTCCTTGTTCGTTATAAAAGTGGAGAGGTTTCTGTCTGAGTTCCTTGTTTCCATAAAGCGAGAACCTTTGTGGATCAGGAGATGGTGTTTTCAATGATAGCATGCCAAGCTGGGAGCCAAATCCCCAGGGAAACTTGATATACCAGGTGCAGAGTGAAAACCATTGTTTACTTCGACATTCATAAGGATGTGAATTGCCAGTATTTTAGCTATGACTTTTGTATTGTGTTACTGGTTGCTATGGATGATAAAAATTGTTGCTTTATTGGCTTTATGGTATTTTATAAAAGCTGTACATCACCTTGAGTGCCTGTCAAGTAGAAAGGCAAGTACTCCGTTTTGTAAAAGAAATGTTAATGAGTCTGTAAGAGGAGAGGCTGGATCCTGGGCACCACTTTGAGGAATATGATAGATGTGTATCTACTCTTGGAGGGGAAATTAATCAATTAATGCTTCATATTTCATATCCTCACATGGATCTCATACAGTACCATAGTAAGATAGGACCAGCCATTGCTGGATACGTTAATTATGATGGCCATAGTTCACTTGACTTCTTTCCAAATAGCTAGAGATATAACATGGATTGGCTGATCTCCAAATGAACTTGTTGGCCCACAACTATTAGAAGCAATATTATTCTGCATTACCAGAGCCATTATTTGAATGGTTAAGAGTAAGCAAGAGATGATCAGTGTCAACCAAAGGCCTAAACAATCCATAACATCATTTGGAGGGCATGTACTTATTTCTTTCTGGTGGTAGAAACAGGTTATTTGGATTCTTGACTTAATAGTCTTCCAGGGTTCCTGGCTTCAGATCTTATAGTATATTGCTTTATTTACCTCAAAATATGGAGCACCACTTGCGCTGTGTTGAGAAGCCCTCTTGTTTGTTATGCTGAATGGAGACTCCACATCTGTTCCAAAGTCCAGCCTCTGCAACTAATATGAGTTTAGTCTGAAAGAGCAAAGCAACCAAGAGGGTTTGCTGCTTTGCAAGAAAGCCATATGGGAAGCCCTACCCTCTCTCTTAATGCCACACACAGAAACCATCAACACCAGCAGCTGAATCTCCTTCAAGACTAGCAAGAAGACAATAATGTCACCTAAAAGAGTATTTATTATTTTATTTATTTCATTTATATCCCGCCTTTCTCCCTGGAGGGACCTAAGGTGGATCACAGATAAAATGAAAGAGCTTTGAAATATGAAGTGGGCTGGACAATGACGAGAGTACCACTGGTGAAAAACTCGATTCTTATTTGACAAGACACACCATATGAAATGTCTTTATTCCTATGGAGTGGCAATACATGCAGCGAAGAAAGTTTTCTGTTCTGCACATGTTGTGTCTGCAAACTCCCATCCAGCAGAACCGTTCAGGGTGGTAAGGGATCTAACCCAGATACTTGCCCCTCAGAACCCCTTGTTAGAATCTACAATAGCCTTCTGTGATGCATTAAATAATCACTTTGCAGATAAAATCTCTCAAATAAGAGCGGACTTGGATTCTAGTAATAAAACAGAAGCAATAGTTGAGGTGTCCAGCAACTCTCTGATTAAGATTAGACTGGATCAGTTCAAGTCTGTGAGTACCGAGGACGTGGACAAGCTTCTTGGTAGAATAAAGAAGACAAACATGCCCGCTTGATCCTTGCCTTTCATGGCTGGTAATCCAGGGTGGAGATGCCATAGTACAAAAATGACTTATATTATTAATGCATCTCTTAAGGAAGGCCACTACCAACTTGTTTAAAGGAAGTGGTTGTAAGACTGCTTCTGAAAAAGCCTTCCTTAGATCCTTTGGACATGAACAACTATAGGTCAGTTTCACATCTTCTATTTTTTTTCCCCCACATCTTCTATTTTTGAGTAAAGTGATCAAGAGGGCTGTTGGGGCAGTTGTTCTTCTAAAAGAGAGCTTAAATCTGGCACCCTTCGAGGTGCTATCCTGTCCCCAATGTTATATATATATGAAGCTGCTGGTAAAGATCATCTGGAGATATGGGGTGGGGTGTTATCAGTATGCTGACGACACCCAGATATATCTCTCCATGCCTCAGATGACAGTTTTGGCCAAGGGCAGTATCTCTTCTCTCAGTGAATGCTTTAAGATGGTAATGGACTGGATGAGGAAAAACAGACTAAAACTGGATCCAGACAAGACAGGGGTACTCGCTGTTGTGAACCCTAATCTAGTTATAGGGAAATGTTAACCAGTCCTGGACAGAGTCACATTCCCTTTAAAGGACTATGTTTGCAGCCTGAGAGTGCTCCTAGAGCTGTAGATGTCAAGTCAGGAGTGGTCAGGAGTGCTTGCTATCAGCTTCAATTAATATGCCAGCTGCATCCTTTCCTGGAACTGGGGAACCTGGAAACTGATAACCTCACGACTCCACTTCTGTAATGCGGTCTACATGTACCTAGTTCGGAAACTTCAATTAATTCACAATATGGTGGTCAGAGTAGTCAACAGAACAGTTAGAGGTGACCACATAACACCTATTCTAAAATACCTACACTGGCTGCCTATTTGTTTCCAATCACAATACAAGGTGTTAGTGATTATCTAAAAAGCCCTTCATGGCCTGGGTCCAACCTATTTGCAGGATTGCTTTCTTCCATATAATCCACTCCACTGTTGAGACTATAAAAAGTTAAAGAATCAGAAGTTATGAATATAGAGCTGAGCAAATGTTCTGTGTAACCAGATACAATAGAAACTTAGAAGTAGATTAAGTAGAAATGTAAGTGGAATTTTTAAATACTTTTTCACACATGGTTAACTTTCAGTGTGTATATTGCATTTTATATGATGTGGGAAATGTAAAGCTGTCAGTCTGAATCTGTACAGAATAGTTTTATTAATAATCAAAATTTAAAACAAACAAACAAAATTTAAAACAAACAAACAAACAAACAATCCATCCCACAAACTTTGGGAAAAATCTACTGCAGCCAACAAAGAAAGACTAGACTGGCTGCAGTTACGCAGTCTGCCCCCCCCAACCTATGGAATACCCCCCCCAACCTATGGAATGGCCTATTGGAAGAGATCCAGAACATTACTAATCTTGACAGCTTTAAAAAGGCTGTCAAGATGGGTCTTTTCCGACAGGCCTTCCCTGAGTAACTCACCCGGGCACCCACTGATACAGATCATCATACAGTATACCCCAGGTCTTCGTCATTGACTGATTGTTTTAATTAAGATGATATTTTATTATTGTTGTGTGATTTATAATGTTGCTGTTTTGGAGGGAGGGATAATGGGTTTTACTTTCTATTTTTGTATTTTACGATATTTTATTTATTGCAGTATTTTATTGTTGTATTTTCCTATGCTGTATGCTGCCTTGATCCTGACGGAGATGTGAGAAAAAACTAAAAACTCTATTCGATTCTATGCACAGAAAATCTGCCAATACAAAAATGTTTTAGCTGACATCGAAAGGCCAGCAGGGAGGGGGCCAGCTAGCCTCCCGAGGAAGGACATTCTGGAGGGTGGGAGCAGCCACTGAATAAGAATAATTTTATGGCACATGGCCCGCACAAAAATTAAACAGTTAACACAAAGCACAAAACGTCAGATATACTGCTACAGCACAGTTACATTATATTCCTACAGAGGTATATATCCTCTGTATATCCAAATAAACAGGAAGAATACCCACAGCCCCACCTCCCATAACATCTTAAAGGTTCTCACAGTATTATAAGACATTGGCATAGTCGGATACCCACAACCCCAAATCCTTCTCATGGGTTTCAAACAAAATTATAAAGCATTGGCATAGTCATATCTCCAAGACAAATTATATATCATTTTATATAAAATAGTAATGAGATTAAAAATATAAAAAGCTATAAAATGATGGCCCATAGTAGCCAAACTCTATAGCATTATTGCTACATCTGTTTAATTTTTTTTTTTTTTACAGCAGATAATTGCACCTGCAAAGAACTTGGCAACTTTGGTAGTTACCTGTTCCTTGCAGTCTGATAGAAGATAGCTTATGTAAAATTGCTCTTTTCTGCCAGGTAGATGTTGTAAAAGAGGGATATGAATAAGACACGAAATTCTATATAAAGGGAGCAGCAAAAACAAAAACACACACACACACACATCCAATTGACTCAACTTCCTCAGAGCCGCAGGGACATAATCTGCATGGATAGGGTATCTTTTTATATCTGCCTTCAACTACAGCTGATGGAATGAGAGCAGCCACTGAAAAGGCTCTCTTGTGTCCTCACCTGGCGAACTTGTGATCTTGATGGGACCAAGAGAAAGCCTTCTTCTGTAGATATTAGGGCTCTTGAAGGTTTCACAAATAGTCTGGACCCAAGCCATATAGTGCTTTATAGGTCATGATCAGCACTTTGAATTATGCCTGGAAACCAATGGGTAGCCAATGGAATTGTTTTAACAAGTGAGTAATATGCTCCCTGTAACTGCCCCGGTCATCATTTTGAACCCGCTGAAGTTTAGGGACAGTTTCTAAAAGAAGCCCAACATAGAGTGCATTGCAGTAGTCCAAACGGGATGTAATCAAGGCATGTGTCACTGTAACCAGATCTGATGTCTCAAGGAATGGGAGCAGCTGGTGCACAAGTTTAAGCTGTGCAAATGCACTCCTGGCCACTGCTGAGTCCTGGGCATCCAGGCTCAGAATGGAATGCAGGAGCACACCCAAGCTGCGAGCCTGAGATTTCAGGGGGAGTGTAACCTCATTCAGCACAGGCAAAGCCCCAGTTCCATAATCTGCCTTACAACTGACCAGGAGCACCTCTATCTTGTCTGGATTAAGCTTCAATTTGTTTGCTATCATCCAATCTATTACTGACAGCAGACACTGGTTCAGTACAGAGACAGCTTCCTTGGAATCAGATGGAAAGGAAAGATGGATTTAGGTGTCATCAGCATACTGGTGACACCTCATTCCAAAACCCCGGATGACTTCTCCCTGTGGTTTCATGTAGATGTTGAATAACATGGGGGGCAGAACAGAACAGAACCCTGAGGGACCTCATAGGCTAGAAGGCAAGGAGTCAAGCAGGAGTCCCCCAACACCACCTTTTGAGTCTACAACTCCAAGAAAGACTGGAACCACTGCATAACTGAACCCCTGTCCAGTTCTCTGCGTAGGTCATCCACCAAGATGACCAAAGTTGTGTCTATCCCATAGCCAGGTCTGAAGCCAGATTGAAATGGATCTAGTTAAAAAATTAACATTGAATGAAATTAAATAATTCACAATATTAAAACAATTTAAATCTACATTTAAAGGTTAAAATGCAGTTAGAAAGCTAAAAAGCAGTTCAAACAAACAAACAAACAAACAGCTTCATTTATATACCGCTTCATACCGCCTAAGGAGTGTCTAAGCAGTACAACTGTAAGCTACTTGCCCCCAACAATCTGGGTAGTCATTTTAGCAACCTAGGAAGGATTCAAGCCTGAGTCGAGCTTGAGCCTTTTTGCTGGTCTTGAACTTGCAACCTTATGATTTTGAGTGAGTGGTTGCAGTACAGGCATTTAACCACTGCGCCACCAGAGCTCCTTTTCAGTATTAAAAACAATCCAGTACCCTCATCCCATTCTTTTAAAATTTTCTATTTTAAAAGCCTGTTGGGATAAAAAGGATTTGCCTACTGACAGAAGGATAGCAAGAAGAGGACCATTTTGGCCTCTCTGGGAAGGGAGTTCCAGAGTCTAGGACCAGCCACTGAGAGGGTCCTTCCACATGTCCCCAACAACTATGCTGGTGATGGTGGTGGAACTGAGAGAAGGGCCTCTCTTGAAGATCTTAGGACCCAGACAGGCTCATATAGGAGAATACATACATGGGAGTAGTCATAGAGTGTCAAAACATAGGCTGCATCTGCATTGCTGAAACAATGCAGTTTGTCACTGCTTTAACTGCCATGGCTCCATCCTATGTAATCCTGGGATTCGTAGTTTTCTGTGGCACCAGAGCTCCCTGACAGAGAAGGCTAAATATCTTGCTAAACTACAAATTCCAGGATCCTATAGCATCGAGCAGATGCAGACATAAAATCCATACTCCTTCTCCTCTTCCTAGATCATGATTCTATTAACCAAGTGGTAGCATCCAACTTACTTGACAGCCATGATGGGGAAGGAGTAGGGGAGGGCATGGTCAGCAATCCCAAACCAATCCGTACCTTCCATTCACTAATGGGCCAAAGTGTCCTATCTCCCTTAGCTCACACCTATAAATCACTGTAGTTATGGCATAAGAAGCAACATACACCAGGTTGTTCTAATACCTCACCACACAATATTTGCTGCTTGAATGGTCTGTTTCATTCTGAATAATCGTAGGAGTGACATTGAAAAAGAGAGTTAGTGGTATTTTCTGGCTTCTGCAAACAGCCACCACTTCTTTAGTGTAAAACACAGTTAAGGCTTTGAGCTGCTAATGATCATAGCCATGACAACAACAGTAAAAACAAGAAGCATGGGTACTTTGTCCCCCAAGCTGCCTCTGGGAGGCCAACAGATCCCGCCCCCCACAATTTCACTTGCTGCAGTTCTGTTGCATGCACTTAATAATTTCATACCATTGGATTTAGATTCTATTATTCTTTTCTGCTTCTAAACAGCTTGGGCTTTGCAAGAATGCATTCTGATGGTTTGTGAAAAATATAATGCAAGTTGTTCTATAGAACTGCCTTTTCAGAATAGGAAGTCTGATCAAACATGCATCTCCTCACTTACAATGTTGTCAGCCACAGATTATTATGGTGTTTACTGTTAATTATTTGTTGTTGCTGTTGTTACTTGCGATCAAATCTAATTTCAGTTCCTCCTCTATAATTCTAGTCTAATAATTTCTAGTCTAGGTTTACAAAGTAGGGCTCAAAGATTCAATTTATGGGGGGGGGGGGAGGTGGGAACAGAAGTGAAAACTGCAGTCCTTTTCTTTACCAATCATATCACAAGTGATACCAGGTGCTGGATCCTTTTACAATGTTATTGTTGTTTTATTATATGGACAGACCGAGATAGTATCAAAATAATTTAGACCAGTCAAACCTTCAAGCATTCTTGCCCTTGAAACATGTGGCTTAATTTGTTGACAAGTCCTCCAGCTGCAGAAAGTGGTGTACTGCTTCTCCACAGAAATTAGATTTGCCCACTTGAACTGAGGTGGGAAAAAATAATTTAATGCAGCTCTCTACATTTAACTCATAATCACGTTTTCCATCCATTTATATTAAATCACATGGGTAAAATGGATATAGCTTACAACTAATACTGATTAAGCCTTTTCTTCTGACTAGAAAAGACTCAGCGTTAACTGCTCCATGTTACATCCTGTTATAACTCAAAATTCAGTACTTAAGTTGGATTAAATACCAGTAGTGTTTTAACAACCATGTAAATATTAGTTTTGACTTTGTAGATCTCCAAAGTGGCTGTGAAGTCAATTTTATAAGTTATGTTTACAAGACATCTCCATTTGTCTTCATGGTAGAAGTTTTTTTTTAAAAAAATGTTGCTAATCATTTTAATATAAGAATTTGAAGGGAAAAAAAGCTGGTACCATCTGAGACAAGTCATTCCTCTCCTCCATGAAGGGACACTTTTTCTAAGACATTCTTATTTATGTGCATCATCTGTAAAACTAATATGCTAGGCTCAGTTCTTCAGTAATATCACTTTACCTGTAGGAATATATCTTCAGATATGGTAAGAGAACTGAATAAAACATAGACACTTTATTGGCTAAGATTTCTTTAACTGAATGGCATGACTGTAAAATTTGTTCCAAGATGCCATTGTATCTTGTGCAGATTTTGTTGCATTTATAGATATATATAGATATATATATTTAGGGGTAGAGCAGGAGAGAGAAATACGTCTTTAATTAATCTGAAAACCTTATTGTGAAAAAAAAAGTCACATAAGAAATGTTGATTGGTCTGTAAAATTGTTCTATGAACCTTGGTATAAGTGTTTCCAGAAAATATGAAACGTTTGGTTTTGTTTCTTTTAAAGGAAGGGAAAGAAGAAGAAAAAAAATGCAAAGTAAGCACCTTTTCATAAACTGGTTCCATATTCAACTGTTTAAGAGGCTAATTTTTTAAACCCAAGACTAGGGGAAAATCCCCACTTATTCAAAGGAAATTGCTTTTTTTAAATGAAATATTACATTAAATAATTCCACATAAACTATGTCTGGAAAACTGATGATTTAAGTTACTGCTCCCAGTATTTTTCTAGAATATGTCCACTGAATTACGTACAGAAAGTGGGCAATCTGAAGACCATCAGACATCGTTGGACTTCAGCTCTTATAGTCCTTGGCCAGTATAGCTAATGATATACCAAACCATCGGTCTACCTGCAAGCTGCAATGGAGGAGGAGGCTCCTGGACTCTGGCTGGGCTGAAGGCCTTAAAACCTTGGCTTTTGCCTCCCTCCCACACCCAAACCATCGGCCTACCTGCAAGCTGCAATGGAGGAAGAGGCACTTCCCCTCATCCACCCATCTGTATCTCCATTGAATTCCACTGTGAGACAGACAATCATGGAACGTGTGCTTGGCCTTTTGTGAACCTTGAACTGTTATAATTGTCTCCGTTGTAGATGTCGTATTGTATGATTTGGAATTGCTATAATATGTTGATATATTAGGTTTATTTATTGTTTGCATTGTATATGTATTTACTGTTTATATGCTGTGCACCGCCCTGATTGTTGGAAGGGTGGTATATAAATAAATGTTGTTGTTGTTGTTATTATTATTATTACTGATGGGAAATATAGTCAACAACATGTGAAGGTTACAAATTGCAGTACACAACAACCTCTTGGTCAGGTTTAGGACTCTGACTCTGCAAGAGTGGGAATGCGATCCATACCAGAAGACTTATGGATCTGGATAGATTCCAAATGGCTCTGGAGGAGTTTCCTGCTGCCTTGGCAAGTGGTCCTGTGAAAGCCCTGGTTGATCATGGAATGGGAAAATGACGAGGCTGGTGGACATGATTGCTCCTAAGCATCCCTTCTCATGGAGTGCAGCTAAACCACATTAGATTGACAATGGGAGAAAACTCAGAGTGGGTCTCACTGAAACAGGCTAAAATCTATCTGAAGCAATAAAGGTAGAAAAAAAAGAGGCTTTTCTGGAAAACACTACTGCATTCACACAAAACTGTTCAGCAGTGTTGTTCCAAGTAGTCAGAAATCTGTTACAATCTGCCCCAAACAAAAATGTAAGTCACTCAGCAGCCCATTGCAAAGAATTTGTGCAACATTTCACAGATAACATTGCTCAGATTCACCTCGACTTAGGGGTGAAACAGACTGCCCCAAAGGGACACCTTCCTGCCATCCCTTCTGAAAAAGGAATGGGAATGGAGCAACCTCACACCACAGCCCCAATCCACTTTTTTGCCTGCTGAAAATGGAGTGGCAGAGAGCCACTCTTTTTTTGAACCAGCAAAAACTTGGTTTTTCCTGCCTCGCCGTAGATGGAAGCTGGAGGCTTCCGGGCAGCTTCAGAGCAAGCACAAAGGAATGCTCTGTTTCACCCCTCAGATGCCAGAATTCCAGTGGCTATATTATTGGGTTCTGCTTGTTTAATGTGGATGGATACTTTTCAGTCTGTGCAGCTTGAGAATGTGGACAAGATCCCTGGAGATGAGCAAGCCACCACATGTGTACTAGGCCCTTGCTCTTCTTGGCTAACTACATAGGCCAGGAAGGTCTGGTTGGGTAGGTAAGGGGAGTGATCAATATCTCTTTAGAATAAAGCAGGATCTCAACACACCTGAAGAAGGCTGTGGTAAGTCCTCTTCTGAAACCCTCCCCCCAACCTTTCCTGGATTCTACTATTCTGGATAACTATAGAGCAGTCTCTAAGCTTTCATTTTTGGGCAAGGTATTAAAGCATGTGGTAGCCACTTATTTCATGGATTTACTAGATCAGATACATTATCTAAACCCACTTCAGTCTGGTTTTAGACCTGGTTATGGGACAGTAACTTTGGTCACCTTGCTGGATGACCTGCACAGGGAACTGGACAGTGGGAGAGTGTCCCTGCGGTTTCTGCTGGATCTCTCAGTGGTATCCTTCTGAGTCATCTTTCTGGGATGGGGCTTGGAGATACTGTTTTACTGTGGCACCATTTTTTTTTCCTGAAGGGGCACTCTCACAGTGTGGTGCTAGGTGATTTGTGGTGCTTGGCCATTGGCTTACAGAATCATTCATGCTACTTAACATCTACATAAAACCACTGGGAAAAATTGTCTGGAGTTTTGGGTTACATGTCAGCAGTATGTTCATGATACCCAGCTGTATTACTCCTTTCCACCTAATTTCAAGGAAGCTGTTCCTGTGATAAACTGGTTCCTGGCAGCTGTAATGGATTGGATGATAACTAACTGAAGCTTAATCCAGACAAGAGAATAGTGTTGCTGGTTAGTCAAAAGACAGATCTGGGAATAGGGATTCAGCCTGTGTTAGATGAGGTTACATTCCCCATGAAAATACAGGTTCACAAATTGGGAGTACTCCTGGATTAACTCTCAGCATGGTAGCCTAGGTTTTGGAAGGTACCAGGAGTGCTTTTTCACAAGTAAACCTAGAGCACCAACTGTGCCTGGTCCGAGAGAAATCAGACTTCTCCACAGTGGTACAAGCCTTGGTTGCATCTTGCTCTTCACAAGGCTACCTTTGAAAAGTGCTCAGAAACATCACTTGGCTCAAAGAGCTGTAGCCAGGTTGTTAACTGGGGCTGGCTACAGGGAACACATGATTCCCTTTTTATAACAGCTCCACAAACTGCCAGCACACAATTTAAAGTGCTGATTTTGTCCTATAAAGCGCCATATGACTTGGGTCCCAGTTATGTGAAAGACTTTCTTTTCCTTTATCCATTATTGCTCTAAAATAATCCAGAGAGGCCCTTTTCTGTGTCCCATCACCTTTTCAGGCTTGTCTGGTGGGAAGAAGGGAGACTTCTTGGCGGCTTCTCCCAAACTTTGGAACTCCCTCCCTAGAGAGGCCAGAGTGGCCACATCCTTCCTCTCCTTCTATTGGCAGGTGAAATTTTTTTTGTGCCATGAGGCTTTTACAAACGGAGGAGAATTGGGCTTTTCATGCTGTGCAGTGCTATTTTTAAATTTTCTACATTTTTATATTTGAATGAATATTGATATTTTAAATGTTTAATGTATTTGATTTATAAATTGTTTAATGTTTTAAAAAATCTTTTATTTATATTTTTATTAATGCCTTTGTATTGTCTTAATTTGTACTGTTTAAATATGTTGTTAGCCACATTGAATCCCATTATTGAGAAAGGCAGAAGATAAATTAATAAGAGGAGAGGAGAACTTGACCACCTCTGCTGTACAGAAATGGATGGAAGTGGTTTTGGTCATGGTGGGACATAGCATAGGCCAATGAGGTGGCAGATACTGGGAATGAGGATGTGCAAAATTCATTGACATTTTTGGATGATGGCATTCAGAATCAACATATATTGCAAATTTCCAGTTTAGGAATTCCCAGTTGAGCTATGGATCCCCATGTTCAGACAAATAGTAAATGTAAGAAATAGACAAGATTGCGGACTTATAGATGAAGAGCGTTTGGAAAAAATATGCATCACATTCAGTCACATCGTGAATGCCAAGCCAGTTCTTTTACTTCCTAAAGGCCAGTTCTGTGGTCTCCTTATTAAGTAATCAGAATCAGACCTGGACCTGCAGAAAGCTTTGGGAGCAATTTGAATGTTGGGGGTGCTTTAAAAAGGCAATATTATCTGCATATATAGTGTCTTTTTATGTTTTATTTCTCTAGTAGAAGAGTGCGGGGGAAGACTATGGGTTAGTAATCCCCTGCTTAACCCCACGACAGCCTGCTGTGACACATTTAACATCTACTTTGCAGACAAAATCTCTCGGATAAGAGCCGACTTAGACGCCAATGTTTGAGCAGTATGTGTAAATGAGGCGCCTAGCGACTCCGTTACTGCTATTTTACTGGATGAGTTTCAATCTGTAAGTACTGAGGGCATGGACAAGCTCCTTGGAAGCGTCAGGAAAACAACCTGCTCTCTCGATCCATGTCCAACATGGCTGGTCGTCCAGGGAGGGGATGCATTGAGGACATTCCTTCGGGATGTGATCAATGCATCCCTCAGGGAAGGTATCATTCCACCTTGTCTGAAGGAGGCGGCTGTAAAGCCCCTCTTGAAGAAACCTTCCCTTGATCCCCTGGACCAAAACAACTATAGACCAGTTTCCTTGCTGCCATTCCTAAGCAAGATGATCGAGAGAGCAGTTGCCTCCCAACTCCAAGCTGTCTTGGATGAAACCGATTATCTCGATCCTTTCCAAACCAGCTTCCGGGCAAGTTATGGAGTTGAGACTGCCATGGTTGCTCTGACAGATGATCTCTGCTGGAGCATTGACAGGGGTGGTTTGACCCTGTTAGTGCTCTTGGATCTCTCAGAGGCCTTTGACACCATTGATCATGCCATCCTGTTGGACTGGCTGAGAGGGATGGGGATCGGAGGCACTGCCTTGCTGTGGTTCTGTTCCTTTCTCTCCGGCAGGACCCAAAGGGTGAGGCTCGGGGACAGCTGTTCCTTCAAATCTGAGCTAAATTGCGGCGTCCCAAAAGGCGCTGTTCTGTCCCTGATGCTATTTAATATTTACATGAAGCTGCTAGGTGAATCATTCGGAGGCATGGAGCTCAGTGTCATCAGTACGCTGATGACACTCAGATATATTTATCCATGACCAGATCATCTGCGCAGACCTCAGATGGCGTCTCCTCTCTCAATGACTGCTTGGCAGCAGTAATGGATTGGATGAGGGAAAACAGATTGAGACTGAATCCAGGCAAAACGGAGGTACTGACAGTTACCGGCCCCAAACCAGGCTTGGGAATACAGCTCCCGGTCCTAGACGGAGTCACACTCTCCTCGAAGCATCCTGTTCGCAATCTGGGGGTGCTCCTAGACTCGTCACTTCACATGACTAGTCAGGTGAATGCGACAGTCAGGAGTGCCTGTTATCAGCTTCGGCTGATACGCCAGCTGCACCCTTTCCTAGAGATGAGGGATCTGGAAACTGTGGTACATGCTTTGGTCACCTCACGTCTTGATTACTGCAATGGACTCTACATGGGGCTGCTCTTAGGCTTAACCCGGAAACTTCAGTTGGTACAAAACATGGCATCCAGATTAGTCTCTGGAGCTTCCAGAAGAGAGCATATAACTCCAGTGCTAAAATCTCTTCACTGGCTGCCTATTAGTTTCCAGGCACAGTACAAGGTGTTGGTTTTAACCTTTAAAGCCCTACATGGCTTGGGTCCATCTTATCTCAGGAACCACCTCTCCCCGTACGATTCTCCCCGCACACTTCGATCCTCTGGGAGAAATCTGCTAAAGCCTATCAAGACCAGGCTGACGCAGACCTCCCAGAGGGCTTTTTCTGCCACCGCTCCCAAGCTCTGGAACGGTCTGCCGGACGAGATGCGTCTCATGACATCTTTAGACTGCTTCAAAACAGCCTTTCGGCAGGCCTTCCGTTGAAACCTTTGACTCCGGCTCCGGACTTAGACTAATCTTTTCACCTACTCCCACGTCTCCGACCCTTAACTTATGATGTGGCCGCATAAGAAGGGGTCTGGATATACCTATACTGTTTTTAGATCCTACAGTTTTTAATTTATTGCTGATTTAATTTATTTTTAATGGGTGGGAGGTTGGAATGTGGGTTATGGGACTGTTTTAATTTTAACTTTGTTTTAATTCATATCTTTTAATATGCTGTATTCCGCTCTGAGTGTTCTTACAGAGGAGCGGATTATAAATAAACCATCATCATCATCATCATCAATATCATCATCATCATCATCATCATCATCATCTAATCATTGTACACATTTTACTAGGAGCTTTTTTGGGAGGGATTTTAACAAACAAACAAACAGCTTCATTTATTTACCCCTTCATACTGCCTAAGCTAATTTGCCCCCAACATTAGCGACCTCAGAAGGATGCAAGCCTGAGTCAAGCTTGAGCCCTTTTGCTGGTCTTGAACTCGGAACCTTGTGGTTTTTGAGTTAGTGGCTGCAGTACAGGCATTTAACCATTGCACCACCAGGGCTCCTTTTACATCTCATACAATCTTCTGAATTTTTCAGTGGTCTGATGGTCGTACCTTGTTTTTAATTTTATGCTTTAATCTTTAACCTCTGTCCTTTCCAAACTAGTCCTTTCCCACAGTCTAAAACCTTCTATTTTTTATTTTTTTATTTTTGCTGTTGCCTCTTATTTTCATCACAGGCTTCTTCTTGCTGTACTTACATGTGTGTTCATTAATATTAGTAAATTTGTTCTCCCTTCTTTTACTTAGGATTAGTTCCTATTTACTGTATTTCATTTCTTTGTGCATGTTTTTCATTTATATTCTCCTGGTGTAGTGACAATATTTTCTGGTAATCATTCTAATGCATTTCCATGCCAATTTTAATTATATTTACAATCCCCCCCCCCCCCAGCATCTGTGTCTTTGACTTTTGTGGATTTGATTATTCACAGATTGAATTGAAATCTCTAGGTCCTCTAGTGTGACAGTCCTGCTGAAGGACCTAGAGATTTCTAGAAAGGTGTTCTCTCAGGTTAAAAAAGTGTTTTTTTATTTGTGGTTTTTCCATATCTATGAGGTTCCTGTGCCCCTAAGCCCAGCAAATGTGGAGGGCACACTGTAAACAATTCCTGCTTCTTGTTTGTACTGGTTTGCTGTGTGAATGCTTTCCCTACAAATTGTCATTATATTTTTTATCATGCGGAAATTGGGTGTGTGTATGTGTGTGTGTGTGAAAAAATGTTGTGGATTTTTTTGTGTAAACATGTTTTGTGAAAACAATTGTTGTTTAAAAAACATACTTCCTGCAGAAACCCCATCAATTTTGCACACACACACACACAAATCTGTGTCTTTCTGGTAACACTATTTTTTAATTTTATTTTTTAATTATATATAATACATTAAATATATTAAACAACATCAAAATAATCATGAAACATAATTGTGAAATATACATATTTACAGTTGACTTCCCATGTTCATCCAGTTTGCATAACACTTTGATCATTTAAATCTTATGGCCTTCACATCAAGTACAACCGTTTTTTCAGCTCCACTGTGGACTCTTTCAGACATGGGAAATTGGAAGTATAATCCAAGGGTAATCCAAACGCAATCCTGGGGTTTCACGTTATTGCGAATTAATTCTTCTCACGCAAATTTGGGCAAAAGGGAAGTCACTCCGAATGCAATCATGGGTTTAACGTTATTGCGAATTTAAGCTTCTCACGTGATTTCGGGCAAGGGGGGGTTATTTTCGGGTAATGGGAAGTAATTCCGAATGTCTTCCGAACGGAGCAGGGGTTCAGGTAAATTCACTAAACAAGCGAATTTACATGAATCCGCATTGGCTCCATTCGGAATTGGGAGAAATTCCTCCCGTTTGAAAGAGTCCTGTGTGTTGGTCTTTTTCCAGTAGAATCCACCACGTGCGGTACCACCCTCCAATGCCATGGTTGCATTTCCAGCACTTGTTACTACTTGTTTTATAGATTGTTGCCAATTTTATTGGAGGGAAGTGGCAATGATGATCCATTTTGAAATAATTTCCTTTTAAATCTTGGCATCTGGTAAATCTTTGCCTTCTTCTTCTTTTTCACTCCCAACTTTCTAAATCAATATGTCTGCCAATGCCCGTTGCCCATTTAATCATTGTCTCTTTGACAATATTGGAAACAGTATTTTTGTCTGTTTGCAGAAAATCCCTGCAGCTTCCAGGAACACATGTTTTATGGAGTAATATTGATGATCTTCGTGCAAAACAACCAATCCCCCCCCCCCGCAGTTCTTCTGGAAATTGACTTTTTTTTTACCCCTGTGAAATATGTATTTGTACAAAAGGGCGTGATTATTCATATAGTTATTTATGTGGAGAAAAATTTCCTGAAACACATTGGGTGAATATCATGTGAAAACTGTTCAGAAACATTAATTTTTCTACACTCAGGGGAGAAACTTGTGGAATCTTTTCATTCTTACAGGTGAGGACATTTATATTCTCTAAGATTTACATCCTTGATATACAGCAGATCTGAGAGTAAGAGCTGGGAAACACCCTCTTGAGAAATAGCTGAATCTATGCAAGAACAAATTTTCTGAAAGTATTGTTCATGTCTCTGAATGACACAGCCCTTTAGGCTAGGCTGACTATGTGGATCCCCTTACCATTGGCACCAAAGGCATCATTTAAACATTGCTTGGGAAAACTTCATAGAAAAGTGGCTTTTATATGGGTTTCTGTCAGTTGAAGGGGCATTTGGCTACTGCACATTTGTGCATAGATGCCTTCAGTTTTGAATCTACTATTTAGACATGGCAGGGTCAGAAAAGTGATTAAACTCTAACTGGCATTGCTGTGAATTTTTAATTGCTATAATCCTTATTACTGACATACAGATATTTAACTTACATTAACCTTTCATTTGAGGCTTACAAACTAGGGCATTTTGGCTTGTTTGGTTTAATTTTTCCACATCATTGCCTTGCAGGGCTTACAGACTCAAATTTTGGTGATGTGACAAAATTAAAACGATTGTTTTGCTGTACATGTGAACAAAACTAAATTAGAAGAACTAAATTAGAAGAACTATTTTCTTTTTGCCAGGAGGGCCTGACAAAACATATCTTGAAGAAGGCTCTACTGAAGAGAGATGGAAGATTGACAGAGTTTAATTGTCAACAGGAATTTGAAGAAAAACACAGTTCATGTTAACATCACAAAATATAGCAAATATTTCTATCCTGAATTATGTTGCATAGATCATGTATGTTTATGGCAAATGAAAAGTAGGAAAATGTAGGTAACAAAGCAGAAATTCAGGGCAAAATTTCAAAAGTTACATTTTTCTTTGAAACATTATTATTACATGAGAGTTTCCCAAAGGAAATTGCACAAGTGTATATGCCTCTTTAAACATTAGTGCTATATACAACTTGAAAATAGGTTGTTAAGGTTTCTCAAATGTGTGTATGCAAATATTCATATTCAATTGTGTGTGACAGCCACTTGTTTTATATTTACTTCTGGAAATCCCAGGAAAATTCCAGGCTTTGTCAGGCTGTGGTTTGGGGTGGAGGGGAGGGTCATATTGCAGTGGTGTTAAGTTAAACACCTTCCCTAGATTCTATCACAAGGTAATTTGGGTGTGAAGAGTTGTCCAAAGTTTTTATTTATTTATTTATTTCAGAATTTCACATAAGGCCCATGTCAAGGGTGCAGAGTGGCAAAGAGAATACCTTCTAAACAAAAAAGTATTTGGTGTCGTGTATAACTTCTGGAGTTGTTACTACAGCATCTCTTCCAATATTTCCAACATTTCCAATGTGAAAATTGGAAAACTCTTATGTACTTGTAATATTTACTTATTTTACCATCAACCAATGACCAGGTGTTGTGCCTATTCTGTTATGAACATCTCCCCTACAGAAATTACCACTATACTGCTAGGTAGATTAAAGCCTCGAAAACAAATTTCAGGCAAACCAGTCAAAGTCAGTTGAAATCAATGGAATGTAGGCTCAATTTTGTTGTTGTTGTTGAAAGATTTGCATTTTTGTTCAGCAAAGCTTATAAGGAAAAGTATATAATGTGTTTTCCCTTCATCCCCAGCATCTCATTGTCAGAATTTCAAAATTTGGAAGAAAAACAATACACAATCCCATGCTTGGAATATCTTTAAGCAAAGACAGCAGGAAACAGAAGATTACAATGTCTTTCTCTAAGGACTTTATCACACGGTAACCTATGTGATCCATCACAAAAATGGGCAAAGTGTTGGCATCCCGGAAAAACAAGCAAATTCGCTAATGCTTATCACACACAGAGCACAACAAGGGGTTAAAAGCATATTACTTAGGCAAGAAAGGGTTTCAGACGGATGAGGACAAATCCCCTTGCTAGCTTGGAAATAACGTTTTTGCGCATGCTCCATACAGTCATTTCTGCAAATGCATATACAAACACATGCTCCAGAGAGGGAAGGGAAACGGGGAGGAAAATCTTCTTTGTCCCAGAAGCTGTTTCAGAGGAAAGAAGGCTGAGGCTTAGGACTAACAATGACTAGAGTCTATTTTTTTCCTGTTTAGTTTGAGTGGAATACAAGTCTATGTTAAATGTTTTATATTCCAGAAACTTACAGTAAAGACTGAGTGTTAATTATTAGAGATGTAGCCACTCTTTCTACCACTTTTACCACAACCTGTAAAAGCCTTGCCCAGCACTCCTCCAGCGTGGAGTCGGGGTGGGTGCTGTTTCCTGGGGGGTTTGGCCGTGGAAGCCTCTCTCTGCACTCACTCCCCTCTGCCTCCAGTTCTTCCTCAGCTTTTGAAGGCTTTAGAGGGATGGTGAGTGTGGCCCAGCAAGCTCTCTGTGTGGCCCAACAAGCTCTCTCTGTACTCCCCACACCTCCATGCCACCATTCGCTGAAGATGCAATTTGCCGCTTCCCCGCAGCCTCCGGAAGCGGCGGGATGGGGTCGTAGGGGCTGCCAGTGTGGCAGCCTTGTCCCCATCCCACTGCTTTCTGGGGTGAGTTCGGACCGTCCCTTTTGGGCAGTCTGGAAAGCCCCATAGAGATGGGGGAAAAAGTTTGGAAAAGCAGGGTGAGTCAAATTGCATAATGTAGGATAAAATAAGCCCCAGAAGAAATTACTTCACTTTCTGGTTTCTGGTTAGGAAATTAGAGTTACCCTAGCATTAATTTCACCTTCTGAAGGAGAAGTTTTAAAGCTTGACATTTGGGGTGAAGCACTGAGATCTATATATACTATATCTTAAGAAGTGCACATTTGCAACTTGTGATCCAGTAAATCCAGATGTTTATCTGGGAAGACATACATAATTGAACTGTGGAGAACAGAGCGTAAGAATATATGTAATTATATAATTACACATACACATACACACATTCCAGTGAAAACAAGAAATAATAAAAGATTATCTGACTAGTGCAAAATGATAAATGAACAAATCATTCCCGGAAAATGCATTAATAATGAGGATCCTGACAAATTAGAACCCTTTATTATTTATGCAATTATCTGGCAGAACTAGAAAGGCAGAACTTTTCAGTAATAGTAATTAACAATGTCTAGCTATCAGAGAGTTTGCCAGAATTCCAAGAGGTCTATGAAAATGCATTCAAAGAATTGTAAATTAAAGTTTAACCCTTTCTTGCTCTGGTTCTTTGTTTCTGTAGAGAGAACTTGGAAAAACTTAAAAAAAATACCAGGAGGAAAGTGCAAATTTGTCAGATCCTAGAATTATTTAACTCTCATGTAGAGGAAACTAAGTTGAATATAAGCATAGATGTGTTTGTTAAAATACAAGGAAAGGAAGCAGGAAGAAAAAAAAGACAAGAATACTGTTCATTCATCAAGAAAGCTGAATCTAAACTTCCCATTGAAATCAAGGGGATGCAAGACTAAGGCAACCCACTGATTTCTGTAGTAATGAAAAGCAGTTGACTTGGTCTGGATCCAATGTATATTCTTTTTAAAGCAGTAATTAGTGTACTGCTAATTGTATAAATGCTTCAAAGGATTTTCCACTGTGGCAGTAAGATGACTTGAATTCATAGTGGCTCGATCCATAATTTCTGCACTTTTTTTCAACAATTTTTTCATGCTTTTCACACAGTATTTTCATATCCTGAAGCATGTGGAGAGACTATTATGAGACTATTTGTGTGCAAAAAATTGTGTGTGGGTGGGTGGTGGGTGGGAGAGATTCAAATACTGTACCTGTTGTGCAAAAGCCTCACTCCTGCAGGAACATATTGTATGTTTCTGGGATCAGCAAACTCCATGATTTTCATACATGCACGCACACGCACACGCACACACACTTCCATGTGTACGAGCGCTATCCAAAGATTTTAATGATCACCTTTTTAAAAAACTGATATAAAGTTTGTTTTGATTTGTAGTTGTTAACTTATCTCTATGTAGTCACTATCTAGATTTACACATTTTTCCCAGTGTATCTTGACCCTGCAAATACCATTATTGTAGAAGTCTGCAGATTGCTCCTGACAAGGATTTTACACTTTAGTCATTTCTGGCAGAGCCAGTCACAAAAATAAAAGACACAATGAGTTGATTTCCTCAGTAGCATGCACTTAGGGACCAATGATGACACTGACAAAATTTCATCAATATGCCATAATAACTTCTGGGTGATAATTATTACTTTACGATACCCCCTCATAAAGCGCAATGTGTAAATGTGTAAATCTAGATAGTGACTACACAGAGATAAGTTAACAACTACAAATCAAAACAAACTTTCAATTTTTTAAAAAGGTGATCTTTAAAACTTTTGGATGCCCCCTCGTATTTCTGTGCAGAATAATTTCCCAAAACACACCAAATGTGCAAATCCAGTGAAAATTCTTTCCAAACAAGTTTCCTGTGTGGCAGGAAACTCATTTTCCAGCCAAGATTTTTTTAAAGGTAAATATGTAGTTTTCAGGGTGAATTAAAAACAATATGAAAGAACCACAGTATATGGTCTTTCAGGATTAGTCTGATATTCTGTTCTGTTCTGGCCTTGCTGAGATAAAGGGAATTTGGAAAATGCTGGAATCTAGTAGGAAAGGCATTTGTCATCACTACAGTCTCAAACCAAAGGATAAGTATTATGTGCCTCGATGGCCACTGTTTTCTATTCACGCAAAGGCTCCCCCCAGATCCTAGGGGGTAAAAGATGTAATTGGAAAAGGAACATAAAACAAAAAGGGAAAACTCATAGTTTCAGCTCATGCAAGAAATTAGCAAATCAATGATTTAGCTTGTTGCAAAGATGGAATTCTAACTCAGGAAGACAAACCCAACAGATGAGTTCATTTCAAAGTATCTGATGTCAGGGACTGGCAGTTTAAAAACAACCTAGAAACCAGTACAGTGGTCCCCTGGGTTACGAATCCCCCGGGATATGAAAACCCCAGGGTACAAAAGAGCCAGGGCCGGAAAAAACGGCCCCGGCTTGCAAAAAAAAACCCTGGGTAAAGAAAAAATAAGGCGCTGGCTCTTTAAATCTGCCGTGCGGCGCTACAAACAAAGCGGTCCCCCAGGTTACGAAGATTTCCGGGTTACGAAAGTGATTCCGGAACAGATTACTTTCGTAACCCGGGGGACCACTGTACTATATTTATGTCCATTCATATCCTTCCTTCCTTCCTTCCTCAGAAACTTGTCAGGAACTGGTAGCCAATGGCTCAAAGATCAGCACTGCTACTACTTTAAGTAGCACTGCCATAGAGATAAGGCCACCATTAGCAATTTATCATAATTCACTTTAATATGATGTGCAAACAGAAAGCAAACAGCTCTGGCAGGATTTTATCTTTATCCCAAAGTGTGAAACTTTAAGATTCACTTTAAGATTGAGATTCAAACGTTTTACCCTTGGGGCCCTCCCTTTATAGCTATGCAGATGTCATGGTCCCCCTCGACCTAGTATATGAACAAAAAAATATTTTGTTTTTTAGTGTGTGTATTTTCATTTCCATATTCATGTGTATTTATACATTTTATGATTTAACAATTTATAATGAAATAACATTGTTCAAATTGGTGTCATTTTATTTAAATAAATTCAATATTTAACTTAACACATTTGTAAATTTTGACATAAAAAGGTTTGGAAAGATGAGGAGGAGGAAAGCTCAGGGCCTTCAAGTCTCACATCTACCTTAATTCTTGTGCCTCCCATTCTGTGGATCCCACCACACCATTTGGGAACTATTGTTTTAAGGGTTGCCTTAATGAGAACCAGCGCTTCATGCCTCTGAAAGAAGATTGGGAGAGGCCGCAAAATGGTAACCCAGCTGTCTGAATTCTTGCCAACATTGCAATTATTATCAGTATATAACCTCTTACTTTGGACCTGAGAACGGTGTTACGTATTTGTTTAAAAGCATGGAACATAAGATGGACAAACTTTAAACAAGAAACCCTGAGCACCCTTTCTGAGATTGCTCCTTCCAAAAAGCATAACATCAAAGGTCCTCCAAATTAGAAGCTGTACTCTCTATGTACCTGTATATGGTGAGAATTGGGAATGGTACGTACTCTGTCACCATTTAGCATAAGAGGTGCTTTGATAAAAATTGGGGAATCAAATTATAATCATGGCCTTTCTTAAAGAAATCCAATATTTTAATCCCAAATTCAGACTGAACTAGCTCAGACTAGACCTGTTTTGTCATTTCAGGCTACCTACCCACCTTTCTGAACCACATTATATGATATATATTTCAGAACAGACAGCTAAGCTCCCATTGGAGAAAGCTAACATTTATTATCCCACTATTGTAAGTGGCTCTGTTTGCTCTAATGCAAACGTGCCTAAAGGCAGAATAGAAACAAATACATCCTTTGTCAAAGGACCTAATCATTATTCTGCAGGGTTCAGATGTCCCCAGTCACACTGTTAGCTGAGAAAAAAAATGTCAGAAATCTTTCAATATGCTTTGGGGCACAGCGAGCTTTTGAAAAAGAATATTTCCTCATTCTTTGAAATTGTTAAGATGTGAAAGATTTTATGCGTAAAACAGCATTCTTGTCAGGAGATAGGAGTGAATCCAAAACTAACATTTGCCCTCTGTTTTCCCCACTAGGTTTTTGTAGATAAACTGGGAATATGAAGTCGAAGGCTTTCATGGCTGGCATCCATAGTTTTTTGTGGGTTTTTTCAGACTATGTGGCCATGTTCTAGAAGAGTTTATTCCTGATGTTTCACCAGTATCTGTGGCTGGCATCATCTGAAGAATATTTGAAGACACCAGTGCCACAGATGCTGGTGAAACGTCAGGAAAAACTCTTCTAGAACATGGCCACATATCCTGAAAAACCCACAAAAAACTGGGAATAGTTGGCAGACTTTTAAAATGATTCATCAGCGTAAGTGCCACCATGAACAGTCACAGGGGAAGATCACAATCACATAGTGTCTGCGTTTTAATTTCTTACTTCTGTAGACTGGTCAACATGATGTGCTATCAAAAATTAATTAAATGGTTAAGTCCCCCCTCCATCCACAATGAAAGCCATCGAGTATGACCATATTGGATTAGAGGTGGCAGATGGAAAGGAACATCCTATCATCTGATTTACATAGGATGTAAGGAGAACTAATTTACTCAGGTTCAACTTAAAATCTTTAATGCAGGTGCATTACAGATAACAAAAACAGCATCCTCTCACCACTACACATCCTTTCTTTTCTTTCACTTACCTGCCAAGCAGTTGCTGAAGGAATAGCAGAATGGACATTAAAAAAGTAAAAGAAGGGTACCATATCATTTCTTCATCCCTCTATCTCTTTCCAGTGTGACAGGAACAGAGACAAGGAAAAGGGGAAGGGAGACTCCTCTTCTGCTTTTCAACATGTAATTCTTGCTGTTCCCACTACTGTTGCTTGGAAGGAAAGGAAAAGGAAGGGTGTTATTCAGACTGCTGGGGTGAAACAGGTAGAAAAGATACAGCGGTGGAAGTGACAGTTTTGCTCTGGTTGGAATTTAATGTCAGGTGAATAAACTACAAAAGTACTAAGGGACAGGAAAGTCCATCTTGTCTTTGTGACTGGATTATATAAATCCATAGATTTCTTTTCTAACCCTGAGCTTGTAGAAATTTGTTCACATCTCAGAATCATAGGGATAAATTCCTTTAACAGGCATAGGGTTGATAACCCTGAGATAATAATACTTTGCTTTGTGATGGTTCATTTTACACAAACTTTGCTTCATGCACAAATTTTCTTTAAAATTTAAACATTTTAAAATTAAAAATATTGTGTAAAATTACCTGCATGTATATAAGGTGCATATTCAATATAAATTATTTTTGTGTATAGACTTGGGTCACATCTCCAAGCTGTCTCATTATGAACATATATGCACATACAGATATTCCAAAATCTGCAAACATGCAAAATCTCAAACACCTCTGTTACCAAGCATTTAGGATAAGGCTGGCTCAACCTATATTGAGGACTTCTGTTGACATTGGCTGAGCTGCAAATACTTTGGGAAGAAACTGTTTATCTTGACCCATTTCAATCTGGATTCACATACAGGTTTGGAACAGAATTGGCTCAGCGAATGGACCTTTTTCAGGATAGGAATGTGGGAATGTAACTGCTTTTCCTACTTGAAACCTCAATGGATTTTGATGCTACTGACCGAAGTTTCCTCCGGGATTATTTCAGTGCAGGGGAGTTGGTGGCATAATATTACAGTGGTTCCACTATTTCTTATGCATGCTTGTTCCAGAAAGTAGCACTGGATGCTCTCACGATTACACTGTGGGTGCCTCAGGATGCCATCCTCTATGCCAGTGGTTCCCAACATTCCTAATGCTGTGACCCTTTAATGCAGTTCCTCATATTGTGGTGACCACCCCCCCCAAAACATGAAATGATTTTGTTGCTACTTCATAACTGTACTTAAATAGGTGTTTTCTAATAGTCTTAGGTGACCCCCGTGAAAGGGTCACTCGACCCCCAAAGGGGTTCCAACCCACAGGTTGGGAACCATTCTGTTCAACATCTTTATGAAACATGCTGGAGTAGACTTCATGGGTGTAGTTATATAATAAGGCCAATTATTTGAGATTTGAGGGCCCAATATTTACAGAACAAGGTTGTACTTCCTCTGAAAGAACAAATATCTAGCTTAGAGAAACTTCTTAATTCATCTTTCTCATATATGTAATTTTTGGGTATCAGTAACCTTGGTGTTGAGGAGCACTGTTGTTACATGCCTTCAGGTCATTTTCAACATCTGTGGAATGACTCTGTCACAGGTTCTTCTTGGAAATATTTATCCAGAGGAGGTTTGTCATTGCTTTCCTCTAAAGCTGAGTGTGACTTGTCCATGGTCACCTAATGGTTTGTGTGGCTGAGCCAAGGTTTAAATTCTTGTCTCTTGGAGACCTAATCCAACACACAAACCAATACATTGTGCTGTCTGTTTGGTGAGGAGTGGCGATTGCCAAATTCAGCAACATGATGCCACCAAGATGATCACCAAGATGAGTAAATACTGCATTTAAAAGTGAACATATCTGGGATATTTGAAATGAATTAAAAGTATCTTCAGAATGTATTAGAAATTCTGGGGAAGTTTAAGGAGTTCTTGATAAATCTAATCTATTGAATATTCTTAAAACTGTTCTAATCCGCACAACGTGCAGATTGTACCATATCCCTCTGCAACATTTTGTACTCTTCACTTAGTTCTGATGCAATTCGTGGTTATCTCTCTGTGTGTCTTTATTAAAATACATTCAAAAGGCATATTTTGGTGCATATTTTGATGTGAACTAAAAAGAAAAATATAGACTAATATGAAATTAGAATGGGAAGGACAAGTGAGAAACTGGCACAAATTTATCACAGGCTAATTGCACCAACCCTGGAATTTACAAGGAAACACTAGTCAGTAAGTCTAATGTTTCTATAATGCTTAAATTGCAATTTTCTGTCTTTACTGTTGTTTAAAGAGGTTTATTCTTGTAGTTTACAGTAAGCTTTCAAAAAAGGTTGTTGTTGCACATAAGTGTATTAAGGATCTCTGCCCTTCTCAGGAATTGACTCTGGGTAAGAAGGAGTTAATAGCAGCAACACAGATCAATTATGTTAGGAAATGATGTGAGTTATGTAGTTCTCATTCAAAAATATGTCTCTGAATTTTTTAAAAAATGGTTAACAGTTTCATTTCTGTTTATCAACTTTTGATTCGCCATTGAAGGAAACTTTACTGCAGTAAATTTATCTTGAGCTGCTGTCACTGCAGAAATAAAGCAGTTTGCCACCACTTTAACTTCCATGGCTCAATGGTATGGAATTCTGGGATTTGTTTAGTGGAACATCAGAGCTCACTGACAAGGAAGGCTACATATCTCACAAAACTAGAAACCCCATAATTCTATAGCACTGAGTTATGGTAGTTAAAGTGGTACCAACCTGCTTTATTTCTATAGTGTGGATGTACCCTCATTGTTTTTGAGTGTTTGCATATATGTACCTAAAACCTTAAATTTTGCATCCTTTTCCCTCACAAAACACCACCAAAGGCAGTAAAGAATAATATTAAAACACAAACAAAGTAAATATGATTAAAAACAATTAAAATACAATCTTTATTATGGTCTATGACCAGAACTATTAAAAAAGAGCATAGAACAATTTAATTATAACAATTGGACAAGACAAAAGATAAAACAGATTACACTTCCAAGTGGTGGAGATGTTTGCACACAGGTTTGTCAAATATCGCATGCAGCAGCACAAAATTTAGTGACACTAAAAGTAATTGAGACTAAAATGCAATGAAACACACATCCTTTAAACAAAACCCAAACCCACCAGGTTAAAAGTCTCTTCTGCAAGAATATAGCTTAATTACCAAAAGCCTGCCTGAATTTTTTTTTAAATGTTATTGCTTATGAGAATTGTGTGGAACCAAACCAAGCCTCCTTTGGTAGGGAGCTCAACGCATTCAGAAAACCAACACTCCTACTCACAGCAGCATCTAAGGGTGACAAAACAAGGTCACCCCCAAGTCCTCAGCATGAAAGCAAACTCATATGACATGCTTTCCATGTGTCCTGATTTGCCAGGGACAGTTCTAGTTAGTCGTCTCTCATGCCAGTTTTCCAGCTGCTTTTAAACTGTCCCTCTCACTTTCCCCCCTTTGTTCTCAGCTTACTTCAGTTGCTGCAAAGTGTGAAAAAGTAGTTTGCATTCAGTTAAACCAGTAGTGGGGAAGAGGAGACGAGGGAGTGGAAGCCGCCCTTCCCAATGAGCTCAGGCAAAACCTAGTGGCTGCAGCCACTCCTAGCTTGTTTGCTCTTCCTCTTTAATACCTTCACCATCTTGATCACACATTACTGTTGCTTGGCCACGTGTGTCCCTGTTTTCATTCTTGAAAAATGGGAGGATATGATATGGGCAAATCCGGTCCTTCAGGTGGTTCATTTCACATGCCCGTGTTAAATATAACATTAAAACCGGGTGTTAAGAATGCATTGTTAGTGGTAAATACTGCCCTGCCCTAAAGTGACATTGCTAAAATCCTGTTTTACCAAGCATATCCTAATACAAACAGGGATAATGAGACGAAGGCCAATTTCATACTATGCAGATGTGATTAAATCAGGCGGAACAGCAACTAATGGGGAATAATAAAGGTCTTTGGTTTCTGAAATGCTGTTCATCAACTAATTTAGGTTAAATGCATCTTGACAAATTGAACACATTTCATAGCAGAAGTTGCCAATTCAGTGCCTGCAGAAGAAACATCTACCTAGGAGTGAAGCTGGGTTCTGAATGAAGGCTGCATATTTGCTGGCAGACCCTGTTTTGGTTGGACATTTTAAGACAATGCTGCTGCACTGCTTGGAGGGTGGAAGGGGAGAATAGATACAACAGTTTTTCTCATGTGGCTAAAGGGGACAAATGTTTGGTGAGAAATAAGATAAGCAGAACATTCCTAGAGGTCCTCTCAACTTAGGTTGTTGCTGCTGATTTATTAGGATAGTTGGAAACCATTCATTCACCTTCCATTCACTGCATAAAACTGCAGTTTAACGTTAGTGTTTTTTAAAAACTGATTGTTTGTGCTCTTTTTTTTTTAAAGGAAACATTGGCCTCACTGTAATGCATTTTGTTTCTTAATAAGGTCAGCAGGTAGCCAAATGAGACTGGTTATGTAGTGTGAAGCCTGAACACATCCATTATGCATTCTGTAACTTTTACCTACTGTGTCATGGTGAGTGCTACACAGTTTGGAGGATGTGATCCACCTATGTTGAATTTATACAGTTCTAGGGATAATGTGAGAGCCAATATGGTGTAGTGGCTTGGGTGTTGGATTAGGACTCTGGAGTTTCAATGCCCACTCAGCCATGAAAACTCACTGGGCGACCTGGGCAAGTCATATGCTTTCAACCTTGGAGGAAACAAACAAACAAACAAACAAACAAACAGCTTCATTTATATGCCGCTTCATACCACCTAAGCAGTGTCTAAGCGGTTTAAAACTGTAAGCTACTTGCCCCCAACAATCTAGGTACTCATTTTAGTGACCTCGGAAGAATGCAAGCCCGAGTCAAGCTTGAGCCCTTTTGCTGGTCTTGAACTCGCAACCTTATGGTTTTGAGTGAGTGGCTGCAGTACAGGCATTTAACACTGTGCCACCAGGAAAGCAGTGGCAGACCCCTTCTGAACTAATCTTGCCAAGAAAATCCCATGATAGGATTGCTTTTGGGTCGCCATAAGTCTGAAGTAACTTAAAGATATACAACAAGAAGGGGCAATATACTGGCTGATGGATCTGAATTTAATTAAGATTAACAATTTAATCTTTAGTTTCAGATTCTGAAACTGGGGTCCAGTTTGGCAAACACTGCAATTACTCAAATATTGTAAATGTCTATCAGATACTACAGAGAGAGAGCTTTGAAATCTACTCATGCCAAGACTGACATGAAATTAGTGCATTAATGTTAATCTGTAAGATCTCATATCTCCATTTACAATTTCCCAAAATTTAGTTTCATCTTTCTAACACTGCAAATGAATTTAACATATCAATCCTTTCTCGATTTTTTTTTCATTTTAAAAAGAGAAACAACCTCCCTAATGAACTATTGTTTTTTTCCTAGGTTTACACTCTTGTTCAAACCAGTCATTCATCCTCCTTGATGAAGTATGAGAAGTTTTTATATTAGTCCAAGTTACGCACAAAGGATTTAAGGCAGTAGTTCTCTAACCTTTTACCCATATGCCCCCTTTACATGTACATGTAGACATCATGCCACCTGCCTGCTTGATGTAATATATTAATAGAAATATTTTGATTGTTTTGTGTGGTATATTTGTTCAGATGTTCATGTATATTCATATTTTAATAATTTATAAATAAATAGCTCTCCTCCTCTTCCAGGCGGAGGCTCCAAATACCCTCCTTGCCTTTCTCTTCTCCTCCAGGACAGAAAATGTTTGGGAAGAGGAGGAGGAGGAGGAGCGATCAGGGTCTCCAAGTATCATATCCCCCCCCCCTTCAGCAACTCTCATGCCTCCAGGGATCCTGTCTCACAGGTTGAAAACTACTGATTTAAGAAACTCCTAGATGCCTGATTTGTGAAATTCACTGATATAAGACTCCTAGATGCCTGATTTGTGAAATTCATTTGACTTGGACTCGAGTTGGAGTCAAGTCATTCAAATGACTTGACTTGGACTTACAGCATAGTTATAGCCATAGTAAGTACATTTCTATACCAATTATCAGTGAACTAGCACTCCCTAAGCAGTTTACAATGTGTAAACCAATTGCCCCCAACAAGCTTGGTACTCATTTTACCAACCTACAAAAGGATGGAAGGCTGAATGGGCCTTGGAGCCCTCCAGGATCAAGCCCTCCATTGTGGCTGATGGACCAGCATGACATGCCACCAGGGTTTCCTTGCACTTGACTCTGCCATAAATTAAAAACTGACTTGACTGAAGGCTCGCAAATTTTAGCTACTGACTCGCTGAATGTAGAGGCGGAGGAATATTCTAAAACATTTCCTAGCAACAGGCAAGACTTGTCCCTGAGAGTGCAGGAAGTTTTTCCTGGAGAAGAACACAGCAAACGAGTTTGGCAATCAGCTTGATCCTCTCTAAAGCTTTTCCTAAGCAGTAGACAAGACTCACCCCCAGAACATGGGAAGCATTTCTCACAGGCTGCCAAACAGACATCAGTCCCCACCTCAAGCCCAGCCTCTATTTATTTTTCCCATTTGCTCTTATATCCCTCATGCTTCTTCTTCAACTCAGATGAAATAATCACACACTTTTGCACACCACCAGTTTCTTTGGTGCCACTGATCTACTTCAGCAATCTGAGTCCCTCCTTTCTTTCACCACATCTACCAGAAATATCCACACGTGGTCCATGAAAGTCTTCAGATCTTCTCTTCTGATATGCTTGGATTGTGATGCTCAACTTGGCACCTCTGTCCTGCAACCTTGTGGACTACTCTTCATCCTCCCTTTTGCCTTACTGACTCCTTGCCAGCTCTCTCCCTGGATTTTCAAGCCCCCTCACAATACTCAGTCAGGAAGTTCAGTTCTTTGCCAAACTTTTCTTTTAAAGACGATTCCCAAACTGAAGATTCAGTTTGAGATTTGACTTGACAGTAATCTTGCAAGGACAGGAGACATGAAGGTTGGGACTTGGAGTAAAAGACTTGAATACATCACTGGTGAAACCTGTCAAAATATCAGGATGCCCATTTAGCAGTTGAATTCCTGTTTACTGCAGAACAGTCATAAAGCCATGGCTATTTACATTTTGTGTAATTTATATCTCACGTCAGAGACATGTTGTGTTACAGAATGTTAAAGTAAAGGTAGAGAAAAAAAGACAAATATTCACAAAAGGTCTAGCTGTTGTATGGGGAAGTGCTGGGAAAAAAGTCTGCCAAAATAAATGGTCTTCTAACAAGTAAGATATGCATATTTCAGTTTTAAAATATGAAATAAATGGTGATGATCTTCACAAAGCATTTAAGTGTGTGGTGTGACTTCAACACTTGGAGAATTATAACATTTCTGCCAACAAGTCATGAAAATTTTATGCACTTCTCTTTCTTATGTAGGACCGCTCACCCCTTAACTACATCTCTATGGTGTTTTGATACATAATACAGTCTGCAGGATCCTTTTGAGATGAAAGAACCTGAGGAAATTCTCCCACACGGCATGCACATTTTTTTAATTCTTCCTGCAAAGATCACAGAATACAGGCAATTTTAGGTAATGTGCTATTTACTAACACATTTTTGCCAGATGTTTTTTCGGGGGGGGGGGGGGGAGGGAGCAATGTAAATAGCTGTTTTCCCCTTCTCCTCCAGCTCCTGAAGACTGAGCGGGTAAAAATCCTCACTGCATGTGTATGAAAAGAAATGCAGTTTGGCATTATTACCCTTGGCACGGTCCTTTTTTCTGCCACAACATCATGATGGCTCGGGGAGGGCTACCAAACCTCAAAACACTTTGATTTCCAATTCAAACTGGAATTGTAACTTACCTTTCAGGGCAAAATAGATGTTCCCTTATGGACCCTGCACAATTCTTTTAATTCACCATGACAATAAATATCTACTCATATGATTCTGACCACAGATGGGATTAAAACAACAACAACTGGCTATCATTTGACTGCAGTCATATCCCACCACATTTGTATTAGACCATTCTGGCTGAAAATGTGGTGAAGATAAATAGCAGTGGCAATTTCATCCGGACATTTATAGAACATAGAAATCATCTCAGCTGAAGATCAGGACAGTTTGGAAGTATCCAGGATACAGCATCATAAAAAACAAACCTGGAGAATGGCTGGACTGTCATGATTTATGGAAGACCCCATGAGGAATTAAATGAAGAGAATAAAATGATCATCCCAACCAGAGCAACTGCATGAGACCTATGAACAGTTTCATGCATGCACGCACACACATATTATGAGTCCGGAGATTACTGACTTAAAGGTAGCATCCACTGCTGGAAAGCTCAGAGTGGTATCCATAGGTCTCAATGGAGTCCTTCCCCATCCTTCCTCTTACTTTAGCAAATGTACGGCCCATTATGTGGAAGGGTCGGGGGTTTGGGACAGGAATTTACTGCAAGTTTGAAGGATGCATAAATGTCTAGCTAGAACTAGGTCAGAGTTAAAGAGCTATTTGGAAATAGAGGAAAAATTTTGGCCTCCTCTTGAGGGGAATGGCTGCTATGCTGTACTGCATACCACTTGAGGGAATATTTGGAGGGGGGAAAAAGGGAAGATGGCTTGTCTGATATCTATGGTGATGTCTTCATGCTTCAGTGTGGATTTCATCCTGTAGAAGTCTCTTTGTCACCATGCTTACAAGGAGAATGAGATGGCTGATTTTTAATGGCAGCCAGGCAGAACCTTAGTGGGGCTCTTCCAGACTGGTACAAACAAGCAAGAGCTCCTGCAACAGAGTTGCAGGCACTTGGTGATGAGAATTGCCAGGTTTTGCTGCCTTCATGTCTACTCACAACCACCGGATGTTGAGAGACCTGGTACAAGTCATCTTTCTTTTTAAAGAAAGTAAAAAATCCTTTACACAAAGCGTAACGGAGCATTCATACTCTATCTGCTCCAACAGGTTTTGAACTACAAATATTCAACCATACAAGTCGTTTGGGATTTTTGTAGTTGTTGTTTCAATGTATCTTGCATAAAACACACACACACAACCTACCACTGGGATGGGAATTAATTATTGGTGCTGGAGGAAGGAATTGCCACTGAATAGTCCAGAAGAACAGAAAATTGTTTGCTTATTTCAAAATTTCCCCAGACTACAGCAACAAATGCAGCAGTCACGAGCAACACCCACTCTATCCAGAAGAATCCAGGGTTTTTGCCATGAATATGGCCCACTCCAGCTTAGTGATGCTTCCCTTCACCTTTCTTGCTTAGCCTTGTGTCCTGTTTGTGTGTTTGCTTGCCCATCACTGGAATGATGGGTATTGAAGGGGTCTGACTGGCCTTTCAACAATCTATTCCCTCCTTTTGGGGAGGGGGGGCTTGCCAAGGGTACGATTACTGACCTCCACCAACAATAGTGACAGGAAGGGGACCTCAGATGCCCAGTCAGGAACAGAAGGAAAGTTAACTGGAAGATTATGAAAAGAATCACAAAGATTTGGGGGTATTTTTGGTATCCTCAACAATGTTTAAATTTTATAGAGTTATAGTAAAAGTTGTAGTAAAAGATATTGTATAGAGTTATTTTAGAGTAATGGAGCCCATTTGTCAGTGAGTGGAATTACACATTGTAGTATGGCCTGTGACCTGTTTTAGAGGAACCGGTGGGGACAAGTAACTAAGCAATGGTTATTGTTATGACAAAGAAGTGTGAAATTTGGAAGATTTTACAAGTTTGGTAAGCATCCATTTTTGATGAAAAGGGGAGGTTCAAAAACTTGCAAGGTGATCCTGGGACTCACATGCTGAACAAGGAATGATCTTAGTGGTCTTTTTGGTCCACAATCCTCTTAAAAAGCTCACGGCTTGAGGGCCTACAGTTCAAGGAAGTGCTGCTGATGACCTATAAAGCCCTATATGGCTCAGGTCCAGGCTATTTGGCAGACTGTATCTCTGTATATGAACTGGCCTGGGCTCTGAGATCCTCAGGGGAGGCCGTCTCCCCTGTCCCTACCAAACCATGCTTGTTGTGATGGTGGTGGGATGGCTGCCCCTAGACTTTGGAACTCCCTGCTCAGGGAGACCAGAATGGATCTTCCTTGATGGTCTTCCTCCGACAGGTGAATACCTTCTTCCTAAGGTGTTGGTGCTTATCTTTAAAGCTCTACATGGCTTGGGCCCAACCTATCTATGGGATCTCCTCCTTCCATACAGTCCACTCCACACCCTCAGGTCCTCTGAGAGGAATCTACTGCAACCTATAAAAACCAGATAAACAGCAACTTCCTAGAGGGCATTTTCCGCTGTCGCTCCCAGGCTATGGAATGCTTTGCTGTCAAGACAGATCTCTTCCGGCAGGCCTTCCCCGAATAGAGCAATCCAACTCACTCAGAGCTCTCCCCATTCCATCCTACATTGTTTACCAGAAAATCGCTGTTTTAATATTATGTTGTTTTTAACCGGTGAGTTTTTTCTCTCTATTAAATAGTACATATTTAATTCTTTTTAAAGGGGGGGGGGGGGTTCTATCTTTTTATCCAGGCAATGTTTTAACTAAATCTATTTTATTCCATGTAAGCTGCCTTGATTGCCTAGGCAGAAAGGCAGGATACCAATAAAATAAAATAAAATAAAAGTTATTATTCTTCAGACAGGCATTCAAAAACAGAAAGCTTTTAAAGAATGGCTTGAGGTGCTATGTTGTTTTAATGTATTTTAAACATTTTTATCTTTTTAAAGTATTTTATATTTAAACACGTAATTTGGTTTAATTATTGTATGAATTTAATTCTGTTTTAATGTACTATTTTTGTATGTTTTTTATTTTATTTTATGTTTTAATGTTGTAAGCTGCCCTGAGTCCCAGTCTTGGGAGAAGGGAGGGAAATAAATAAATATAAGAAGAAAGAGGAGGAGGAAGAGGAGGAGGAAGTTTCCCCAGGAAAAGATAGATGGCTGATGGCGTGCTGTAAATATATTGCCAGGAACTGGGGCCATCAACTCTCTCCACCCATTTGCTAAGGAGTGAGGTTGGGAGGACTCCTGCCACATTTGAGTTATGCACTAGGTAATGTTCTGCTACAGGTTTAAAATGGTTAAATGTTAACAAAGTTTGTCCCTAGTCAAATTCAAATTCATCACTGCATCTCATATCTTTGCTTCCTGCTGAGGGTACAGCCATGATCTGCATTATCCTATGCAAACAAATAGCATGTGTAACATTGCCCCGTCTCCCAAAATGTACCTTTTGAGTTGTGTTTCAACATCCTTAAAATGTGACATTCCACAGTCAGGCTCACTAATTAGCAGAAATGGATAGTTATATTTATTTTACATTGAGGCAAGTGCTACCCAATTTTCAGTTGACTTACAATGCAATTCTAAGCACTTGCTTGTATGGAAAGAAGAAGAAAAAAGTGCATCAGTGAGATTTGGAGACTTGCTTTCTTGAAATTCTTGCAGTCCAATTTCTAAACTGTTTCCCTTGAAGAAGAGCAAATATTTTCTAAGCAAAATATATCGAGCTAGTTTAAGAATAACATCCATTTTTTCCATCCAGGTACTTTATATCTTTTATTTATTGTATTTGGCATGAGGCCTAGATTTTAATTCATAACATCCATGTTTCCAACTGTAGAACAAAATGCAGGTTTAAAGCAATTTTATGTAAGAATTTGTTTCAGGGTATTTTGTTGATTTTATTGTGTTTTAGTTTGTATTCCTGTATGTTGCCATGAGAGCTCCAGCTCCAGCCAAACTGAACTGATAAATAATGAATAACATGTTACACAGTTCATGTTATACGGCTGAGAATTATGCCTTCTATGGAGAAAACATTATCTTGCATTAAGTCCATTTTCAGATCTAAATATGTATCCTCTTAGAGCAGAAAATATGTGATGAATGTATCATGCTTCCATTGCATATCATGCATATCATGCATTCTTGTACTTTCCTTACAATTATTAATATTTGTCCCCAAATTAGAAACTTCAGTTTTGAGCACTACTTCTAAGGGGAAAAGTGGTTTGTTAAATCAAAAAATTGCCAGCTTTCTCAAATAGAAATGACATACACAGGCACAGAAATTCTTCCTTCAGTTGTATTCAGTTGACTGTTCTTACTACATGGTAGTAAAAATAACCTGGTCTCTCATTCCTTGAATCCCACATCTGGTTTTCAGAAAGTTATTACCTCTGAACATGACAATTACATTAAGTGATCAGGAGTAACAGCTAAATGGAACATCCAGATTAAAAAAAAGGTTTGCCCCTTAATGCAAATGCTATAGGCCACCTACAAGGCAAACCTGTGACTTCTTTGTGTAGGTTTCATAGAGCATTTGGTTGTTCATTAATGGAGATGTATTGCTAGGCTACATGGAACCTTAATATGATCCATCAGCAGGACTTTTCATAGGCTCAAACAAAATGTTAAGGGAGATATGTGTTTTATCTTATTGACCTGTTTTTTCTTCTAAAATGGGACTTTATTAGAGATGTGTGTATAGCAACAAGTCTTGAAAATCAAATTCATGCTTGACCAAACAAAAGATGAAGCATAGAAAAAGTAAGAGACATAATTGATGAAAATCGCATATGATCACAAACAGATGTTTTCCACCACTTGAGATAGGATCTCTTCTAAACACATGCTAAGTATATGATTTAGGTTCATCTAACTTTTTACATGTTTAAATTCAGTTGCTGTTCTCAGCTAGAGTGGGTCCACTGAATCAATAGATATACATTTTAACTATTCAACAAGTGGTTCAGTAGCTCAACTTCAGTTGGGAATAGCAATTGAATTTATGCCATTATACACCTTAGTTGGCTGTTATGCTTTAGTTTTCAAGGAATTTAATCTCCTTCATATGCCATTTCTTTGGAAGTGATGGGATTTACTTATAATTTATAAGATTAACTGAACCAGATATTAGAAGGACAATTTGTTAAATTTCCTTCCTGATTAATAATAAATGCCACATAAGAATTAGATACTAGAATGTAGTTGTACATACTGTCTGCTCCATGGAAGAACAGGGGGAAAAAAGAAATTAGACTTCAAATTGGAGATTGCCCATGGAATGTAAAAGATGAAAATAAACCAGACTGATCACTTGGACAATATTAGCTATTGTCCATCAATCACTCTGTTTGGAAAAAGCTTAAAGTAGCAGATGCCTGCTGAGGCACAACTGAAATGGTCTCCATGATATGTACATAACGTGTAACCAATGCAGACATATTCAAGATTACTTTTTTGTGGGGAATGAAGGGTGGCTTATTTTTATGCATATTACACCTATATTAATTCAGTAGTTGTTTTGGGTACTTTCTTATGAGAGTTTTCCTTCAAAGCTCAACAAGAACGTTTGTACCCTAAATTTATGGCATACAGTGGGACCTTGTTATCCACTAGAGTTTGGTTCCAGGATCCTCCATGAATAACAAAATCTGTGGATGCTCAAGTTCCATTAAATATAATGGCAGAGCAAAATGATGTCCCTTATACAGAATGGAAAATCAAGGTTTGCTATTTGGCATTTATATTTTTTTGGAATATTTTCAAACCATGGATGCTTGAATCTGTGGATAAAAAATCCATGGATAAGGATAGCCAACTGTAATTTTGATGAAGAATGCTTTCAGGCTCTAATTTTTTAAGAAGTCATAGCTTTCTGATATACTCTACCCCACCCTCCAAATTTCCTTGACAAGGCCTGAAGATCTCCCTAATCTTTCTGTTCAACCAGGAGAAACACTTTATGCAAGATGTAGTCTGTGACTTTAATACTGTCACTTTCCTTCCGATTCTTGATTTTTAACAATATTTTTTTCTTGATGAGGAAGAAAGTGGGCTTTGAAAGTTGTCACACTGTATTTTGCATCTTTTAGCTAGCCTAATAAAAGCATCACTATCATGAGAGTTATATACATGTTGATTTACTATTCAGCAATTGACCCTATGGGTCTACTCTAGCCATGGTTAGCAAGTGGATTTAGATCCCCCTCCCAAAGTCTAATATCTTGAGCTTTATTTTAAAACCATATTCTACTCTAAAATGACTTCAGGGGAATTAACAAAATATTGCAGTGCTAAGGCATTCTGGCTTAATTCAGCAGATAAGATGTTTTCTCTTTCTTTCTTTCTTTCTTTCTTTCTTTCTTTCTTTTCTTTCTTGAAAAACCTATCAGATTTGTTTAAAACCCGTAATTTGGATATTTACCAGTTGACAGTTTTGAACTGTCAAAACAAGCTTTTAAAAATTGAACAAAGTCCAAGGGAAAGAAGGTTCCATCCCCTATAAATGTTGGCATGAGTTTATCTATACATTCTTAAGCACATGAAAAGCACTAAACTGCTTTTAACAAATGCGGGTGTTCAAGCTTTCCTGTCTAGCTCAAGGATATTTCCAGATGTACTCAGTCTTACACTGTGACCTCAGACACAAACGTGTTTCAAATGGGCTTCGTTATTTGTTAGAACATTGCCCTTAAGAAAACTAACACTGTCATTAAAGGGTATCATGCATGGTAACACTGATGGATTGATACATGATGTCAGGGGTTAGAAAACATTATGGAAGGTCTAGTGTAGTTTCACCCAGCCTGTGAGCCTGTGGTGCAGTTTGTGTTACAGCTGAAAGAAAATTCTGGAAGGAGAATAAGCTACCGGGATATTAACTGTGCTCTTCTGCAGTTAGAAGGTGGTTGCATGTCCATTGTTCTGGGTGATAAGAAAGCATGTAGGCATCTTTTGGAATAAAGGAAATGTTTCTCCAGTTTGCAAACACTCCATGGCAGAACATGTGCTTTGCATGCAGCAGGTGTAAGGCTCAATTCCTGTTATTTCTCACTGGGGCTGTGAAAACCACTGTCTGAAATTCTGAATAGCTGCACCATTAAGCATTAACAACATGTGCTATATGGACAAGTGGTCTGAATTGGTATAAGACAGCTTCCCGTGTTGTTAATTTAGGGGGGAAATTCCCTAGATTTAAACAGTTTGAATGAATAATGCAGAATGTTGCCAGGAACCATATACATGCTGCAGCTTTCTTGTAAACAGCATTTTCTAATATTTTTAGTTAAAAGGTGCTTTTCAACAGAAGCCAGTATTCAAAGTGATTTAAAACAATAACACAATAGAATAGTAACAGTAGTAGTGTTTTAAAAAGTAGACATAAATGCACCCAAACCAGAAAGTTGTTTGTTTCACCCTAAATATTCTTTGAAGCAATTTTGAGAGGGTTTTTTTTTTTTTAAAAAAAAAAATACTACTGACGTCTTTGCATGTTCCAGAATGAGTGCCAACTTTTTCTTGAAGTGAAGTTTGGAGAGAATATGGGGATTCCTCTTTAGACAAAACATATGAGCTCTGCTGGCACTAAGTCAGTGATCAAAGAGATAACTGTGCTGTTCTGTTTCTGCATGAGAAGGGAAGGCAGTGAGAGGAAGAATCTAGCAGCACTTTTGAGGCTGATATATTTCCATATACACTTTCATGGACAGCTATACAAAGTGAAGCCTCTGTAGACAGACAAATATACATATGTGGTGGCGGCGAGTATGATAGATAAGTATTGTCTTAACAGCAGTTGTAAAGAGTAGCTAAAAAGAAAAAAAAAGGAGGGAAACAGATTTTGAAAGATAATGGCCACAGATGATATACATAACTTTAAGGCAGATGGTAAAGATATTGAAATAATTAAAGATTTTCCATATCTTGGCTCAGTCATTGTTCAGAATGGAGACTGCAGTCAAGAAATCACAAGAAGACTAGGACTTGGAAGGGCAGCAATGAAAGAACTAGACAATATTCTGAAATGTCAAGAGATATAATTGAATACTAAAGTTAGGGTTGACAATGCTATCATATTTCCAGTTTCTATACATGCTTGTGAAAGCTGGACTGTAAAGAAAGCTGAATGGAAGAAAAGCAACTCATTTGAAATGTGGTGCTGGAGAAGAGTTCTATGGCTACTGTGGATTGCTAAAGAGAGAGAGAGAGAAATAAATGAGTCTTAGAGCAAATCAAGCCTGAACTCTCCCTAGAAGCCAAGATGGTTAAACTGAGACTGTTGCACTTTGGCCACATCATGAGAAGACATGGCTCACTAGAAGAGACAGTAGTGCTTGGTAAGGTAGAATGCAGTAGGAAAAGAGGAAGGCCATATTCCTGGAGAAAAACCTGGACATGAAGGATCTGGAATCTGTGGTACATGCTCTGGTAACCTCACACTTGGACTTTTGCAATGAGCTCTACATGGAGCTACCCTTGTGCTTAACCCGGAAACTTCAATTGGTTCAAAACATGGCAGCCAGGCTTGTTACTGGAACATCAATAATACTGATGCTTAAGTCTCTCCACTGGCTGCCAATTAGTTTCCGGGTGCAGTACAAGGTGTTTTAACCTTTAAAGCCCTACATGGCTTGGGTCCATCTTATCTCAAGGACTGCCTCTTCCGTATGAACCCCCCCCCGCACACTTCGGTCTTCTGGGAGGAACCTGCTGCAGCCCAAACTAGGCTGCCGCAGACCTCCCAGAGGACTTTCTCTGCCACCGCTCCTGAGCTATGGAATGGCCTGCCAGACAAGATCCGTCTTATCTCTTGACTGCTTTAAAAAAAGCTGTAAAGACGCATCTCTTCCGGCAGGCCTTCCCAGAAACTCCTTAATCTCCCAGCTCTGAAACTGGGTTCTGTGATCTCCCTGCTAGCCCCCAACACTAAGACCCCTGATGCCACAGTCCATGCTGCTCAAGAAATTGTTAGTTTTTAGGTCATTGTATTGTTTTTATATTGATAGCTGATTTTAATTTATGCTAGTTTAATTTAGTTTTAAGGGGTGGGAGGTTGGGATTTTAGTTATGGGAAGTGTTTTTAGTTTATTACTGTTTTAAGTTTGTTGTACCCTGCTCCGATTGCTTGGACAGAGGGGCGGGTTATAAATAAAAATTATTATTATTATTATTATTATTATTATTATTATTATTCCAGATGGCTAGATTAGGGAAGCCACAGGGTTATCCACAGGTCTTTCATTCATGGAATTGCCATAACTCAAAGTCAACTTAATGGCAGTTAATAACAATAGATAAGCAAGTAAACACATGTATAATGGAGGAAAATAGTGTATTGTTATGGGTACAGTAACAGTGAAATATTGTCATAAAGCAACAAGAGTAGAATCATTTTGTTATACATGTAGTTGTGATGCAAGTTCATGTTTTAATATATGTAGTGTGCCAAGAAATCATTGCTGCTGTTCAAACCACCACTAATGGGTCATCTCGTGTCACAGAGGCAGTGAGTCTGCTCTAAGCTTTAGTCCAAACTTTTAAGGAGTTATCCAAGTTACTAAGCCTGGAAAGAGGGATCAGCTCCTTTAAAGTTTGGATTTGTGACTTTGGTGGCCTGGAAGCCACTAGGCTGGCTCTGTGTTCAAGGAAACAAATATCTTAAAACCTAAGAATTTCTGTTAAGAGAAATCAAAAATTTCAGAAAATATTCCTTGCTGAAATAATAAAAACCGAAACATTTAAGAGTTAGAAGGGACCACAAGAGCCATCTTGTCCAATCCCTTGCTGTGTAGGAATATGCAGCTAAAGCATCCCAGAAAGAATACTCGTGAATGAATTACTAGAAATGAATTAGTTTGGTCTGAGCAATAAGCAATGGTCTGAGAGGAATCAGGAGCTGACAATCAGGAGACTTGAAGAATGAAACCAGTAGTCAAATCAGGGCCATAAACCAAATGAGCAGATACATAAAAACAAGAAAAACTGTGACTAAATATTAAATACAGCAACACACCAAAGCTCAGGAAGACCATTGTCTTTTTGTTAACTGGAAGAAGACCTTTTATAGTGTTTCAAGAGAATTGAAGAACCAAGCTGAGTGGGCAAAATCAATCCAGAACTTCATGGTAGTTCAGTACCTAAGAAGGTTTTTGAAACTACAGTTCAGTGGATCACTATACAGGAAAGCTGCACACATTGCCAAAGAGCATTAGTTCATGGCCTGGCAGTTCCTGAAACCATTCAAAGCTTGGAAGAACTATAGTTATTTGTGGAGCTTTGGGGCTATGTGGCCATGTTCTAAAAGTTGCCAACACAGATGCTGGTGAAACATCAGAAAGGAACTCTTCTAGAACATGGCCACATAGCCCGAAAGCTCCACAAAAAACTATGGATGCTGGCCATGAAAGCCTTCAACTCCAACTTGGAAGAACTAGCTGCCAATAGCTAGTCTATTGTAATGAGTTCCCTTTCCCCAAGTATAACTATTCTACAGCTGTAACTTAATGAAAGATAACTCCCCTCCTTTCAGAGTGGCTGTAACTGTTAGTTATTTTGATAGTTACAGGAGTGTGATCTCATTAAACAGTGGAAGTCACATGGTTCAAGTGTTAGCTTGAACTATGGTTTGAGTTGTCCTATGTATGTTGAGGTTGTCATGAACTTTTGGGGAAATTGTCAACATGAACTTTTGTAGACTTAAGTCTACTTCCTCAGATGCATTTGGAGGAAGTAGACTGAAGTCTATGAAAGCTCATGTTGCCAACTTCTTTCTTTCAGTTTAGTCTCAAAGGTGCTACAAGATCTCTCTACGTATTGATTCCACAGACTAACATGGCTATATCTTAGAAGACTTTATTATGTTTGAATTAATCTTCATTTTGTGAAAACAAAGGAAATGGGAGGAAGAATGTGTTTGCTACCACAGGCCAAGGAAATGGAAAAGCAAAACAAGACCTTTAAGAACTGAAACTATAATAGTAGCTAACTGTTCTGAGCCTTGGGAGTCAATCTGTAACTAAATACTTTTTCAAAGTAACTTTCCAAATTCTGGTCTTCTCTATCAGAATAAAGCAAATGCATTTCCTGATGGGTCTACTTAGGTAAGTCCAGCCATAAAAAGAGTGCTACTATGGGGGGGGGGGACCCTGATAGAGCAAAAACATTGAAGAATGGGCTATAAATACCACTGAGTAAAAGATCAGAATGAGCAAGCAAGCAAACAAACAACTGGTCTTCTATTAGTGAATGTTAAATAAGTCCTTGTTACTCGAATTACATATTATTTTAACAAATATTATATCAAATATTTCATTGTTTCAAAGGATGTTGCAATATCCTTTATCATTACTAAATATTTGATTTCTTATAAAAATGAATCAATGATGTCAAGTGTTTAAGTGGCATACATGTTTTTTGTTTTGCTTTATTCCAATACAAAGATTTTGATTTCTTTCTTGTGTTTTGCATCTGAGTCCTTAAAAAAAAAGTTCCTTTGGTAAACCATATCATCTTTAATTGTCTGAAATGACAATTCTTCAAGCCAGGAGGATGATTTTGACAGTATGTAGAATCACCAAGACAGTCAGAAATGTAGAAATATTTCCTCAGAAATATCCCCACAGGAATTATGCATATGTGGATATATAGTGCCCCTGCCTGCTAAATGATGCCCATGAATTATAAAATGTGGGGTTTGTTGACAACATATATGGATAAATATTTTCTAGTCGTAAAAAGAAAGCATATTTATAGCTGGTTCTGAATACTAGCAGTTGAACACAAATCTGCTAAGCCAGTAAGCAGTAAACTAAGTTTGCCTAGTGGGCAGTAATGGCTCCTTAACAGCTGCTGTAGCAAATGGTGCCAAATATTAACCTTCATCCTCAGCAAACATACCCCATGATAGTTCAAATGAAAGGAAGCTATTATCCTGAACATATGGCCTCCTATCCCATTTGTTTCTGCATCATCCCATATCGATCATTATATCTACTGTTTATTTTTTTTAAATATTTTTTTAAAAAATCTATACACTGTTCCCCCCCACTATTTATTTTCTTATTAGTTGCTACCACTTGGCTTCTAATCCTCATTTTCTTTCTTCATTATATTCTTTCCCATCTGTTCCAAAATCTCTTATTTTACCACATTTTAATATTTTTCAAGAATTGGGGTACTGTAAGATATATATCATCTGAGGAGGAAACACACAAGCGTCTAAGGGAGTTAATATTCTTGACCATTGCTATATCCAGCAGCATCAATTTATATACACACACATGCATTCCTAACAGATGTCTATTATATTCCTAATGGGCATATATCTATGCAGATAAGAACTACATTTTGCCTTAACCAGGAATGGTGTAGCTGTTATCGACAGCTATTATGATATGTTGGAGGCTGATACTAGGTCACTCTGGTCCTACTCTACTTGGACTGTTCTGTATCCTTCCCAACCTATTTCACCCGGTCAAATTAGAGATGTTCACTAATCCTCGTTTATATAAATATTTGTTGTTGTGTGCATTCAAGTAATTTCCAACTTATGGTGACTCTTAAAGCAAACCTATTTCTTGGCAAGATTTGTTCAGATTTGATTTGTTCAGATTTGCCTTATTTGAGCCCAAGAGAGTGTTACTTGCTCATACACCTAGTGGGTTTCCATGTCTGAATAGTGATTCAAATCCTGGTCTCCTAGACTAACATTCAAACCACTAGAACATGTTCACCCTTATTGCTCTCGTCTAATGAGGAGAAGAGAACTTAGTGGTACCATGTTTTGGACTGCCCTCCATCATATTCTATCAGCTATCTGATTGCATCAGGTGGTTCCCTTTAACAGACCCTCTGTTTCGGTTTCATTATTGATCAACTCACTAGCTTATCATTATTTATTGTTAGCTGCCTTTACCCTGGAGCTAGCCACTACCTACACTCTTAGTAATGCACACACATTCAACAATATACCAAGCACGCTGCTTTATATCCTACCAACTCACCATTTACCCTTCTGGGACTTAAATTTTGCAAACTATAACCCAAATCAGCTCCAGCTTTTATCAAAAGGGCACCAGTAGCTCTAAACAGTAGCTTTAAACATGAGTAACAAAATTCACAACAAAAAGCCTACCTTTTTGTTGTCAATGGGATATTATGTGGAAATGTCCTTAATTTAAAGTGGGAAGGGGAACTCCAGATGTTCATGAACTGCTAATCCCATTATACCACACAACCCCAAGTTAAGGACTTAGTTTAATACTCACATAGTAAGTAAAACATTAATCAAATTAAGTAATTTTAAGTTGATTTATCATTTGCTTTTGATTAATTAAATGAGAATACATTTGTATATTACCAAAACATAGTGAGGTGCCTTTAATGACATGTTGCAAGTTGTACAGATGAAAATCTAATGTGCTATATTAGTTCTCCCTTTTATAAAGACAGATTTCATTCACATGCAATGAAAAGAACACACCAACTCCATCTTAATGAAGGGGATAGCCTTTACAGATAAACATACTGTAGATGAAGACGGAATTTCTGAGGAAAACAAATTTCAAGATCAGTTTGGCTTTTCCTGTTGTTCTTTGTGTAACTTAACACAGTTTCCTCATATTTTTTCAATGTCCAATGCTTTTTTGATATATTTCTGTGCATGCCAATTATTTTATGCCCTGTGGTTATGCCTGAGTGTCCTGTAGTGTACAACCTTGCGAACTGAGAGCAACTTCAATAAAATCAATGGGGCACCAACTTCAGTAACATAAAGGAATGGACCCATAATTTTCTAGCTAGACATTCATTTTATGCCTGTCATTAAATAAGAAAAATAAAATAAAATAAAATAATAAATAAAAAACAAAACAAAAACAAAACAGCACCACAGAGTAGTAGTATACTCTCAGCTTTAATATTTTCATTTTACCTAGAATGCAAAAAGATTGAACATTCAAGAGATCTTATTAGTGTTGGTAATTCCCCTGGAATGAAGTAAATTCAAAAGGTTCTTCTGGCTAACCAATGGTACTAGAATGGATGTTAATATTTATATAGACTTAAGGAATACTATGCATATAGCTGCACACCTTGTGGAATGCAGTGGGACTCAACGTCTGCATAAACTTGTGCAGGATTGTATAGTTAGTGCTTTGAAAGCATTTCAGAATTACTCTCCCTATAGTACTCTACCCATGCTGGGAGAATATAGTTTGCTTAAGATGTTGTAAGGAGTTGTGATGGATTATAGTTTTAGCCATTCCATTGGGCTACAGATGAGGCATATGTGGCCCTCCAGATCCCACTGAACCACTACTCCCATCAGCTGCACCCAGTGGTGAAGAATAATGCATTATGGTGTTTATCCTTCTTCGCTATACATAAAAACCTCCCAGAGCTTGTCTGAATCTACCTAATCTGCACCTTAAGGACATGACTTGCCTCTGTTCTTTGTCTATACAACTAGAGTCCATCTATTTGGTATAATGTCTTTGGAAGCACCCCCTTTCTTCAATTGCTGGGGAGAGAATTTAACTATGAGAATAAACACTGAAAGTATGCCAAGCTCCATTACCACTGTGCTACTTTATTGAAAGAATGTAAAACAGAAATCCAAACACCTTTTCCTTGTTGCTACACTACTACCAATCAGAATAGAGCCAAGAAGGCTAAGAAAATGAATAATGTACAAAAGAATTTTTGAGGAAAATACCTTTAGGCTAGAAAACAGAGACTAATCAGCGTATTGTTTTTCATGAAAGTAAGGCTTTCTTTTAAGTACTTAAGCTACTTCCTTATGACTCCCTTGACTGTGTTTTATCCAGCTAAATATGATTATTCTTGTACTTATCTACTCTTTCTATTCCCTCTCTCACTAAGCCATACCCTCCACTTGTGCTTTTTATTCCTACAGTTTTCTTGAGTTGATTTATCTCTTTTAAAAAATTATCATTTTTATGCAGTGAACAATAATCTATTTCTCGTGGTATGTCTCTTGTTGCTGGGAAATATGTTTCATATGGAGATTTTTCTAATTTTTGAACAACATCTTCCATTCATGCAACATCAAGCTTGGTTTTTAAATGCTTTTAAATGGGTTCAATGGGTTTAATGCTAAACTTTTATCAAACAAATATTTAACTATATTTGGTAGTGGTGGGGAAAATTTGGTAGTGGTGGGGAATTTATTATGGTAGATGATTCCAAGTAATTCCAGAGGTTCCCTGGACTCTCCTACATTTCTACAAAAAAGAGAAGAAAGTCATACTTAAGGTGTGTTTTTTAAAAGTAATTTAAATATGTATTCAGATTTTTCCTGCTCTTCTGTTGACAGAAGCATAGGGAACTTAGGAGATCACAGATGTCCAACTCAAGGGGGCTTTTCAGTTCCCCCTACTCTAAAAATAACTCCTTCTTCCTTGTGAGTCTTCACTACAAGCTTCATTTCTCCCAAAGCATGTTTCTTCCTTTACAATCCAGATGGTGACACATGTAATAGGAAGTAAGAATCTTCTCCTTCCTTCTCTCTTACTCTGACATGTTGGAGAATAGTCCATTAGGGCACAAACTAGGAGGACCATGAGAGAAGAAGTAAGGTTTTAACTGTTGATGTTTTAACTTCCTTCTGTACCCCACCCCAATTGCTCATTCAGAGGGGTGGGCTAGAAATAAATTATTATTATTATTATTATTATTATTATTATTATTTCAGAATGTGTCATTGTGGTTCTTCATTTACAAGTTCTGTTCCATGATGATTTATGACCATAAAGTGTATTGTACTGTCATTTACCCACTATCAAAACAACTAGGGTCTCAATGACATTGGAGAGGTTTACTTGTATAGTATTCAGATCTTGCTGTTCAACATAGCAAAATCTGCAGTCAGTAGACCAGGGCTTGGACCAGACCATGGCTGAATGTAGGAATGAGTTGGTTGCAATCATAACCCTGTGTCCTCGTCAAGTATATAATAATAATAATAATAATAATAATAATAAATATTTCCCGCCTCTCCCTATGGATCAAGGCGGGATCACAGCATAATAAACAGTAATACATATAATATCAATATATAATTACAACAATCGGTCAAAAACCATCCAATTAAAACCAATAACATCCACCATGTGATCTATATCTAGGGGGTTTCAACAGTGCAGGGTTTCAGAGATATGTTACACAAGGTTTGGTGGATATGCCCGCCAGAAGAGATCCATTTTCAGCGCCTTCTTAAACGCTTCTAGAGTGTTTATCATATGGATCTCTTCTGGCAGGTCATTCCAAAGTTTCGGAAGTAGACGTCAGTCTTGTGTAAACAGATTCTAACAGTTTTTTATCTGATGTTCTGAGGGTGCAGGGCGGATTATGTAGGGAGAGGCGTTCCCTCAAGAAACCTGGGCCCAAGCCATTTAGGGCTTTAAAGGTAATGACCAACGCTTTGTATTGCGCCTGGAAGCTGGTTGGCAGCCAGTGAAGAGATTTTAAAATGGGGGTAATATGCTCCATCCTAGAGGCCCCTGTGATCATTCTGGCTGCTGCATTCTAGATCAATTGAAGCTTCCGGACTTGGTACAAAGGTAGCCCCATGTAGAGCACGTTGCAGAAATCTAAACGAGAGGTTATCATTGCATGTACTAGTTCTTCTAGGTCCCCCCATCCATGTAGGGGCACAGTTGGCGTATCAGCTGAAGCTGATACCAGGCACTCCTGGCAGTCGCCTCTACCTGTGATGTCAATTGTAGAGACGAATCCAGGAGCACACCCAAACTGCGATGATGAATCTCCATCTCCGGATTAGGGGAACCTATTGCGAGCACCTCTGTTTTCTCTGGATTCAGTCTGAGCTTGTTTTTCCTCATCCAGCCCATTACCGAATCCAGGCAGGCATTCAGAGGAGAGATGCCATCTGTAGTCACTGCATCAGTCGGAGACATAGAGAAGTAGATTTGGGTGTCATCAGCGTACTGATAGCACCTCGCCCCATGTCTCCGGATGACCTCTCCCAGCAGCTTTGTAGAAATGTTAAATAGAATGGGAGACAGAATGGCACCTTGGGGGAATGCCAGATGTCAGCTCTCTTTTATGAGAGCAGCTGTCTCCCAGCCTCACCATCTGGAATCTGCCTGAGAGATAGGACCAGAACCACTGAAGTACAGTGCCTACAATGCCCAATTCCCTCAGGCGTTCCAGAAGGATACCATGGTCAATGGTATCAAAGGCCACTGAGATGTCCAAGAGCACTAACAGGATCACACTTTCCCTGTCAGTACCCAAATGGAGGTCATCGACTAAGGCAACCATGGCCGTCTCAACTCCATAGCCCGTCCTGAACCTGGTTTGAAATGGGTCTAGATAATTGGCCTCATCCAAGACTGCCTGCAGTTGGAGAGCAACCGCCCTCTCGATCACCTTGCCCAAGAATGGTAGTAGCGAGACCGGTCTATAGTTGTCCCTTATCAGGGGATCGAGGGAGGGCTTCTTCAAAAGATGAACTTGTCCCATTCATCCCTAATGCCAGCTGCCTGAACAGGTCTCTAGTCATAGATCAATCTCATGTCCACACAATCATGATGAGGTGGCTCTGAATTCAAGGCAGTGTTCATATTAATGGGAACTTTTTGGCAAGGTCATGATAAAGTGCCATATGTTGTTATAGGATTTGGCCACAACTTTGGTGGCAGTAGCTGAACATCAAACGACAATCTCACACATATCACATGTTGCATCATCCTAGGGTCTTTATGGGAATTGTCCCAGGTTAGATATTCTATAGAGGGGAAAAACCTTAGTCAACATCCAACAGGGACTTGTGCTGCCAACACTACTTGTAGTGGCAGCAATCAATGTTATAAAAATAAGTGGTGTCAGTGGGAGGAGGATAGAGGAAAAAGCTGCTGTCAGTGTTCCCAAATGTATGAGGGATCTTTCATGAAATTTGCAAGGATATCACAAATATGTATTTTCAAGCCCAGCTTGGAAATTTCCAGCCTAGATATTGGCTCTGACAAATTAATGCATTGGAGGAGTTGTTGCCCTCACTACATGCCTCCATATTCAACCAACCAACCAACCCATCCACCCACCCACTTTTCCTTTATGTAGCAAATAAATAAGTTAGTGAAAATTGCAAACATGCATTCTGTGATCTCAATTTTTGTATATACTCTAGGATGGGATGGGTATTTACCAGTTTCTCAAATGGGGTTGAAATTTGAGTTCCTGACTCATTCAGGAATTGGTGTGGTGAATTAAAAAAAGAAAATTAACCAACCAACCAACCATGAAATTACCACAGCTTTGCTGGGATCTCTCTTCCTCGCTTTCCAGCCCAAAGTTGCATTGTTCATTGAAAACTGGTCAGCTTTGACAGCTGAAATGTCTTTTTTCACAGCCTCTTGTAAGGATTGTGGCATAGAGGGGGGGACATTGCAGGAAAAAAACCAGAAACAAGATTGTCAGATGCCAACCATACACAATTTTATTCTACCTTTGTCATTCACAGAAATCATCACTAAAAACTGTGAAAAAACGTTTCAGTTTCTTTCTCCCCCAGTTTCTTTGACAGCTGAAACATCTTTTTCACAGCCTCTTGTCAGGACTGTGGCTTATAAAAAAACTGAAAAATGCACCAAAAACAAACAAACAAAAAAAACAAAAAACAAAAAACCCAACAACAACTGTGGATGCTGGCTGTGAATGCCTTCAACTTCATACAGAAGCTAAATTACCCATTCCCAAACAGCCACTACTTTTCCTTCTCTCTGCAACACTCCACCCCTCAATATTTCATATAAAATCTTGTTTAGAGGCTGCAGCTCTCTAATGAGAGCTGTCAAATTTCTGGCAATTTTTCTCCTCCCTTTCAGCCCCCAGCTAGCTTGACATCTGTAATCTCTTTTCACAGCTGATGATTTCTCTGTAACTTTGGGGCTAAGGGATAGAGGGAAAATGGTAGAAAAAACAGTTCCCAGTTTTTAAGGCAGCTTTAAAAGCTGCACACTTTTCAATGAAAGCTGTGCAGTTTCTAGAGAAAGCCATGCAGCTTCCTGTCATCTCAGGGAATAATTTCCCACTCCTCCCAGTAGCATAGGAAGAAAAATAGATACCCTTAAGATATTGAAAACTGAATATTGCCATGCCTAGTATATCAGAGCCTACACACATTAGGATGCACATATTCATATCATAAGTGAAGATTTTAATCTGGAATATATGCAAACATCTATGTGTGTTAGATTGTGTGTTTTTACAGCAAACAAATCCTTTACTGAAAGCAAACTTAAACTTTAAACAATGTCTGTGCATGTGCTGATAAAGCAGATGGCTTTGGGCACCTGGTCTGCTGAACATTTACTGTGGATACAACAAATTTAATTTAACATCCTGAGCTGAAAAAAGAGTTTCTGTAGGAAGTAACACTTGATCCGTGATACAGCTGACCATTTTAAGCCAGACTAATTTGTACAGCTAACCAGGAAATTACAAACATCAGGGCTATCACTGTCTGTAACATTGCTTGTTCTTCCTCAAACAACCCAGCAATCAATTATTTAGTGGAGCACTGAATGGATTTTCAGGCAAATAAACTAGATGAAAAATAGCACTGTGCAATAGGATCCAAGGATTTATATAGCAACCACTATTCCAAAAAGTACAAAAGCTGTTGTCTGCCTCATTCACACTTCATTCATATTTAAATTCAAATCAGGTTTGTAGCACATTTTCCATTAAGAGGAGCAGTTTGTGGTTCCTAAGGAGTCAAGCAGGAAATGTTAAGATTCATGTACTGATCCAGGCGGAGAATTTGGTTATGCTGCTCACATCACCAGAGGAAGCTTTGCAGTAAGTTGCTGGGTAATTCTCATGAACATTGTAACTATGATGATGGTAAGCATCTTAAACAATGAGACTTTCCCCTCCCAAACTATCTTTTCTATGAAGCAGGACAACCGATTAAAGAAATCACAAACCTTCAAAGAAGGAAGTGGCAGATATTAGAGGTGCAACCATATCAAATGAAATAGAATTTGTGAGTTAAAACTTGTTATGAAATTTTAAAAAGCTGAACCAATAACAGATTGGGGCCTATACATTTCCATGTATTCATAGAGCCAAAAAACATAAAGGAACTACCTGGCCACTTGTCTAATTACCTAATGTTAAAATGGATCATTTCTCACCTCATGTCAATCAGTCATGCACAATGTCACACAGACTAAAAATGGTAGTGTTCCAGATAGATGTTTCCCTTTTCTTTGGAACAGTTCTCAGATAAATGATATGTGCAGATATGCAAAAAGAGAGCCAATGGAGCTTGAATGTCATCTAGAATTCTGAGATATCAACATTCGAATCTCAGCTCAGGCCTGGAAACTGGGCAAACCACACTCTCTCAATCTTAGAGGAAGGCAACAGAAAATCCCCTTTGAATAAATATTCCCAAGAAACCCTAGGAAATGGTTGCCATAGGTCTGTATTGACTTGCAAGGATACAACAATATCAAGATATGCAAAACTCATATCTGTGGCTGTCTTCTGTTTCCCACCTCTACAGCTGATCAGTGCCCTGGTCTGTCTGTTGGAGTATTGTTGTTGCCGTTGTTTTTAAGCAGGGTGAGATATGTTCCTTATTTTGTTTTTTGAAAGGCCTCTGCATTTTAATTTTGCTTGAATCAGGAAAGTAAAGATTCATAAATTGCATTCTTCTCTGCATGAAGGTAACTGAAAACATTGCACTTTTCAAAGACTATTTGCAGCTCAGGACTTATTTTGTGAAATATTATTTTTATTATTTTTTTTTAAATGCAAAGAAAATGGCATTGTCTGCACACAAAACAGGTTCCCTGCACAGAAAACAATTTCTAAGCAGAAAACAATATTTGAGGGCAGAAAATGCTGCTTTCCATTTAAGAAACTTGTTCTCAGTGCAGATGCTGCTGTTTTTCTGTACAGAAATTTGATTCATCTAGGTTAACTGAAACTCAAGAAACCCATTTTTCAACCATATTCTGAATATTTTTAAAGACTCTTTCCAGCGTTAGTTTGAATACATCTCCCAACTCACAGGGTCATGTCAAGGCACATTTCTCAAATATGTACATTCCCACCCCCACCCCCCTCAAGCAGATCTACAAATGTCAGCCAATGTGAAGACTCTAGAAGAAAAACTGTATCTGGCTTGCAGACAGACTGAAAAATCTAAACTAAAATAATTTAGGTCTTGTACAGACTGGCACTTTGGGCTGGCTGGGGGAAGGAGTTGGGGCATAGCATCTCCACGACACATGCCCCAGCTCTGCCCCCAGGGTGCCATGACACCGCACACTGCTCCACATGGTGCATGATGTCATAGTACTCCAGTGCTGCATCTAAATGATGCAGCGCTGAAGAAACACCGTATAGCTGCAGTTATCGTGCCCTTTCCAGGGTGCAAGAAAGAGCTACTTTTTGCAGCTTCTTTTCACACCCTAGAAAGGCCAGATTGGGGCCATGGCATGCAGTTGCCACAGCCCCAATCCAGCTGAAACAGGGGCAGCTCTATGCCACTCCTTCAAGGCTGTCTGCACAGCTCCTTAGTAGGCATTGGACTTAATTTGGATTCCTCACACATCTCTACCTCAGATTTGGGGAGCACAGTTTGGTAGCCAGGAAATTAGCTTCAAATATTGGAGAAGCTGCATTTGTAGCATAATGGAGGATGCATCTAATTTTTTTCTTCACCCATTTGAAACATTGTCTGATTGCAGTGGTCCAGTGGCAGGGATTAATACCTCAATGATTACAGAATGCAGCATGGATTTATAGAAGTTATTTGTGTTATCTGCTGCCTTGACTAGTTCTCACAGGAAGTGGGAAACAAACAATAAACACATATTATTAAATTAATTTTTTTTAACTTCTGTGTGCATACAATAGGCTTTGTATGTACAATGGCCCTCTGTAAAGGTAGGCTTGCTATCTGCAATTTTGAGCATCACTCCTTAGAAGTCGATGGCAGCATGGGGATACAACCATGCAGATGTGACACACATGTCACTATCCAAAGACTGATGGACTTGAAGTCCTGCAATGTTTTGTTTCTGTGAGGTGGGTGGGAATCAAAATCCTCCTGATATGGAGGGCTGGTTGTAATGCTACATCTCCTGGTATATTTGTTTTATTATTTTTAAAGCATTTTTACCCCAGTTTACATCCCAAAAGATCCCCACAGTTACTTACATAAGATCAGTAACAATCAAGACTGTTCTCCTTGACAGATTATAAACTCGTAGTCTAAGATATGTGGCATGTAAAGGAAAAAGGGATGGAAAACAATCAAACATCACTTCTTAAAGTCATAGTTTACATTGCCATGCAATGCCAAATGAGAATTTAACCTACCTGCTTCTGTTAAATGTATGGAGAATGAGTATGTCTGTTCTAGATATGAATGTGTATGCCCATTCTAGATAAGGTGTTTTTGCACCTTCATTGGAGCCTTGGTGTGCACAAATCAATGCTCTTCTCTGGAAAGTCCTCAGTCAAAATCAAAGGCTGTGTCACAGTGATAGAATTGCCAGATTTTGAACCTGAGGCTCAAGGAAAACTGGATGCTCAATGGTGGATCCAGGCAGATTGCTGGGATGGGCTGATTTTTATGGCTTCTGGTGATGAAAAAAGAATGCCACTGGGCCTGGTACCTGAGAGACAGAACTTGATAAACAATCACTCACGTCATGTCTAGCAACTTTGATATTGACCACTTGTTCTGAGATGTCTTTCCCTGGAGGCCCTGTTTATATAATTTGATTCACACTCACACAAGACATCCTAAATGTATTTATTGCATGTTTGGAGTGTTTACAAGCCCAAGGAATGTCCCCACATCAACTGTGCAGACAGCTGATGTTCCAGTATTGTGGATTCCATCATATTAAATATTTATTCAGTCATCTTGAAAGATAAAATAATTTTGAAAATTTTCTCTAAAATATTTTTCATATACACATGCACAATCTGTATGAAAACTTCAATTGTGCCTTTGTAACCAAGACTGAGACTAGTTTAAATCAGTTTTATCAGATTTTTTTAACCCAACAATAGTCATTGATCAACATAGTTTTTCATTCCCAGACAAAACAACAACATTTTCTTTTTTTTTCTTTTTTCTTTTGCCAATCTGTGAGTTACAGGCAACAGTAATAATCCAGTGCAGCAAGTGTAACATAATTAATCACCTTCAGTGTTCCATATCAGCAGGAAGAAAAACATGGACAAGGAAGCTTATCTAACAAGACAATTCTTACCTACCTCAGGCAGAGTCATGAATAAAAAAGATTCCAGTTAGACAAAGACAAAGGCAGCGATCATAACCATAGGAGCCGCTTTTTGCAGCTCCTTTTTGTGCTCCCTTGAGGCTGGATCGATACCATGGCATGAGGTTGCCGCAGCCCCAATCTGGCCAGTAAAGGGGCGGTCTGTATAGCCCCAAAGAGACAGCTATGCCTGGGCTTACAGCTCTCCAAGTTGGCTCCAATCACTCACCTTGCCTTTTTACCCTCCCTGGATCTGCTTTTTGGGTCTTAATATGGCTGTTATCCTGGATAAAGCACTGTGTTGATCAGTGGGCTCAGTAAAGCATGACCTATCTTTCCTTTCAATTCTTAAATATAAATAGGCAGACATGATTTTAGAAAATAAAAACTATATATATATAAACATAAAATAGTCATTTAACCTTATGCCAAATTCTACACAAGTAACACTGTTTCAAGACTTCTCCCTGATCTTTCTCCACATCTCATTTCCCCACAAGCCAATTCAGATTGTCTGCCTTCCCCTTCTTCTAACTAGCCATCACACTCTATTTCCGACTCCTAACTTTGTTTCATCATTTTTCCATCTAACACTTCAACAGACAAGCCTCTAGGTCACAGTCTTTTCCCACATATTGCCCGCACCACATTCCATGAGTTGTGATTGATTGGCTCCATTCAATTCTGCCCATCTTCTCACTTCAAAATGTTGATTGAAGCCAATGTATCTACTATTTTTACCATGTCTACAGTAGCAAGTGTGGCTCTAAATATCCTAAAGGCACCAGATCTTGTTTTATCTTGGAAGTTAAACAGGGTCAACCCTGGTTCCTTCTTATATGGGAGATCACCAATAAATATCAGGTTCTGGAGGGTATATTTCAGAGGAAGGAACTGGCAAAACCACCTCTGAGTATTCCTTGCCAATGAAAACCCCACAAAATGCATGGGTTCAGCATAAATTGACAGGTGACTTGAAAGCACATAAACACACAGTAGGAAGGATATATGAAATGGGCTGGATCATATTGCTTAATTTCATCTAGAACAGATCTATTGAACCAATTGGTGATAGTAGCTCACAGCACATAGGTAAATCTACTTTAGTTAGCGCTTACAAACAGAACTGAGGCCAAAGTGTGTGTGTGTGTGTGTGTGTGTGTGTGTATCTCTCATGGCAATGATCTTGCTGTGAGATTCCACCCCTATTTCCCTTGAAATCTTGAGGAGAGGGACAGGCTGTGAGACTCAATAAGCCTACTATACCACTTACGAAATGAACTCTAATCCTTGAAAATTTAATTCTATTTCTCTTTATGGTGCCACAGAACTTTCTGCTAGGTTCAGGTGCCCATCTGGAATTCATTTTCTTCTGGGAGTCCTTCAAATCCACAGCTGTTGTCCTTAGTTTTCACGTAAAGTGACATTTGAAATGTATTTCATGATATGCTAACCTGCAAGAGAATCCAAAAGAGTTTCAAGAACACTATCAGATTTGAAGGTTCAAACAGACATCCATAGATTTAGATACGGCTACTGTAGTATGCAAAATAATAGAAGCATAGAAAATTACCTTCATGTTGCTAAGCTTCCATATTTGTTACAGGATTACTCTTTATGAGTATAATCACAGTACTGTTAGTAGCAGTAGTAGATTTTGTTGTCCTTTACATCTTTTTGTCTTCTCTTTAAATTCAAAAGGTTCCTTCTTGTGAGGGGAAAACACTGAAAAGTTTTCAGCTAATTTTTCTACCATTATTATTTGAATAGTTCTACTATTTTCCTACTAAATTACGCTATAGCGTCATGCATACATACATAAGTGTTTTTTTATTAGTATCTTTCATTGTGACCATTCTCCACAGTTTTTCAGTATGCTATAAAATGTGGACATATAGCTCAATTAAAAAGAAGGAATCTGAAATATTTTGTAAAGCTTGGAAGCTTAGCAGGCTTAAGTAAACTGAGTGAAGAAATCCCCCACCACAAGGCAAATGTAAATGAAATGGATTATATTGGTGTGGAATTCACAAAGAGAAAGTGCTATACCAGATTTTTTCCCCCAGTTACCCCTTCTTGATTTTCAGATTTAAAAAAAAGCTGATTCATAAGATTTTCTTGAAGGGTCTCTCTCATCTTTAATGAGCAGCTTACTCCAGCTTGACTTTTAAGAGAGCTTATAAAGTTTCAGAAGAGTTCAAAGTATGCCACACAAACTATGTTGTTGTTTTTAAAGCTTACCTAATATTATACTTTGAAATGCTTAAACACATTTTATTGGGAATTTGTAGGTTATTTTAGCATTCTGAGCAAGGCATGTTTGCATGTCATGTTCTTTCTCATAGTCCAGGGGCCCATTGGAAACTGAGGTGCTCATATTGCCGCAACATTTAGGAAAGAGCCAAAACATGGTTCCTTTCATGTGGCTTATGGCTTCTCATGTTGCCTAACCAGTAAAGTAAGGAGTCACCTCAAACCAGCTCCCAAGATCCCCATATAATGTGGACCATTGAAGTAGTGTTAATTGGAATCAGTATGAATGGAGCTTATGGACAATCCTAGGCATCTCTTCTCAGAGATATAGGAGAGCAAGCTTAATAGGAATCAGGAATCAGAAAACAGGCAGAATTATGCCAGGCTAGCAACATTCAATCAGGAGTCTGCTAGCAATAGCTAATAGAATGTTGGCCAGTAAGATGAGAAGAATTCCATTGCTGACATTTGTAAGTTTCTCGAACAGGGCTTCTGGCATGCAAATGGAACAGTACAAAAGGGGCCGGGAAGAGAATGGAACAAGTGAGGGACACATTTTACTGCACACCAGAATGCCGACACCGATGCCTCAGGAAGTCCCCATTCCATTCTATTCCGTTCCCCATCTGTCCCAGAGAAGGTGATTTTTGAGAACTGTTCTGAATAGTTCTCAAAAATTGCATCATCTGGGATGGGTTAGGAATGGAATGGGGCCTTCTGGCATTGTTGACGTAGGTGTTCTGGTGTGTGGTAAAATGTGTTCCTCACTCGTTCCTCATTCTTTCCATTCCCTTCCCATTTGTACTGTTCCATTTGACCTGTGCAATAAACTTATTGGAGTCAGATAGGGTTTTGGTTTTAGGGTCTGGTTGTTTCAAAGTCCAGAGGTTAGGGACTGCAAGAGCTAAAGTTTAGAAGGAAACAACTTAGCTCTATGACAGGGTCTGATAGGGAACAAATTCAGAAGTTTGGGACTTGGTTCTAATATAGCAGTCCAAGTGAGAGAGTTGCTGGTCTGATATCTTGAGGGATAATGTTAGTCTGAGAGCTAGTATAGAAATAAGGTCACAAGGATAACAGTAAATGAGGATGGTGTGAGGATCCTAAGTGAGAGTAATCAGAATTCTTTAGAAAGAGAGAGAGAGGAGTAAGAAAGTGTAACTAAAAGCATCTTCAGATGGGCGGCCTGCAGCCACCCCTTTTGGGTCCCGAAAGTTGTCGTGGCAACCACATGCCACAGCAGCAATCCAGCCTCCCCAATACACAAAAAGTAGCCGTCATTAACCGGCTTTTACTTGCACCCCAGAAAGGGTGTCATGGGTGTGCTGGTGCACCATGATGACGCCCCTTTCATCCAGTGCCGTTTGGGCACTACGTCACCTGTGCATCATCATGGTGTGTGCCATATGGACGGGCATGCATCATGATGGGAGCTGAGCAGTGAAGGTAGGGCTTCAAGTGTGTAGACGCTCAGCCCTACCCACACCCTACCATGCACACAGTCTGGCACAAAATGCCCATCTGTACTGCCTCTAAGTTTAATAAAGTGAAACAATAACAAGTGAGTGTACCAGCTCAACAAGTGAAACATTGTTTAACTGTTTTTTAAACAAATTTTTATTGTTAATTACTTACAAGCTTGTCTGAGTCTGAAATAAGTAACCACACTACTAGGTACAATCTGTAAGTGAATTCTAAAAAGGAAAAAATGAGTACATTTGGTGGTTCTCGTCACAAGGGACTCTTTCTTGGGACATGGATAGAGGCAGATGGGTCATTTCATACTCTGTCATGGCTAGGTCAGAAACATGATGAGGTGTGGGTGGGATGAACTTATTCTCTCACTTGATCCTCTGATCAGAGGTTAGTCCCTAGAACGAGGAATTGCACTAAACCTATGGCTTTGCTTCCAAAATATTTGAGACAAAATCCTGAACGTGCCTTCTGTCTAAGTCCCATATACATTTCTTACATGTGTACAGTTTCCTCCCATTGTAGTTTCCTGCCACTTGCTTACTTCCCACAAATCAGGCATGTTCTATATTGATCATATTTCCAGCATTTAAACAACCCTTATACAACTGAAATTATTACGATATAATGTGTAGTTGAGGATTCTCTTCCATTACTATAGTCTAACTGATATTTGTTCACAATGTCAAGCTTACATGTGATTGTCATTTCCCACCAGGGATTTGGTCACTAAATGATAAAGAGTCCCTGTTGCCTAGTTCTTTGCAAATTGATTTATCTGGGAATATTTCAGATGCCCACACTCAGTTTGGGTCGTTTTATTTCATTTTCTCCACTTAGCGTGGTTGCTGAGTCACAATTTAAAATGTTAGTTCCTCCACGCAAACTGGATGCGATGGCACATCAATCAGAGTTAGGTGGCTGGTGATAAATGGTTAGATTAATGTTCTTTCAAATTCTCTCAACAGTGTCACTGTATAGCAGTGTAGCTATTTATCTTGTTTTGTCTTTTTTTAAAAAAAAACACACGCATCTATTTTATCAGAAAGGATTAAAGTATGGCTTCACTCCCTCCCCCGTTAGGAAAGGGGTTAACAAGTCCAGATGCATGTTTTCTGCTTCTGGATCCTCTTTGGGGGCTACATGGACTGATAAAAGGTAGATAAAGGTGGGTAGCCATGACAGCGTAGGGATTCTGTCGATGTACCACCCACCCCACTTCTCGACAGTCTCTATTCCTGAGCTAGCTGTTTCACTGGTTGCCAATTTATTTCCAGATAACATTGCAAACATGGATGTTGGGGACATGAGAGCGGGCCTTCTCAGTGGCTACCCTTAGACTCGGGAACTCCCTTCCCAGAATGGCCAGAATGGCTCTCTCCTTGCTGCCCTTTTGTCCTCAGGTTAAAACCTTTTTATTCAGATGGGCTACTAAAACAGAGTTTTTAAAGAATGGGCTAGGGGATGCTGTACTGTTTTAATTGTATCATTTTAAGGAGCTTTTATCTTTTTAAATTGCAGGTTATTTTTTTAATGTGTAGTGTGATTTAATATTGGAATAATTTAATTATTTAATTAAAAAGAACTTAATTTAGTTCTTTTTTAATGCACACTTTTTGTATATTTTAATTGCTCTTTTAAATTGGGAGCTGCTTAGAGTCCCAGTTTTGGGGTGAAATGGGATATACTACTACTACTACTACTACTACTAATAATAATAATAGCCAGAAGTCCAGAAATCCAATTTATCACTGGAAAGCTATATGACTTTTCACTCAGTCTAAATCTGTATACTGTACATGTAATTATCTGCTTAACTATGTAGCAAAAGCACTAAGGCCAAAAACAAATGGCTCAAAAGGAGTGGCTTCTAGCCATTTTGGGGGTGTGGCGTGCAGATGACACACCCCCCCCCCCAATGTGGCTGAAAGCCTCTCTGAGGCCACCTAATACAGTCTGAAGCCACTGGCAAAAGGAGTGGTAAAAAAACCCCTCCTGCCAGTGGCTTATTTGGCATCACGTTAGCAGGCCGTCTGGCTGCAGTGGTCCATGGCTGACTGTGGCTAGAGCAGCCAGGAGCCACTGCTAGCCTCAGGTCTACTTCAGCCCTATGAAACGCTGTTAATGAATTGTGAAGATGCATAATAGGACAACAGCAATTGTGTCTGATTTGCATTGGTACTGATGTGATGCAAACTGATCCCGTTGTGCTTTGGGAGTTTATCATACGATGGAATTTGGGGGTATAATGCAATGGCAATCCAAACACAATCATGGGGTTGCCCCTTATTGTGTATGAGTGTATCTCACGCAATTTTGGGCAATGGGAAGTCATTCTGAACGCAATCATGGGGTTTCACGTAATTGCGTATTATAGTATCTCACGCAATTTCGGGCAATGGGGGGTCATTTTCGGGAAATGGGAAGTCATTCTGAATGCATTCCAAATGCAATTAGAATTCACGTAAATTCACAAAACTAGCAAATTTACGTGAATTTGAATTGGCTCCATTCAAAATAGGGAGAAATTCCTCCCGTGTGATAAACTCCTTGGATTCATTGCACATCATCCTTTTGCTGGCTCTGGTACATAGGTCCGAAACACACTGCGGAAATAATCCAATCTGAGACTGTTTTAACCACCCCGGCTCAGTACTAGGGAATTTTGGGAATTGTAGTTTATTGTGGCACCAGAGTTCTCTGACACAGAAGACTAAATGTCTCACAAAACCACAGTTCCCAGAATTCCCTAGAACTAAGCCAGGGCAGTTAAAAACGGCATTATTTCTGCAGTGTGTTTTGGACCATAGTTATACAACAGAGCCATTTACTGAGTATGGATGTTGCACATCTTTGCAATTCTGATTTCCGCACACTTAAGTCCATTACAAAGATGCAACACCTATACAGGATTCTGGTCATGGTTTTCAAGAACTGAGGGTTTTTAAAATGTTAAACACTACAAGGGGTCTGTTACGTCTTTAAATGTGAATTGCTGCCTTTGGATGCTTCCAAGATGGTGACATGAATTTGGATGTGCATCCGTTTGAAAATGAGGCAGTGCAGATAAATGAAGTCCTGTTTTAGCTTGTGATTGCAATAACCCTCCTTCCCATTAATGTTCTTTGATCTCTTTCACTTGCATACCTAGAAACAGGCCACTCTCCAGATCATTTCCCCATTTTTCTTCTTCACCAAGCAGATGTTCCAGATCTTCAAATTTTTTCAAACTCTTTCACCTTTTCTCTATCATTTTAGGTATCTGTGTATGTGGTGGCTATTCACTTCTATTTGAGAGTATTTTTGTCCAGGTGACCAAATGTGTTGGAAGGCTCCTGATAAGAACCAATGTTCTTCTCACTGTTGATGCTCCCATTTCCTTCAGACATTCCATGCTCTGAAATACATAATAAATATACAGTTGAAAGTATTGTCAAAATATTGTGACTGGAGGGGTCCCCCCCCCAAAAGGTTTTGAGCTTCAGTAGAAAAGTGAACACTGGGATTTATTTATTCTTTTCTATAAAACCATTCTAGCTCAAGGCTTCATAATGTATAAATAAAAGAGGGGACACAGGGAAGAAGGAATGGGACACTTTTAATCTGTATGCTGGAGAGCCATTCCCTATGTGGTCCAAAAGGAGGAAAATCAATTGCTTTCTTTAAGGAGAGCCTCTTTGAAGAACAGAGTCTGAAGAGCTCAGTAGTTCACAAGTTTGTCTAACTGACAGCAAATTCACTGAAGAGAACACAGGGGCTGATTTGAATTGCTGAGTGCCTTGTGTTTCATGCACTTTGAGCCTTTCCTTGGAGGGAACAGTACAAGAAGGTCTGGCTTTGCTTCTTGCTTTCTTAAACAGTGCGTGCCTCAGGGCAAATGTTTAAAGTATGAATGTTAAAGTAAAAGATTCTATATATCACTATTTGAGCTTGAACTGGTACTTAATGACATCTTTCAAAAGCCTCAAAAATGTCTCTCTACTGTATAAGGGTGGTCTTCATGTAGAGCTCTTTTTTTCCTATTTTAAAAAGTTCTTTTAGGAGGTTATTTACAGCAGCTAGAAAGCCTGGGTGCCACTGAGTGCTTTCAACATGTGCCTAACATGGACAATGTGCAGATGCAAAGCAACACTGGGTGTGTTGTAGGCCAGTTCCTCTCTTCATGTGACTCATGAGGAAAGCCTAATAGACCTGGCAAATGCCCTTGGCCTACTAAGGACTTGACAGGCTGCCCTTGTAGCTCTGGATCGGAGCTGCCACAACTACATGCCACAGCCCTATCTTGCCTTTCCACTGCACAAAAAACAGCTGCAAAAACTGGCTCCTTTTTGCACCCCGTAAAGGGCACCATAGCTGCTGGAGCACATCTTTTCTGTGCCCCTTTGGCACCGCATCATGTAGACGCAGTGCCAGAGGAGTGTTGTAATGCCGTGTGCTGTGTGTGCAGTGCAAGGCATCACACCAGCCTGGGGGTGATGTTGGGGCATGCGTCATATGGACACCATACCCTGACTCCATCCCCAGGCCAGCCTTAATGGCCAGTCTGTACAACCCCATAGTCATGGACAGGTCACAAAGATATTCTGTGATGTGGTCAGATTCTTCTGCATATAAGTCAATTAGAAATATCTTCCCTGCTAGGAGAACATCTGGAAATCCCTGTAATAAAGTACTGTTTATTATTTATTTGAGTATATGTACCCCGCAGTTCAACCACAAAGGTTCCTAAAATTAGTTGGTTTGAGAGTCCCTGCCTGAAGGCTTACAATGTAAATAAGATATAACACATCACATAAGGAAAATAGAATAATGGAGTAGACATTAAGGCATTGTTTAGCTTCTTCAATATGGATGTATTATTGGCTATTTTAGTTAGGGTTGCGCAAAGCCACATTTTGCTGTTATTGAAACTCCACGTGTTTCCATTAAAATCTCTCAGAGATTTTCATTTGGCAAGAAATGCCTGAACGGGTTTCACATTTCAATTTAGGTTAGATTTCATTCTAAAATTGTTAAAATTAAAATAAATAAGTTTAATAAGTACTAAGGCAACACAATTTCCCACTCTAAAACAAAGCACAGCATACTCATTGAAGAGAAGAAATGATTGTACAGCCTTTTCAGTAGAAAGAAGCAATCAGTAGCCGTCATTTTTTACAGTTGTAGAGATCAAGAGACTAACACCATCTGGTTGTCATCACAATATATATCCACTGACAGCCACCAGCCATGCAATTTAGGACCTCATAAAATTCCTTAAGATGATCTTGTCAGTTCTGTAATTAAGAAATTATATACTCTAAATGGAGTTCTGTATCTTCCATGAATATATATTAGTAAAAGGAAGAGAAATATCCAACTAAATTAAACTAAAGACTGGATTATCTTGCTTCAGTTGAGTTAAGGAAATTGATATTTATTTATTTGTTTGTTTCCTGAATTTGAATCCCACCTATCTCTTAAAATGGGATTCAAGGCAGCTTGTCTGATGAGATTCAGTGTCAGCATGTTTGATGGAAGCTTGCTTACTTCAGAAATGTTGTGTTGTTGGATAGCTAAATAAAATAACAGAAATGACCATTTGTTGACATTCATCTCTGGCATAACCTAATTGCTTTTGCTATCCCTCCAACCAGCTTTCCCATGAGGACTGCACACATTATTATAGCAAGACTAAAAAGGGGAAATGGAGTGATTTCTTTCAGAAGTTCCTCATATTTTAATAAGCTACAGATTTCAGGCTGTTGCTGTTGTCACTGTTGTCCACAAAGCTTAAGACAGTATGCTTGATATATGACTTGTGAAGTAGGTTATTATTTTTTCATTCATTTTTGTATTTCTATTCTACCTTGCAACTAAAAATATAGCACTTAAGACAATTAACACATACCATTAAAACAAGTGTTGTAAAAGTTAAAAACAATCAAAATATTAACATCGTCATAATAAATCCAAACCACCGAACACTTCACAATAGGTTCAAAGCCTTTTAAAAGATCATTTGAAGATATATGTCTTAATACACTTCCAATACCCATTGCAAATCTGAGAAGAATGCAAAATTTCACAGTTTGGAAGAACAAAAATGGTGGTGGGGGAACTGAGAGTTCCCTCATAAAGCTTCTATCCATGATGTTGTCACATGGAATAGCAATGTTTTAACAGGGCCTCTAATGACCACCTGAACCCAAGAACTGAAGAACCTTCTGTTTTGTCAAGAACTCTGCTTTATCTTGGTTCCAATCGCATGTAAAGGTCTGAGTAGAAGAAACCCTTTCCCCTTCAGATTTCAGCAACAGAGAGAGCAGGGCCCAGAGCATTCAAGGATGTTGAGAGCAAGACATGCCAGCCTGCTCTCATCCTCAACCTTGTGTGTATATGTGTGTATGTGTTCCTAAATGCCTGCATAGGACTAAAGCGAATGCTGAAGAAAGTCTACTAGAGAAGAGCTATTGCATCCATGGGATTTCTATAAATAGAAATTCATTACATTGGCTTACCCTTCAGAAATTGATTCGGTGTGTATAATCCAGATTTTGGCCTCAGCATTAAATTGGAGACATTTGGCTACTTGATAGCGAGCACCTTTTGGAAATCAGACAAATGTTTTAAAAGTTGACTGTAAATTTAGTTTGCTGCAGAGCTCCCTGGAGGTTACCAATAAATTTAGTCCATGAGACTAGTATTTGGTACCTTTAAATAATAAAAAAAGGTATAATAAGCAGTCTTAATGGTTGTGGTTACTTTTGATCAATGGATCTTTATTGTTATGATCAATGGCAAGCATTATTGCTTCTACTGAAAAGTAAGCCTCATTGAATTCAATGAAGTTTACTCCAAGGTGAATGAGGGTAGGATTACACATTTTAGTTTTAAAATCTGCAATTTTAATCAAAATAATTCTTTGAAACTAAAGGACTCTATAAACATGATGTTCAGTGTTGACAAATTGCTTAGAGGTGGGGCAGGATAACAGCATGGCAAATAAGTTGACTTTCACTTGCTGCACTCAGTCTCAGCTTTGAAAGCATCTATGCACTTTCCTGAATTATGCTGCATAAATGTAGAAAGTAAGTGGGAGTCACTGGGTGCAACTTGACAAGTAACTATACATGATAGGTGGTGAACTTCAGCATCATTGCTGAGTGCAGAAGCAGCTCCTACTTCAAGATTTAGCCTTTAAAATCAGTCTTCTCTGTTCCTTGTTTAGGGATGTCAGACAATTTTATTTGAGTGTTCTGTTTTTTAAATAAGAATTTGCCAAAATTTACAAAAGTCTTCCACTTTGGAGTAAAAAGAATTTGAGCTTTTAAACTGACCCCAAATAAAATAAAATAAAATAAAAACACTTGTCCATCCTGGCCCATGGCTTAGTTGTCCATGTCTGGCTTTGAATCTACAGACTTTGAATCATGTTCATGCAGAATTAGAGTTCCCAAATATTTTATTTCTGAATGGAATCTTATTCTTAACTTCTGTATGGCAGGCAGATACAGCATGGTCCTCTCACAAGAGGATTAGTTGTTCCCAGACTTTTCTCTTTCTTTTTCCTGCTGGGATCTGCAGATGGGAACAAGGCCTGAAAGAACCTCTTATACAGGCACCTAACCAGATGTCTCAGTATCTTCCTGCCCATCTACAACCCCTGTTCGCCACCTGCATACATTTTATAACATCAAAATGTTCAGAATGCCTAAAATTTTTGAAATCAAAGTGGACTGAGGACGAAGGTGGGCACTCTCATGAGATGTAGCATGCCATAGTCAGGTTTTCCCTTAATTGGTTATGGGAAGCTGGGGTAGGGTCTCATTAGGACTGCAGCTCATGCAGAAGCAAGGCTTACCTCTTGTGTCCCAAGCATTATAAGAACAACTCACCCCTTGTGGTGTGTATAGCACTCAGTAAATCACAGTACAATATAGTTGGTTTGCCAAATGTGGAAACATAACATTGTGACATCTTGGAAGGCTTTATATCCAAAATGGATGTAAGCATAGAACAGAGAAAGGTGGAGACGAAGTTGTTTGTTTTGTTTTGTTTTGCAAGAAGGGAAAGGGGAATCAAGAAAAAGAGTTGAGAAAGTGTGTGTGTGTGAGTCTGTGGAGTTTATCACACAGGAGGAATTTCTCCCAATTTTGAATTGAGCCAATTCGAATTCACGTAAATTCGCTAGTTTAGTGAATTTATGTGAAATCTAATTGCATTCGGAATGCATTCAGAATGATTTCCCATTTCCCCAAAATGGTCCCCCCATTGCCCGAAATTGCATGAGATACACTCATTTGCAATTACGTGAAACCTCATGATTGTGTTCGGAATGACTTCCCTTTTGCCCGAAATTGCGTGAGATACACTCATATGCAATTATGTGAAACCCCATGATTGTGTTCGGATTGCCATTGCATTATACTTCCAAATTACGTCGTATAATAAACTCCTGTGTCTGTGTATACACATCTAGCCTTGCTTGTGTATTTGCTGGAAATTTTAGTAACCAAAATGAAGGAAAAAACTTGGGTAAGCTGATTGCCAATTATATTGGCAGTTGCTTATACAGTGGGCCCTTGTTATCCACTGGAGTTTGGTTCCAGGACCCTCCGAGAATAACAAAATCTGTGGATGCTCGAGTCTCATTAAATACAATGGCACAACAAAATGGCATCCCATATATAAAATAGAAAATCAAGATTTGCTATTTGGAATTTATACTTTTTGGGAATATTTTCAAGCCGTGTATACTCAAATCAGTGGATAATGAGGACCAACTATAGTATTAAGATGTGTAAATTATGATCCCTCATTATGATTCCTCGTGTTAAAATGCCCTACAGTATAAAGGCATGAATTTAGTACAGACAATTCCCTGCAAATGTGTCTAAACATTTCATACAGTTCTGACAAAAACAAACATATTTACTAAGGACTGAAACAACGGAGTTTCAAAAGCTTGCAACAAGTATATTGTTAATTTCAGTTAGCCAATAAAGGTATCGCTCATGGAATTTTGTTTATATTTTCCATTTCTTGATTTGCATCATAGACAATAGTAGGAACAAAGATGTTGATTTCTGAATTGAGATTTTGATATGATTCTGAGTTGAAAGCAACAGGCTCACATGAATTAGAACCAAATTAGGTTGCTTTTCCAAATATCACAGATGGGGTCCAAATTCAATTAGTACTGGTTCAGAAGACCACTCTGGCCCAATCTAGACGCACCAAAAGAGGCACGTTAGGGGCCAAAAAAGGCGGGAATAGGGTTAGGGAGGGTGCAGCTTCTACACCCTCCCTAACCCTAGCACGTATGGGTGCGCCATGATGGCGTCATGGTGTGCGCAGCTGCTAGACACGCTGCATGCACCATGACGCCTTTGCGCCACGGGAGGGCACAAATCGCACCCTTTCCACAGCGCAAAAAAGGAGCTCCAAATGAAGCTCCTTTTTTGGCATGGGTCTTTGCCGCAGGTTTTAGACAGCTGCGGCAAAGACCCAGGGAGAAATAATAATAATAATAATAATAATAATAATAATAATAAGGATCCCAATGGATCGAAGCAGGATTACAGCAAATTAAAATACAATATAAAAAGTACAATATAGTACAATATAAAATCACAATGTAATTAATATCGACAATTATTCAATTATAACAGTATAAAAGTTAGCTCTTAGCATAAAATCAATTCCAAATTAACCAGTGCTCTAATCTCTCTAGGCCCATTAGTATATCCAGTTCTCACATGGTCTTCTGTGATCGTTATAATAAATTAGGTGGGTAGGTCCGCTGGAAGAGATCCGTCTTAAGAGCTTTCTTGAAAGCCTCTAAAGATGCTATCTGACGGATCTCTTCCAGTAGGTCATTCCAAAGTTTCGGGGCTATTGCTGTAAAAGCTCTGTGGGAAGTAGATGTTAGTCTTGTATTATGTTCTTTCAGAAGGTTCTTCCCCGATGTTCTGAGAGTGCAGGGCGTATTATATCGGGAGAGACGTTCAGTCAATTAACTCGGACCCAATCCATACAGGGCTTTAAAGGTAACAGTCAACACTTTGCATTGCGCCCGGAAGCTAACTGGCAGCAGCCCCTTCCTCCCTTCAGGCCTGCCCGCTGCACCCTGCTTAGAGGCAGTGGGGAACCAGCAGTTTTCCGCTTCCCCAGAGCCTCTGGAAACGGTGGGATGGGGCCACAGCAGCTGCCGGTGCGGCAGCCTCAGCCCCATCATGCAGCTTCCTGGGGTGATCACGGACCTCCACTTTTGGGCGGTCTAGAATCGCCCTATGTGATTATCAATTACTTCAAGCACAGGTTTGGTCAGAAATAGTTGTCAGAGTCTGGGTTTCTCAGAGCACCACATGAAATACATTTTTATTTTATTTTATATACAATCAATCCCAATATATACATTTCAGTTTCTCGGATTCTTGTCCCCCCCCCACCATTATTTCTCTTAGCTCCATTTCCAATATCCAAGTTCATGATATTGTCTTTAAACTACTTCTCAAACTTCTTAAACAAGTAGTCCAGTTCATCTCATTCCACCCGAGAGTCCTAGAAGCTTTCATTTATATTTGTTTAATCATTCCATCTTTTTCATCAAACCCTCAGTCCCCATTTTTCGATAATATATTTTATAATTTGGTCCCAACTTTGGACAAAGCTTTTCAAATTATTTTCCTTAATCAAACAGGTTAATTTATCTGCCTTGGCTAATTCTAATAATTTAACTAACCAGTCATGTATTTCTGGTACAGTTGTATTTCTCCAGTTTTTTGCATATTTTAATCTGGCTGCTATCACCATATAGTACAATACCCTTTCTTGATCTTTCTTTAGATTGTCTTCCATGATTGTTAATAAGTATAGTTCTGGCGTTTTCGGTAGTTTTATATTTAGCATTTCTTCTATTTCTTTATGTATTAAATTCCAAAATCTTATTGCTTTCTTGCATGTCCACCATTGGTGGTAAAGAGTTCCAGTTTCTTCTAAACACTTCCAACATAACGGTTTGATATTCTTATACATTTTTGATAATTTTTGTCTATAGTGCATTTTTAATACATTTTCCCTTAGATTTTGTGCTAATGAAATTCTGGTTGTCCTGTTCCATACCTTTTCCCATTTATTTAATTCTATATTATGTCCAATGTTCTGAGCCCATTGGACCATTGAATCTTTAACCAGTTCCTCTTCAGTTTCCCACTGTAACAAGACCTTATATATTTTCGATAGAGTCCATGATTTCTCTTTTGTCAATATTTTCTCTAGCTCTGTCAAGTCTTTTGGTAGTCCATTCTGTCTGATTTCCACTTTTACTTTTTCTCTTAATTGTCTGGCTAGTAACCAGTGTCCCGCTATTCCTTTCTTTACCAGTTCCTCTTGTGTTAAAACATTTATTTGTTCGTTTTGATATTTAACTAAATCGCTTATTTTTATCCAGGGTTTAAATATACCATATTCATTTTTGTAGAAAGCCTCGTGTGGTGAAATCCACATCGGAGTTGTTGGGGAGCACCTTCTTTTGTAAACATTCCAAACTTTTATTAGAGATCTTCTGATATAATGGTCTTGGAATTCCTTATCCATTTTCCCCTGACCAAACCATAAATAGAAGTGCCATTCTTGTTGTAATTTATCTCCTAAATCTAATAAATTTTCATTTTCTAGGGTTATCCATTCTTGAATCCAAAAATGAAATACATTTTAAAAAAAATAGCTCTGGACATTTTTTAAAAATTGCATTAAAATGATGGTTTTTGATCAAAAACCATTTTTTCATGGAGAGAAAAATTATTTTGTGCAAAAGGCATTGTTTTATACAAGAACAAATCTTGTGTGAATGTGAAAATGACACAATAAAAATTCTTCAGAGAAAAAAAAAGAAATCATCTAAAATTGTGCCAAGCTTCTCATAATCTCACCCAGCAACCCAGGGGGAAATTCTTTGTTTTTGCATGTAAGAATAAAATGAATGCAAATTTACATCCCTATTTTTGTTAAATACTTTTAGACAAGAGCTCAATTGGCCTCTGAAAATTTAAACGGTCTGCCTCTGTCCTGAAGTTTAGTTTTAATTGGGACTGTCCCACTGTACTATTGCTGAATATATTAAAAGTATCAGAAAGTCAGAGGAAGAAATAACTTCTTGGGAAATGGGGATGATAGTGAATCCATACCCTGGCTTATTTCACATGGCTTTTGTTCACTACCAGTAGTTATGAATAGGTCAATTAGTAGTGTCAAAATTTGTGGGTTTACTGCATTACATGTCTACGACTCTGAAGGTGGTATATTATGAGTGTTGGTGCCTTGAACACATTTGGTGGCACCTTGTTATCACATAAACCAGGAAACATATTTGCAACAAATAACGAAGAACACAGCTGCCAGTTAAAAAAATTCTGCTCCTAGCTGACAAAATGCATTTGTACAAGGGCAGTTTATTCAGGGAGGAAATGTCAGCACAGTGTGTCAAGTTTAGATGACCTAATTCTTTGTTTTTGAAGTCCATACACCTTGCACTATCTTCATCTATGAACTGAAGGAAAGCCAGAAATATACCCAGGAAATTGGCAATTGAACCATTAGAAAATGATTATGTGATTAATCACTTGGAATTTCCTGGGTGGAGTTTGCATTTTGCCACTTGAGGGCATCCTATCATTATATTTTGTAATAGTTATAGTTAAAAATAATAATAATAATTGGCCTCTGTCGTAAAGACATAGAGAGCCAACATTTCAGATGCAGCTCAGGAAATGATAATGTGCCATGATAAATGTGCATCTCCTAGAAAAACAGATCTCAGAAAACTAGGCTGCACAAAATGATAAATCAATAGCCAAAAAGGGAATGACAGATATAGAGGGAGATGGAAGTGCTTATGTCAAAAGCAAAATAGGTTTTTAGAGGTGGGTGGTGGGTGCTTGATTATAAAGAAGAAAATGTCTCTGTGGCCAAGCATGTGTTAAACGTGTGTGTGCCTCTATAGACTCAATATTGCTGATTTATTAATTGTTCCAAAAATCAAATATAGAATCACAAGAAGTTGGGGAAGTGTTTTGGCTGCCTTTAAACCCATGAGATGTTTTGCTTAAGGAGGAGCCCAAAAATGTGTTTCAAATTTTGTTTTGGGCATTATTTCAGTGACAATTTTTTAGATAAAGCCTGATTTGTTGGTCTCAAATGTCAGTTTTCAGAGGATTACATGTCCCAGAGTGCTTCATGAAATCTACACTTTGTCTTAGAAACTTGGCTCTTGTGCGCTGCCAAGTCACAATAAAACCTGAAATTCTGGATTTGATATCCTTTAATTATTTTTGAGTTGCTCTGGCACTCAAATACTTAACAAATTGGCCACAATCCAGTGCAGAACTAAAGACTAAACTGATGATAAGCACACCATACTGTGTGCTAGATGAGAGCAATTGCATAATAATATGTTCCATTCCAGGGATGGGGAACATGTGGGTGTCCAAACGTTGCATGGAAATTTCCGGCATTTCCTCCATTAATGGTGACATTGGCTAAAGCTGATTGAATTTGTAATCCAACAACATGCCTCATGTTCCCCACTCTTGTTCTATTTTAATCAGTGCAATGCCAGCTAAGGAACGTTGGAGTAATGTCAATATTATAAGATCTGGTTGTTTTTAGGGGTGCTTTGTATCATGCTTCCTGCAGATAGTTGAATAGGGAAATTGAAAGAAAGAACAATAATTGATAGGTATAAGTGACAAGGAAAATAAGAAGGTAAAGTAAGTAGATGAAGGTAAGAGTAGGTAGGGACAGAAGGTAGGAAAAGGGAAAGTGAAGAAGGAAATGGCGAATTTAGTCAAATAGGAAGATAATGGAAAGGAAATTACATTAGAGGGAGAAAGGAAATGAATGGAATAGGAATGGAAGTTATCCTCCATGGATAACAAAATCTGTGGGTGTTCAAGTCCCATTATATACAATGGCATAGCAAAATGGTGTCCTTTTGCTATTTGGAATTTATATTTTTAAAATATATTTTCAATCCCTACATGCTTGAATCCATGGATAAAAAATCAGTGGATAAGGAGGGCTGACTTTATTTATATTACCTATATTTAAGCTCATTAATAAGTTTCCCATTTTCTATATTAGACCATAAGCTAGGGGTTGGTTTTTTTTTTGGACTACATACAAATTTCCATTGTTGGTAAATCCCTTTTTTTAAAAAAAAAAATGTATTTTGCATACATTTTTGTATGCATGTTGGTACATTTTCTATACATTCTGGTACTTTTTTTTTGATCTGCAGAAAGCATTATACCTTGTTTCCCCGAAAATAAGACATCCTCTGAAAATAAGACCTAGTAGAGGTTTTGCTGAATTACTAAATATAAGGCCTCCCCCAAAAGTAAGACCTATCAAAGTTTTTGTATATAAATATATACACAGTATATAATAAATGTTCAATTTTTTTTGTTCAACAATAAATGTGAATTCTTCATGGAAAAAATAAGACATCCTCTGAAAATAAGACCTAGCACATCTTTGGGAGCAAAAATTAATATAAGACACTGTCTTAGTTTTGGAGAAGCACGGTAAAACCTGTATGAAAACTGAAGGACAAATCTACCCCAATCTCCATATTATCTCCAATCTCCAAATGCAACTCTTTTCCATAAACTTTAAAATGTTGACCAAATGAGAACTTTGGTAATCCCTTAGTATCTACAACAGTTGGAACATCAGTGAGAAAACACAGCTTTCTGCAAGACCATCTAGCAAATTCATGGCAGAGAATAATTTTTTGACAGGAATTTCTCTGGCCATTGCTCCCAGTATCAGGTGCTTTATGTCATTCAGTTTTACACACAAGCATTCCTTATGGCAAAGCCTGAGGAAACAAAAGAATGTTCAATGTAATATAGCACAACATACGAAAGCAAACAAACAGAACATATTTCTCTAATTAAGTCAGCCTGTGGTGTTTGAGCAATGTCTTCCATTTTCTCTTTAAATTTTCTCTCGAAGTATGTCACGAAATGATCATACCATTCGTTCTTTGACATGGATTGAGGTGGGGAAACAACAACAATTAACAAACATATGATGTCAGTTAAAAACACACCAGTTAAAATACACATCAGTTTAAAATGATAAATAAGATGTATACATATTAAAATATATATCTAGGCTTTCTCAAAAACAGCATATGTATGTCCATGAACACTACATTGTAAATGAAATGTAATGTGCAAACATTCTGCTTGTCTTTAACTGGCTTTTATTCCTGAGCCTTTTACCTTTTCCCCCCCTTAATGTCCCCAAAAACATATTTTGAAGTCAATGAAACTAAAACATACCTAGGGGGCTAAACAGACAGGCAAAAAGAAGTGCTTTCAGGATGGCTTGAAGGTGTGGCATTTAGATGACACATTCCTTGAAGCCAGCAGGAAAGTGCCCTCTAGGCGTCTTATGTTGTTTCAAAAAGAAGCAGCTTTTTTTCCACTTCTTCCTGGCTTGAAGCCATGCCATGTGATCATGACATGAGCACTCCAGCTGCCTTGGGAGCTGGTGGTGTGATTGGTGGGGTTTCAATGTGGCTTTAGAAAAGGCAGCTTCAAGCCACTTTTTTCCTGCCCATCTGTTTCACCCCTTTGTGTCTATACTCTTTACAAGTTCAATCCTACCATTAGACACATGCCTCAGATAACAGATGCTGGGTGACAGCAGAGGCAAACCCCCAGAGGTCCCGCTGGATGTTCCATTCTTCTGTAGGACAGGTCTCTATCCTGTCTACTGTGGCTTGCTTTCCCTGAGGTGTAGCAGAAGATGCTGGCCCATCACCAGTGTTGGATTATGATTAATCTTTCACTGTCTAGTCAGTTTCTGTATGTAGAATGAGAGGAGAACTCTCTTGTCCTTTTCTTCAGCCAAACAAAAGTCTTGGGCCATTTTTGACCCTTTGCAACAGAAGTGCTATCCAGATCTTCTGATATTATGTGTATCTATGCAATAATTTACTATCACATCCAAGACATCAACCCATAATAGATGTCCAGTTGGTGATGTCAGGTCTTCTGGTGAGGAATACTGATTGTGTTATTTAATGAAGCTAAGTTCATCAGAAAAATATGGCTGAGTACATAATTAAATACAGTATATGTAATGTAGCTCCAAATAAACCATATGAAATGAATTTATGGGCCTGAACAGCAGGCCAAAATAAAGCTGTTTTGGATCATTTTGGAGGTATGCAGTTTAAATAATGCATGTCTCCTAAGAGGCCGTAAGCTGTGCGGAAGCCACAGTCCAACCCTAAGGACTGGAGTGCAGCTTTGGCACAGCCTCCGGCCTCTTAAGATGCATGTGTCATTTAAACAGCATACCTCCAAAGTGACCCAAAGCAGCTTTATTTTGGCCTGTCTGTTTGGGCCCTATATTTATATTAGTATTTTTATCTTTTATTTTGTAGTGTCCTTCATTTTTCTTGAATGTCTTACATTTTGCATTGACTTGCCCTCTTTTGTGGTTATGACATCTGGTCATCCTATCTGTGTCAGCCTAAATAAGCACAGCTCTCCCAAGCATAGAGAGCTGCCATGTAGCTGTTAAAGCTGGGGAAATAGGGAAAGAATTGGTGTATCTAGTTCAACACCAGAGAACTCCACATGATTGAATGTGTGGAACTGAAAGCCAGATTTCTAAGAGTAAGCAAACTTAAGCCTGAGCCTAGTTGGAGGAATTTTGTTGCAGGAATCTCCCAAATACAATTGAATATTAACTCTCAGGTTCTTTCTATCCTGTTTATGAGGAAATCTGAATATTTTTACAATTTGTACACGTTTGAAACAAAGCAACTATATTGCCACCTATTCCCAACAATTTTTTGCCTTGCCTTGCCCCATTTGAAATGAAATGGGAGCCTGTTTTGAGACTCATTGGATAAAACTGTTCAGGACAAAATTATCTCACAAAAGGGGGTACAAATTTGGCATTTTCTGGTTGATAAATGAATTTCAAGCTGACTTTAAAAACCACTAGTTGATTCCCAAACGCATACCTGAAAGTTGGTGCAGCATTAAACCATGTGGCAAATGCACCAAGCAAATGTACCACTTTTCATAGTCTGAGTTAAACCAACAGAATCAGAACAGAAAATATATGTAGTGCAAGAAATTAGTCATCCCTTTGAAGAACACATAAAATTCTGGGTCAAGTTAAGTCTCTGTGTGTCTCTTCCCCCCCCCCCCCCTTTATGAAACTCTTCATTAAAAAAATAAAAATAAAGATCACTCAGTTTGATGTGTAGAAAAATATTTTTCCCCACATCAGCTCTGACACTGAGAGCACTACTTGCCTAATGTACCCGATACCTGTGTTTCTACACTTGTCATCACCAGTGCTCCTGTATTTTAGAGACAATACGGAATAAAATTCTATAGGTGAGGTGTCTAGCGACTCTGTTGCTGTCACATTACCGGATGAGTTTCAATCTGTAAGTACCGATGACATGGACAAGCTACTTGGAAGTATGCGGAAGACAACCTGCCCCCTCAATCCTTGTCCATCTTGGCTGGTCATCCAGGGGGGGAGACTCATTGAGAGTGTTTCTTCAGAACACAATCAATGCGTCCTTCAGGGAGGGCATCTTACCATCTTGTCTCAAGGAGGCGGCGGTTAAGCCCATCCTGAAAAAGCCCTCCCTTGACCCCCTGGACAGAAACAACTATAGACCAATATCCTTGCTCTCATTTTTAAGCAAGGTGATCGAGAGGGCAGTTGCCACCCAACTCCAATCAGTCTTGGATGAAGCCAACTACCTTGATCCATTTCAAACCGGCTTCAGGACAGGACATGGAGTGGAGAATGCCATGGTTGCTCTGACCGTTGACCTCTGCTTGAATATTGAAAGGGGTAGTGTGACCCTGTTAGTACTCTTGGATCTCTCAGCAGCCTTTGATACTGTAGACCACTCCATCCTTTTGGGTTGGTTGAGGGAGTTGGGAATCGGAGGCACTGATTTCCAGTGGTTCCGATCCTTTCTCTCTGACAGATCCCAAAGGTTGAGGCTCGGGGATAGTTGCTCTTCCAAAATTGAGCTTAATTGTGGTGTCCCTCAGGGCGCCATCCTGTCCCCCGATGCTATTTAACATCTATATGAAGCCGCTGGGTGAGATCATCCAGAGGCATGGAGCTCAGTGTCTTCGGTACGCTGATGACACTCAGATATACCTCTCCATTACTAGATCATTGGCTCAGTCTTCAGATGGCGCCTCCCCTCTTAATGACTGTCATGCGGCAGTAACGGATTGGATGAGGGAAAACAGATTGAAGCTAAATCCAGACAAAACGGATTTACCGGTCCAAAACCAGGTTTGGGAATACAGTCTCCAGTCCTGGATGGAGTCACACTCTCCTCCAAGGACTGTGTTTGCAGTCTGGGGGTACTCCTTGACTCTTCGCTTCACCTGACTAGTCAGGTGAATGCGACAGTCAGGAATGCCTGCTATCAGCTTCGGCTGATACGTCAGCTGCGCCCTTTCCTGGACACGAAAGACCTGGAATCTGTGGTACACACTCTAGTAACCTCATGTCTGGATTTCTGCAACATGCTCTACAAGGGGCTACCCCTGTGCCTAACCCGGAAACTTCAATTAGTTCAAAATATGGCAGCCAGGCTTATCACTGGAACATCAAGGAGAGAGCACATAACACCAGTGCTCAAAGCTCTCCATTGGCTGTCCATTAGTTTCCAGGCACAGTACAAGGTGTTGGTAGTAACCTTTAAAGCCCTGCATGGCCCAGACCCATCCTACCTTAAGGACCGCCTCTTCCCGTATGAACCTCCCCACACACTTCGGTCCTTTGGGAGGAACTGGCTGCAACTAGGCTGTCCCAGACGTCCCAGAGGGCCTTTTCAGCTACCGCCCCTAAGCTTTGGAACGGCCTGCCGGATGAGATGCGTCTCATTACATCACTGGCTAGTTTCAAAAAGGCTTTAAGGATGCATCTTTTCCGGCAGGCCTTTCCCTGAAAGAGGAAATAAATGGAACATTTACTGCCTGCTCTGAAAACATAGATAGAACTGGGAATTATTTCAGCTGCCCTTTGCCTAAACCTGCTGAGTTTACTTAATGTGGATTTGCACGTGGATAGTTCATGGGAATGCACTTTGTTTTAATAATTGTTGACCAATTTTAACTGTGCTAATTTTAATTTGTCTTGGTTTAATTCAGTTTTAAAGGGGGAGGTTGGGGAGGGATATGATTGTTGTTTTTACTCTGTATCCTTTTTAATTTGTTGTACCCTGCTCCAAGTATTTTATTAGAGGAGTGGGCTATAAATAAACATCATCATCATTATTATTATAATTATTATTATTATAAATATGACAGATGAGATCAGTACAACATACTTTTATTGGCTCCCCCCTCCCTCCATATATCCCAAGACAGCATGATCAGACATCCTCCTTTTCCAGGAAATATCCTACATTTCAGCCTTCTGTCCTGGAAGAATTTGAATATTTTCTCCATTTTGAGCCCATTGTGTAACATTACATTTGCTATTCCCCTTTGAGAAATGTATCTACTTGGCAGTCTGTTCACACTGCAAATGGGGGGTAGGATGGAAGCGTCTAGAATTCTTTTTTCCTAGGAGCAGCAGCAGACAAGACTTGCCCCCAGTGCTTTTGTTTCTTGAAGGGGAAAAGGCCAACAAACGTGTTAGGCAATGGGCTGCTTGAGGACACAATGCAAATGTTGAAAGTGTTTTCCACCTTAATTTCAGCACACTGGACAAATGAAAAGAATAATTTAAATGTAGATTTAGTCAAGGGTTTGTTGCTAGCAAAGTACAATTTTACGTGTCTGTCTTGTTCAAAGTTCTATAAGTATATTGCAGGCCAACAAGGCATTTTAACAGATAAGTTCAGCAGGAAATATGATTGAGTACATAATAAAATACAGTAAATGTAGTATAGCTGTAAATAAGTATAGCAGTCATCACCTCACGCTGTGTGTGTTGGGTGTCTGTGTGTGAAATTTGGGGAGAGAGAATGTATGTGAAAGAGGAATGACTTGGTGAATGTCTATCACTGAGCTGTCTATATGGCCTTAAGTGCACCCACAAGGATTGTGACCCCGTGGTCCAATCTCTTTTCAGACACCCCTTTACACTCCCTGAAACCAGCAGAATCTCATTCCTTTCTTCCTCACTGGTGCATGTGCTGGCTGAATCTGATGGGAACTACAGTCCAACAACATCTGGAAGGTCATATGTTGCACATCTTTGCCTTTAGAGGAGTGCTTCCCTCACCTCTCCTCTGATTGTCACAGGCTAAAATCACAGCTGATCCAGACTCTACTGTCCTTAATGATGCTCACAATCTGCCACCTGAGGATTCTTTCCCCCTTTGGTTCTTTGTAAGGCCACTTTTATTTTGAGGAGTTTTGTGTGTGTGTGTGTGTTTTCTTTTTGGCACATCAGGATGATAAGCAGCACCAGCAATTCCAGATGACTGCCAGAGGAATGGATTTTGTCAAGTAGCTATTCTTGTCAGTTGTCTTTTCTTCTTTTTCTTCTTTTTTTAAATGTGTAGTTGGAACTTCTTTAATCTGTCATGACTGCAACTTCTTTTTGAGATTTGAAAGCAGGTCTCCTTGCCATAAAATGCCTGGGATCTGTTTCCTTTGCTGTGCAGCCATTTGTCTCCTTCTTTCATTTGTTAGTGTCAGACAAGGAAATGCCTGTCATATTCTTGTTTGAAACAGGGATAAACACGCACGTCACGGGTTGTTTAGTGTGTGTGTGTAGGAGGAAGAAATGGAGTATCCTTTCTTTGCAGTGTACAAAAAATAGCTTCTGCTGAAGGTTATGTGGAATGAATTTTTAAAGAAGCGTTTACAGATTGGCCTTTGAAAATCTGATCTTGCAGCGTGATGCACCACAATGCTGATATTCTTGTTTTCAAAAAAGAGAGCATGTTAGCAATCAGCATGGTGGAGGATGTAAACAAGGTCAGGCATTACGATGCAAAATGCATTACAGTCATTATCTCCTTCACCTAAGTAATATAGCAGAGGTCCAGAGCTTCCCCAGTTATCCAGTCAATGCAATTTATGGTGTGCGTTGCCTAAGGTGGGCCAAGAGAGTAAATACTATATGATAGTATTTATCCAGCCACTCCTGTACAGCATGACATTTCATTTTAATATTTGGCAGCAGTCAGAGTGCTAGTTCACAATCATCATATCACAATACCCCTATTTCAACATTTGAGTCACAACCATTTGAATGCAAGAGTGCTGCTTGCAAATGCCGCCATTAGAGACAATGGGGTGAGGCCATCCACAGATGCTCAAATCTGAGGAAGGCAAGTTGGATCAGGCAGACTGTACCTTGATTAGTGGAAAATAGGAGAACAGGAATTTATTACAGTTATAAGCAATTATTTTAGATCGTTGCTTCCAAGCTATGGTTTGTACACCCGTGTGATGACTCATCCTCTGGAATCTGAGGAACTGGTCACAGAGGAGTCAGATTTCCAGGAGTTTATGGCTATTCAAGTCTGAGGAACTGGGGCTGAGGCAGCTGGGGAGGGGGCACTCCCCAGCAGCATGGGGCAGATGAGGAATATAAGGAAGAGATATGGAAAGGCTTTGTAGGTCCCAGCTTCTGTTAAATAAGAAATGCTGGAATATCCCACTACACTGTTATAGCACTCGTTATAGCACTATGGCTGCCTCCTGTGGAATCATGGGATTCACACTTCAGGAAGGAGCATTTACAATTCTCCAACAGAGTGCTTTTAGGCTGTACTAAACTACAAATCCAGAATTCCACAGGAATCAGCCATAGCAGTTAAAGTGGAATAATAGTGCTAAAACAATGTAGTGTGATATTGACCGCTGACTCATTCAGCAGCTGGTGTACAGAGACAACTACCTATAAATCTTCCAGCAAACTGCCTTGTGTCTTTGTTGCTAGAAACTATTCTTTCTCACTGACTGGCAGGACTCTCAGTGTTTGCAGTGCTCTTGACTTTGAGCTGTTACCATGGACAACACTAGGACATTCTAGATTGGCAAAAAGAAGTGTGTTAATGGCTGCATGAAAGTCTAGCCTTTAGATGAGAAAAAGGGAAAGTGTGCTATGAAAACTTTTTTTTTTTTTTTTTTTTTTTTGCGTTTTAGGGGAGAAGAAGCGCCTTTAAAAAGGTGCTGGTTTTCCCAGCTTCTTTTTTAAAAATTGCGGAACAGCGCAGCTCCATCTAAAGGCTGTGGTGCAGCTGCTAAGCATTAAGGAAAAGGCAACTTCATGTCACACTTTCCTGCCAATCTAGAAAGCCCCTTTGTTTATGTGGATTATTGGCTTGGGGTAACAAATTCTGGACAAGCTGACAAGCTTTGTCCCTTCATTTTTCTGGATAACCTGTGAATGACATAGACTCAATTGACTACAACTATTTCTCTTATAACCACTGATTATCAGGTCACTTGCTGACTGTAGCAATGGACAACCCACAGGTTGAAAAACATCTTCAGCATTTTAAAATGCCCAGTTGTATGCACTGATTGACTATGTTGCAACTGATTTATTTCTTTGCTGTCAAAAAGAACACGCTAGTCCTTGCTTCCTTTCCTTAAATTTCTTGTGACATGTAAATCACCACGAACAGCAAAAACAAGCACACAAAGAGAAGAAATGTGAGTTTCCTTCTTTTGCAGCAAACACAATATAGCTATGTGGAATGTTAAGTATAACAAATGTTTAAAGAAACACAGCGTTTTTAAAACAAATAAGTTTATCATCAAAAAATCTGGAATATGAAAAATCAATGAAAAAATGTACAAAAATTCTAATAGTCTCATTCATTAGAGGAGAAAACATTTGAAATCCTGAGTTCCTCCATGTGAGGATGAAATAAACAAAGATTTACATCCCTACTTGAGTGCAAAGGATTGAGTCTTGGGACTTCTTTGGGGATTACTACTGAGACAGGGCACCTATAAAATAGGTTAGGTTGAGAGCAAATGCTAAATAATAAGCTTCATGATTGAAAAGGGATTTGGACTTGAGTGACACATGTCGAGACACATCCACTGCAATAGGTAACCAGTGAAGTGTCAACACAGAATTATTTGTGGCAAGAAAATCCCCTGTATATTTCCAAAATGTAACAAAATTATAAGCTGAAATAAAGATGACTTGGGTGCTATCTAGAGCCCTCTAGCCTGTTCAATTGATCTATCTAGTATTAGACATTTCTTGCATATAATTCTAAAATACCAAGAGTGTATAAGATGGATCTATAACAATTTAAATGGTATGAAACTACTATAGCTCTTCAGTATAGATGTACTCCATGTATATTCGAACCAGTATGTGGAGAAGCACAGGTGGTGTTTCTTCTATAGAATTTTATTTTTTGTGTAGTCATTTTGATATTGCTCAGATATGGGCAAAGATATATTTCTCAAACATTGCATTAGGTCTAAAGGTGCCCTATTGTAGTTGAGGATATCTTTATTCTGCTGGTAGGCTGTTTGTTTGTTTATTTGTTGTATTCCTGGTAAAGTAGGGATGGGGAAAACCATCAGCCCACTTGCTCTTGCATTTTCAGATCACAATTTTTTTCCATCTTGAATTTGAGAGTTAGAATGCAGCCTGAGGAAAATGAAAATGAATCATGCCCGCTTATATAAAAATGTAGCTACAGAATCCTCTAATGATTTAGTATTGGTGACCTGTTTAATGAGTACTCTCTCAGATATCTCCAGAATGGCTTTAATGGATGTTTCCTTCAGTTTATGGAGCTTTGACTCCAACTCACTGATTTCTTTTCTCCTTTGCCATCCCAGTTCTTCTTCTTATTATTATTGGTTTGATTTTAAAGCATTCTCATTGGAAAGAGCTGTACATAGTTAAAAGCTGAGACAGGCTCTGCCTTTAGCTTATGATGGATTTAATCTCCCAACGGGTTCTGATAAAATGACTAGTTTTTTTTTAATGTCTGCATTGCCATTGAGAATTTTGCCACAGCTCTGTAACATAATGATTTTCCCAGCAGCACATGCAGGCTCAGCTGAATGGAATTCATATCAGATGGGTCTGGAGAATAAAAGGATCAATCAGCATTTGTGATAAGCTCCATGTGAAGTGACCTTTAAAGCACTACACAACACAAGACTATATTCCCTATGCAACGCTTGGGGATAATTGCAAAAGACTTCAGACACTGACAAAGAGCTCACCTTGAGACAGACATTTGGGAGATAGTGGAAACAGTGGTGATCAGATTGAATGAAGGTTTGAGGGTGGCCCTCGAAAAAGGGTTGAGGAGAGTCTGATAGAACAACAGGAAAATAAACTCACGAGGGAGCTGTGCACGTACCTACAATCTACAATGAAGTAAAATAGAATGTGCATTAAAAATGCTCACATCATGCCAGGGTTGCATCATGTCTAAGAGTGGAATCCAAGAAGGTTCACTGTGCTCCAGTTCAGATTTTATGCCAACTCCAAACATACTCTTCTGAATGGGAACTGGCTGTAGTACAAAGATGTCACTATGGGAGGGGAAATTAGGATATTGTCCCCAAATAAGAATTCTCTTCCACATGAAAATTATCTCCAGTCTTCAAATTTCTAGCATTGCTGAGAAAGAGAGAGACACTGAAAAATTTTCACACCTAAAAGACTTCTATTTACTGTGCTCACATCCCTTTGGTAACTTTGTATGCTCCTTTTCTTTGGGTGCCTAATCTATATTTCCAAATGATCAAGTGAAGTTTTAAGCTACTGCAATACTTGAAATGTCGGGACTGGAGGTAAATTTCATTAGGCAAATAAAATTATTTGGGGGAGGCAATGATCTCATTCCCTCCCACTATTCTCTCAACTTCAAACCAACATGTGCCTTAGGACCTTATCAGACGTTGGAAATTGGAAGTATAATCTAATGGCAATCCGAACGCAATCATGGGGTTTCACGTTATTGCGTATTAAAGTATCTCACGAAATTTCAGGCAAAAGGGTAGTCATTCCGAATGCAATCATGGGTTTTACATTATTGTGATTTAGAGCATCTCACACAATTTTGGCCAATGGGGGGTCATTTTCGGGCAATGGGAAGTCATTCTGAACGCATTCCGAATGTGAATTCACTAAACTAGCAAATTCACATGAATTCACGTGAATTCACTAAACTAGCGAATTCACGTGAATTCGAATTGGTCCCAATTGGCTCCATTCGCAATAAAGAGAAATTCCTCCCTTCTGATAAGGTCCTAATATTGGGATAGTGATAACAGCCCTAACATTGTGAAGATTCATTAATTGTGTACCTTGGACAGACATGAGGTGGCTTATATTGATGGATATATTGATTCCTTTTTTTAAAAAAAAAATCTAGTTCTTTCTGTTGCATCTGGGACAAAACATTAGAATTCTGGAAACACTAAAAATCAACAAAACAAATCCTGCACACTGGCCAAATTCACAATTTCCAGCAGGAAGATTATCATACTGTATCTGTATGCCATATAGGTATTATGAAAGTAAAGAATACTCACAATGTTTCTCATCTTCAATGGGAAAGGGAATCACAACACACTGAAACATCTCATTGAATAAAAGGGCATATTTTTCACATTTTTGAGTTGTGATGGTGGAGTTGGGGTTTGTAAAAAAAAAGTTAATTGTAAAACACTGGTTTTGTTCTGAAAGTTTTGCCAGAAAACAGTGTATTTTTCACAAAAGGTGCTGTTTTCCTTACAAAACCGTGTCTGCAAAGTCTTGAAATATCATAGGTAGGAATTAATAATGTGTAAAAATGTTAAATCTTACTCTGCAGTGAAGAGAACTTGTGAAATCTTTCAGTCTTGCATGAGAGAACAAAATAAGCTAAGACCAACATCCCTTATAGGTGCTAACAATGAAAACCCTACGAGTAAAAAGCACTGACAGCAGCTGTCTATTATATTTGGAGACAAAGTTATAACGAGTTACAGTGCTAACACAGCCTACAAATCTGATTAAATATGTACAGGTTGCAAATCTGACTTAAGAACAATGCACTTCAAATAAGAAATCTGTTATTTTTACTTTCCCTTACATTTTTTTTTTAGAAAAATAAATCTCAGGTTCTTCTTTTTTTGTTTATTGTGATAGCTGTGAATTTGAAGATGTCTTTATAAAAATATCAAATCAAACGAACAATATACTGTACCAAATGCGGCATGTGAGCATTGTGGCAGTGTCAAGAAATCTCTCATTTTTCCCAATGGTGATTCACTTATAAACAAACAGCTTCATTTATATACCGCTTCATACTGCCTAAAGAGTGTCTAAGCGGTTTACAACTGTAAGCTACTTGCCCCCAACAATCTGGGTACTCATTTTAGCAACCTCGGAAGGATGCAAGCCTTAGTCGAGCTTGAGCCCTTTTTTCTGGTCTTGAACTTGCAACCTTATGGTTTTGAGTGAGTGGCTGCAGTACAGGCATTTAACCACTGCGCCACAAGGGCTCCTTGTGACCATTCACACTACACAAATACAGTAGTATGATTTCATGTTAACTACCATGTCTACATCCTTTGGAATGCTTGGATTTGTCATTTGGGAAGCACTAGAGTTCACTGGCTGAGAATCTAAATACCTAAATACCAGGATCTCAGCCAAATTGTTGTAATTGTGCAGTGTGAAATTCCATTATATAGCATTATGACCACACATTCTCTGTGTGATTCCTGACTGTATGCCGTTGTCTGGGCATAGTTCTGGAAATATGTCCCTACCTTAGTCTCATTGGTAATTAGACTTGGTAAATAAATTTTAAAAAAAGTATTATTATTTCTGAACCCATTTAAGACTGCATCATGCTCATTCCCACTCCAGTACAAAAAGCCACCCCACTTAGATTTTCAGAAGAAAAATTACTGTGGGATCTTATTTCACATTTAGTACACAATCCAGAATGTAGATATGATTTCTTGTCAAAATAAATGCATCAGATTTAAGCATTTTTGTTAAAAAGTGTTAAAGTGCCAAAATAGTTCTTACTTTCTTATCTCATTGCTTATTGCATGGTTAGCATTCCTGCTAATGGGAGTTTTCTGCGTAAGGCAGATATCCAAGTGGAAGGGGCTTTATTTAGTGTATGTACAGCACTGTGTAAATTTACAGCGCTATATAAATAAAATTAATAATAATAATAATAATAATAATAACAACAACAACTATTGCTGGGCAAGTGTTTAAATTTATCTGTGTGAGGTGATTCTGAGAAAAATAAAGAGGGTCTTAACTTTTTTTTTAATGTGGTTGATAACCAAAAATGTTTTACAGTGTAGTATAAACAGAAAGACAGGTCCCTGTCTCAAAGAGTGCATATAGTTTAAACTTATATTTGAATACCAGGATTCATCTGTCAGTCTTATAAAATAAAACTAAGTTTCTTCTTTCCTTCCCCTACAATTGATGATACAAACCTTCTTGTTCATTTGGAGCAACATTCTGATTTGCATGGTGCACAAGAAACATGACCAGTTTCGCCTCACGAAGCTCAGCATATATTTTTTTAGGTTTTGCTAAAACTCTGTTTTATATATATAAACAGAGATCATTTTGACAAAATGTCTCCCAGTGAACAATCACAAGATCACTATGCAGGTCACAGTCAGTTAGTGAGAATTAGCTGCATTTATTGTTGCTGTTGTCAAACTTTCAGACAAGACAAGAAAATGCAGCTGTGTTTAGGAAAACAGGTCTCTCTGAAACAAGCAATTTTTTAAAAGGAAAACTTCACAGATCGTATGAGTTTATTCTAGATTCTCTTTGTTGTAAAACCATGAGGAATGAATGCCATGTCCAAGAAAAATCATAGTTGGAGGGACAGCTCTTGTAGCAGATTTATTGAAGGCAAACTGTCTGATAAAAACGGTGGTTGTAACAATAGATCAGAGAGCTGAGTTATGGAATAGGTCCAGCCTTTCCATATTTTGTCCAGATTTGTGCAAAAAAAGAATTTAAAATGGGGAGGGGGGAGGGGAGACTAACAATCCAGATGTACTTGTAAAACAACAGACAGATACAAAATACAAAACCAGCAATCCCATAAATCATAAATTTTGTTTATTTCTCTCAGGATGTTATAGATACCAAAAAGAGGTCATAAAGAATACCAGAAGGAAAAGTAACATGGCCAGGCACTAAAGGCAGCAGAAGGTAGCAAAGGAGAGGATGTCATGTCTGATCACAATCATATACATATCATAGCCTAATGACATTGATTCAAGTATCATGGGGCTTTCTGCAAAACAGCTACTCAGGCAGCCTCAGATGCAAAATCCATCAGCCATGCCTGTGAATCTAATAAGAGGACTGTGTGCACTTTTTATGCTCATCTGTGCACAATACTTCTGCTTTGCCTCCGTGTATAAAGGATGCAGTGTCAGAGCTGGATTCAGTCTTAGAGCTCTTTAATCCTGATTCACCTCTTTTGTTGGTTGTCTTGATGCTGAGCTGAGAGCCATTGAAGTGCATGAGCAACTAACTCAAGACCTAGCGATGCTAGTGGTACCTGGTGTCCCTTTAGAAAAAGACAGTAGTGAGGCAGCAGAAGCAGTCATAGAAGCATACAAATCTATTCTGGTCTACTCGGGGCTCATGACAACAGTCACCAGATAACCTTTTATATAGACTGGGAAGTAGGAGAAGCTGGGTCTGGGAACTAAAAAACTCTCAGTCACAATAATGTTGAGGTTTTCTAAATCCCTTCTCATTTTTTCTCATCCCTGTTTAGCAGATTGCAACATGATCTGTTTTCTTTCAGAGTTGTCATTCATAGAATTTCTAAAACACATTTTCCCAGTTTGCACATTTGTTTGTACAATTTACTTTATATCTGCAACTTAAACCTTTAGCTACAGTGTGTTTCCACCTTCCCCCCCTGTTGCATAACCTCCAATTGTTCCTATTTGTCAAGGGTAATGTTGATTGATCCTCTGCCACACTATTGTGCTCCTACTTTCTATGTATGATGGTGAAAACTGGACAGTGAAGAAATCTGAAAGGAAGAAAATCAACTAATTTGAAAAGAGTTCTACAGATACCATGGTCCGGTAAAAAGACAAATAAATGGGTCCTAGAGCAAATCAATCCTCAAATTTCCCTAGAAGCCAAGATGACTAAACTGAGACTTTGGATGTATCATGAGAGAACATGACTCAGTAGAAAAAAAATTATGCTTGGTAAGGTTGAAGGCAGTAGAAAAAGAGGAAGACTGCCTTCCAAATGGATAGAATCTATCAAGGAAGCCACAGGAAGACCTGAGCAGGGCTGCTGATAGGACAACTTCGAGGTCTCTCATGTATAATGTTATTGTAAGTCAAAGTTGACCTGATGGCATTTAACAGCAAAAGGGTTTCCATAATTTGGAAATGGCATGAAGACACACAACAACAAAGGCAGTTTTTTAAAAAGGTGGGAAAGATTTCTCAAAATCAAGCTGACCCCAAGGGCAAAGTCTCTCTTGTTCTCCAAATACACCGCACACTTATTAACTGCCTCTCCAAAGGAAGGGACCATATGTCAACATTGCTATATGTGAGGAAACAAAGAGCACAAATGGGTTATCCACATGCTGAATGAATCTAACCTAGGGAATACAGGATGAGACCAAAGGTAAGTGTACCACTGAAAGCTTCAGTTTACTTGTAATTCATTAAACTCCCTTGGGAAAGAGAAGCAAGGATCTTGAGGCAGAAGCATATTGCACTGAAATGAGGATGGAGGAGCAACCCAAGCCAGCTCAGTAGGTCAGGATGTGTAGAAGATAGTCTTGCTTTGGGACAACCAGCAATGGGAGCAATATCAGAAATGGGTGTGAATGGACAAATGAGACTCTTGGTCAGCTAGAGGATTCACAGGACCACAGAGTCCTGCTGGTGCTCTGCTGGGTCACAAATCTGGACAGACACAGTTGATGAAAAAAGCCATGGGACAGTGCTTCCCTAACTCCTCTATAGTATATCCCTTTAAGTTTGGGCTTAGAGCAATAGCTGGAGCTTTAGGTTTCAGCTGACTTCAAGGAGCTTATTAGACAGGCATGGGAGAGCACAGCTAACCTGGATGAGGAAAAAACTGTCAGAAAATTTCTTTCAAGGTCAGATATGCAACAAACTTTGAAATGAAATATTCCCTAGGGTTTGCAAAGTTAACAGGATGCATTTTGTCAGATATAGGCGATGACATTTGTCTGACTTAACAGTGAGGCCTTTGACTGGTGATGGCAGAAGTGGGTGGAAGGGGTAGGGGCTTCCCTTGTGAGCACAGGCTCAATTCTTGTTGGATCTTGAGGATCTTGAGGCAGAAGCATACTGCACTGAAATGAGGACAGAGGAGCATGCATGGTTGTTACAGGCACAATCAGTAATGAGTACTCAAAGGCACCAAGATTAGTTAGGTTCATTACTCTCAACACATTGAAATTCGCAGGTGGGAAAAGCAATCTTGGTGAGGTAGACCCTTGAAATCTTGGTAATGTTGGAATTTGCAGTCTTTGGTACTGGTGAACAGGTTACACTTTTTCCAGCACCAGAAGAGTGTGACAAGATTGGGCAGAAGCAGTCAGCATATTATGTCCAGCTCAGGGACCAGGTTACGTGTGCCCTTACTCAGTGGAGAGAGATTACCACACAGCCTCCTTATTTTGTTAAAAAACATCATGGCTTAGTTAACCGAGCAACACAATCTAGAATGCTAGATTCTACCAGAGTTAGTATAGGTTGGGGATGATGGGAGTTTGGCTTTAGTTAGAGACTAGCATGTTGGGCAGGAAAAACAGTTAGCAGTTAGCAGGCCAGATGGGGATTTATCAGTTCGCATAGACCTTGAAGTAGTGGTTTGGAATGCAACAGTTAGTATGGTGCTTGGCAGAGACAAACAGGGGGGCCAAGGGTGGATTGTAGAGGGATGAGCACATAGATAGTTCGCATGCTTTTGGAATAGGAGAGGTAGCTTGGCAAGGGGGATATAGGAGAAGGGCTAAGTGGGAGGAGGAGTTTTGGCTTAGAAGCTGAATGGTGTGGAACTTCAGTCCATGGCTTAATCAATAAAGTGCTGTTTATTCAAAGAAATCAAACTGTGTGATTATTCATGGAGCTGTTCCCTGTTCTGAGAGTAAGCTGAGACTCTCTAAATGTACTTTGCAGCAATGCAACAGCAGAAGACCACAGAGGAACTTGAAGAACCTACCTCCAGGACGGAGGACCTGGCTGAGGAGCTGGGAGCTGGGTGCTGAAGCCTGCCCAAAAAGGACCAGCCAGATGATGGATGCTACTCCCAAACCAACGGGAGAGGATGTGTGGTTTGGCCAACCCTCCGCATTCACACAGCATAAGGAGAGACGGAGAGCCCAGCAACTGTCAGCTTGGGAAACGGGACTGTCCCGACCACTGCAGATGGAGGGGACGGAGCCGGAAGACTGGGAGGAGCAGGTGCGGCAACTGCGAGAGGAAATGGGTGAAATGCATTTGATATTGGCCGAATGTTGGGGCGATGGCAAGATAGAGGTCCTGGCAGAGGTGGGACCGGCGGACCTGCAGCTCCTGTCCCAGACCTGGAAGGCCAGCCAGCTCCCCCACCTGGCCTGGCACCAGGGGGCAGCCAGCCCACCAGCCTGCTCTAATACTAGGGGGCCAGCCAGCTCCCCAACTGATGAGACCCCCACCGAACAGACCACATGACCCACAGGTGAGGAAAGTAGGGGTCAGGTATGATGGGGACCCATCCATGTTACCCCATTTCCTGTCTCAGGTGGCAGCTCACATGCAGGAGTGGGGACCCACCTTCCCAGACGAAGTGGTGAAGGTGAGGTGCATAGCCAGACACCTCCAGAGGGAAGTGGCAGAATGGTTGGTGCAACACTATTAGCTGCCAGAGCTGCCGGAGCTGCAAAGCCTGCAGGAATTCATGCTAGCATTGAGGGTGCATTTTGAAGACCCCTTCAAAGCAGACAGGGCACGGGAAGAACTGAAAAACCTGGACCAGAGGAACAGGTCGGTGGCCGAACACGCCACCCAGTTCAGGAGATTGATCGCACAGCTGCCAGAACTTTCGAAGGGAATGAGAGTCCAGTACTTCAAGGATGGATTGCATCCTGAAATTTTGCGTTGGGCCCTTACTCTAGATAACCCAGCTACATCGAGAGAGTGGGTCCATCTCTCTGGGGAAGCTGAGGTTATCCAGCGCGAAGTCAAAGCCTCTCTGCAGAGAAAGGGCAAAGATGCTAGAAGCAAAGAATCCAAGGTGTCTCCCCCCCCCCCCCATCCAGAGCAGCAAGGGTAAAGCAGGAAAAGCCTGGGAGAGGGAACAGGAAAGGTGCAGGAGCCTGAGGCTGTGCCTTGGATGCGGCCACAAAGGGCATTTGGTGGCCAACTGCCCTGAGAAAGGGAGTAATCAGCCTGGGAACCCCCCCAGTGATGGCCACACAAAGACACCCAGAGAGAGGATGTCAGGGCAGGGGAGAACGAGAGGAACAAAGTTTCCAGGCAGCCTCATGGGGAGATGGAGAAATGACGGAGGTCTGGTCCGACAGTGATGAAGAGCCTACTCAGGAGCCGGCTTTAAACTCCAAGAGCCTGGCAAACGGCAGGCCACCAAAGGACGGAGCCACGGCGTGGTGAGTGGGGGTATCCCCTTATGCACTTTGACTGTTCTCTTGATGGTGAGCCCAGGTCAAAAGGCCATGGAACTGAAGGCTGCAGTAGACTTGGGCTGCACCAGATGTTTGATTAACACCAAAGTGGTCAAACTGCAGGGGATTAAGACTAAAAGACTGAAAGATCCCATCCCATTTTTTCAGATGGAGGGTACTCTCATGGGAGGGCAGGTTAGCCAAGAGAGAACTGTAAGCGTGTGGCTAGGAGTGGCAGAACACTGGGAAAGAATTAGCTTGGTGGTGGGGCCCACACACTGATATCACATAATGCTGGGCATAGACTGGCTACATTACCATAACCCTGCCATCAGCTGGAGGCCAAGACAAATGCTATTTAATGACCTGGTGTGTCGAAACCATGTGTTAGGCTCTAAACAAACCCCCGCAGAAATTGTAAGACCAGAAGATAGGTCAAAGCAATCTCTAGAGGACTCTGCGGGTCACTTAGAGAGTCAACCCATGCCGTCCCTAGTAACTGGGTTAAGAGGTCAGACACCCACCAAAGAAGCAGGAACCCCGAGGGGAAAAGGAGGGGGAGATTATCCCGCATGCTACCGTGACCTCAGCGAGGTCTTTGAGGAGCGCAAAAGTGATCAATTGCCCCCTTATGTCTTGACGGACTGTGCCATAGAGGTTGAACCAGGAGCACCCTTGCCCAAACCCTAGCTGTACTCCATGACTCCTGGGGAGTAAAAACCCAGTGTTCTTTAGGGAAAAGAAGGACGGGTCTCTGTGATTAGTCACTGACTACCGAAACCTTAATGGGATATGCAGCACCAATAAATGTTCTGACATTTCTTGCCTCTTACCTTTAGTTATGGGCATAAAACATTTTATTCTGGAATAAGCTTCCACAAACTTCAGTTTGAAAATGATGCTACATTTTGTCCATGATGTTTTGACAATATGGCAGAAGGAGATATTCTGTTTTAATCTGTAAATAATTGAACTAATACAATAATTTTCCTTACTCTCTTACATACTGAAAATATTATTTAGATGTTTGAATTTGGCTTCTCTGAGATCTAAGGAAGACTTTGAGGAAATAGAGTTAATACTGTTTTGCTGCCTTGTGTTGTTCTTATTGACATGTGTCTTTCTCATTTTAAAACTCTCATCTCACTTGGTACTTTTTTGGGGGGGATTAAAATAAAATTGAAAACATACCAAATAAAAATTAAGGAAAACTGAAGTGATGTTTTGCCTATAATTGACACATTTAATTATATTCTCTGATTCTTTGGAGTGGGTGTCATAGCATATTCCACAATTATAATAAGAAAGATCAGAAATCTGAATACAAACAATTGTACAACTGCTCGTATTATATGCCCAAAGGAGTTCTGAACTGGCATTTTCCTAAATGCCTGGCTCCCTTTCCATCTCTCTTGGGAAATCTGTTTTTCCATCTGATTGCTTTGAAAACTAGTTGGTCTGCTCTTCTGACCAAGGGGAGTTATAAACATCGACTATTTACACCTGAGACAGAAGAGATAAATTTGCTCCTGACCACAGAAGGTGGTGTTGGCTACAGAATCCAGCTATAGAAGAATTTCATCAGATTTTTTTTTAAAAAATCAAATTTTGAATCTTGGTTCCTTCAAAAATAGGCTTTCATTTATGTGGAGAAAGTATAATACAATATCAGAAATCTTAGGAACACAATTTAAGAAGGCTATCCTTCCGTTACCTACCTTCTAAAATAAGAAAAAATATGCAAAATTTGAAAACTAGTACAAATTGGATGAATTTGCATTACTTATCCAAGTCTTCCCCTCTCCCTGCTCTGCACAGTTTGCATTTAGCTTGGCAGGATGTATTTTACCAGAGAGTGCATACAGTCCTGGTTATTTTCTTTTGGTCACTTAGTTGCTCATTCATTTCATTTCAAAGGGCTGTCATAATCTTCAGCAAAATAACAAGACTTGTGGTAACTTAAAAATTAGCATTTGTGTCATAGGCTAGAGCTCGTTTCATTAGATGCATTTAACCTTTGATGAATCTGAAAAGTGAACTGTAATCCATGCAAGTGCATGCCAAAATAAAGCTATTAGTCAGTGAAGTGTTTTTTAAAAATAAACATTTAGGATCTATGCAAGATAATCACTGGATGGCTAAATTATCAAGTTATGATTTTTAACCAGCAATTACCAATTTTCATTTTCATAAAACCTGATGTTACCTTGAACACAAGGCTTTCAAGGATAAGTTCACACATTAGCCCTATTCAAGTGTCACTAGTTTATATGAGTAACATTGTATGCAGGAGAGACTGGGGTTTCCCATTGGTTCCACGTCATAATGTATATATTTAAGGGCAGGGACAGCCCAAGCCATTTCACTGTCTGAAACAGAACAATTTGGTGCCCCCCACCATTTTATTTGCAAAATCTAACTGAATCATTTTCCAGCAGTGTGATGGGATAGCCTCCTCCACTCTCTACCTGAAAGCAACAGGGTAGTTTAGGAGATAGAGAGAAGACCACTTAATACACAGTTTTCTTTGGCACATTGTTGCTGCCTTCTAGAACCTGCCATGTATTTAGGTTTGGGCCACCCTAATGGTGGAAAGGCTTGAAGAGAGGAGCGTGCTGTACTAATAAAGGCTCCTTGCAGGATTTACAACACTGGTCACACAGCAGTCTAAATTACATGGGAATGCTATGTGTTGGAAGCAATCTCTCCACTTTAGACCATCCCTCCCATATGTGAGGTTGGGACAGCAAGGTATGCAATGATTTCATTGCCTTCTACTCATTCTCAAGCAATGTTACCCATGCGAGCTAATAATGCCTTTGTAGTATATTCAGATTTCAGTCATCAGGGTTTCCCTTCTACAATCATCATCATCATCATCATCATCATCATCATCATCATCATCCTACTGCCTACTTCAATCTCAAGGTGCTGTAGAATTTCTTTTGAATTTTTTTTTCGGGGGGGGGGCTATTTCTGTGATAATGTTTTCACTGTACGGTGACCGAGCGTGCTATGTGTTTATTTTTCTTACTGTTATATATCTGTTCACCACTCTGCAGATTTTCTAGTCATCCTCACTACTTGATCAGAAAAAGGCCAACAGGAAGATTTACCAATCTTACCCTGGGTTTTAATTGAAGCATAGTAAACAGTGGAGGCCACACTGACAAAGTGGGGATAAGACACTCTCAAAACACTCCTCAGTCACTTTGTAACTAAGGATAGACATGGGAGATCGGCATCTCACCCACAAGAATTTCACTGAAATGTGAAATTGAAATTCTCCCAAAACATTTTGGAAGCATTTCCTTTCCTGAATAAGTATGGTATAGCATACTATAAAGGGATTATTGTACCCTCGGTGACTGGCAATGGAATGCATGAACAGACAATTGTATATCATTTTGTTCTAGCTGGTGTACAGCATAATATCAATTTTCTGTTTGTAGTGTTTAGCCTGGCATGGTCTGTTCACATATGTAGATCATTGCTTAATTTTTCAGGCAGCTACAAATATACACATACATGAAGAACTAACCCCAAATACACAATCTTTGACCAACCAAGTGATATGCGTGTATGTATGAAGCATTCCTTGGGTGCAAATAAAACTCTGAATCAGCAGAAGTTGCTGGCCTTTATGAAAAGAAAAGCAATGATAAAAACTCACTGAAGAAAGCAACATATTGTGAGCAATGTCCAAAATAACAAGAAAATAAATCAGTGAGAACTGAATAGCTGAGCAGTATCCCAATAACAGACATTGTGAATTGTCAGTCTCTATCTCCTAAGAAACATCTCGGAGCAAGACGATTGGTCAGTGAGATCAGAGCAGAGGGATGTCTCTCTGTCCGACAAGTGAAAGAATGTCAAAGGTTCCTCTCAGCTTTGCTGGGAAGGGGATCATTTGGCAGGGCTCCAGGCTACCAGTTGGCCTCTTGTCAGCTCCATGGTACCAGCCTTCTGTGAGCTAGGGCTCAAAATAATAGCCTGTTTAGACAACATGCTGATTGTGGTGGAGAACAGAGAGCTGTTAGCAGTGCAAGCTGTTTTTGGTCGAAAGAACTGGAAAGAGCCAAGAGTTCCTTGAAACTTTGGCCCCCACCCAACAACTTAATTCAGTTCCTGGGATGTACAGCGCAGAGGTCTGTCAGTCCTCCTGAGAGACTTCCAGCCCATTACAAAATAGCTGGTAAACAGTCAACGGAAAACAATAGGCTTTTGGATGGTGCAAGTTATCTGTCCTGGGGAATTAAACGAATATAATAGAATTATTGTTTGAGCACCCTGGAAAATTGCTAAAGATGAAAGCTCTGTTCTTATTGGGCAATCAAATTTTTCCTTTAAGATATTTTCAATGGAGGCCAGGAGCAAAAAATTCTTTATTTTAGTTCACTATCCTTTTTTTTTTAATATTCAAATATTAGATCCTGGATGGAATTTTGTTTCCTCTTGAATCTATACAATCACAGCATACAGTAAGTGCATAGCTACATTTCCTTAAACTGCCTTAGACCCACCACTACTCACTCTTTTAGCCAATAAATATATTTCTCATTCTCTGTTACTCATGTCACTGCCAGATCCATCTTCCTGCAAGTCCCTCTGCAAATGGTTAAGGCTATCTAAAATTGCTTTTTCACAGTTGAAATATGTCCTAGTGCCTTTAAATAAAAGAGATGAGTACAAAAATATTAGCATCTGAACTAAGATGTGAAATAATTTCTCAGTGGTTTATTTCTTATTTTTCTATTTTTATTTAGTTTGTTGTTTTTTATAAGCTTTCTTGGAAATTACGAAGTGAAACGTACCATTAAAAAAACTTGAGAAAATAATTTTGGGAAATACTTCCCTCGTGTTGGATTTTATTTTTATTTTTTTTTTGCTACAGTGGCCAAGAGTCCTGTATATTTAATGATGCTTTCAGTGATGTTATTACTTAATAAATATTATCTAATAAATTTTATTAGTTATTTAGTAGCAAAAGGTTTGCCTATCCCTAGATCTGCTTCTGGAACATGATCAACTTATGCTTTTGAAACTGAAATTTGAGGTATATAATAATAATAATACATTTTATTTGTATTTCCCACCTCTCCCTACATATTGAGGCAGGATTCCAACAAGGTTCAAACAACAATACAATTAATATCATAAAATTGCAATATAAACCAAAAATTAAAAAATAAAACATTCTATTCCATTATATTATATTGGAAACCAGTTACCTAGCCACTATATGTGAAAGAATGAAAATTTTAATTGTTCTTAAAACTATTTAGCTCATAGTAGATAGAATCAGCTTTGAGACTGAAATAGAAACTTCTGAAAAGTTTTCTGTAACAGAGAATCCTTGGAATAAAATTATTAAAGGCAGCTGTGAAGTGCCCTTTCAATGAAGCTTAAAGATGTTGACTGCATAGCATGGATGTAACCATTTGATATTACTGGTCTTCCTCAAGGACAGTGCAAGGGAGGACCAGCTAACAACATGAAATAACTTCTGGCACTGCATTCATACACTTGCACAGCTCCGATTTAATCCAATGTGCTTTGTTCAGGAAGGATTTCCCAGAACACTGTGCCCAGAGACAATAGAATTTTGCATGGATGTAGAAAAGTGATTGCTGTCATTCTTCATTTCTTGCTTTACAAAATGTATGTGCACTGATAGATACTGCCTTCAGGCAAGGTCTTGCTATCCTTATTTTTAAACAAGGATAACAGAGTTCTTTCAGAAAATCCCAGTTTTGTTCTTTGATAGTGACATTCCAAGAGCCTTTAAACTCCCAGAGATCTTTTCTTAAACCATGAAGAGCCTTTTAAACTTCTTCTTTAAACTAAAATAGCCTTCCATCAAAGATAGAAGCTGAGCATTGTCTTTTTGTTACTGCAAGATGAACACAAAATGGACCTTAGGTTGAGGCTATGACAATACATGAGGAGTAGCATTGCTTTTCAGTGTTTCCCATTAAGTTCTGTGGGATAAATTAGATGAGAAAGATCTTGGGATACAATTGAGAGCGAAAAAACACAAGGCTCTCAGCTCAGGTATGAGATCAGGGTGGGTAAAAGGTGGCCCTCCTGGTATTGTGGGACTCTCATTCCCATCAGTCTGGGGCACGTTGGGAAGTGTAGTCCAAAATCTGAAGAGCCATTCTTATCCAGCCTTCCTTGCATTAGATCTTCAGGAACAGAATGCTGCCAACCCAACAGTGCCCACGATGACAGTATATTTAGAAGTAAGCTGCTGTCATTCACATTTACAAAGAAAAATATGGACAATACCTCCATGGGAAACCTGCCCTTTGTCACTGACATTGGGTGACTTAATTCCATTGGCAAGGTTTGCTTTTATGGCTCTGTGCTTGCAGCACATGCCTAGACTCACAGCACAGAGTGACTTTTTCATCTTTTTGTCTGTTCATGTAAAATCCAGGCCTAATCTCTGCTTCTAATCATGTTAACATGTTGCCAGTAACAAACATTTTACTCAGAGCCAAACCTCATGGTATCATTCTTTTTTTCCCCTTCTTTCCCTAGACAAGGCAAACGACTCCCACAAATTACTGTCATGCCTGCATACGTTCACACGTGTCTCTTGAAAACTGACTCCCTGGCAGACAGGTGATCATAAGCTGGATTTATTGCAGTTTGTGAATCTGTCAAGTTGGCAGCTGCGCATATTACTCATTCCTGCAAGATGTTTGCAAGGCAGTCGTGGGAGTCATCTCAAGTCTGAAAATAAATAAATAAAGGTAAGGATTTCACCTTTGTGGTAGAGAATGTCGCTATTTAGACTGTCAACCAAGCAAAGTATTTCATGGGTTGATTGTGGTAAGGAAAATTATTTGATCATATATATTTCAACAGAAGTAATACAAGTATTGATAAATAACTCAAGTACACATCCTTTTCAAGTTTAGCATTTGGGATAAAGCAATGGGGACTTGTGGAGTTAGCAATAGCAATAGCAAGTACATTTCTATACTGATTATCAGTGAACCAACACTCTCTAAGCAGTTTACAATGTGGAAGCCAATTGCGCTCAACAGGCTGGGTACTCATTGTACTGAACTACGAAAGGATGCAAGGCTGAGTGGACCTTGAAGCCCTGCTTGGGATCAAGTTCACAAACTTGTGGCTGCAGTACTGGTATTTAACCACTGAGCCACCAGGGCTCCCTCTAGCAATCTTAAATCTATGGTCAGACTACACAGTGTTTGTAGATACATCCATTCTCTTTTACTGATCAAAGCTAGGCATCTGAACATGGGGTATGGAAGCTTTAATCCTATGCCATGTTGTAGTTCTTGGCTCCTTTCTCCTCTAGTTTGCATGCAATGAGCCTCTATGAGATAGTAGAACAAATTGGAGACGGTAGAACTGGAGTGAGGGGAGAGTGGGAAATGACCAGTCGTGGCTATGACTGAAGTGATAAACACGGGAGGGGAAGGAGCTGGTGCTGTCAGAGGATCTTCAGTTATAGAGTGGGACACTTCCTTATCTTTTGTGGTCAGAACTTCATCCAGTGCTATTAGACATCAATAGCTTTTTTAAAAATTGAGGAAATTCAGGATGAGAGGGTTGTGTGAATTTTATTAAGGACCCCTCTCTCGTAAATCAGGGATCATCTAAAGACAAAATAAAGACTAAGCACATGGGTATGGGTGGAGTCAAGTCAACCTAGGGCATGTCTACATAGGCTAATTAAAACAGCTTCCCCCCTCAACCTCACACTGACCTATTGAGACAATGCAGGGCAAAATCCCTGATTCAAGTGCAGATTATCTTTATGACATGAGGCCAGTTCTGCATCAATTCTTCCCTATCCCTGTCTAAGAAGATTTTCATACCAGGCTGAATCACTGGGAAAATCGCATGGAGGAAGCACCAGGGTCTGAATGTCAGGTGCGCTTCCTTAATCATCAGTGAAACATTGCTCCCTCTAGTGTCCCTGAATCATCACAAGGGGAGCAGGTTTCCTATGAATGCAAACTTTGCATTCATAGGAAATCCACTCCCCAGAAATGATTCAGAGACACTAAGGAGGAAGTGACATGTTACTGACGATTCAGGAAGCATGCTTGGCATTCAGACACTGGTGCTTCCTGCAGGTTTGAGTGACATTTCAGGGACATTTTCCCAGTGATTCAACCTGGTATGAAAATCTTCATAAACAGTTTTTCAAGACTCTTTTTTTTTTTTGCTCCAGATTTGACAGAAAAATCAGGAGCACTCTGTTGCAGTGCCAAGCAGCTGTTTATGCATGCATGTAAACAGGGGCAGCAGCCAGGAGTATTCTGGGTGGTGGAGATGACCCCAGTTTTCAGAACAACCTGGGAAACCAAGATGAGTATTAGGCTTCTACAACCAGGTGGAACACTATGGGATCACCTGAAAATTGTTTCTTACAACAATGACTCAATACAGCAAAAAACATGCCAGTGGTACCCTTTTCTGACACACTGATACAGAGGAGCAGAGTAACAAAGTTGTGCTGCCAGAACCCAGGGCTCATGCAAGATATTTCTGCCCCTGAAGTGGAGCAGCAAATGGCACCCCTCCCTTCACTGAATTCAAGTGCTTAGTACTCTGATTCACCAGGTTATTTTGGCAAGAAGCACAGAAAATCATGAGCTCCTTTTTAAAACTCTGACAATAATTAAAGAAGGATAATCAACAAAATAACGATATGCTGGCCTTTCCTGATCTCTACAATCTCATCTTGAAGCAGCTGCATCAACCTACCCACCAGAAGTTCTCTCTGACCTGTAATTGCTCTGTCCAACTTATCTGGCCCAGAAGTGTCACAGCCCTTTAACTAGAAACCCAAATATATCTGTCTCATATATATCATAATGATCAGATGGTATGATTAACAAAGTGAAGTTTGTATGACAGCCCTTAAGGAATATGTGTGAGAAAAAGGAAGAAGGTCGATTGTGCTTTTCAGCTTTAGGATATTTGCACATTTCTGACAGGCACCTGATGATGTACGGACAGAGTAAACCTCAGACATGCCCTTTGAATCGTGAAACGTCCTGACTCTGGGAAGCTGAATTCAAGAGCTGAGTTGAAGCTGGCTAAAGCCATGGGGGTGGGGTGGGGATGGGGAAGCAAGAACAGCTGGAGCTGGGCTAGTTTCCAAGGAAAAACATTCATGATTGATGACAAAAAGCAAGGGTTCTTTTTATTTCAGGGTTTTATTAACTCTTTAACAGCTATCAATAAATGAAGTGATATGTTAGGGAATGTAACCTATTGTTGACCGAAAAATTTATAGTATCAAAAGCAGGAGGATGAATCCATTTTTCTTTCCTGTTCCCATCCTCCTGCCTTTATTCATATGTATCCCACCTTTTTCACAACAATAGAACTCAAAATGGCTTACAAAAAATAAATGAAATCCAGTTGAAAACATTTACATAGAAGTAAAAAAATATAAAATATTATTGTTAAAACGTGATGAAACAAGAGAGAGATTTAGAACCCATTATCCATTAAAAAGGGGGGGGGGGGAGAATATAAATGAACAGAACAGCACACCATTAAAACATCCAGTCCCTTGTTTTCTATTTCTAAATGCCTGCTGGAACAGAAGAAAATTCACTTGCTGAAGGAAGGACAGCAAGGAGAGACCCATCCTAACCTCAAGTCTGGCAGCAGCCACTGATAAGACCCTCTCTTGTTTCCTGGCCTAGTAAACCTGTGAAGGTGGTTGGACTGAAAGAAGATTCTGTGAAGATTTATTTCACTCGTATTTAAAAGTAACAATAGGCATCTTTTTCTTAGGGAAAATCATCATACAAGTTAATCTCCCTTATCTGGAATTTTGAAATCCAAAATACTTCAAAATCCAAAAGTGTCCACATGGGTGGCTGAAATAGTGCTGACACCTTTGCTTTCTGATGAGTCAATGTACACAAATAGGATTTCATGCACAGAATTATTTAAAAAGTTATGTATAAAATTACCTTCAGACTGCGTTTATAAGGCTTATAAGGTGTGTATGGTTTTTATAAGGTGTATAAGGTTTTTATAAGATGTATATGAAACAAAAATGATTTTCATGTTTAGACTTGATATCTAAACATCTCCAAGATATCTCATTGCATATATATAAATATTCCAAAATCTGAATAAAATACAAAATCCAGAACATTTCTGATTCTGACCATTTTGGATAAGGGCTGTATGAGCAAAGAGCTCCCTTTTTGTCCAGGCCAGCAGAAGCTGACTTGACTTGAATTGAGAATAAGAGGAAATTGGAAAAAATTAATAGATAATAAACAGAACCAGAGATAGCACAGAGGGGTGAGACAGTGCATATTCTCCTAGCTGCTTAGATACAGGAATGTTGTATATATTTATATATTTTAGGAGGTGACACCTGACCTGCTCTGGTCCATATAAGAAATAAAAGACAAAGTAGCCAGGTGGTATTTAAGGAAAAAGAACTCAGAATGTATATTGATTTCACAGAGTCTGCAAGTACCTCTTGTAGGTACAGAGAGACTCACACAATGATCAAAACATTTCTGAACTTTTGTGTTGTCTTCTCTCCTCTAACTGTTGTACCATCCAGCTTCATGAAGAATACTGAAGGGTTCAAAGATGTATGCCACCTTTGTGCCACCTATGTAATAATTTAGTTGTACCAGCTATGACACAACTCCTGTTTTGGGTGCTATCCTTGCCAGTGGGATGATGAATCACCTCCAGTTTTAATTCGAACTATCAAGGAACTACTCGGCACTCAATAGCACTTTGGACAGCTCCTTTAAAGTTCAAACTAAACCTGCAGATTCACTGGTCCATTGACATGGAAGCCACAAGCCACTGACTGAATTCTAGTGGTGGTGCAGAAGTTGAATCACTCTCTAACACCGATTCCTCTAAACCACATTGCACAAGAGCAAAATGCGGCTCCAACTGGAGTGTCACCTATCATTTCTTTAGCAAAAGAAAGAAGGCAACAAGGTTGGTGCCATAAAACCTGTTACTGAAGACAGACATGCGTAGCTGGGTGAGGCCATTGTTGGGCAGTGGTATCACTAGAAAGTACAGGGGTGTGGTCCACACCAGGTGACACCCCAGGAGAGGGTTGACATGCAGTTGGGCCCTCACCCTGTTGCAAGGCATGTCCTCTGCACACCTCCCAATGGCACCTTGGTCAGAAGGGGTGCAGAGGAGGCCCTCACTGCCATAGCCAAGCCATGGCCAAGCCTTTGCATCCCTCCTGAACTCGCTGCCAAGGCGCTGTTCTCCTCGTGAGGAGAATGACACCATGGCTGAGCACAGCTCCTTCCAACCTCATTGCTGTGGCACTGCTCTGCTTATGAAGAGAACAACTGAGGCAGTGAAGGAGGTGGCTGGGCACAGCCCTCCCAACCTCCCTGCAGCAACATCACTCGATTCATGAAGACAATGACACTGTAGCAATAAAGGATAGGGCTGAGCGCAGCCTTCCCAACCTTTCTGCTTCAACATTGCTCTCCTTATGAGGAGAATGGTGTTGCTGCAGTGGAGGAGGGAAAGTGTGGCCCTCCTGACCTCAGTGCCATGGTGTTGCTCTACTCATGAGTAGAGCAGCCTGAAGGAGCAACAGCAGACAAGGGGCAGTGCACCTTTTTTGCTCTGTCTCCAGAATCCTTGTCCCCACCCTTGCTCCTGCCTGGAAACCCAACCCCTACACTGTGTGACACCAGGGGCAAGGATGCCACTGACAGTGGGCAGCATTCTACTGCCCGCTGCATGCATAGTTGGGAGGGACTCCTCCAGGCTAAGACACTTTCTAGCTTCTGGTAATTTACTGCCTCTGCCAGCATTATCGATTGATGGTTCCCTCCCAGCCAGCCTGTGTAAGCGTTTGGTGAATCAGGACAATGTCCAAGTCCAAAGGTGATACAGACATTGAGAAATTTGAAACCCAGAGTGCTGGCATCTAAAGAGAGTTATAGTACAGGGGACACTTATAAGAGTTCCAAGTTTGAGTCTCGCAATGAAGAATTCTTGGGATAATGATCATCATCTTTACATAATTGGTAGCAGCTGTGACACAGTGAAAAGGAGTAAAAGGTTTTGAGAGATTTTAGGCAGTGCCATGTTGTCCCCGTCACAGAGAGGGATTGCAGATTGGCTGACAGTAGCATTTTGCCCCATTTGGATATAGAGAGCAAAATAAATTCTTTTTTATTTTGTATGCATTGAAGACTATCTTAGCCAAATATATAAACTGTTTCAATCTCTCTGGAATTATTTAATCAGCCATTAGTAACAAGTTAATTAGCTGATTATCACTTAACTTATTTTTAATCCCCAAACTAACTAATTATAACATTTGTTGCTTGAGGAATATCCCTAGATTGTTATTAGAGTAAATAGAAACTATTCAAATGAAATAACATTTTTGGCAGTTCTGTTTACGGGAGTGCAATAATCCTGTAATAATGCTTAACTCAGTTAAATGTTCCATACCCCCCCCCAAAAAAAAGGCTTGTTGAAGAGAGACTTGTCCCCAAATATCCATTTGCTATTGTTTGTCTGTTCCATGGATCATGATAAATTAAACTAACTTTTTACAATGACATTCCTAGGAAACTATCACTTGAGAACTATTAAATATTACTAGCTATGGTTTCTTAACTATTTGTTTGTTTTTAATATTTTTACAAACTGAAGGCCATCATACACACCTACGCAGAAACAAAAACTAGAGCTGATATGGGAAAGGAATGATAGGCCCTAAATAGACAGGTGCTATAGGGCACCCCAATCGCGTGCTAGGGTTTCCTCGGGGTGGAGCGTATACACGCCCCGCAACCCTAGGACATGATCAGGGCATTGTCACTACGTAGCACCATTTAGACGGCATACGTAGTGATGCCGTCGCAGCTGTGCAGCATCCGTGTGGCACTGAGCAGTTGCAATGTGCCAAAGGCACCGCCTGCAATTTTGCATTGCAACTGCAACACAAAAAGGAGCAGGCATTCAGCACTTCTTTTTCTTCTGCGCACCTTCACCGCACCGTACAGTTGCTACGGCAACGGTGCGCAGAAGAAAAAGGAGGCTTCAGACTGCCCTTTCTGGGTGGTCTATAAAGACCCATAGTTTTTCTTTGTTGCCCAAACTATTTTCACCCATCATTACAGATTGAAACAATTCTAATTTGCAAGTATTCCTGCATTAATCTGTCAGTGTTATATTATTCTCAGTGCTTCCCTGCTACTTCTATCTTGGCAATGTTGGAAAAGATAGAAAACTGATGAGGTATGAAAAGGTGTGGCAAAAGTGAATTGTATGTGGCCATGTTGGATGTTCAGTTCATGTTCATGGTTGTATGTTCAGTTTCGGCAGGAGAAATGACAGAAGGAAAAGAGGAAAACAATTCTAAGCAAGGCCTGATTGTGTATATGTTGAAGACTTAATCTCACGAACACTACCAAAAAGCAACACTTTTGTGAACAAGCATTGTGGTTACAAAGTAAGTAAGTAAGTAAGTAAATATTTAGAACATTGGTTATACAGTTGGACCTCCATATCCATGGATTCTTTATCCAAGGATTCCACCATCCGCTGCTTGAAAATATTTTTTAAAAATTCCCAAAAACAAATCTTGAGTTTGCCATTTTATATAAGAGACACAATTTTACTATACGAATGTTTATAATGGGAATTGAGCATCCATGGATTCTCATATTCATGGGGAGTCCTGGAACTAAGCCCCAGCAGATACCAAGGGCCCACTTTATAGGTACGGAGAGAATATTCAAAGATATTTCAAAATGGACACAGAATGTATTTCTGAGTTTAGGGGAAATCTAATGAAGAGAATCCTGGACAGAATCCTTACCAAAACAAAAACAAAAACAACTTTGTAGTCCCAGAATAAACTTTGCAATTCCAGAATAAATAGCCTGGGTTATTATGCCTATGACCTTAGGATGGGACTGTTATTTCCTACTCTGAAACAAGTAGCAAATTGACCCTTGCCTTTAATACTCCCAATTAATTTCCCCTTCTGTGTGTGGAATAATTATCTATCATGAATACAGTGTGTTTTGTGGGAAATGGTCCATTTTTCAACATGGATAATGTACAATTATTTCATTACCCATTTGAGGATACAATGGTCTCTTGATGGAAAAAAAAATCCAGGGCAGAAACTCTTGATCAACTTATTGCCTAGGTGCGAAACTATTCTTCTGTATATCATTGCGATTTTAGAATATATGCTGCCAAAATGAGCAACAAAATTGGATTACACTGAAAAATGAAAGAATGTAACAAAGGGAGGGCTCACTTTGATTTGAGATTTGGTTGGCACACTTTTCTCTGGAATGAGAAAGCTAAATTAGATACTAAAATCCATAATCATTATATGAGGAGATCATTGTTGAAAACTTGGATGAGATACAATACTTGATTTTATTTTAAATTGCCTCTTTAGAGTTTACTAAACAAAGCATTGTTTAGGAAAGAGATTCTTTTGAATAAAAAAAATGGGTGACTTATAAAGAGTTAATCATAGTGGGAAATGAGCTATATAGAATGAAATCCAGAGTGAAATTGGAAACAGGATTTACATTTCATTGGTTTTTCACACAGAGAACTTGTTGTGCGATTTATGATGAATAAAAGCTGTATGATTTTGCATTGGAGGAATCAGAATGTGAGACACAATTTTGTTTATAGAATCATAGAGTTGGAAGAGACCCAAGGGCCATCTATTCCAACCCCTGCCATGCAGGAACACACAATCAAAGCACCCCCCAACAGATGGCCATCCCACTTTTGTTTAAAAACCTGCAAAGAAGGAGACTCCAGCACATTCCTAGGAAGTGTGTTGCACTGTTGAACAGCTCTTACTGTCAGGAAGTTCCTCCTAATGTTAATGTGGAATCTCTTTTTTACTGTAGTTTTCATCCATTGCTCTGTGTCCTAGTCCCTGGAGAAGCAAAAAACAAGCCTCCTCCATAATCAACATGTGTCATGATGCCACACCTTCAAGCCAGTCTGAAAGCACCTCTTTTTGCCTGCCCCTAAAGTATTCAAAATTATATGTTTCATCATTAAAAAAACAACAACAAATTATTGCCTCAAACTCCTTCCTCCCACCCCAGCTCCCAATGTATTTTTCAAGACAGCAAGGAATGGAGACAAAATATAGCAGGCCCCGCTTGGAAGAATTGAGTTCATAGCAAGCAGCTTTCTAGAGGAAGTAGGGAGTCGCCAGACAGATTTCGCCACTAGCCTCTGAGTAAAGACAATAGCCTTGGCTTCACACTTGATGAGCCAGTGATTGACTTAACCACTCAGCCATTAAGCTGGCTTCCCCTTCGAATTGTATCCAACCTAAGCACATTGTACACAGATTATTTGCTCTTGGCTTAAGAAAGCCCAGGCAATCAACACCTTTGTCTAGCACAAATACATAGCCTCTGGATATGTTCAGTACTATATTCAGCCCTGGTGGCGCAGTGGTTAAATGCCACCAGCCACTCATTAAAAACCATAAGGTTGCGAGTTCAAGACCAGCAAAAGGGCTCAAGCTCGACTCAGGCTTGCATCCTTCCGAGGTCGCTAAAATGAGTACCCAGATTGTTGGGGGCAAGTAGCTTACAGTTGTAAACCACTTAGACACTCTTTAGGTGGTATGAAACAGTATATAAATGAAGCTGTTTGTTTGTTTGTTTATATAAGGTTTCAATTTTGAATCGCTCCCTGATGCTATTCTTGGAGGACAGCGGTCGTGTCCATCATCATCATCCATCTCGATTCGGCTTCCAGGAGAAGGCTTCTATGGTAGCTATTCCAACAGTCTCTTTCTCTCAGCTCTAACTCCCAATCTTACCCGTCCCTTTTCTCTAGCATTGAACGTATGTCTCTCTCTCTCTCTGTGTGTGTGTGTGTGTGTGTGTGTGTGCCCCCTTGCTGCGTGATATTTTATGCCCCCTAATAAACTGTGTATTTTATTGGACTTATTTGGACTAATGTCACTTCTCTTGGGGTTTGGCGGTGGACCTCTGGTAGACAATATCAGGACCTGATCTCAGCGTAAGACTGTTAGGATCTTCCTCTCTGCATATTTGAGCTAATTATAATTCCCCTAAGAAATAGCACTCCTAACAGTAGGTAGGTAGATTTGGCATAAATAATTAGTAGTTTTGAACATTGGACTACTACTCTGGAGACCAGGGCTCAAGTCCCAGCTCAGTCATAAAACCCACTGGATGACCTTGGGAAAGCCACATGCTTTCAACCTCAAAGGAAGGCAATGGCAAATCTCTTCTGAACAAATCCTGCCAAGAAAGCCTCATGATAGGTTCACCTTTGGCTATAAGTCAGAAACAAACTGAAGACACAACAGCAACAGCAACAGCAGCAGCAACAACAAAATTATAAAATGGAGATGGCATGATCTTTAGCAAATTATGCTTAGTAGGCACACACACTTTTTTTTTCTTTCCTCTTATATAATACTGTAACTCAGTATCATCCAATGAAATTCATTGATGGTAAACACAGGAGAAATAAAATAGATAAATTAAGCTGTGCAATACTATTTTGACTGGAAAAGTCCAGGCTACATGAAGGGACATATCTACCTGTATGAGCTCAATACGGTTTTAAGATCACCTGGAGAGGTCCATATCTTTGTCCCACCACCTTCTCAGGCCTGTTTGGTGGGAGCAAGGAACAGTGTCTTCTTAGTGGCTACTCTTAGACTTTGGAACTTCCTTCTCTGAGAAGCCCTGTATCTACTTTCCTTCTGATGGCACCTGAAAATATTTTTGTGCCATCAGGCCTTTACAAAATGTTGACGTGGGGTTCGTAATGCTACGTGGTGATGATTTTGAAGTCCTTTCAGGGTCTGTATATAGATGATGATGATGATGATGATGATGATGATTTTAAATATATTTTAATTTTTAATATGATTATTAAACATATGATAGTTCAATTGCATTATTTATACTTCCATTTAAATTCTGTAGTTTTTAATATGTATTATTTTAGAATGTTGTTAGTTGGCTTGTCCCATTTATTGGAAGAAAGGCAGGATATAAATGAATCGTCATTGTCATCATCATCATCATCATCCAGGGCTTTCACTGGGGAAGGCTGAGTTGGAGGCAAAGGAGCTCTGTCTTCCTCCTCTCTACCTTTACCAGAACTATCCTTACCCTGCTAGGGAACAGATTTGAGCTGGCTGTTATTACTCCTGAACCCAAACCCATAACGTTATATTATGTAGTTATTGAAGGTGGGGCTGAAGAGTCATTATTTTTATCAGAATAAAGCACAGAGAGGGTTGTTGATTTTTTTTTTTAAAAAAAAACAAAACAGTTATGGCATGCATCCTTCCCCCAGACATGATCTCCGCAGGACAACCACCTATAGGTAGGCATATGTGGAAATAGGCAGTTCAGTTAGCTAAGCTGATTCTAATCAATGGCACTTTAAAAGGTTAAAGGCAATGCTTTAAATACAGCATGGTGGGAAGCCTACTGTGAACACACACAGTGACCTTATGGCACCCTCAGAACTTGGAAGTATAGAAGGTTACTTATAAGTCATTCCCTTCTGCAAGAGCAATTGCTAAGTTTACATTTCAGGCAGGGATAACAACGAAAATGTCACAGGAATCAAAATGTTTGAGTATATGTTTAACCTGTTTGGTATATTTTGTAAGTTTTAACAGAAATGTTGGATGCAAATGTAATTGCTATCTTCTGTAAATTTGTATGTATGTGTATGTGTGTGTGTGAGAGAAAGAAAGCTTGGATGTCTTGCCAATAACATGTTCATTCATTTGTGGTGTGTTCTAATATGTGTGTATGCGTATCTAGATAGATAGACAGATAGACAGACAGATGAGAAGAAATCTATTCCAGAAAAAAAAAAGTTTTAGCTATCTAAATACAGAATATATTCTTACATATATTACTAGATTACAAGGGTGGTCATCAACATTCTTGAGAAATATTCCTTCCCTCACTGTTAGTGAGAGGTCTCTGTTTTATTATTATGGAAGCTCCCATGAGGATGAACGTGTGTGTGTGTGATCACCATATTCACAGTCTCACTCGGATAACAGTTATTATTATAAAAAGTATCACGGCATTGGAAATCAGAAGTAAAAAATTTATTACAAGCTTTATGAGAATAATGTGAATCTCAAGTGAATATATTGAATAGAAAAGTGAATTTATTATCAGCTGTATAAAGACAGGAGTTCTTTGAATATTTTACAGAATTTCACAGTTTTTTTAAAAAAAACAAAAACCCTCTTAATCTTTAATCCATAAAGCCAACCTGCTATGCCTACCTTTTTCATGATACTTGTAATGTATGGATTATTTACAGAGGCAGCCAAGTAGATGAAAGATGCCCAGCTGAAATCAAGCACAAAATCCCTGTTTTATAAGGAAAAGTCATGAAAAGTCAATTTGTCAGCATCAGTTTCTGGAGAGTCATATGAAAAAGAAATTCTAGAACAGTTTTGTTCTTTATGATTATTTATTTTATATCTTCATGTGTGCAATCCAGCTAGAGGTAGTCTTCAAATCAGTAACAACCCACCTGGGAGTAAGCCCCATTTAAATCAGCCTGATTTAATATGTAAGTACGATATATACAATCCTAATAATATAGGATTATGTCATTGAGCACTGTTTAGTCCCTTTGATTTCACTGAGAGAGATTTCACTATGTATGACCTTAGCTCTCCTATTGAATTTTGATATTTTATATTGATATTTTATTGATTTTATGTTTTAATAAGCAGCAACAGCAACAAAAGAAATAACAAAAATAATAATTTAAATAAAAAGTGGTTGCTTACTCTTCCATTTAATAGATGACTGAATAAACAACATAAGAGATAAACAACGTAAGAGATATGAGTGCAAAAGGCTTCTATAATGTGTTGTTGTTGTGTGCTCAAGTCACTTCCATCTTATGACAACCCTGAGGTAAAGCTATCATGAGGTTTTCTTGGCAAGCTTTGTAAAGCAGGGGGTTGCCTTTGCTTTCTTCTGAGGCTGAGAGAGTGTTACTTGCCTAAGGTCACATAGTGAATTTTCAAAGCTGACTGGAAATCCAAATTCTGGTCTCTGGAGTCATTGTCCACTACTTAAACCGATATACCACATTGGCTCTCTATAGTGTTTACAATGAAAAATGTGTTATCATGTTATATCAAATGTACCCAATGCAAAAATTGATAATTTGGCTATTATTCTAGTACAGCAATGCACAACTGTAGTAGGAATGGAAAGCACAAATCTTTTTCCCTCCAGTGGGCTAGAGCACCACATTTTCATCCATAAAACAGCCCAAAAATGCTCCTGAAGAAATGTTTTCTTGGAAAATTTATGCTGACACTGTTCTTGTATTTGAGGGTTGATGGGCTTTCACTGGATTTCCCCCTAAATTTTAGGGTTCAGGGTGCAGTGGAGGGAATTGTGGATTTGGGGCAACAACAGAATTAGGGCTACTTGTGGTGATCACATCAGGTGTCACTTTCCTCCTCTTTGCAGTGGTTAAATGCCTGTCCTGCAGCCACTCACTCAAAACCATAAGGTGGCGAGTTCAAGACCAGCAAAGGGCTGAAGCTTGACTCAGGCTTGCATCCTTCCGAGGTCGCTAAAATGAGTACCCAGATTGTTGGGGGGCAAATAGCTTACAATTGTAAACCGCTTAGACACTCCTTAAGGGTATGAAGCGGTATATAAATGAAGCTGTTTGTTTGTTTTTGTTTGTTAGTCTGTAAAATCAGTATGTAGAGAGATCTTGTGGTACCTTTGAGACTTACTGAAATAAAGAAGCTGGCAACATGAGCTTTCATAGACTTCAGTCTACTTCCTTATATGCATTTGAGGAAGTAGACTGAAGTCCACAAAAGCTCATGTTGCCAGCTTCTTTATTTCAGTAGGTCTCAAAGGTGTTATAAGATCATTCTACATTCTGCTCTAAGAGTATGTACTAAATAATCGGTCACTCTTAGACAAACCTTCCTAAAGATGTGAGCTGGCTCATAGTAAAATGGACTACCGTGGACAGTTTGAAACTTCCCATTTTAGAAGATTTCATTTCATTCCATTATTTTATTTGTTCAATTCATGCCCTACCTTTCTCCCAACAAGGTAACCATTGTTGGAGCTGAATGGCCACTATGCTGCTGTCATGGTGGTTTTCCTACACTGGCAAACAGTTAAACTATATCAACACAAATGATGGTCCTGGAACCACTGCCAGTTCTTAAGTCATTGGCTGTCAGTCCCTGGAAAATTACCAGAAAATAAAAAAATAACTGTAGCCAATGGGGATAATTTTGCTGTTCCTTGGAATAGTGGAAAAGAATAATTGTTGGTTCCTCATATCAGATAGCACTGAATGGAGAAGCACTGAGTTAGATGACCCTTGAAGTCCTTTCCAGTTTTATGAAATAATGAAAAGCATTGTGTGCTTTTTTAAAAAAAAAATAAGATAATAATTTTGGTTTTTTGCCCATAGAATCACAAACTATGATTTGAGTAAACTAGCTGTAGGTAATACATAGAGGTACTACATTGTCCAGTGCAATGTAAGAGTTCCACTGGCATATCTGTACTCATCAACCCCAAGGCCCACAGTTTTGCTGTGATAATATCCTTTAATTGTCATTCTGTGAGTGTGCGTGGGGGGGGGGGAATAGAGAGGTTTTTGACCAGACAGAGATGGATGGCATTTTTTGCCAAGATCTGCTGGGTTCCAGTGAATTATGTCATCAGTTTGTATATAGCTATCAGACATAGCCAGATGCATCTTCAATCACCATTGCTTTCCGCTAGCCATGGAATGGTCATTCAGTAAGAGCCATTGCAGAAGAGCTATGAGGTGGGTTGGGTGGGGGGTGGAGTGGTCATTGCAAAGGTTGGAAGATAATACCAACATCTTCAACAACAACAACAACAACAACAACAACGAGACATACACAGGCATAAGGTGGAATAATGCTTGCATACAGGATGTGCCTAATTTCACCAATGATCTCTGAAATCTTGAAAGTATTTTTAGAATGGCACCTCTGCTCAATGAGAGGCAATGGATAATAACACCAGGCAAGCAATAAAATAAAACAAGTTCAAAAACTAAATTAAAATGCATGAGTACAACAGGATAGAATGCTATCAATCCATGCAAAATTTGTGAAGCAGTATAATTTTTAGCAGCCATCTAAAGACTACAATGAAGGAACCAACCTAACTTCTTTGGGAAGAGAGTTCTGTAATGGGCTCTTCTGTTTAAAGAATTCAATACGTGTCTTCCAAAGTTCAGCATGGGAAGGTCTAGTTGCAGCTACATTAAAAATAATACAGGATGATAGTATTATTCAGTTGCTATGTTTCATGTACTTCTGATTAATGGTCTTAAGAATAAATGAAAGCTTAATGTTGTCTTGATTGTATCACAAGGCATATTGTGTAATCACAAAGCACTCCCATCATGTGTTCAAGTTCTCCTTGTACTTTTAAAATATGTTATGAACTTTTCATGGGAAGGAATACCATGGTGATAACATTTAAAGAAGATTTCTTCTTTAGGCACAGTTAGGATGGAATGCCCATCCTCTGTTTGCTAATGTGCAGTTCATGCCCCCCTTCTTGCAGAACTACAGTCTGTATAGAATTATCACTGCCAATAGAGGTTGGCAATAGAGAAAATGTGGAATCATTTCCAGGATGTCCCACATTCACTAATTTTGTGCTGAAATCTGTTAGAGAAGGGTGAGAATTTGTTTACACTTGCTTTTGGAAAAGAATTTAACAAAAATCTACAACGGGGGGGGGGGGGAGGCTTGAGCTTTAAAAAAAAATCAAAAGAGAAAAAGTGAAAGTGATAGGTTAGCCACCCTGATTTAGGAAATGAATATAGTGACACTTGTAAAATGTGCCATGAGTTTGTGGTGGCTGCAAAGGTACCATACATTTTTTGTGGGGTTTTTAGTCTATGTAGTCATGTTCTGAAAGAGTTTATTCCTGATGTTTCATCAACATCTGTGGCTGGCATCTTCAGAGAATCGTGACATGCATGGAAGTGAGTGGTGTAAAATCCCCTGACCCTGGTTGGTCTTCATTTGCATGGCCTGGGCCTTGGTACCAAATGCAGCGTCCAAACATGAATCAAGAAATAGAAGAGACACTGCAGACTGGGTCAGCCAGAAAAATCAGAAGTAGCAGAACATGCCATAAACCATCTGGGGCATAAAATGCTATTTGAAAATGCTGAAATTCTGGATCATGCCAACAACTAGCAGGTCAGAACGCACAGGGAAGCCATTGAAATCACCAAACACCTGGACAACTTCAACAAAAAGAAGAAACCCTTAAATAAACAAAGTTTGGATACCAGTCCTGAAAAACACCAAAATCAAGACCCAGCTCATGGAAATAAAAACCACCCAGAGTCCGTGGAAATTTTCTAGCAGACAATGGATCATTAATTAAATAGACATCCTGAGACCTAGTCATTCAACAAAAGATCAACACAGAGATTAACATGTAAATTGCTTCCTCTCAACCAAGGGTCACAGTGTGTGTGTGTGTGTGTGTGTGAGACTCACTTCCATGCCAGCATTCTCTGAAGATGTCAGCCACAGATGCTGGTGAAACATCAGGAATAAACTCTTCCAGAACATGGCCACATAGCCTGAAAACCCCACCACAAAAACTATGGATTCCAGTCGTGAAAGCCTTCGTCTTCACATTGTACCACACATTATCTCCATGTGGGAGATAAACCATTACATCCCTGCCTTCAGCTTTAGCCAGGTTTCTTGCAAAGCGAAGGATTAGACAGCCATTATATCTTTATGACATTCATCCAGTGAATGAGCTGAAATTCCATCAGGATAACTACCACATGTCCTCTCTTTTAGAGTTGTATTGCCATGATTAACTGGTGGTCATTTTTTGCTCTTTAGTGATTTAGAAGTAGTCTCATAGTCAATCAGTCCAAAACTGAAAACATATAAATAGCAGGGTGTTTTGAGAGCTTAACCAGAACCCCAGCAGCTGAGTGCCAAATTATCAACCTGACAAATGAAGCTAAATCAGGACGGCAAGTTGAGCCAGAAAAAACAATCATATAAATTAGTGTTGTGGTCAAGAGGATGTTCTGAGCACAGCACAGAGAAATTTCTTCTCAAGGTACTTAGATAGTGAGGCAATGCACTGGAACTGTGACCAGGAAATGTTGTTCAGTTTGGAGCATGATACCAATTGGTGCACAGTCTCTTACAGTAGAGATCTCTTGCTATACCATTTCTCCACTTCATTCTTTTGGTCACCTTGCAAGTGTCAGTTCTATGGGCCAGAAGGGCTGGAAGAAGCAAAAACAAGGGATGGTGGAATTTGTGCTTTGTGCCTAAGAGATACAAGGGATAGCCCTATCAGAAATGACACTGTTACCATCATCTGATATTCCTATCAGAATGATGCTGTTACCATCAAAGAACAAAGAAGAAAATCCCTTTTCTATCCCTTCAGATTAACCCACACAGACAGAATAAATATAAACTACATAATGAGAAAGGATTAAAACACAGAGTTGCTATATGCAGGCCCCTGTTACTCTGTCACTGTCTTCCACAGGGACTGAGACTTCACAAAACACGGAGCCAGATGAGGAAAAAGAATCTGGAAAAACAGCAGGTAGCAGCTCACAGTGACAGGAAACCATTTTAAAATAGTTTACTGAATTCTCACTTGGAAGGCCTCTGCTGCAATGTTTTGGATGAGCTTCGGATGCATTTCCCCACATTTCCATTTAGGATAACCTGTGGAACATTCACCTGTGGAACACTGACACAGATGTGAGCCATGACACAGATAATCCAGGCTGGAAATTATTATCAGAGAGGTTGTGAGGGATTTTATCAGTCACACTAAGCTTCAGTTCGTAAGCCAGGTATAGGAAGGTAAAAGAACAACTCTGTGCTCCCTGAAGTGGTTAATGAATGCGAGAAAATATACCAGTAATACTAGGAACCATTTCTTCATCTGTTTCTATTGGAAATACTATCTAACAGCTACCTTGGAGGAAGGAGGAAGGTCAATATCTTTATCTGACCTTCCGTCACACCATTATCTTCTCTATAATTACAGTTCTCAGTAATCATTAGTTATGTGTATGCTGGTTTATCCTTATTCCATGGATTTGTTAGGAATACTAACATGAATCTCCCCATGATAATGCAGGCAATGTTCTGGAGAGGTAGGTCATGAAGTTATACAGTGTATATCCTTTGCACAGAAGCCAAACATATGGCAACCACCTGCAGAGACTGGGAATCAACAGAGACAAACATGTTCTGCTACTGCAACAAGATCTTTTAAACAATATTATGGTTACCTTCTGGCTTATAAAAGTATTGAAGGCTTGAGTAATGTTCTACAAAATAGTTTGTCCATTTTCCAGGAATTTTATTTATAACTTGTCTTCTGACATCAAAGGAATTGTCTGTTGTATTCCATGCCATTTTCTCTGTACTATGTGAGCTGCACAACAAATAGGATATTAATATTACCTTTTCAGCTCTGAGCCTGGAGACCCAGGTTTCAGCAGTGGCCAGAAGTGCATTTGCACAGCTAAAACATATGAACCAACTGTGCCCATTCCTGGAGAAGTAGGATCTGGTCATGGTGGTACATGCCTCGGTTACATAGCGTTTAAATTATTGTATTGTGGTCTATGTGGGTTACCTTTGAAAAGTTTTCAGAAACTTCAGTGGGTCCAAAGTGCTTCAACCACATTGTTAACTGGATTGTTAGTTGCCGGGGGTATACAAATGTCTTGTTGAAACAGCACAATTAGCTGCTGATCCATTTCCAGGCACAACTCAAATTGCTGGTTTTGACCTATAAAACCCTATACAACCTTGATCCAGGCTATTTGAAGGAACATACCTCCTTTTATGAGTTCTACAGTCATCTGGAGAGCTCTACCATCATCTGAAGAGGCTCCTTTCTCTGTCCCACCACCTTCCCAGGCTTGTTTGGTGGGGACAGGGAAGACGGCCTTCTAGGCGGCTGCTCTCAAATTTTGGAACTCCCTTTCTAGAAAGTCCAGAATTGCTCTTGCTTTCTTTCAGCAGGGGAAAACATTTTTGTGTCAACAGGTTTTTACAAATAGACTACATTTGATCTTTTAATGCTGTTTTTTAGGTTTCTATATTTCAATATTTTAATGTATCTGAACAAATATGGAACAAATAACAAATGCAGGCTATGAGCTGGAATTTCCCTTTGTGTTAAAAAAAAAAATCAGAGAAGCAGCCCAGGAGAGCCATAGGCTGAGGAAATGGAAAATCAGTGCTAGACAATACCTGGCCAGAAAGTTTGGTCTGGTCTAAGATAGCTTCATAGTGTAAGGCAGGTTAGTATTATTCCTCCAATGTTGAAAATTGAAGATGAAAACTAGAACCATGGTGACCAATCTAGTTCCATCATTGTAGCAGAACTGAAAACTAAACCTGGGAGTTCCCAATTGAAATTCCTTACCAATATGCAATAACAGCTCATTGAACACCATGGGACTTACTTCTGTGTGCACAAACCCCAAATTAAGCTGCAAGAGTGAAAAAAAAGTTTCCATTTATTCATTCAACCTAAAAAAAAAACACCCTTTAGTTAGCAACAAATACCTGGCTCAGAAAATTGCGCTAGGGAATAAAGCTCAGTAGTAAATCAAACACATACGACATAATAAAGTGTTCTCCATTACAAAGTCTTTCAAGTGTAATTTGCTTCATGAGGTAAGTCTCTGCATTATCAGTACTTCATGTGCTGTAACTTAGCAATTCCAGATTGTTTTATCTGGGTCGTTTTCACACATATGGCAGTGATACATGTTTGAGCAAGAGCAGAGCAGAGCAATAGGATCTCATTAATCATGCAATTTTGACGATGTCACCTGCACTTTGTTCGGTCATCTGTTTCCTCAGTACACTAAGCCTTTAAGCAGCTTCAAAGACCTGCCACTTTTCCCCCCCAAAGCATCATTTCCCCTTAAATATGATTCCTCCTAAATTTTCCTTTTTGCTTCCCCTAACATCCACATATCCCCATCCCCTAACCCTTAAATTCAAAGGTAATATGCAAGACTTACATCCAGTACCAGGATCTAGTCACCTGGTCTAGAAGCAGGAGTTGTGCAAGAGAATGAAGGTGACATTTTTTTTTACCCTCTCCTTTGATAGGTTACATTTTCCTCATGGGAAGGCAATGGTCAATCATCCTATATTCAAGGAAAATTACACCATTAGCTAGGCAGCGATTCATATTCAAGTTTAGTTCATGATTAAAAATGCAGTCTGTTTATTCATCACTTTAAGGCCCTTGAATGTCTTGGGTCAAGGCCATTAGAAGAAACACCTCCCATTAAAAACTCCTCACACTGTTGTGGCAAGTGATTAGCATCTGCTACCCCACCCGCCCCATACAACCCTGGTGTGTTATGGAGAAAAATTGTAGTCCTCTTTAGTTTGCTGCTGAGATCATTCCAATTTGGTTACCTAGCATGGAGTAATTTCCTGCATTATGCGTTATTCATGTTATTACCATTGGCTATCACTCCTCTGGCTTATGTGGCCTAAGGTTCACTCACAGAGCCTCACAGAGCCCAATGACTGCATTTGGCCACTCTCCCCCCATATTCCTCTAAAGTGACTTTGTGATTGTTTGTTTTCTTTCTTTACATAATATCTAAGCTGTGCATCCTCTTCAGAATAATAGTGCTCTCTGGGAAGGCTCTCAGAAGTGCTAATGGTAGAATATCAAGTGTCCTTGATCTGTGGCATGAAAGTACCCTAGTGACAGAGCAGCAAAGCCCTGGAAATTTTTACCATTGGGAGGTTTTTTGTGTAGGTGCTTGTTTAGAATCTGCACAGGATGCACAGCCTGAGCCTAGTTCCAAAAACAATCAGTGGAGTGTGCTGGCTTCCATGTTCTTCTAAATTAAATTCTAAATTTTAAAGGAACTGTCCAAGATATTGCTCCCAGATGCTGCACTTAGTGAACAGGGTTCAGCATTTTTGATAGCTCAGCCTGACTGACAGCTTGTCCTGTTTTGGTCTCAGCATGAGGCCAGACCCCCAGAAAGGGAATGCAGGAAGATACGGAAATAGAGTGACGCGTGGCTTACCAGCAAGAAGGTTGAAGCAGGAAAGTCAGTTCAGTCTAATAAGCTTATTGCACAGGCCCTGGCAAAAGGGGTGTGATGGGAACAGGAGGCAGCATAGAACACATCTTACTGGTCAGGAGAACACCGCCGCAACCACCAGAAGTTCCCATTCTATTCTGGATGTGTCTCAGAGGGGGCGATTTTCAGGAACGGTTTAGAAGCGTTCCTGAAAATTGTCCCCTCTGGGACGCATCCGGAACTCAATGTGAACTGGCAGTGGCAGCAGCAGCAGCGGTAATCTCCTGTGCAGTAAGATGAATTCTGTGCCACCTCCCATTCCCATCACATCCCTTTTGTAACGTGACAGGCCCGTTCCAGGGCCTGTGCGATAAGCTTAAGTGTTACACACAGTCCAGCAATAAATCCAGGCAACAGTCCAAAGGGAGAACTGAGAATGTCATCAGTAAACAGAGCAAGGCCAAACTGCATGGGCAGGATCGAATGTTGCTTCAACAAAGGTCAGTTGTCAGCAATCCCTTCCTGAGGCTATTTATGGTCTGTCAGCCACCCACAGGTGCTGTTTGTTTGCTGCACATTTTAGACACAAACACTCAGAGTGACTCCCCCCTCCTTCTCTTGATTTCACTCTTCTGGGGTAGGTACTGCCAGGTCTTTCTGCTTTATCACACTAGGGGGCAAACAGGATTTAAACGAGAGTTAAACGAGAGTTAAACATGAAATGCCCTATGTTTATCACAGGACATTTCTTGTTTAACTCTCGTTTAAATCCTGTTTGCCCCCTAGTGTGATAAAGCAAAGACCTGGCAGTATCTACCACAGTGTGATAAAGCATTATGTATCCATCCATGTCCACAACAGAGAGCTGACTCCCACTCTGTCTCATGCACTAGCATGTCTCCCTGACATACTGTCCCTTGTCTGGGTGCTCACTGTCCGTGTCAGAGTCTGCACCAGGGTTCTGGAGGTAGGGCATGACACACTTTCCATGATAAAAAGAAGTTTTTTGGGGGGGCATCATGGAAGTACATGTATATGTGGCTAGCCACAGCCCCACCAATAAATAAAAGAGAAACACTAATTCTTGATGTAGAACATTGTCCCTGGGCCTCATTGCAGTAACCCCCCCCCCCCCCCAAAGCAACAGTGCTTGGTATCCATTACTTCCATTAAGAATGCAGGTAATGCACTCAAGCAGTGCAGATAGGAAATATACTCAATGGTGTTTTGCCCTCAGCCAGCTCATTACTATCTGTCTTCACTCTGTCTCAGTATGCATGCTCCAGACCAGGTTCCAAATCACTTCTATCCCATGCGATCTAATTCTGAGGGGTGTTATGTTCTGAATGCTATGGCCATCTAGGATTTCTGAAGTTCTTTATTCAAATAATCCCTGCATCCTTCTCAGAGAATTCTTTATGCAAAACCATAGCAACAGACCCACTCACAGTATGGCTTGAAGTACAAGTATTCAATTTTACATATAAGGAGAATTAGCTGATTTTATAGATGTGGTGCAGTGGTTTGGGTGTTAGATTAGGACTCTGGAGACTAGGGTTTGAATCCCCACTCATCCACAGAAACCCACTGGGTGATGTTGGACAAGTTACATTCTCTCAGCTTCAGAGGAAGACAATGGCACTGCCCCACCCCAAACAAATCATGTCAAGAATATCCCATGATAGGTTCAATTTATGATGAACATAAATTGGAAATTATTTGAAGACACACAATGACACAACAACATTGCCATGGGAATAAGACTGAAAATTAGCAACAGAAGCAGAAGCCAGATAGGGTGTGGAAGGTAAAGAGTTTGCAAATAATGTGACTGATGATGACTAAGGAATGATGAATAATGAAAGCATATAGCAAAGCCAACATTACCTCTCTGCTATGAGAGACAGAACTGAAGCCAAGTTCTTCCTTTTGGTATATGCCCATCGACTCTGGTCCACTGATGTCTGATCTCCATCAGGATTAGTGGTATGGGCAGCATTTAGGTTAGATAATTTTGTCAGAATCATATGCAGGCTAAGCCGAGATTCAACAGGAGATGAGAATGGTTGTTTATCTCAAACAACAACAAAAAGATCCACATTTCTCTCTGCTTGGGGGCCAGCCCATAATATAGGAAAGGCAACCTGAGACAAGCCAACTGTAAGATCATCAGTACAGTAGAAGCAGAGGGAGGCACTCACAGCGTATGCAATAAAGCAGTTCAGTGAATCCATATTTTGTACTGTGACAGAAATCTGTCACACAGAAAAGGCCAGCTAAAACTGGATGAGAAAATCTTTTTTTTTTTTTTTAAATCAGTTTAAATTTTTCTTTCACAGTATGGTGAAGGGGACCTCCATGTGCACATATAAACACTTGATCGTTTCAAAACCTCCAAGATCAAAGTTTTGAAAGATAAGAGGGGGAGGGAAGAACTTAAAAAGTATGAATTAAAACATTGGGGGAAGCAGGGGGAAAGTAAAGAAAAGGAGTCTGAGGACTCCTGAAACATCTCTCACACATTTCATTATCACCCGTGAGCCACTAGGATGCCTGGCGTTAAAGATGAACAGCTCCAAAATGATGGTTTTGACTTTAAAAAAAAATAGAGAAATGATGAGTAAGTATTTGGGTTTCCCTGGGGCACATCACCCCACAGACATCATACCCATGCTCTCAGCATAACACCTTAAAAACTGGGTTGAACTGAAGAAAAAGTGAAATGTCTGTGAGGTTTTACGATGACACCTAGGTTGGTTGGGAAAAAGTTCCGCTCACATACCTTCTACAATTTCTCATATGGCCCAATGGTTTTTATTTTTTTAAAAAATAGAAAACCCGGAAAAAATTTTTTAAAAAAGAAATCTTAAAATGGGGAAGAAAAGAAGAGGAAACAAAAACAATGTATGTTCAGACCACCCCTGGGAAATCCCACACATTGTTCACAATTGTTTCCATGGCCACAGATCTCCAATTTTAAAAACTAAAATAAAGTTGAAAAATATTTTTAAAAGCTAGTAAAGATATTTAAGACTTTTGGCCATTCAAATTCACAAATCAAAGCTTTCTGATTAAACAATGTGCTGTCAATCTCCTGTATCCCTTTCTTATCCTGAGCATACCTAAACCAACCCCTCCTCTTTGATATCAGAATTGCTACCCACTCAGCCTCTATGATCCTAATGTGGGTGCCATTATGTGAAAGCAAGCAGGTCACGTTGGCTAGCTTAGGAGTTGACAAGAGGATTTATGTTCCGGACATGTCAGAGGAGGTGAGGAAGAGTCTGGCTATGAAACAGTAGGATGGATCCTGTCCGAGTAAACAACTCCATCTACTTGCCACCTTAAGCTGTCCTCGTGCAGGAATACACCCATTCACAACCCTGGGAGACCCCACTTCAAAGTGTCAGTTACACATATCAAAAATTTTGACCATTTGGGCACATTGACTCTCTGGATTTTGCCCCAGGGAACAATTTTCCTATAAATTGGGGAACGTTTCCTTTGTTTAGTTGGATTAGCTTGGTTTGCAGGCCCATATTAATCAGCCCCCCTCACTATTGCCCATTATTGTCATATTGCTGTCACTTTTTGCCTAGTTGTTTTTAACTGTTATTCCAGTTAAATGTTTTTATTGTTATTATTTTGTATTGATGAGATGGAGGGTAGAAGGGTGGAGTTTTTAGGGGACTGTTTTGTTGTTATTTTCTGTGACTTTTGTATTTGGAATTTTCCTTGCTGTTTCTCATCTCAATCCTCAAATGGGAGAGACAGGATACAAATAAATAAATATATTATTGTTATTATTGTTATTATTATTATTCCTTCTAGTTATGTTAATCAGGCCAGCAGTCAACAGAGAACTTCATAGAACATAAATGTGTAACCAGGACAGGAGCTCTACCTTAAGGTTGGCTCTCCCCTAGGGGGATTAAATATCAGCTCAAAGTATTGGCTGGGTTATGCAGCCCTGGGATCATCTTTATGTATACCAAGATTGGAGGCAAGAAGAACCACAGAGACAAATCCTCAATGAGTTGTTTTTTATTTAAAAGGTGGAAACCAACACACACTCTTAACAATCACTCACACAAGCACACAAGAACTGCTGCATGCTCCTGAACCCTAGTATAGCTGCCAGGATGTCACTTCCTGGCAGTATGTACCAGACCTATATTCTCAAACAAATACTTAGGCCTTGATCAGTTAAGGACATTATCTGTAGATGTAAAATAAAGCAGATTTTGTAGCTTTTATGGCCCGGGGAGTCTGGAGGAGTCAACGTCCACAAACACAGCCTTGGAGATATAGCATATCACCCCAGAGCTGCACTTTGTGCACAAGCTGCACTTGTTCAACAGTAGTTGAGGAATTTATATTGCAACCCTTTCAAAATGCAGGAAGTTCTTTTGCCCTGCACAATACAACTAGGATCTCCTACACTGTGGTGGATTCTAGAGGAGTGGTAGATTCTAGACATCATTGCAAGATTTCCAGTTTAGAAAGGGTACTTAGAAGTGTCAGCCAGAGAGTTCCAGTGCCTCATCAACTACTAACCCCAGAATTATAGGGGATGCAGTCATGGCAAAGTAGATTCATGGCACCATAACTGTGTAGTGTGAGACAGTATACTAATGGATCTTGTAATACTTTTGAGACCAAGAGGCTAAACAGACTGGCTTGAAACGCCAGTGTGGGGGTGGCATTGGGACATGGCATTTGGACGACACACACCCTGACGCCATCCGCACACTGGCATCACAGTGCTCCTTTGGCAGGAAGGAGCGCTGAAAAATGCCACCACAGCAGCAAAGGCACCTTTTTGCTGGCTCTAAAAGGAGTGGCCCTGAAGCACCTGATTGGGGCCATGCATTTGCCACAGCCCCAATCTGGTGCTGAAAGCAGCAGCTGGATGCCCCTTTATTGAGGCAGTCTGTAGAGCTCTTGACTGAAGCTGGTACTGTGAGCTTTCATAGATTTGAGCCTACTTCCTCAAATACATGTATGTAAACACATATACCTCAGATGCTTCTACATGCATCTGAGGAAGTAGGCTCAAGTCTAGGAAAGCTCATGCTACCAGCATTTTAATTTCAGTTAATGTGAAAGGTGCTACAAGATCCCTTTGTATATTGATTTTCCAGATTAACATCGCTATGCCTTTGGATGCAACAATCATGTGTAGTTTGAAAGGGCCCATGCTCAAGAAATAGCATGTGGAACAAAGCTAAAGTCTTTGGCCTTAGGTGATTGTACTTCCAATTCATATGTTCTGAGTGTGGTAGTGGACTGAGCAAAATGCCTGAAAGTTTTTTTATGAAGGGGTAATGTTGTGTTATCTATCTTGAGCAGTCAGTTTTGGAAAGAAACAACAAAGCTTGCAACAAAGAAGATTTTACCAATGGTAAGCACTGGTAAAACACTGGTAAAACATTTAGAAAGTACATGTGTGTGAAAGCCTGACGAAATTCCTAAACGTCAGGAAATCGTCCACTCGCCTCCAGCATCCCTGAATCATTCGGGGAGCAGCAATTTCCCATTAATGGAAACTTTGTGATAATGTTGTTAGCCACCCCGATTGTTCTCAGAGGGGCGGGATACAAATAAATTATTATTATTATTATTATTATTATTATTATGAGAAATGACTGCTCCCGAACAATTCAGGGACACTGGAGGTGAGGGGATGATTCCCTGACATTTAGGAAGTGCAACAGGCTTTCAAACACATGTGCTTCCTAAACTTTTTACCAGCATTTTTCCAGTGCTTACCCCATGTTATAACTGGAGTCTGTGAACATCTAGATGGTAATGCCATAATCACAAAAACTCAACACGGGTTTCAGAGAAACAAGTCATGCCAGACAAATCTAATCTCTTTCTTTGATAAAATTACCAGCTTGGTAGATGAAGGGAATGCTGTGGATATAGTATATCTTGATTTCAGTAAGGCCTTTGACAAGGTTCCCCATGACATTCTTGCAAACAAGCTTGTAAAATGTGGGCTAGACAAAGGAACTGTTAAATGGATCTGTAATTGGTTGAATGGCCGAACCCAAAGGGTGCTCAACAATGGCTCCTTTTCATCCTGGAGAGAAGTGACCAGTGGGGTCCCACAGGGCTCTGTCCTCGGCCCAGTGCTATTCAACATCTTTATCAATGACCTGGATGACAGAATTGGGAGCATACTTATCAAATTTGCAGATGACACCAAATTAGGGGGAATAGCTAATACCCCAGAGGACAGGATCAAGATTCAAAATGACCTGAATAGACTAGAAAGCTGGGCCAAAGCTAACAAAATGAAATTCAATACAGAGAAATGTAAGGTATTGCACTTAGGGCGGAAAAATAAAATGCACAGATATAGGATGGGTGACACCTGGCTGAATGAAACTACGTGTGAAAGGGATCTAGGAGTCCAAGTAGACCACAAGTTGAACATGAGTCAACAGTGTGATGCGGCAGCTAAAAAGGCCAATGCTATTTTGGGCTGCATTAATAGAAGTATAGTGTCTAGATCAAGAGAAGTAATAGTGCCACTGTATTCTGCTTTGGTCAGGCGCCACCTAGAATATTGTGTCCAGTTCTGGGCGCCACAATTCAGAAAGGACATTGAGAAACTGGAGTGTGTCCAAAGGAGGGCGACAAAAATGGTGAAGGGTCTGGAAACCATGCCCTATGAGGAACGACTTAGGGAGCTGGGGATGTTTAGCCTGGAGAAAAGAAGGTTAAGAGGTGATATGATAGCCCTGTTTAAATATTTGAAAGGATGTCATATTGAGGAGGGAGCAAGCTTGTTTTCTGCTGCTCCAGAGAACAGGACCCGGAACAATGGATGCAAGATACAGGAAAAGAGATTCCACCTGAACATTAGGAAGAACTTCCTGACAGTAAGGGCTGTTCGACAGTGGAACGCACTTCCTCGGAAGGTGATAGAGTCTCCTTCCTTGGAGGTCTTTAAACAGAGGCTGGATGGCCATCTGTCAGGGGTGCTTTGATTTGGATTTCCTGCATAGCAGGGGGTTGGACTGGATGGCCCTAGTGGTCTCTTCCAACTCTATGATTCTATGATTCTATGATTCTATGATTCTATGATTCTATGGTATGAAAGAAGATGGGAAGGTGCTAGGAAAGTTACTTTCATGTGCTTGGAATCCTTCAACCAGCATGACCACTGGTTTTCCTGTTTACCAATTTCTGATAATTAAAACACAACAAAGTAACTTTTTAAAGCTCTAGTGTATGTGTGTGTGTGTGTGTGTGTGTGTGTGTGTGTTTCTACATCTGTATGACTACTGATAGCTGTATCACTGTATCCTTATCAATGACTGGTGGAAACAAGAGCTCCTTTCATATATTTGCCATGCCTACAATGAACACATATGGGGCAGTGCCATAATGGCAGCATGTTCTGCTCTAGCCCTGACCTGTGTGAATTCATTATACGAATCAAAAAGACTTCCACTTGAATAACAGTATGCATGGACGACTTTGTGGATTTGAGAACCCTGAAAAAGCAGAATTTCTGCTCCACCCCCACACATTCACCTCACATATCTGAAAGGGGTACATTCTTCTGTAAATAACCAGAATGTCTAACAAACAGAAGTAACTAATACGGAGAGTCTCAGTACAGAAGAAGGAGAAAAAAATCAGTGTGAAAACAGAATGAAGTGCTTTGAGATCTTCCATCTAGTCTTTGAACTCTTCTGAATGTGCATTACTTCTAGACAATAATTGTCATAGAAGTATCCTTGTTACAGAATGCTTTGATCATTATCATCAATGCTTTTATAAGGAAGAACAGCATTCCTATTACAAATGAAACTAACCTAGAAATGAGATGTGATGGCAATGGATCCAGCTCACACTTGTTATAATTATTTTAACATGTCTTGCTTTATGCTCACATTCTTTATTCCTTTTCTTCAAAAAATAACTGAAGGAGGGGGATGAATGAAAGGAAAACATGGGCAGCATATTCAAGCTTAAATCAGCACTAATAATTCATGGATCACAATGAAAATTATTTCTTTTAGTACTGGAAGTTAACATTTGAATATAAGAATACGATGTAAAACCGATGAAGATATTTGCAGTTTCTGAATTTTATATGACATAATATTTGATGACCAACCATGTAAAAATGGGTGAAATAAGAACTACTTTATTTGATCTAAAACCTATTTAAGTTTGTTGAACCTGGAAGGAAGTGAGAAAGGGAGCAACCTGATGTGAGCTCAGCTGAATCGAGGTGTCAGCCCCTGACTAACTCCTTAGCCTTTATTTTGGTGAAACAATTGAACTCATAAGGCTGTCTAATATTTGGGTTGCTCCCCATCCAACCATATACTGGAAAGCAACCCCAAGGTACTCCCCTGCAAGTCCCACGACTTTATAAGTGACAGCAAAACACTGACGTATGCTTGTTCTTCCAACATATGCCATCTAACAAGAAAACAAAGGTAATTTGTTTTTAATTGAAACCAGGACTCAAACCAGATAGGAATGGATCAAGTTAATCAGTCTTATCCAAGAGAACCTGGAGTTATCCAGCTACTGTACTCCAGGAGTTATCCAGCCACTACCAATATTTACTATGAATTTTAATTGCAATACTCCAACTCTCTTGTGGATTTTCTTCAAAATTCATCTCGTTTGGTGATGAGTTGCAAGACTTTTTCGGTTTCTTTTCTCAAATGGAAAGCATCCAATTTAAATAGCATTTGTGTTTGTGTCTTTATTTGCACAGTGTATTTTATGTATGCAACTTTTGTACATTGAATAAAAATTGTTTCTCCATAGTTTTTTTTTAAAAAAATATGCTCATTTTAACCAATTTTATTTAAAAATATGAACATCATTTTGTGGGTATTTTTATTTCTCAGAAATGAACACCCTGTAAGTTGCACAAATGTGTCAGTGCTCAAGGTGACATGCACATTTGTTGTAAAAAGTCTTGCAAGGTGTGGAAAAGGTACTTTCATTGAGACTGTTGAATATGACAGAATTTATTTACATCCTCACTATGGGCTCAGGCATCTTGACAAAATTATTAACATCCAGCTGATATTTCTTACAATAGGAGGAGGACAGTTGTTATAAGAGTAGAGTAGCCTGTTTTTATAATTATCATAATGGAGATTTCACTAGGATTGAAGACTCAGTGGTATCATGTATGGTTTTCCTCATGTCACCTGATTTCCCAGGTTGGACGGGACCATTGCTGCCACTTTCTTAATGACTCTTTAATCATTTTCCAGATCTTGCCATTCCATTCCAAGTTCAGCTAAGGAAAGGGACTTTGGAAGTGATTTAAGCTGCAGTCCTATACCCATGACTCAGAATGTATTTTCCATCAAACTCAATGGTATTTATTTCTGAGTGTGTATGTATGGGATCATGGTATTACTTTCCTACCCAAGCTTATGGTCTCTGGAGTGAATCCTTGCTGGATCAAGAATTGCAGGATAGCTTATTTATCAAACTGAAGCTACAGAATGCTTTTAGTCATGACATCTTTTTTGTATGTCTCTGAGATTCAGCAAATGGTTACAGTGGAGGAGAGAATTCTGCTTGTTTGTCAATATCTTGTACTTTTCTGCAGTAGTTTGATGATTGGTCCAGGTTGCCATTGTGGAATTGCTGTAACAGAGATATCAGCAGGATAGAAGAATCAGTTGTTTTGCTTATGGTCTTGGTCATGTAGCCTTATATTTTAACAGAATTACTGTCCTCTTTACATTGGACTTGGAGTCTTATTGTCTAAAATAAGAGGCAAGAATGCTGATGAGGAATGCAATGGAAGTTTTAAAAATTGGATTACAATCCAAAGATAATTTGTCTTGTGAAGGACTGTTCTGTAAAGACTAATTGTTTTGTATAACATTAGGTGCTAGAATAATAATAACAAACACAAAACCAGTTTGCATTATTAAATATTATATATTTACTACACATGGAGAAAAGAGGACAATTAATGTGTATCTGTGTTAATGACATAGGAAAATATAATTACAGCAAAACCTCACTCTAATCAGTGTCTCCGAATTTGAGATCTACTGCTATATTGTGATGCATTATAATGAAGAATAGCATAAAAACAGGACAATCAATTGAACAACAGTATTAACCCAGATATTACAAAGAAAAGAAGTTGAATTACCACTAAATGTAGAGTCACATGGCTCAAAAGAAAAATAAAGCAGAATAAATTAAGCCAGCATTACGAATTAAACAATGAAGCTCATCTAGAGTACAAAAGAAACTTTGTTAACTATGCGTGAATGAAATGCAGTGATCTTTGTTTTTAGTAAATGTCCTAGGGGAAGCTGAAGTGGAGATGAAGAAGCCGTGCATCTCCAGCACAGTTAGATCCTAGGAAGAAGGAAGGAAGGAAGGAAGGAAGGAAGGAAGGAAGGAAGGAAGGACTACAGTATAACCAGAAACCTACCAGTGAATACAAGCCCACATCTGTGTAACTACCTCTTCATAGATTCTTTTAGATTTCTTTATTTGTGGTCAACACTTTTAGCTCACTAACTTCTTCATTACTGCGGGACCAGCCCTACAATTAGGGAGAATGTCACCTCAGGCATTGAATCTGGGGTGTCATGAAAGGCCAGCAACAAATGGTTAGTTATTAAAGTTGCAATTGGAATTTTCTAGGATGGGTAGATGGAATTTTTGCCTCAAGTGCCAAATTAATTTGGTTGGCTTTGGGTACTATGTGCCTTGATTTGAGTGGTGTGTGTTGGGTTGCGCTTTTCTGCCCAGCATCATGCAGAAAAGGATCTAGAGCTAGGCCTGTGTTTCTATCAGCATATTTTTAGATTTTAGGGTTGGCATAATGATTTAGAGCTCATATAGCTAATGGTTTTTCATTTTAAAACTACATGTAACCTGCCATTGCCTTTAATGGTAGATTTTAATGTGTACTCATCCATTTATAAACCTCAGTGGCATGATAAAATGATTTTACAACAAAATAATAGATCTGTTTAATTATTAACAAGAGAGGAAAGCCAAGAAAGCAAAGTAAACCCCAAAAAACAAAAAGACCATTACATGTCTTAGAGTCGAACCTAAGAGTTATTTTGGGCAGTGTTACGGTTAATTGTGAGAAAGTGAGTCAGAATACTTTAGCATTCTCTCTCACACACCCCTTAAAAGCAACAACAAAACTTTAATAGGAGGAGCAAGTGAGAAAATGTGATCACATACTCAATTTTTTCCTCTTGCTGGGAATTTCTATCACTTCAAACCTCAGTATATCAGCTGACACAAAGTACAGTAATACACAAATCTCAGGATAAAAGTATACAAATCTCAGACACATGAATGCATATATATATATATATATATATACATACATAACATGCACAGAGACGTTTCTATTCACATCTTATGCAAGAGCTGTGGCTTAGGAATCTATTTGTGTTTGAATGTTATTTATTGTAGACTATTTGTATTTGTCTTTATAATTGTATTTGCAGTAAACATATTTGCTAGGATTCTGAAGGATATACGTGGATCCTGCTATTTCAAATGAAATTAGCAATCTTTCCTGTAGCCCTCCATGCACCCTTAAACCCTACTCCAGAGGCCCAAAGAACCCTCTAGAATGATGGAGGGAGGTTGCAACATTCAGGGCTGCAAAGGGAAGGGGAATGGAGAAAATCCTGATTCCCAGTGGATACAGAAGTACGCCTATTGAATCGTGGCCATTATGAATAAAAATGAATAAGAATTTCAGTTATGTTCATTTTTTTGACTTATAAATTACAAAAAATTGCACATTTCTTCATATATTGATTGGAAATAAATTAAGATTTTTTTTAAAAAAATTCAAGGGTAGAAGAAGCTGAAATTAATAGGTGCATCGATCTTATTCTAAGCTTAACTCTTTAAAGTTAAGAGTTCAAACTTATAAATTTGAACTCCTGCATATTCAGTTTTGTTAGTGACCAAATTACAAAGGCCCAAGTATGCTAGAAGCACCAGATCTGATCTTGGAAGCTAAACAGCACCTACCCTGGTTAGTATTATGATGGGAAACCACCAATGGATAACAAGTGTTGTAAGTTATATTTCAGAAAAAGGAACTGGCAAAACAACCTCTGAATATCCCTTGCCTAAGGAAAACCTATGAATGTCATGGGGTTCACCATAGTCAACAGGTGACTTGAAGGCAGGCATACACAACCGAGAGAGAGAGAATGCCACCTCTCTTTTTCTTCCACTCTCCACATATTTAAAATTTGTATGGCTGGCATGTATTACATAGTTCATTTTAAAAAGTATTTACCATCATTCACAAATTTCTTGCTATTAGAGATGGAAAAAACCTGATGTTTCAAACACTGAATGTAAAAGAAGTGGAAACTAACATGTTTTCCCATTTGACAAATCAATAAAAATAGTTTTATATGCATTGTTGGTTAAATCCCTGTCCCCAAATGTTTATTTGATTTATTCAGATAAGACCAATATGCTGAAAATGCAAGGTGTGCATTTCCTGTTGACTGCCACTGTGGAGTCACTTGGATAGATCCCGGTTTCTTCACCAATAATGGCCAGGTTGATATGGTGTGGCAGATGGTAAATGGTTATAAAATTTGTCAAAAATGCAATATGTACATTACATGGAGCAAGATTCAAATCAATATTCCTCTAATGGAGATAACCTAAGAAGCAGCACACACCTATTCCTTCTTCAGAAAGGTGAACAAAACAGATTGCCCTGGATCTACCGGAGAAAAGTTCATACTCTTCAGCCAGCTAAACATGAGATATTACAGTGATTGCAAACTATGTGCATGAAGAAGACACCATGCATCTATTATCCTTATAACAACATTGTGGGATAGATTAAGACAAAAGGGAGCAAATGACCCAAAGCTGTCAAGTTAGGCCTGGTACAAATGGGCGGGAAGTACTGTTCTGGCACTGAATCTAGGGTTCAGGAGCGCACAGTGACTGCACACTCCAAAACCCTAGTCTTTGATGGTGGTGCCATAATGGTGGCCTCCTGTCCATATGGTGGCCACCATCATGATGCAAGTGCAGCGGCCACACGTCACAATGCTGCACTTGTGTCATCGACGCATGCCAGTGTGCCAATGGCATGGTCATGGCACCCAGCGCACGCAGGTCCTGATAGAGACTATGCTGTTTGGCTGCTGCAGTCTCCATCAGGAGTAAAAATGGGTGGCTCCAGTCCGCTGTCGAGCCCCTAAGTTTCTTGGTTCAGTAAGAACTAGAACCTGGTTCTCCCCAGATCCAGCCCAACATTCAAATCACTACGCCACACAGATTCTCTAGATTCACATCTAAATGGCAACCTGATGGTTCTTTAAAAGTCTCTGATACATCAAAGAAAACCCAGCATACATTAAAAAAACATAACAAGTTCAACACGCCAATGTGGTTATATATTTGCACCCTATCAGCTGTTCTCATTCTTTATACCTTAGCTAAACTCATTCTAAGTAAGCATCTTATCAGCCTTGACTTTCAATCATGCTGAGTGAATCCAGGCTGATCCATTGACATTGAAAATGATTAGAAAATGCACCACTGATCTTTGTAGCAGGTTGCCACTAGGTTCAGATCAACAGATTTTAACTACTTCCTCAGACAGGCTTGGCTCTACCATTAGTCAAAGTGAGGAAACTGCCTCAGGTAGTAGAAGCAGGGGGGCTGGAGAATCTGTTCTCCATCTGTTCCTCTTTAGGTGTTTGGCATTCTCTCCTGAAAGACAAAGCCATGGATTCCATCACACAGTCTACCTTGTACCTTTCATACTAGTCTTCTGCCTATGGGTGTTGTGGAAGAATGTATCCCATAGGCAGAAGAAAGTAAGGTTCACCCGCAAGCCTTGTGGGGTTCTGTATGTGGTCACTGTGCACACAGCATAATGTTTCAGACCAACAAACACATCAACATCAAACACAGTGCTTGAAAAGTAGCTTTAATGATTATAGTCTGAACATTCTTTTCTATTCTACAAAAAAAAAAAAAAAACCACAACAACCTACTACACATATTATTGTACTTTTTTATCACCAAGGCACGCTATAGAAATTTACTAGCTTAATTTTCATTTTATTTATTTGGATTTCAGTGGAGCCAGGACTTCATAAACTGATTTGTGGTAAAGAAAGACAAGGGCCCCATTTCATTTTCTAAAGCATGTGGGTTGCAAATCATATTTAGACGTTTACTGAAAAACTATAAGGGAATGCACATTTACATAAGTATAAATATTATTTCTGCTTTTTTAAAAATAACATTTTATATATCTGGCTTGTATGCTCAAATAAAAAAAAACTTAACTTTTGAGTGCCTTGCTCTCCTTTGTACATAATCTCTCTTCCCTTCCACCATGTATTGATTTCCCATTGTAAAGTGCAACCTGTGACTGCACTTTGCAAGAGGTTCTCTCACACATTTCGATTAAGTGGGACAATGTGGTTGTGTTTTCCATTTACACCTGAAAAAAGAACTAACATGACTGAAGAAATCATTATTAATATCTACAAATGGAAGGAGGTGAGACAGAGTGGCAAATAAAATTTCAGTAGAGCACATATTCCTTGTCATCTTTTATTCACCTATTACTGTACTAGGTATCATAGAAAAAATATATATGCATGATACATAGGTACTGTGGTGGTAATAGTCAAATGCGTTTAGGTCCATACACTAGGTCCACCTGTTCCTCCCTCTACTTCCTTCTCTCTCTTTCTTTTTCTCATATACTCATAGATGCACACCTCAAACAAGTATTAACAACATCATCTTACTAAGAGTGTGAGATCAATTTTAATTGTTGCAATCTGAGAGAAGAGAAGGACTTCATCAACCAAGGTGCTTGCTTGAGAGAGTGGTGTTCAACCAAATGCAGGAACTATGGGATGAAAAGAGTTATCTAAACTCATTTCAATCTGGCATCAGGCCTGGACATGGCACAGAAAGAGTCTTGGTTGATGACTTCCTTCTTCTTAACCTCTTGGTGGCTTTCAGTACCAGAAAATAGGATATCTTCCTGGAATGGTTCAGTGAGTTGGGCACGGGAGACAGTAACATTGAGGGAAGAAATTGGTGTGCTTGATCAGATTCTTGGGGCTTAGGGGAGCCTGACTTGGTTGATTTATTTTTCATGTTAACAGTCATATTTTATATCCATAATGGTTCTAGTGTTGAACTGGGACATGGGAAATTCAATTCAAGTTCCCATGGAATCATGGATGATCACTCACAATCTCTCAGCCTGACCTAGCTCACAGGTCATTGTAAGGCCATGTAGGGATAAAGTATGTAGAAGGAGAGTAATTTACACTGCCTTGAGGTCTTTGTAGGAAAGGAAATGTAGGAAAGTGGAGCAATCAATTAATCAACTATGGGCTTTTGAACCGCCCATGTCTTCTTTTTGAACTGTCCATCTTTTCTTGTGACTGTCCATTTTTGAGTTGGATTCCCATTATAAAAACCCCTGGTGACAGTGGAAAGCAGGTTCACACAGGTGTAATCTGCACTGCAGAAATAATGCAGTTTGACCCAGCTTTACCATTACTGGGTGATGCAAAACCATTAGGAACAAAATCATCTTTAAATGACTTATATTATTTTTGCTACAGTTTTAGATTATGTTTGATAAACCTCCTGGATAATTCAAATTCAAATTACTGTAACTTTTTCTGGCTGGCCTTTCCTACGGATTACCCTCCTTAACTGAAACGACCAAATTCACATGGGAGCAAGTGAAGGATTATCCTTAATATCAAATTCTCAAATACCTGAATATCACAACATCTTAGGGAGAAGAGGGTTCCTTCTAACAGGCCATATCCTGCACATAATCCAACCTATTTTCCCTAACCTAACACAATATGTGGATGTCTTGGTTCATTGCCTTTAAGCTTCTAAAGTGACTTGGTTTTGTAAAAGGGTATTGGAATACTTGATGTTGTCATGACTTAAATGAAGCAGACCTGGATCTGAACAGGGCCTGTATAGGAAAGACCAGTGGGAGAACCATGTAAGCTATTTTGATCTGTTTAGAATAAGATAATACAACTTTTTAATTACTTTTGCTGTTGCTTGTTTTTAACAGCCCTTAAGTCGATCTCAGCCCGTGGCAACCTTGTAGATGAGACATCTCCAAGACTCCCTGTCTTCCACTGTTCTGCTTAGTTCCTGTAAACTCATACCCATGACCACCTTAATAGAGACCATCTATCTTGTGTGTGACCTTCGTCTTTTTCTACTACCCTCCACCTTTCCTGGCATTATTGGGGTTTTTTTCCCCCCAATGTTTCAGGCCTTCTCATGATGTGTCTAAAGTATGATACCCTCAGTTTTGTCATTTTGGATTCCCTGGAGATTTCTGGCTTGATCTCCTCTAGGACCCATTTGTTCGTCTTTTTGGCTGTCCACAAAATCCTCAGCACTTTTCTCCAGCACCACATTTTGAATGAATTGATTTACTTCCTATCTTCTTTCTTAACTGGTAATAGGAATATTACCAGTTAAGAAAGAAGATAGGAAGAAAATCAATACAATGGCTTGTGCTCGGTTGTATATCTTTGCATGTGAGGATCATTTCTAGTTCTTTCATAGTCAACCCCCTTCCCCCACATTCTTAATCTTCTTCTGATTTTCTTTCTCCAATCCTGATTTCTATCACTGTTTCATCACAGGTATGAGGACTCTTTTACTATTTCTATTTCTTCATTGTCTAGGTTGCCAAGACCATCAAAAACGGGCCATTCCGGTCTCCCTGGCCAGGGAGTTCCAGAGTCTGAATGGGCTGGCTCCTCCTTACTTATCACATCTTCTTTCCCTGTACCTTCCCACTCGTGCCCTCAGTTCTGGCAACCAAGGACTATTGTCTTAGCCAAGGTTTTCTACTTCTGCAGCTCAGATCTCCCCCTTTTCTTTGGCTGCTCCTCACTCCTGAAACCTCCTTCCCTCCCGAGTAGTGTTTTGACAAACCAATTTTTCTTCTTCTTGTCCATCAAGAACTAGATGTGATTTTTTTTTTAAAAAAAAATATTCTTTTCAAAAGTCACACTTTCAAAAGGTTATTTTTCCCTCCCTGTATTTTTCACAGATTTCTCAAATGAAAATAAAAGATGTGGGAGGGGAACATTTACACTAATTACCTGACATTTCAAACTTATTTAGCAATATTGGTTAGTATTAGAGTTGATGCTGTCAATGGAGATTAGCGTATGGCTTTAAAGGACCTTATCCCCGATGGGATAAAGATGCATTTAATTTTCAAAACAGGTATTATTACATTCAACCATGGCTAGGAGAATGCAGCCCGTATGCAGCCTGTATGACAGCTGGGCTTATCCTGCACCTTTTCAAAAACAGGATTTTCCCATTTTTGAAAAGGCACAGAGTAAGCCTGGCTGGCATCTGGGCTGTTTACAAATTGTACTCACCCAGCCGTGGGTGAATGTGATAACACCCATTTTAAAAATTAAATGCACCTTTATCCCATTGGGGGATAAGGCACTTTAAAGCCAATGTGCTAATCTCCCATGTGGATTGCAGCAGTTCAATTGGAATATCATCTGTTCCTGGTGATTTGTTTCTTCCCATTTCTCTTGCTGCAGCTTCCACCTCCCTTTTTAGAAATTGGAGTTCATCTTCATAATTCACATGGTTCTTCATTTCATGCGTCCTTCATTTTGTCATCTCTTTTAATTCTATTCTGTTCTTCACTTGAAAAGGCATACAACCATGAGATATGAGACAATGGAAGGACTTCTGCTTCCTTTTATGCTGGTGTCCACACTAGGAGCGATCGGTACTTAGAACCCCATCCAAGCAGGAAGGAAAGTGCTTGCCTCACTCTCTGATTGCATACACAAGGAGGCAAAAATGGGACTGCTGATTTAACAACAATAAATAAAATAGTACACAGTGTCTGAGTATGCAATAGAGAGCCCCCCCTCCTTGCAGTTAACTTGCACTATTCTTTTGTGCTGCTTTATTCTTAATGCTTTAATTGCTTCTGTGAGAAACAGAATTTCTAAATGATCCTGCATTCAAGAAATAAATCTTCTTTGAGACATTCACATTATCATTTCATGATTCTCACCCCAGGTTGTGTCTGTTATTTAATCTGCCTAAAGTCAGGAAGGAGGGTAGACCTATAAAGCAATGGGGCGATGAACAGAGGCTCCTAATGGAGTTATAAATTGAGAGTAATTGGTTTACGTGATTGTTATTAAATCCTATTTCAGCTGGTTAATGGAATTTTGTTTGGCAAGGGAACAGAGCCGATGTTATCAGATAATTTTCTTTCAAAATTGGCTTAAATTTTATTCTTTTGGACAAAGAGATTCTAAATAAGTGTGAAGTGGTTGCTGCTCAAATACTAAAGCGAAAAAAAAGAAGCCATCAACACTGGGAAATTACAGGACTGGCAGAAAAGTCACTTCCATTTTTCATTCTGTTTTTACACCATTTCACAACATGTGAAGTGGATTCCAAAGACAGCCGGTCAGGACTTTCCAAGCAGCCAAAATTGCATTGGAGATACAAGCCCCATTTTGCAATTGCTTAAATGGTTTCAAGTATCACATAATGAACAAATAAATTGGCTTTCATGAAAACCAGATTTGGCAGGAATGTGAGAGCATCTAGTTAAATAAGCAAACTGGGACATAATGGCGGTTCTATGCAATTTGTTGTTTTTCCAAATGTAATTGTTCTTCCAGATACAGAACGAAGGTGAAGCCTTGGTTCTTTATTAATATATAAGTTGTTTCAGGTTTGTTCTGGTTGCTGACAATTCCCAATTTAAATTACCGTATAATTTATATATTATATAGATAGATGGTATATAATAATTCTGTCTTAATTTAAAATTAGAACTAGGTTTGGTGTTGTGTATCCTTTCCTAATAAGTAGATTATTATTATTACTATTATTATTATTATTATTAGTGTTTTATGTTATGCATAATATATAATTTATATGTTATATAGATAGATAGTATATAATAATTCTGTCTTAATTTAAAATTAGGACTAGGCTTGATTTTGAGACTCCTTTTCTCATAAATATGAAATTATTATTATTATTATTATTATTATTATTATTAGTGTTTCATGTTATGTATAATATATATTAGATAGATAGATAGATATTATGCTTATTATTTATTTACTCCCATTATTATTATTGCTATTATTATTTACTCCCTTTAATATTATTATTATTATTTTCATTATTACTTTATTCTTTATTTATTCTTTTTTCCTTTTAACATTATTATTGCTATTACTGTGTTTATTATTTATTTACTCCAATTATTATTATTATTATTGCTATTATTTTTACTTTTTAATATTATTAATATTGCTATTATTTATTTTCTCCTATTGTTGCTGTTGTTGTTGTTGTTATTCCGTATACTGTTTTTACATTTAAAATTACAGTTTTAAACCACAAATTCCTAGGTCAGAAATGTTTCAGATTCTGGAAAAGTGATATATATATTATATATATATATATATATAGAGAGAGAGAGAGAGAGAGAGAGAGAGAGAGAGAGATTATAATTTATAATTCATATACAGGTGGTTTTGCCCTTCTTGTCCAAAATTCCTGGGACTAGAAGTGTTTCAGATTTTGGAATATTTGTGTTTGTGTATATATATTACATACATACATATACATATAGTATATACATATACATAATGAAACAACTTGGAGATGGGACCCTAAATCTAAACTTGAAAATTAATTTATCTTTAATAGACACCTTATATACACTTAGCCTGAAGCTAACTTTATACATAATCTTTTGTAATAATATTGTGGATGATGGGAGTAATAATATTAATAATAATAATTATTATTATTATTATTATTATTATTATTATTATATAAAATATTGTGTCCTAGAAAACTACAAATCCCAGGGTGCTGACAGCATAAAGTGGCCACCAAACTGCTTTAAATTGTACAGTGTGGATGGGATTTGTAGTTTGCTGCAAGGCACAGTCTGAAAATTACCTCCCAAAAGTCACTGAGGCCTAGCGGGCCTAACAACCAACTCCAGCCCTATTTGGACTCCATTTCCCATAATCCATCACCGTATACATAAAATAATAATAATAATAATAATAATAATAATAATAATAATAGGAGCCCTTTTTCTTTCACGTCTGAAAGGGGAAAAAACGAGGGAGAAGGCGGCATTCTTTGACCCTCAGGCTTTGAGGCCTAGTGAAACTCTTGTCTTATATAGAATATAAACAAACAATCTGTGTCTGGAGAGAAGTGACCGGTGGGATGTCCATTGAGGTTCGGCCATGGATCCTCTTCTTCGTCCTAGACAGAAGTGACCGATGGGGTGTCCGGATGGGTTCGGCCATAGCTCCTCTTCTTCTTTGTCCTGAAGAGAAGTGACCGATGGGGTGTCCACCAAGGTTCAGCCATGGCTCTTCTTCTTCTTCGTCCTAGACAGAAGTGACCGATGGGGTGTCCGGATGGGTTCGGCCATTGCTCCTCTTCTTCTTTGTCCTGAAGAGAAGTGACCAGTGGGGTGTCCACCGAGGTTCGGCCATGGCTCTTCTTCTTCTTCGTCCTAGATAGAAGTGACCGATGGGGTGTCCGGATGGGTTCAGCCATGGTTCCTCTTCTTCTTTGTCCTGAAGAGAAGTGACCGATGGGGTGTCCACCGAGGTTCGGCCATGGCTCTTCTTCTTCTTCGTCCTAGACAGAAGTGACCGATGGGGTGTCCGGATGGGTTTGGCCTTAGCTCTTCTTCTTCTTTGTCCTGAAGAGAAGTGACCGATGGGGTGTCCATCGAGGTTCGGCCATGGCTCCTCTTCTTTGTCGTGGAGAGAAGTGACCGATGGGGTGTCCGGATGGGTTCAGCCATGGCTCCTCTTCTTCTTTGTCCTGAAGAGAAGTGACCGATGGGGTGTCCATCGAGGTTCGGCCATGGCTCTCTTCTTCTTCGTCCTAGACAGAAGTGACCAATGGGGTGTCTGGATGGGTTCGGCCATAGCTCCTCTTCTTCTTTGTCCTGAAGAGAAGTGACCGATGGGGTGTCCACCGAGGTTCGGCCATGGCTCTTCTTCTTCTTCGTCCTAGACAGAAGTGACCGATGGGGTGTCCGGATGGGTTCAGCCATGGTTCCTCTTCTTCTTTGTCCTGAAGAGAAGTGACCGATGGGGTGTCCACCGAGGTTCGGCCATGGCTCTTTTCTTCTTCGTCCTAGACAGAAGTGACCGATGGGGTGTCCGGATGGGTTCAGCCATGGCTCCTCTTCTTCTTTGTCCTGAACAGAAGTGACCAATGAGGTGTCCATCGAGGTTTGGCCATGGCTCCTCTTCTTCTTTGTTCGGGAGAGAAGTGACCGGTGGGGTTTCCATCGAGGTTCGGACACGGCTCCTCTTCTTCTTCATCTAAAGAGAAGTGACTGGTGCGGTTTCCGGATAGGTTCAGCCATGGCTCCTCCTCTTCTTCATCCTAAAGAGAAGTGACAAGTGGGGTATCCATAGAGGTTCGGCCATGGCTCCTCTTCTTCTTTGTCCTGGAGAGAAGTGACCGGTGGGGTTTCCAAATGGGTTCGGCCATGGATCCTCCTCTTCTTTGTCCTAGAGAAAAGTGACCTCTGGGGTGTCCATCAGGGTTTGGCCATGGGTCCTCTTCCTCCTCCTCCTCCTCTTCTTCTTCTTCTTCTTCTTCTTCCTGGAGAGAAGTGACTGGTGGGTGTCCATTGGGGTTCGGCCATTGCTCCTCTTCTTCGTCCCAGAGAGAAGTAACCGGTGGGGTGTCCAGTTTTTGGAAATGGATAGATATAGGATGGGGAACACCTGGCTTAACAAGACTTATAAGTGTGAAAGCGATCTAGGAGTCCAAATGGAACACAAGTTAAACATGAGTCAAGAGTGTGATGCAGCAGCTAAAAAGGCTATTGTGATTCTAGACTAATAGGAGTATTTAAAAGACTGGGGGAAAGTCATAGAATACCTGAGTTCAAAATGGGGGAGAAATAAGTCAAATGAGATCAAAGAGAGTAAACTGTTCCAAATTTTATTCCACACAGAAAATATGTATTAAATACAAAGATATATGTACAGATATACAGAATAAAGTAACATAACAAATCCAGCTATCTAAACTATTATTCCATTTAAAAGATTATATATTAAAAGGTAATACCAAGATGACCCAGAAATTAACTATTACAGTTATGGAAAACAAGATAATTTATATAGATATATAAAGAAAGGATCTCAGGAAAATAAGGAAGAAAGGATGGAGTAAGGAAGAAAGGAAGGAAGGAAGGAAGGAAAGATGAATGGAAGATAAAGGAATGAAAAAGGTGGAGAGAGGGGGTCCCGGGAGAGAGGAGGGGAGAAGAGGTGCAACCCATCTGGGAAGGGGGTCAGGGCCCTCAAGGGTGGACCAGCAGTGGCCCAAGAGTGGCTGAGTTCTGGAAGGGATGGAAGAGACCCCCACAAAGGGCCACAGCCAGGCCAAGTCCCTTCTGACATGCAGGAACTCCCCATCAAAGCCCCCCTCAAGCTTTTGCTTAAGGATCCCCGAGGAAGGAAACCCCAAGGCCCTCTGAGGGAAAGCGTGGAGAATTTGTGTGATGGTCAAAGGTCACTACGGGGAGTCCATCTTGTATTATTTTCAAATTTAAAAGGTCTGAAGTCATCTGGCACATCAGGTCCATCTGGTCATCTGGTGCTCAGGGCTTGGTCAGTCTCCAGGATTTCCCTGCCAAGAAGAGAGAGACAGGGTCACCTCTCTGGACATTGTCCCTGATTCGCCCGTCTTACATTATAAAACAAAATAAGCATGAAAATAATAAAAATTAAATAATAAATAATGCATAATACATAAATAAATAAATAAATAATATTAAAACAAATTATAATAAATAAATAAATAAATAATAGGAAATAACAAAAACAAGCAGATTAAAATAAAAAATAATAATGAATATAATAAAAATAAAATTATACATGATTCATAAATGAATAAATAATAAAAATAACAAATAATAAATAAGTAATAAGTAATAATAAAAATAATAACAGATTAACACTAATAATAATACATAACAAATAATAAATAAATAATAACAAATAAACAATAAGTAATAAAAATAATACATAATAATAATATTATAACAAATAATAACAATAAATAAATACAACAAAACAAGGGCCTCCTTATGTGCCACGCTTTGCATCCCCAAACAGGAACCAGACCTGATAAATGGCTCCCAAGCGAGGGGCAAGACGATACGTATGTGCCGCCTCACTTTCCGGGATGCTTCACGTACCTCTGGAGGTGGCCATTCCCTCACCACGATCCGCCTGGGTCCTGAAATAATGGGGCGGGGAAAACAAATATTAGTAGTAGTAATAGTAGTAGTACCCTTGGTACCCCGGCCCCCCTGGACACCATAAAAAGGTGCCCTGAAGACGATTTGGACCCATGGCGACCCTCCAGATGAGGAGGATACAAGGAACAGATGCTCACCTCCTGATCTTAAATCAAGATCCACTTGGAAAATATTACCTTTCCTGGGTGTTTTCTCTTAGAACAACCTCAGGCCACGGTACGGAAGACGCCCCCTCCAGCTTCAGAGATTTTATGAAGATAAAAGAAGAATCAATTGGGACATGGAATAAACCTAAGCCCGGGAAGCCCTGAACGTATGTGCCGTGATTGCGCTTTCCGGGACGCTTTTCTTACCATGGAAGATCGTGGTGCACCGCTCACCAGAAACCTCCCGAGTTGTTGCTTTCTGAAATAGGGCAGAGAAAAATATTACTGTAGTATTATTATTATTACCCTGTAGAGTATTCTCTCTAGGAATCTTTTGGTTAAAGCTGACCATAGAGTTGCGCTGGAGGAGGACCTAGATATTCCTAGAGAGAACATATTAATCAAATCCGTGAATAATCAAATCAAATTTGGAGGGATTAGTTTGACTTCCTCCCAAATTGGGGGCCGCTTACTTGATAGTAGGACTCTCCCTTTTCTTGTCCACCTTGTTGTCTTCCGCTTCTGAATCCTGCAAAGAAAAGCAAATTTTGGAGGCAGAAGTGAGAGAAGGTTTGAGAGATTGCCCTGATCATTTTATCTCTCTTTCCTATTCCATCCCGTTGCCTTATAAAGAAGATTCCCAAAAGAGGAAGAACCCTCTTCTTGTATTTATTCCCAAATAAACATATCAAGGTATATATAATATAGATATAGAAACCAAGGCATGTAATATTGATTTTCCTACCGAGCTTTCTTCTGTCTCTTCCTCATCCCCTTCCTCCAACCCGCCATACATTCCCAGAGTCTTCCAGGTTTCCGGGAATCTGCAGTGGGGCAGGAAAAAGGGGCAAATTATTATTATTATTATTATTATTATTATTATTATTACTATTATGACAATGGTCCCTTGCTGTCTGCTGGGGCTTGGTTTCAGCATCCTCCATAAAACCCCATACACCCCACAGTCCCCTCCTTGATGCAGTCCATTCTCCGTCTTTCTCTCTTCCTCCTTCCTTCCACCTTTCCATCCCGGCATCATTTGGTCTTTTCCAAGGAGTCCTTCCTTCTTTTTCCAGATGCCTCATCTTGGCTTCTTCCAGGGAGGTTTCCAGCTTCATCTGCTCCGGGACCCCTTGCTTCGTCCATGGGACACTCAGCACTCTTCTCCAGCCCCAAATAATCTCAAATCAATGGCTTTTCCTCCTATCCTTCTTCACTGTCCATTTCTCACATCCATCCATGGCAATAACAGAGAATTGCAGTGTCTTGAATGATTGTCACTCTTGTGCCTCAGTTGCGTATCTTTGCATTTTGGGATCCAGTTCTTCCAGAGCCGTCCTTCCCATTCTTTATCTCCCATTTCTATCCATGTTTGATCCCAATATTTGTTATCTACCTATCATCTGTCCTTTACATATCCACTATCACACTATCTCTCTGTCTTTCATCTATCTATCTATCTATCTATCTATCTATGGTTCAACTTCTCCCAACCGAGAGTCATATGATATTTATATATAGATATATAAATACACACACATATATATACACACACACAAACACACCCCACTCTCTTCCATGCCCCATTCCCAGAAGGAATAAACTCTTTTAAAACGCAGGCAGGTAGACTGAAAACCCCACAAAAACCTACCTATGCTGGGCATAAATGTCTTTGACTTCCCAAAAAATGGGGGCTTACCTGGGAACAGAAACCGGCATGTCTTCCTCCTTCTTTTCCTTCTTCTCTTCGTTCTTCCCTTCCTCCTTCCCTTCCTCCTTCTCTTCCTCCTTCGCTTCCTCCTTTTCCTCTTCCTTCTCTTCCTCCTTCTCTTCCTCCTTCTCTTCCTCCTTCTCATCCTCCTTCACTTCCTCCTTCTCTTCCTCCTTCTCGTCCTCCTCTTCTTCCTCCTTCTCTTCCTCCTTTGCTTCCTCCTTCTCTTCCTCCTTCACTTCCTCCTTCTCGTCCTCCTTCTCGTCCTCCTCCTCTTCCTCCTTCTCTTCCTCCTTCGCTTCCTCCTTTTCCTCTTCCTTGTCTTCCTCCTTCTCTTCCTCCTTCTCTTCCTCCTTCTCTTCCTCCTTCTCATCCTCCTTCACTTCCTCCTTCTCTTCCTCCTTCACTTCCTCCTTCTCTTCCTCCTTCTCGTCCTCCTCTTCTTCCTCCTTCTCTTCCTCCTTTGCTTCCTCCTTCTCTTCCTCCTTCACTTCCTCCTTCTCGTCCTCCTTCTCGTCCTCCTCCTCTTCCTCCTCCTCTTCCTTCTTCTCTTCCTCCTTCTCTTCCTCCTTCCCTTCCTCCTTCTCTTCCTCCTTCACTTCCTCCTTCACTTCCTCCTTGGCTTCTTCCTTCACTTCCTCCTTCTCTTCCTCCTTTGCTTCCTCCTTCTCTTCCTCCTTCACTTCCTCCTTCTCGTCCTCCTTCTCGTCCTCCTCCTCTTCCTCCTCCTCTTCCTTCTTCTCTTCCTCCTTCTCTTCCTCCTTCCCTTCCTCCTTCCCTTCCTCCTTCACTTCCTCCTTGGCTTCTTCCTTCACTTCCTCCTTCTCTTCCTCCATAGAGACTCCATCTTCAAAACACTAAAAATAAAAGTGAATTGGAAAAGACAGACGTAAGAGAAGAAGCTACAAGAGATTTTCCTGATCTTTTAAACTCTCTTTCCTATTTCATCCCTTTACCTTATAAAGAAGATTCCCAAAAGAAGAAGAAGGAAAGAAACGAACCCTCGTATCATATTTATTCCCAAACAAATGTATCAGGATGTGTATATAATATATATATATATATATATATATACACAAGACACACACACACACACACATCACACACACACACACACACACACATATATACACCATGGCATGTAATATTTGTTTTCCTACTGAGCTTTTCTGTGTGTCTTCCTCTTGAAAGGCTGATGATGGACCTTCCTCTACATCCATCGCCTTCATGGTTTCTGGGAGTCTGCAGGGGGGCAGGAAAAGGAGTGTATTAGTATTATTATCCTTATTATTATCATTATGATGATGACAGTGGGCCCTTGCTATTCTGGCAAAACCTCAGGAATAAAGTCTTCTAAACCACAGCCCCATAGGCTGAAGAACCCCATAAAAGGCTACCAATGCCGGCTATGAAAGCCTTCCACTTGCTTCCCACAAAATGGGGCTCTGACCTGACCGGAGGCTCCAGTTCCCCGTCCATCACTTTTGGCCGTCTTCGGCAGGGTATGATCCGTCTGGCCGCTTTCCTGCATCTGCGGCCGCAGGAAATGACCCACCGCCTGACCTCTCCACCGATCGCTCTCAGTCCAGGCATTGTGGCTCCGAAAGACACACCGACAATGTGGACATGAAGAGCGATCTGGCTAGTGAGTGCCCCAGAATCTAGAGAGGGTTCTAGAACGCAGAGAACAATGCAAAGGAGAAACGGAACTTTGACAAGCCTGGAGGCTGGTTGAGTGACAGGTGAGGAGGTTGATTGACAGGGGCTGCATTGATACACACAGTATATGCACTCATTGGATAGGTATACAGTATATTCCTCTGGCTTTTCTTCACTAACGAAGATTCAGGAAGGACTCATCCCACGCTTACTACAAGCGCGTTGATGACTACAAGCGTGTTGATGCTCTTCCCGCTCAAAACAACCCCAAGGCAGCCCCAGTGCAGAAAAAATGTCTGGCTCCAGGTGTGTGTGAGAGAGATTGAGAGAGAGAGTGGTGAAAGTATATCAGCCTGCCCTCCCCTCTCAGAACAATGCTGGCCTTGACAAGGATGTGGAGGAGAGCAGCATGCCAGCTCCAATGCCCCCAGAACATTTGGTTGCGCTGGTCCAGACAAGGAATCCAAGGAGAGCTCCAGAGGACTTTAATGCTGGCCCCACTTGCCCCGGGACACCTGGCAGTGCTGGCCCAGACAAGGACGTGGAGGAGAGCAGCAGAGTATTGAAATGCAAGCTCCAAAGCCTAAGGAAAATGGCTGGCTTTGCCAGCCCTGAGGAGGATGAGGAGGAGAGTGGTGGAGGACTTTAATGCCAGCTGCACTTCCCCCAGAACACCTGGCTACACCGGCACAGAGGATCACTATTTCAGATAGCTAATTGATATTTGATAACTTTTTTTTTTTTTTTGGCCAGGGAAGAATTGGGGATTGTTGTTTAGATCATTATGCTATGCTATGTTGTTCAATTATTACTGTGCTATCTTATGTATTTTTTGTACCGTATTTTTATTATGTGGTTTTGATTTTTATATTATTACTTTATTTTGTAAACCGCTTTGATCTATTTGAAAAGGCGGTATATAAATAAATTATTATTATTATTATTATTATTATTATTATTTGTCAGAATCCTTGTAGTATTCTTCCAGATATAGGTTTGTAGTTGTAGTTGGGGATGATAGATATGTAGTTAGTTGCTAGATAGGAGGGAGGAGTGCATAACGGTGCCAGGAGGATTTATCAGTTGACCTTGGAGCTGCTCTGCTCGAGGTTTGGTATGTAGCAGTTTCTGGTGGGAAGTGTACAGATAAGGGGGGAGCCAGGGGGAAAATGAAACTAATGGAAAATAACTGGAATGGGCTATTTCGCAGGCTTTTGTGAGAAGAGGAGAGGTGCAGCCCTTTTGGGATGTATAGGGGTGCTGGGCGGGAACTGGTCAGTCTCAGCTAAGAAGCTGAATGGTGTGGTACTGCTGATCCTGGAGCATCAATAAAGTTCTATTTACTCAACTTAAAGCTGACTGGTTGATTGTCTGGGATTCTGGACCCCTGTTCTGACATTATTACCTCTCCATTGACGCCCCCTTGTCGTGGGGGAGAGGCCTGCGTACCCTAATGAAGCTGTGTGCTATGCTGGCGGTGGCACAAATAGCCACTGGTAGGGCCTCCCATGCCAGACAGGTCACAACCGAAGGGTCAGACTAAGAGTGTCGAAGGGCATGATGGACTCTTTAGCCTTATGGCAACCATCCTAGGAGAAGGAAAACTCCAATCCCAAACCCTGGCAGATGGTGCTCGTCTAATCCTGGAAGGTAAACCATCTAAGAGAGAAGGAAACTCTAATCAAACCTACGACCTGAGGATCTCGCTGCCACCGTCCTTGCTTGCTTGGCCCAGCAGACGAACCTCTGGTTTAAAGGGTGAGGCCAGTTCTGTGCACGCTGCGCTTCACCAGAAAAATCCATTGCACAGGCTAAAAGGATACATCCGATCCGATCCCCCCGCAAAAGTCCTGTAGCGATAGGTGAGGGACGAAACGGCAGGTGAAAGAAGCACTGGAAGCCGCAGACCCAACCCTGCATGCAGGCGGTTCAGGACATTGGTCGCTCGAGACTGACCGGGAGATGACAGTCTTGTTCGGCAGCATCCTGAATGATCAAGCAGCCTTGTAAGGAGAGCACCGCTTGCTCCATACGGAGAGGGGCCTAGAAAAGGTGTCCTAAAGAAAGCTCATCTCCATCCACCCAGTTGGCGAGCCGCGGTCAACGGGCATCTTCTGATGCGGTCAAACAAAAACAAAGGTAGAAAGGCACGCATCAGCCTCCAAAGGTGCAAACAGACTGACCCTTGCATGCTGGAACATCAGAATCATGCAAGATTCTGCAGACAGTGGACGTCCTGAGCATCGTTCTGCTCTAATAGCCCATGAACTATCAAGACTTGATATAGACATCGCTGCTCTTAGTGAAATTCGTCTCCATGAGGAAGGCAACCTAAAAGAACACGGTGCCGTGTATACACTCTACTGGTCTGGCAAACCAAAAACTGAAAAACATCTTTCAGGAGTAGGCTTTATGATTAAAAACTCCATTGCCTCCAAACTCGAAACCCTGCCAACAGGTCACTCTGATCGCATTATCTCCTTATGCCTCCCTCATGTTGTGCCCTTTAGTATATATGTCCCAACTATGCAAGCCGACCCTGTGGAGAAAAACAAATTGTACTCAGACCTACGCCACCTCATACAAAAAGTCCCTGCAGAAGATAAAATCATTATCCTTGGTGACTTCAATGCCAGAGTAGGTAAGAACTTCGAAGCCTGGAAAGGTGTTCTAGGCAAGCATGGAGTTGGAAACTGTAATGATAACGGACGCCTCCTGCTAGAATTTTGTGCAGAACAGCAACTGACTATTACAAACACTATCTTTCAGCAGAAAGATAGTTTGAAGACAACCTGGATGCATCCCCGATCCAAACACTGGCACCTCATTGACTATGTTCTTTTGTGCCAGAGAGACATTTGCGATGTCCGTCATACTCGAGTGATGCCCAGTGCAGAATGTCAAACAGATCATCGCCTTGTAAGATGCAAACTAAATCTTCATCTTAAGCTCAATCCTAAGAGGGGTGGCATCTTAAAGAGGAGACTCCAAGTCAACAATCTTCAACAAGCTGCCATGAGAGATAACTTCCAGGCAAATATGCAATCAAAACTTGAAGACCATCCTTTAGATTCTTCTCCTACAGTGCTTTGGCAACATATCAAAAACAGTATCCTGCAGTCTGTGGAAGAATCCCTCGGGTTCTCTCGCAAGAAAAACCAAGATTGGTTTGATGAAAACAATCAAGAGATCCAGGAGCTGTTAGCAAAGAAGAGAACTGCTCATCAAGCACACCTCGCTCAGCCATTTTGCCATGTAACAAAAGCAGTCTTCCGTCTCGCATGCAGTCAACTCCAACAAAAACTCAGAGACATTCAGAACAAATGGTGGATCAATTTAGCAGAAAAGACACAACATTGTGCAGATCTGGGAGATTCCAGAGGATTCTACGAAGCTCTTAAAGCAGTGTTTGGACCTACCTACCAGGTCCAAAGCTCCTTATATAGTACGGATGGTCAAACACTAATCACAGACAAAGCCTCCATCCTGAATCGATGGGCTGAACATTTCCAAAATCTCTTCGGTGCCAACCGAGAAGTCCAAGGCTCAGCTATTCAACATATGATACAACAACCAATGAAATATGAACTGGACGTGGCTCTCACTTTGGAAGAAACCATTAAGGCCATACAGCAGATGAAAAACGGCAAGGCAGCCAGGATTGATGGAATCCCACCTGAAGCTTGGAAACACGGAGGTCACGTACTACATGCCAAATTCCATGAGCTCCTTGTGAGTTGTTGGGAAAAAGGTGAACTGCCATCAGATCTCCGAGATGCAGTTATCATCACCCTGTATAAGAAAAAAGGAGCAAAATCTGTTTGCTCAAACTATCGAGGTATAGCACTGCTCTCCATTGCTGGAAAAATCCTTGCAAGGATACTCCTGAACAGATTAGTTCCTGCTATTGCAGAAGAACTTCTCCCTGAAAGCCAGTGCTGCTTCAGAGCTAATAGGAGCACTACAGATATGGTATTTGCTCTAGACAACTGCAAGAGAAATGTAGAGAGCAAAAGAAAGGACTATGTAACATTTGTCAACCTTACCAAAGCCTTTGACACTGTGAGTAGAAAAGGACTGTGGCAGATCCTGGAACGACTAGGATGTCCGCCTAAATTCCTCAAAATGGTCATCTTGCTACATGAGGGCCAGCAAGGACAAGTCAGATATGGCGATGCTCTCTCAGAGCCCTTTCTAATAACTAATGGTGTGAAACAAGGCTGTGTTCTCGCTCCAACTCTATTTACAATCTTCTTCAGCATGATGCTCCAAAGGGCTACAGCAGA